>CM059020.1:4037500-4708750 GCA_030272315.1 Paspalum vaginatum | reverse complement strand
TGATCGGCATATTTTCTAAACACGTAAACGCGGAAAACACTATGCCCACACCAAGTTTTCAAAACCCTTGAACTTACGGAAGCCTTGTTTTTCCTGCTACAGATGTCGCAGCCCTTTGACTTATGTCCTGATCACCCCGAGCCCACGAAGGCTAAAACAACAGCCCCTGCAAGTCTCAAGAAGAAGAGAAAAGTGGGAGAATCTTCTACTAACACGACTTCAGTTCAACATCTGCGACCTGGTCTGGTTTTATTGAAGGGATTCGTCCAGCCTGAAGATCAAGTCAAGATAGTTCGTACGTGTCGACAACTAGGTATTGGTCCAGGAGGATTCTATAAGCCTAGTCTCAAAAATGGAGCCAAGATGAAGCTATGGATGATGTGTTTAGGGAAGAATTGGGATCCGACTACAGGTTTCTATGGGCCAACACGTCCATGCGATGGTGCCCAAGTCCCTGCGATACCAGAAGTTTTCAAGACAATTGCTCAAACTGCAAATTCAACTGCAAGCGAATTTCCTCAGATCAATCCTGACATATGCATCATTAACTACTACAACAACGTCGGGAAGCTCGGACTCCATCAAGATAAGGATGAATCAGGAAGAAGCATCAATCAAGGTCTACCTATCATCTCAATCTCCCTAGGCGACACGGCAGAATTTCTGTTCAACGATACTCGAGACAAGGATAGAGCGACTAAGATCAACCTTGAATCTGGCGATGTCCTTATGCTCGGTGGAAGATCCAGACTACTGTTCCATGGCATCTCCCATGTGAAGCCTAACACTGCACCGACATGGCTAAAGGAAGAAACTGGTCTTCGTCCAGGACGCATCAATCTCACGTTTAGGCAGTACTAGCTGGGTACCAATTAGTACGATAAAGTTTGAGGGACAAACCTATGTATCAGAAGGTTTTAACATTCGTAGATCAAAAAGATCTCGGGTGTCCGGCTCTATAGAGTCAACTTGTATCTCGTTCCTATGGTTAAATGTACTTCTAAGACTTATGGTAATAGCACATGGAGCTTTGGTAACTTTTCCTTTAAAAACTCTTGTCGTTCATACACTTCGAACCCTTGTGATCGAAGAAATCCTAGTCTATTTGCCCTGTATTTCACTATTCGTTAATTACTTGCTTCAAAACCTTGTAATGATCAGCCTCATCTCCACCATCTCATGACATCCTTCCATTGCCTTGTTTCACCCTGCTTTCTTGACCAATGGGGATGATCCGTCTCAACCCTATGACTTGCTCGTATTAATTCATATCCATGTTTGACCTTGCCTCCGAAGATTGGTGGGAACAGTCAACTTCGTTCTCACTAACTCCGTCGATATTTCTATCCATTCGTTAAACCTTATTCCCCGAGGGTGTACTTCACGAACATCCTCCACACTAGCTTTTGTTGTCGGCTAGTGCTCTTGTCTTATCGTCATTTAGCTATGATTGGTTTTCTTCCTCTTAGAGGAGAGCTTACTAGCATTTTGTTTCGCTAGTAAGAACATGTCAGCTACTGCCATTTTCTTGATCAATCATGACCAACGCTAAGAAATCGTACAAATCATCACCTTGTTTAGGCGAATGCGGCCTACCTTCTCACTCTTGTGCCTTTCTTGTCCCGATGAGTAGGATGTGCTACGCTTCACCACATCTTACTCTTTGAAAACATGATAACTTGGAATTTTATATGTGGACACAGTCCCTGTCAAATAAAATGAACATGTCTCTCAAAAACGCATCCGATGATACTCCTTTCCATCAAAAGACCCTGCCGTATTAAAATTTCTGACTGTGTACACCTTGCTTTCATTATCTGGATAAATCAGATACTTACCGTGTTTCAAATATTAGTATTACAATCAGGAAATGACTCCATTCCTTTGCTTCAATCACAGTCACTTGCTCACTGACCACATTCTCTTCATGGTTTGTTCATTCGCTCTCTTATATGGCACGACTCGTCGAGTATCTTAGAAAGACCACCCTAGCTTAATAGATAACGCTCTGTGACTACTTGTGTTAAAGAGGCACTAACCATTCACAAGCTAGTTGACACAGCAAGCAGTTAAAGATTTAGATGCTTCTATGTGAAATTGAAAAGACACGAATCCATAATGCCCTACTCTTTGCAATGAACGCTAGGTTACACAGCTATACCTCACCCAAATCTCGGGACGAGATTTGTTTAAGGGGGGTGGGTTGTGATGCCCCCGGCATCTCAAAAATCTTAACACGTGATTAGATTAGTGGTAGTCAGAGATTTGGCTTAATAAGGTTTAGAGAAGAGCAACAACTAGGTTGGTAAATCACGAAGTCAAAAATTTTCAGTAAGATATGCAAAACCCCTGAGTGCACTTATGACCTTGGTTCCAAATAAAATATGATTTAGACCAAACTCCCTATAACAAACTTGTAGACAATTCTAGGTAGATCAACTTTGTTATTGGGTGTGGTGACATGCATAAAGGTTTGCAAGATGTTTTAGCTCCTTTTCTATCTTCTAGTGAATTCTGTCCATATAGACCTGAATGGAAAATTCAAATTTTGAGCAATTAAAAGTCCCTATCATGCAAAACATCATATAAGAAAGTTGTAGATAATTAAAAACCACACAACATTGGTATAATACTCTTTCTCTGAAAATGAGCATAAAATAGACTTTAGGAATTTCTAAGTTTGTATTAAACTTTGGTCAAACTGGAGTCAGCAGGTTCAATTCAAATTTGATCATATTTAAACTTGGAATTTGATATTACTCCTTTTGACAAAGTTATAGATCTGGAAGAGTAGAACAACTTTTGTATTTTGGGTTTTTCCAAATTCGGCCTTTAGGGTGTCCAAAATTCTCAAATTCCAAAACCTGTATATAAAGTCAAAGCCAGTTTTCCAATTTCGGGGTTTTTCGAATTTCTTTGAGTCACTGACGAGCGGGGCCCACCTGTCGGGCTGCCGCGCCAGCGTATTCCACCAACTCCTTTGCTCCGTGCACCCGGTCCGTAGACCCCTTACCCCCTCCTTTCCCTGACCCCACCTGTCAGCGACCTCGGGTCTATGGACCCGGTCCACCGCGCGCCTTCTCTCTTCCCCTCTCCTCCCGCTCGCCCACGCGGCGCCGGCGCCCAGCGCAGCCGGCCCCGCGCCGCTGGCCGCCGCGGGCACGCACCGGCCGCCTCGCCACGTCGTGGCCACGCGCCGCCCAGCCTGTGCCCCGGCCCGCCATCTGGAAGGGCACGCCGCGGCTCGTCGACCCCGCCTGCGCACCCGCGAACCATCCCCAGCCTTCTCCCCGCTCTCCCTGCCCAAGCCTCAGCACACTGCCGCCATGGCTGCCCCGGCCGGAGCTCATCCGCGAGCTCGCGCCTCCGCCCTCTACACCCCCTTCCTCAGTGCAAACGCGAGCCTGGGTTTCCTCCCATTCTCCTCCACCGTTTCCCCGTGTCCGTGAAGCCGCTGCCCCCTCCGGCCTTTCCCCCACGCGTGTGCCACCGAGGCGCGCCGAAACACGGCCGACCTCACCGTGGACGGGTCGCTCCGGTGCCTCCCCATAGCCCTAATCACCCGCGCCGGATTCGATTCGACACCGCGCAGCTCGCACGCCCATCCGTGGCCTCCACTTCCCACCAACGACGCCGAATCGGGCCGAAGTGCGCCGCCGGACGGTGCTCCGCCGCCCATCAGTTCACCGGCGTTCCCCACCCGCTCCGAGCTCCTCTCGCGACGCCGTCTTGGGGGAAAGTAAGCCCTACACCTGGGACACCTTCCGCAAGTAACTCGGCTCCAAGTCCGGCAACCTACACGCCGGCCCCCGCGCGAGCATGCCCCACGCCGCGCGCCCTCTCTGTCGGCCGAAGGAAGAAGAAGGAGGTTTTGTAGAAAACCCCCTGTTCTTTCCTATAATTTTGTCTCGACTGTAGTACTATTCACTGAGTCTTGAAAATCTTGTGTACAGGCCCCTGAAAGCTAGGGATAACTACGTAAAGGTCCAGGGTCTGAGAGATTTCGAATATAATTTCATTTTTCTAGGTCTGAAACTTTAGAAATTCATAGTAAATTGTAGAAAAATGCTAAAAATATAAACTTTGTTGCATTATGTTCATTTTTAGTATGTCTACAGAATGGCAAAAAAGTAGATCCCTAAAATGACCTTTTTGCCCCTGTTAATGTGCATGCATGAAAAACCTTAATAAATAGGAAGTGTAGGTAAAATGAGCTTCAAAAATTATAAAAATTGGGCAGAAGCCTGGTGAACATGTGTAGACCCTGTCTAAAATTTTGGTAACCCTAGCATTGTCTGTTTAATTACTATTTTGCCCTTATCTTGTATTTAAGCATATATTAATTTAGGAAAAGGGTTGCTATGGAGAAAAATGCTCCATGTGACTTTAGGGGCTTGATATGAGCTCTAGGTTATGAACATGACTCATGGCTAGAGTAGGAGGTGGTGCATGTAAGGTTGTGACTCTGATTTGGAAATAGTAGAAATAATGCAATTTTATATAAATAATCAAAAATGTGAAACTAATATATCCAATAAAAACCCCCACACTTACCATGTTAGCTTTATGATCGACAACTTAACTCCTGTATGTGTTCTCGTGAGATTGCACATACTTGATTGCTTTGGGTCCATCAAAGTAGTACTAATGCTAGTGCCAGTCGGGAGATTTTGGTTGAGCTAGTAATCCATTACCTGCGTAACTAGAGGTTTGTCTTATACTTCGCTTAACCAGTTGTAGGCTTGATGATCTGCATCTCATTCACTGTGTCATGCATAGCATTCATATAGCAACGCTTATTGCAGATACGTGATCGAGAAACAAGTGCGAGAGCTACTTTAAGCAATGGTGTTCCAGAAGATCAAGTAAGCCCCAGACACGACCTGGAGAGCCCATCAGTCGTGTTTGGAAGGAGGAGTTGTCCAAGTGATCAAGGGGTTGCCTGGGGCAAAGCCTCACAACCCGGCAAACTAACCTAGTTTAGTTTGTTGGCTTGATAAGAAGAAGCAAAGGTAGGCAGGACCATGAATTCTCCCAGCTAATATGATGAATGATTGTTTCATTACGCATCCGCATTAGGAGTTGTATGAAAACAATTGCATTAGATCTCCTGGCTGCCCTGGCCCTAGCACCTATATATAGAGTTCGTAGGACGAGTTGCCTAGGCTCTGCTAGGTGCGAGTAGACACGAGTGAAAGGAGTCACTCGTCGCGTAGGTGATTTCAAAGATTACAAAACTATTACTATTGAGAAAGTAATACTATGCTCATGATTTAAATGGAGACCGGGCGGAGAATAATTTTATTATGAAGTGTGCGTTTGGCTCCGCCTGAGTCGCATAAGGCCCGTTCGCTGTTCGCCTGCTGATCGGCATAACATTGCTAGAGTGCTTAACCGGGAAATGGGACCGGTGAAGTCTTACCTGGGTTTGTCCGAAGTTTTCGAGGCTCCGCTCATCCACTTGCTGGAGGCCGTTGGGCCCGGGGGCGCTTGTACTCGAGGGAGGGCTGACCCGGTGCGGCCGTGGTATCGCTCCTAAGGGAGGGCTGACCCGGTGCGGCCGTGGTATCGCTCCTGAGGGGGCACAACCCGGGGGTTAGGTGAGGGCGCTTTGAATCTTGGGACAAGACAGGTGGAGATGGGGGCTATATGTGAGAACGCGATGGCTAGTAAGCATATACCCCTAGCATGATAGTTATTCCCGGGAATTAAAAATCGGTTCGAATCGCTGATGCCCACCAGGTGTGGGAATGCCAATATCACTGTCGGGCAACGTAGTAACTACTTGAATATATTATGACCGTTACTCATGTTTTCAAATACAACATGTTTGTATTGTATTGCTTACATTTCTACAAGTTGTTATGGAGTTATATGCAAAAGATGACTCTTGATATTTTATATTGATATACCACTGTTTAAAATCAATGGCTAAGGATCCAAAGGTTAGTAAGCAAGCTTTGCGTCAGCCGTAAGCCAATCCATTAAGTCCTACTGAGTAATTAGTACTCAGGGTTTGCCCCCACCTTTTGAGAACAGGTACTGGCGACATCTGGACAACTACGTGGAAGAGGGTAGTACCGGTGGGCTCAGTGCTGCTCGTCTCGATCAACGTTGCATGAAGACTAGTAAAGTATTTTCTTCCGCTGTGAGACGTTTTTCAAATTCACTTCCGCTGTCTGATTCAAACTTGACTTTCGTATGGTAATATGTTGAAACTTATATTATTATTTCGAATCGGTTTGTAAAACAAGCTTATATATGCTATATTCAACTGCCTGAGATGATGTACCTGTTGTGGCTCCATTGAGGGCTGGATGTGTATGATGTCGGTTCCTCTGGGAAAAGGTAACATCGGGAGTCGAATGACTCTCGACGGACGACCGGGTTTAGTTCGGTCTAATCACACTGCGAGCCAGAGGTGGCAGGTGTGCTTAGCCTGGATTAAATCGGCGGTTCCGCCATAGCCTTGGCATCTATGTGGAAGTTCAGAGCGTCTCGGGAGGTCTTTTGTGCGCTACAGATCACCTTAGCGCCTTCTGGGCTGATTAATTTGACAGTCTTGTTGGCACAGTGTATGACGCCTTCGTGACCGCTCAACCAGTCCATTCCCAGGATAACATCTATCCCTTGGGAGGTTAATACTATTAGGTCTGCTCTGAAGGCTACCCCACTTAGAATGATTTGGACCCCTTTACAACCTAGTTGATAGGTAATGTCTGCACCTGGTGTGCGGGTTAGGAGTGGCTTTTGAAGTGGAGTGGTAGGGATCTTGTTTTCACTCACGAATGTGGCTGATATGAAGGAGTGTGATGCACCAGAATCAAATAGCACGGTTGCCATTCCTGAGTTTACTAGGAACTCACCGAGTGCCACTCCCGCGGCCTGTCGTGCCTCCTTTGCGTCAACACATTGACACAAGCCTTGTTGACCGACGGCTGGGACTGCTTGCTTGACTGGACGCTGGCTGCTGGACGGTTACCGGTGGCGGTAGGTTGTCTGGGCCCATTCACTGAGTTGGAGAAGGTTGATGCAGCTTGCTTTCCGCGGTAAGGGTGCGGGCAGCTGGCAATGAAGTGACCAGCCTCCCCACAGTTGTATCATGTCATCCCATTGACACAGAAGGTGTTTTGTTGGGAGTTGCCTTGAGTTGGGCCAAAGCGAGATGGGGCCGCGCCGGCTGAATGAGCCTTAGGATGCCTGGCCCGTAAAGTGCTTCTGTCGGCATTCCTGGCGCTGCGACTTGAACTCCATAAACTTCCTCTTCAGTTGGCTTGTTTCTTCCTGCTTGAGCATCTCAGCCTTAATGGCGTAGCTGATCAGTGAGGCAAAGTCAGGAGCCCGGTAGATGTATGCTATGGTTGCTATTTCTGGGGTCAACCCTTTTATGAAGGCCTTGCACTTCTTGCCATCGGAGCTTACTTCTTCTGGAGCATAGCGGGACAGCTCAGTGAACTTCTGGATATACTCCACCAAAGTGGAGCTTCCCTGAGTTAGATGCCCGAATTCATCTGCCTTGAGGTCCTTGGTTGCCTCCGGCATATGGTGCTGATGGAAAGCTTTAGTGAACTCCGCCCAGGTAATCCCCTCCTTGTGGGCAGCCTTGACAATCTCCCACCATGATAGGGCAGTACCGGAGAGCTGATGGGTGGCGAGAGCAATTTTGGTTTCTTCACGGTAATGAAGAAGATCTAGTTTCCTCTCGATGATCCTCATCCAATCCTCTGCTTCCATGGGATCTTGGGATCCAGAGAAGGTGGGTGGCTTGAGCCTGAGAAATTCTCCCATCTTCTCCAAGGGCTTGCCATGCTGGGGCTTCTGAGCCATGTACTGCGCGTGGGCAGCTAAGGCCGGAGCCAACCCCAGGTAGGGTTCATTTCTGGCGGTGGTAGAGGAGGCAGGGGTGGTGGTGGAGATGGTGGTGGAGGTGGTGGACGAAGACGTCCTCCGCTGTGGCTACTTTCTCCGAGCCCCTCCCTTAGGTCAGGGTTTCCATTTCTCGAGTTATGAGAAGCCATCTGAGAGATAGGAGAGTATATCTTTAGAGTATAGTTGTTGTTTGAATGCTCTTCGTTTAAAAACACATGAGTATAGCACACAAAAAATTTTATTCAAACAATCGTCTACACGATACATGGGGAAGCTTTTGACAACTCTTACACCAGGGTAACTGCTACACTGCTGTGTTTACTAGATTAAACCAGCTAGCATGTCAACCAGAAGGCCAGTATGGTCAGCCTCCGGAGGAAAGACTAAAGGGGAGAGAAGGTATGGATCCTCTGGGCGGTACATCTGAAAGCATCACTAGTGGGTGGAAAGTTGCTCCAATCGCACTCGTTGACGGCGTCCGTCTGGCTGTTCTGGTCCTTCCGGGTTGCTTTCTCCTTCTTTTTTGCCTCACGAGACTTCTTAGCCTCACGAGCAAACTTGGCCCTCGTGCTCCTCACGGTATTCCATGCCGCATGTTCCCGATCCTTGAGAGCTGCATGCTGCCTTCTGAGCACGGCGAGTTGCTTCGTCAGGGCTATCTTTTCTTTCTTCCCTCGAACTTGAGTGGATGACAAGATGGTTCTGTCATTAAAATATTTCTTGTTAATTCATCTAGATGTGAGCGTGTTTTCTTTTCCTGAGGTATTAATTATGCTCCCATGGTGGTCGGCGCCTTATTAATTCCTCTAGATCTGTGCGTTTATTAGTTTTCTTTACCCGAGTCGCTCCCTGTCACCCGTTGACCAGAGTGTTGTAGTGGTGCCCATTTCATAGGGTAATCAAAGGTCCCAACAATCGCGAACTTAGTCTACCTTCACCTGGTTAGGTTTTTTATGGTGGAATCTGTCCGGGTTCAAGTCATCGACTTAGCACGAGTATTTGTACAATTTAACGGCTTTATTTTTTTTATGGTAGGCGACGTCCCCCTCGACAGCGAGACGTCTGTGGTAAATTCGTGAATCTTACGACAACGAGGCGTCTGTGGTGACTTCGTGAATCTTAAGACGCCGGTCTAGACCAGTTCCACGGAGGTGATAGGGGTAGAGTGTGCTTGTTCGTGAATCTTACGACAGTGAGGCGTCTGTGGTGACTTCGTGAATCTTAAGACGTCGGTCTAGACCAGTTCCACGGAGGTGCTCATAGGGGTAGAGTGTGCTTGTTCGTGAATCTTACGACAGCGAGGCGTCTGTGGTGACTTCGTGAATCTTAAGACGCCGGTCTAGACCAGTTCCATGGAGGTGCTCATAGGGATAGAGTGTGCTTGTTCGTGAATCTTACGACAGCGAGGCGTCTGTGGTGACTTCGTGAATCTTAAGACGCCAGTCTAGACCAGTTCCACGGAGGTGCTCATAGGGGTAGAGTGTGCTTGTTCGTGAATCTTACGACAGCGAGGCGTCTATTGTGATGCCTCCGGCATCTCAGAGGCCCTAATTCATATTTGACTTAAGGTAATGGTGTCTTATAATTGAATCATGTTTAGAGATGGAAAGAACTAAGGTGGAGAAATCACAAGTTAAAAATGTTGAATTGGAAGCTTCAAAAGACCAAGCCAAATCAGGTCAAACTTGGTCCACACTTAAACTCCCAAATCTGCATTTCAGCCTTTCCCCAAACTTCGTTCTGAAATTACTTTTGTTTTCACTATAGAACTTCAAAATCTACCTGACTAGGAAATGAAATTAAACTTATAATCTTTCAAATGAACCAAATATCAAATTTATTGGACTCCGTTTGATACTTCAAAGGTTTGAAACAAAAAGGACCATACATAAATTGAAGTTGCAGTTTCGCAAAACCCTGAGCACACATGTGACTATAGTTCAAAATATAATGTGATTGGGACCAAACTCTCTATAACAAACTGGTAGACAATTTTATGTGGATCAACTTTGGTATTGAGTGTGGTAACATGCACAAAGGTTTAAGTGGAGTTTTGAGTCGATTAATGAAAAAAACAGAAATCTGCCTAAACTTGATCGGTAAGGCAAATTCAAATTTCAATGGAACAAAAGTTCCTATCATGCAAAACATCATATATGAAAGTTGTAGATAATTAAAAACTACACAACATTGGTATAATACTCTTTCTCTGAAAATGAGCATAAAATAGACTTTAGGAATTTCTAAGTTTGCATTAAACCTTGGTCAAACTGGAGTCAGCAGGTTAAATTCAAATTTAATCATATTTAAACTCGGAATCTGATATTACTCCTTTTGGCAAAGTTGTAGATCTCAAAAGGTACAACATTTCATCCAATTGGGTCCTTTTCAAATTCGGCTCCTACGTTGGTCAAATTGGCAAAATTCAGAAACTTAGTTAGCCGGTCAAACCTCCTTCTTTCCATTTTCGAGATTTTCCTTTTCCCTTGAGTCTATGACGAGCGGGCCCCGCCTGTCAGACCTCGGGTCCCCGCGAACCGGAAACCGCCATCCGCACCCGGTATGGCGAAACCGGTTTCCCTCCACATGGACCCGATCTATAGACCCCTCTCCTTTTCCCTTGCGCTGGACCCACCAGACGGCCTCACCCGGTCTATGGACCCGGTCCACCCACGCGACACTCTCTTCCTCCTCTCCTCCCGCTCGTCCACGCGGCACCGGCTCTGGCCGCCATGGCCACGCGCCGCCCTGGCCACCCTGCCCGTGCCCGGCCTGCGCTCTCCCCTGCCGCGTGCCCAGCACCCAGCGCCCTGAGATGGAAGCCGCCCGCTCCCTCAGTCCCCCACTACCCCTGCCTCCCTCGTCCTCCTGCTGCCCGCCCTCGAGCTCACGGGCGACGCCCGCCATGGCCACCATTGTGGCGGAACCGCCGATTTAATCCGGGCTAAGCACACCTGCCACCTCTGGCTTGCAGTGCGATTAGACCGAACTAAACCCGGTCGTCCGTCGAGAGTCATTCGACTCCCGATATTACCTTTTCCCAGAGGAACCGACATGATACACATCTGACTCACGATGGAGCCACAACAGAAACATCATCACAGGCAGTTGAATAGCATAAAGTTAGACTTAGTTACAAACCAGTTTTTACATAAAATACAAGTCCAACATAAAGTTATAAGGTAGCAAGTTCGAATGTTTCTCACAGCGGAAATATAAGTTTATAGGTCACCATGATACCACCAAAAGATTTGCACTAGAGGTAACAACATCGAGCCCACCGATGTTGCCCTCGTGCCACTTATGTCATCTCATCCTAAATGAGGACACGCTCCGCCCCCAACACAAGTGCACACCATGAGTTCCATACCTGCGCTCAAAATATGGGGGCAAACCCTGAGTACTAATTACTCAGTAGGTCTTAATGGATTTGGCTTACGGCTGACGCGAAGCAGCTTACTAACAAGTGGATCCTTAGCCTTTAGTATTTAACAGTAACATATGTAACATAAACAGCAAGTTTTCATTGTCTGTATAATTACCAACATAATAGTAAATTACAGTAAGGTAACAACTCAGTTCAAACATGTAGTATTCCAAAAACCATGAGTATTAAAATACCGAGAGTTTAAGTAATTACTACGTTGTCCGACAGTGATATTGGCATTCCCACACCTGATGGGCATCAGCGATTCGAATCGATTTTAATTCCCGAGAATAACTATCATGCCAGGGGTATATGCTTACTAGCCATCGCGTTCCCACATATAGCCCCCATCTCCACCTGTCTTGTCCCAAGATTCAAAGCGCCCTCACCTAACCCCCGGGTTGTGCCCCCTCAGGAGCGATACCACGGCCGCACCGGGTCAGCCCTCCCTTAGGAGCGATACCACGGCCGCACCGGGTCAGCCCTCCCTCGAGTACAAGCGCCCCCGGGCCCATCGGCCTCCAGCAAGTGGATGAGCGGAGCCTCGAAAACTTCGGACAAACCCAGGTAAGACTTCACCGGTCCCATTTCCCGGTTAAGCACTCTAGTAATGTTATGCCGATCAGCAGACGAACAGCGGACGGGCCTTAAACGACTCGGGCGGAGTCCGGGTGCGACATCATGAAAAGTAAATACTGAAATCAAATCTTCGCCCGGTCTCTATTTACTTCATGAGCAACAAATATAAGTGATATAACTGTAAGCTTTTGTGATTTTGAAAACACCTACGTGACGAGTCCACACACTCGTGTCTACTCGTACCTAGCAATTTCTAGGCATACACGTCCTACGAACTCTATGTATAGGTGCTAGGGCCAGGGCGGCCAGGGAGTCTAATGCAATTGGTTCCAAGCAACTCCTAATGCATATGCGTAATCATCAAGTATAATTTGTTTGCTGGGTTGAGTATGGTCCTGCCTACCTTCCTCGTTAGGGTCAGTAGCTTCTTCCGGAGCGTAGTCTGGTTCTTGCTGCTGGGCCTCTGGCTCTGGGTGCAGCTCCTCCTCGAGCTCCTCCGCGATGGGTTGGTTCGGCGGTGGTTCTTCGTTCGCGGACTCTATATGCATGACATGATGCAATTGTAGCATGTATTAGTGCAATGCAAGAAATCAAGGGTTATGAAATAGTATTATGTATTTTCGTGATAAAGCTTGTTTAACTTTAAGAAATCGTACAAGCCATCACCTAAGATAGCTTAGCTTGTCACATAAAACAACGTGGGGGTGTGTGACTGAATAGCATCGATTTATGCGGAAAGACCGGTGTCTACTATCATCTAGAACTCTTTTTCATGATTCACTATATGCTTAACTACTAGGCAAGGGTAAAACAGCAAATATACAGCAAGCATTGAAGCTATCAAATTCTTATACTAAGCTTAGTAATGTTGCTGCCCCAAATTCAGAAGTTTTGACTTTTGTTTAACCCACATTTTCTATTTATTGAATTTAAACATGCATGAATTTATCAATTTCAAAACACTAACTATTCTTGACATGCATGTTACCCCATTTTAACAGTGAGCTCTTTATACTACAGGGAGCACAAATAAAATGTGTAAAACCATTTAGAGCATAACTTCTATATAACTATTATTTCCTCATTTATTTCTATGCTAAAATCACATGTAGGGGCAAAATGGTAATTAACAGTGAACATTTGAGCTACCAAAATTTATACAGAGCCTACACAGAATAATAAGGCCTCTGCCCAAATTTCACAATTTTTGGAGTTCATTTTACCCATATTTTCTATTTATCAAGGTTTTTCATGCTTGCACAAAAACAGGGGCAAAACTGTCTTTTCCTATTCAACCATCATATTTCCTAGACAGATCTATTCAAAAGGATTCCAATGCAACTGATTTGATATTTTTCTGATTTTTATTGAATTTTCTAGGATTTTTCAAAGGTTTCTGTCGAAATAATCAATTTAAAATGAAAATCAACAGAACCAGGGGCTAGATTGTGATTATTTCGGAACCCCAGGGGCTAGTACGCAAGATTTACAAGACTCAGCGTACAGCGCGGTGGATTAAAATGAAAAACCCTGATACCACGGGGTCGGATCTGCAAATACGCCGTCTTCTTCCTCCCGTCGTCTTCTTCCTCGCGACGGGAGGGACGGCGACGGTGGCGCGCGGCCAATCCGGCCCTGCGGGGCACGGAGGCTCACCGCGAAGTGTCGGGGAGAGAGAGAGGAGGACGGGGAACCTTATCCACTACCTCAAACGGCGGGGGAGACCGCGGGGAGGGACGGCGACGAGCGCTCCTGGCCGGCGGGGTCCGGCGGTGCAATACGCCGGGGTGGAGGGGTCTCGGGCGACGCGGTCTAGGCGGGAAGGTGGAGTCGAGGGCGGCGAAGCTCGGCGCGGTGATGGTTGAGTTCGGGAGAGGGCAGGAGTGGCCGGGGGCGAGCTCGCGCGAGCTCCGTCAATGGCGGACGGCGCGAGGTCGAACGGGAAAAGAGACGGAGAGGCCGAGCGCGTGAAGGAGGGTTCGGGAAAAAGGGGTCGGCCTCGCCCTCGCCTTGGTGGCGCGCCGTGCGCTCTGTCCGCGCGCGGCAGCGGCGCGTGGCCGCGGCGGCCGGGGAGGCCGGCGCGTGGCCACGGCGCTCAGCGGCCGGCGCCGCGTGGGCGCGCCCGGGCGGGGAGAGAAGAGGGAGGTGCGCGGGTGAGCTGGTTCCATGGACCGGTGAGGCTGACAGGTGGGGCCAAGGCCGGAAATGAAGAACAAAACGCATGGACCGGGAGCACGGAGCAAGGGAGCCGGTGGAATGCGCTGGCGCGGGCGGCCCGACGGATGGGTCCCACCTGGCATAGAGACGGAAAAAGAAAAGAAATTCCGAAAAAGGAAAAATCCCTTTGACCAGCTGATCAGGTTTCTGATTTTCGCAAATTTGACCAATTTACGTGCCGAATTTGAAAAGGGCCCAATTGAATGAAATGTTGTACCATTTGATATCTACAACTTTGTCAAAAGCACCAAATTCAAATTCTGGATCTAAGTTTGATTTAAATTCGAGTTTAACTGTCAGCCCTCAGTTTGGACTGAGAACTATTTTCCTTAGATAATTCAAAAGTCCTATTTCTAACCATTTTCTCCCAAAAGTCTTTTTGACAAAGTTGTTCAAGATTTCATAAAATAAAACTTTCCCAATTGTACCTTTGCATGAAAAGGACTCTAGGTTATAGAAAAATGAAGAATTCTAAATAAGCCAGATTTGGAGTATGTTTGTTGGGTAACACCAAAAGTCCCTTTGCACTTAGTTAAGCCCATTTTCCATCCAAGCTCTAATTTACAAAGTTGTTTACCACCTTAAGACCTACAAGTTTGGTATAAGAAGTTCTACCTAAATTTCCCTAGGATTTATGTTATGCTCACAATTATAGCATCATTTTTGCGAAACTGAATGCATTACTTAGCTATTTTCTCCATGTTTACTCAAATGCACATTAGTATGATATGAAATGATGCTTATGAGAAATAATTAGACAAAGTATGCACTTGATAATGCTCGGGAGACGCCTAGGGCATCACTACCCACCCCCCTTAAAGAAATCTCGTCCCGAGATTTTTGGAGTGACGTGGGTGGTTAAATTGGTTGTAGTTAGTGTTGGGTGCATGTATTGAGTTTAGACCCTGAAGCTAAGCTGTTGTAACATATCGAGTTGAGGTGGATGGTAGAAAACCAGGATACTTAGTGTGTAGGTATTCTTCTTGCTCCCAAGTGGCTTCTTCTTCGGAGTGATTACTCCATTGAACTTTGTAAAAGTTGATTGTTTTTCGACGGGTGGATCTTTGCTTTTGATCGAGGATTTTTATGGGATGTTCTTCGTATGTGAGATCTGGTTCAATCTGAATTTGAGAGGTATCTACCACTTTTTCCGGCACTCTTAAGCATTTCTTTAGTTGTGAGACGTGAAACACATCGTGAACCGCAGCCAGATGTGGTGGTAATTCTAACCGGTAAGCGACGGATCCGCATTTCTCAATGATTTTGAATGGACCGACGTACCTTGGTGCTAACTTCCCTTTTACCCCAAACCGTTGTACCCCTTTCATCGGAGATACTTTGAGATACACATGATCCCCCTCATCATAGACTAGTGGCCTCCTTCTTTTATCCGAGTAACTTTTCTGTCTGGACTGTGCTCTTTTGAGATGGTGGTGTATGAGTTTCACTTGTTCTTCGGCTTCTACCACTAAATCAGGGCCAAAGGTAACACGCTCTCCTGGTTCGGACCAGTTTAGTGGTGTTCTGCATCTCCTACCATAAAGAGCCTCGAAAGGAGCCATTTCTAAGCTCTTTTGGTAGCTGTTGTTATAAGCAAACTCTGCCAAGGGTAGACACTCATCCCACTTGGTGGAGTAAGTTAGTGCACAGGCCCTTAACATGTCTTCTAGGATTTGATTTACTCTTTCTACTTGACCACTGGTTTGAGGGTGATATGCTGAACTTCGAATCACAGTGGTTCCGAGAGCGGATTGCAAATGTTCCCAAAAGCGGGACACAAATATCGAACCTCGATCGGAAGTGATGGTCTTGGGTACCCCATGTAGGGAAATAATTCGTGCAATATATAGCTCTGCATAGGTAGCGGCAGTATAATGAGTCTTGACGGGTAAGAAGTGTGCCGACTTGGTGAGCCGATCGACAATCACCCATATAGAATCATATCCCTTTTGGGTACGCGGCAAACCCACAACAAAATCCATGTGTATATCTTCCCATTTCCATGATGGAACATCAAGCGGCTGAAGCATCCCGGCGAGCTTTAGGTGATCAGCTTTTACTTTCTTACACACGTCGCACTCAGATACGTACCTGGCGATCTCCCGCTTCATGCGGGTCCACCAAAATTTCTGTTTTAAGTCTTGATACATCTTATTGCTGCCCGGATGTATCGTGAGCATTGAGGTGTGCGCTTCGTCCAGTATTCTCTTCCTCAACTCTATGTCCTTAGGTACCTCTAGACGATTCTTGAACCACAGAACACCTTGTTCATCAAGCGTGAAACATGCCCTCTTCTCTTCACTAATGCCCTCACGAATATACGCCATGCCTTTATCTTGTTTCTGCGCTTCTATGATTTGTGCTTTGATCGTGGGCTCAATAATGATATTATAAAGTTCTGCATGCTGTTCCGGAGGTATTTTAATGTCATTCATCTCACAGCAGATCACTCTTGCTGTAGGTCGGACTTCTATCACATTGCAATGGGCTTTTCGGCTTAGTGCATCTGCTACCACATTGGCCCTGCCTGGGTGGTAGTGTATCTCCAGATCATAATCTTTTATCAACTCTAACCACCGCCTCTGCCTCATATTAATTTCGGGTTGTGTGAAAATGTATTTGAGACTCTTATGATCAGTGTAGATGTGACATGTGTTGCCTAACAGATAGTGTCTCCATATTTTTAGTGCATGAACGACTGCGGCTAATTCAAGGTCATGTATTGGGTAGTTTGCTTCATGTTTTCTCAATTGACGGGAGGCATAAGCAATTACTCTTCCTTCTTGCATCAAGACACAGCCAAGTCCATTGCCGGAGGCATCACAGTACACCTCAAATGGCTTGGTAATATCCGGTTGAGCTAGTACTGGTGCTGAGGTTAACAATTTCTTCAATGTTTGGAAAGCTTCTTCACAATTCGGATTCCAAATGAACTTTGCATTTTTCTTGGGCAATGAGGTCATGGGTTTTGCAATTTTGGAGAAATCTTTGATAAAGCGGCGGTAGTAGCCCGCTAAACCAAGAAAACTCCGGATTTCAGTCACGGTCTCTGGTTGCTTCCAATTTAGCACATCTTCTACTTTGTTAGGGTCAACTGCGACTCCCTTTTCTGATAGTACGTGACCCAAGAAACCCACTTCTTTCAGCCAGAACGCACACTTGCTAAACTTGGCGTAAAGCTTATGCTCTCTAAGCCGAGTGAGTACGATCCTTAAGTGCTCTTCATGTTCTTTTTCATTTCTGGAGTAGATCAGTATGTCATCTATGAATACCACCACGAACTTATCGAGTTCATTCATGAACACCGAGTTCATCATATACATGAAGAAAGCCGGTGCGTTGGTTAGCCCAAATGACATGACCAAGTACTCATACAAGCCGTATCTGGTAGAGAATGCTGTCTTGGGTATATCCTCTTCTCTAATCTTTATCTGATAGTTGCCAGACCTTAGGTCAATCTTAGAAAAGACCTTAGCCCCAGCTAACTGATCAAATAGAATATCGATGTGTGGCAGTGGGTATTTGTTTTTGACGGTCACTGCATTCAGTGGCCGATAGTCAACACACAATCTTTTCCCACCATGATCCTTTTTCTCAACAAAGAGAGCTAGACAACCCCACGGTGATGAACTAGGCCTAATGAACCATTTGTCTAATTGCTCTTGTAGCTGTGTTTTCAATTCCTTCAAATCATCAGGTGGCATCCTGTATGGTCTTTTTGACACAGGTGCCGTGCCTGGAACGAGTTCAATGGCAAATTCTACATCCCGTTTTGGTGGCAATCCAGGAAGTTCTTCCGGAAACACGTCCGGAAATTCACACACTACCGGTATCTTCTTAACTTCTTGTAGTTCAGTCGCATTAACTGTGGGGGTCATGTGTTTTTGGTTTGGCATGTGTATTCGTAGAATCTTGCCGCTGACACTAGACCTTAACTGCACTGTCCTGTTGCCAATATCCAGGACTGCATTGTTTTCTGTCATCCAATTCATCCCTAAGATGATATCAATCCCACGGTGTGGCAGCACCACAGGGTTGATTGTGAAATCTTCCTCTCCTATACTCAGCCTTAACCCTTTCACTATCAGATTTGTATTTATCGGGTTCCCAGGCGCGGTGATTTGATATTTCTCTTTTATACGTGAAGTCTTTACCCCGTGCTTAGATGTATATGACTGACTAATGAAAGTATGAGTAGCCCCTGAATCAAATAACACGACGGTCGGCTGACCGTTGACCATGAACGTACCGGCGAGAACAAGCTCTCCTGCAGGGATCTGCTCCATGTGCACATAGTGCACTCGACCTGTCTTGGGTACGAATCCCTTCGGCTTGCTCTGCTGGTTTCCACCCGCAGGAATAGGACCTTGGATCCTGCGAGGCGCTCTGCAGTCCTTACTGAAATGGCCGATCTTGCCGCAGTTGTAACAAGGAGCGCCCGGCCCCGGAACAATGGGAGCACGGGGAGCTGGCAACTGTGCGGGTGCTCGATAGATGGGGTACTGTTGCTGCGGTGCCGCCCAATGGATCCACCTTGGTTGGTTGGGTCGGACCACATAGCGAGGCTGCTGATAATTTTGCTGTTGAGGCTTGTATGCGGTCTTCTGCTTCTGTGAAGGGCCAGTCGCTGATGTGTTGGCTAGCCTTTTGCGCTTCTGATCCTCGTTAGCAGCACGGAGACGATTCTCCATGTCGAGAGCAGTGTCTACCAGCTCAGTGAAGCTCTGGTAGCGCCGTGCCAGGTGAGTCCAGAGGGTAGGATCAAGGCCCTCTAGGAGTCTCTCGGCCCGCTCCGGCTCAGTAGCAACATCTCTCGGAGCATACTGAGAGAGGTGGATAAAGGTCTGCACATACTGCATGACGGTCCTGCTACCCTGCCTGAGGTCTCGGAACTCACGATGCTTTTGTTCCATCAAACTTGCCGGGATGTAGTGGGCCCAGAAAGCCTGACGGAACTCCTCCCATGTGGGCTCATGGCCCTCTTCCTGCATGGCGAGGAAAGTGGCGTACCATGCTCCCGCAGGCCCATGAAGGAGCTGAGCAGCAAACCGAGCCTTCTCTTGCTCATTGATCCCTGGCAGAAGGGTGAACTTGGACTGGACGGTGCGAAGCCAGTCGTCTGCCGCCAGTGGCTCTGGGCAGTTGGTGAAAACTGGGGGTCGCAGCCCCTCAAAATCTTGGTAGGTGATACCACGTGGCCGGTACTCCCGCGGCTGCTGTTGCCCACGGGCCTGGCGGTCTTCTGCTAATAACCGAATCAGCTCAGCCTGCTGGACCACCAGAGTGGCCAACTCCAGCGGGGGTGGAGCGCCTTGCGCTGACTGCCCCGATGATTGACCATTGCGAGTGTTCACCGTCTGCAAAATGGAGCCATATAGGTTCAGTCTAATAGCCCTGGCGCAAAGATATGGTGATAGAAAGATCATAGGACTATAGGCAATTTGTGAGTACAGGTAAACTTGTAATAAAACAGTTAGATTCTATCTCGCAAGGCCAAGTAATAGCACGTTGTCACCGGGTCGTGCAGTTTCGCGTGATGTAAACAGTAGCTTCTGACTTTTAACAATTTGATTACCAAATCGACCGGCTAGGTCTTATCATCATTAGAAAAGTTGTCCTAAATTCTTAGGCTTTGCACAATAGAAGCTGCTGGACTCCGAGTTCCAAACTCAACTGTGCCATTTTCCAAGCTTAAAGGCATCGCATCATTCCACGTTGTCCATGCGCATCCAGCAGTTACTACAACCATACTTATAGAGTCTTAACAAACTAAGGGTTTACTTAGTACATATGTGGTCCATCTCGTCCACTACATCGAAACACTAGCTTAAGGTTCTACATCGGGTTACACGACGTACATAAGCGAGTTCTCTCGACCTCACCATTGTTTAGTACAATCATGGCAAATTGCACGGAGCGGTATAATACAAAACATCGCTCATAACGTGCACTATTTACAAAAGGCTTCACCATACATTGCTACCACCAAACTCTCTAACGCCCGTTACGCGCGTCAGACACCATGCTGTCCTCATCCTCCACCACAGGGGCAACTGAAGGGTCCTGCTCGTACTGCGCCAAGCGCTGCTGTGCCTCGGCCAACTCTGCCTCCAGCTCCTCAATACGGTCCTGTGCATACATGTGCTGGTCGCGGTAGTGAGAGACACGGTCCTCCGCACGGAGGTACATCCCGTGTACGCTGTGAGCAAACTGCATGGTCGCAGCATAGGGCCTGGTGTCAATCCGCTCCTCCAGCATGTTGTGACGACGGAGCCACTCATTGTCGTAGCCGTCGGTGGGGAGGTAGCGCAGCACTGACATCCCTGCTGCACCCGAGGAGCTGAGTGAGGTGATGGCTGCTAAGGTGACCTTGTCGTAAGCGTCCTCCTCATTGGCCCCGTAGACGGTGATCGTCTACCGGACCGCGGTGTGGCTCGAAGGAAGGACAACACTGGCCACGCAGTGTCCCTCCGCGTGCACTGTCTACACGGAGAAGAAGGGGCACGGTCTGCGCCTCATCTCACGCAGAGCCCGACAAAGGATCTGCGCCAGGCCGTTCTCCTCACGGCAACGGGTGTGGACCATCCCATTCTCAAGCTGAGGAGGGGTGTGGGTCACTGGTGGAAGGGGAGCAGCCCTTCCCTCCTGTAAGCGGAGTCCCCTCGCACTGGTGGCTTTGCGGGCGGTTTGCTTGGTCCTGGCCATCTGTTTTTAAATAAGAGGCTTTAATCAGTGATAGGCATAAGTTGCATATAATTTCAACGGTTAAGTGGGTGATGCGCGCAGAAGACATCTTTGGACTTTCATTTTACTTATTTGACTTTTAGCAATAATCCCCCAAGTATGAACAAGTAAAAGTAAACATGATGCATGACTCGTCCTATTCGATCTCACATCACACACCTTATGTATAATTTATATATCTAACGAGTATCCGGTGACATATATGCACGGCACTCCCTAATGCAACTAGTCGTTCTCTACTCGTTCTTAATTTCGCACGTGGTTAGTGTACCTGCAGAAAAATGCATGCTCAGATCAACATCATCACCATTACCAAACATTACCACTCTAACTCTAGAAGTGGTATCCACGAATTTCTTTAAGCTACGTCTGGTGGACGACGTAGTGGCGCCATTTCTCCCAACACACCCAACGTTCCTCCAGTACTGGGGAATTGCTGGGGAGAGAAACGGTGGCCAACAAGATCTAGCTATAATTTTGGTCAAAGGAAAAGTGGTCACGAAACACTCCAATGGCGTGACCACCCCCCTTAAAGAGTTCTGCCCTATCAGCATGAATGCAGGGTTCACAACAGTCCGCAAATCCCAATAGCGCTCCGCCAGTACTGGGGGTAGCTATGGCCGAAATGTTGCTTCCCAAAGCGCCGAACATGCATATGAGTTCTATCTAGGTCAGAATGTTAGCGATGTCACCTGGTATTTCACTAACATCCTTAATATGGGCATATCGATACTCTCATTTTTCAAATACTTCGAAAAGGGTTTTCGAAAATAGGTTTGTAAATCAAAACTGGATGATATGTCTGTTGTCTGTGTATGATCGGCTCTGATACCAGCTGTGGCGGAACCGCCGATTTAATCCGGGCTAAGCACACCTGCCACCTCTGGCTTGCAGTGCGATTAGACCGAACTAAACCCGGTCGTCCGTCGAGAGTCATTCGACTCCCGATATTACCTTTTCCCAGAGGAACCGACATCATACACATCCGACTCACGATGGAGCCACAACAGAAACATCATCACAGGCCGTTGAATAGCATAAAGTTAGACTTAGTTACAAACCAGTTTTTACATAAAATACAAGTCCAACATAAAGTTATAAGGTAGCAAGTTCGAATGTTTCTCGCAGCGGAAATATAAGTTTATAGGTCACCATGATACCACCAAAAGATTTGCACTAGAGGTAACAACATCGAGCCCACCGATGTTGCCCTCGTGCCACTTATGTCATCTCATCCTAAATGAGGACACGCTCCGCCCCCAACACAAGTGCACACCATGAGTTCCATACCTGCGCTCAAAATATGGGGGCAAACCCTGAGTACTAATTACTCAGTAGGTCTTAATGGATTTGGCTTACGGCTGACGCGAAGCAGCTTACTAACAAGTGGATCCTTAGCCTTTAGTATTTAACAGTAACATATGTAACATAAACAGCAAGTTTTCATTGTCTGTATAATTACCAACATAATAGTAAATTACAGTAAGGTAACAACTCAGTTCAAACATGTAGTATTCCAAAAACCATGAGTATTAAAATACCGAGAGTTTAAGTAATTACTACGTTGCCCGACAGTGATATTGGCATTCCCACACCTGGTGGGCATCAGCGATTCGAATCGATTTTAATTCCCGGGAATAACTATCATGCCAGGGGTATATGCTTACTAGCCATCGCGTTCCCACATATAGCCCCCATCTCCACCTGTCTTGTCCCAAGATTCAAAGCGCCCTCACCTAACCCCCGGGTTGTGCCCCCTCAGGAGCGATACCACGGCCGCACCGGGTCAGCCCTCCCTTAGGAGCGATACCACGGCCGCACCGGGTCAGCCCTCCCTCGAGTACAAGCGCCCCCGGGCCCATCGGCCTCCAGCAAGTGGATGAGCGGAGCCTCGAAAACTTCGGACAAACCCAGGTAAGACTTCACCGGTCCCATTTCCCGGTTAAGCACTCTAGTAATGTTATGCCGATCAGCAGACGAACAGCGGACGGGCCTTAAACGACTCGGGCGGAGTCCGGGTGCGACATCATGAAAAGTAAATACTGAAATAAAATCTCCGCCCGGTCTCTATTTACTTCATGAGCAACAAATATAAGTGATATAACTGTAAGCTTTTGTGATTTTGAAAACACCTACGTGACGAGTCCACACACTCGTGTCTACTCGTACCTAGCAATTTCTAGGCATACACGTCCTACGAACTCTATGTATAGGTGCTAGGGCCAGGGCGGCCAGGGAGTCTAATGCAATTGGTTCCAAGCAACTCCTAATGCATATGCGTAATCATCAAGTATAATTTGTTTGCTGGGTTGAGTATGGTCCTGCCTACCTTCCTCGTTAGGGTCAGTAGCTTCTTCCGGAGCGTAGTCTGGTTCTTGCTGCTGGGCCTCTGGCTCTGGGTGCAGCTCCTCCTCGAGCTCCTCCGCGATGGGTTGGTTCGGCGGTGGTTCTTCGTTCGCGGACTCTATATGCATGACATGATGCAATTGTAGCATGTATTAGTGCAATGCAAGAAATCAAGGGTTATGGAATAGTATTATGTATTTTCATGATAAAGCTTGTTTAACTTTAAGAAATCGTACAAGCCATCACCTAAGATAGCTTAGCTTGTCACATAAAACAACGTGGGGGTGTGTGACTGAATAGCATCGATTTATGCGGAAAGACCGGTGTCTACTATCATCTAGAACTCTTTTTCATGATTCACTATATGCTTAACTACTAGGCAAGGGTAAAACAGCAAATATACAGCAAGCATTGAAGCTATCAAATTCTTATACTAAGCTTAGTAATGTTGCTGTCCCAAATTCAGAAGTTTTGACTTTTGTTTAACCCACATTTTCTATTTATTGAATTTAAACATGCATGAATTTATCAATTTCAAAACACTAACTATTCTTGACATGCATGTTACCCCATTTTAACAGTGAGCTCTTTATACTACAGGGAGCACAAATAAAATGTGTAAAACCATTTAGAGCATAACTTCTATATAACTATTATTTCCTCATTTATTTCTATGCTAAAATCACATGTAGGGGCAAAATGGTAATTAACAGTGAACATTTGAGCTACCAAAATTTATACAGAGCCTACACAGAATAATAAGGCCTCTGCCCAAATTTCACAATTTTTGGAGTTCATTTTACCCATATTTTCTATTTATCAAGGTTTTTCATGCTTGCACAAAAACAGGAGCAAAACTATCTTTTCCTATTCAACCATCATATTTCCTAGACAGATCTATTCAAAAGGATTCCAATGCAACTGATTTGATATTTTTCTGATTTTTATTGAATTTTCTAGGATTTTTCAAAGGTTTCTGTCGAAATAATCAATTTAAAATGAAAATCAACAGAACCAGGGGCTAGATTGTGATTATTTCGGAACCCCAGGGGCTAGTACGCAAGATTTACAAGACTCAGCGTACAGCGCGGTGGATTAAAATGAAAAACCCTGATACCGCGGGGTCGGATCTGCAAATACGCCGTCTTCTTCCTCCCGTCGTCTTCTTCCTCGCGACGGGAGGGACGGCGACGGTGGCGCGCGGCCAATCCGGCCCTGCGGGGCACGGAGGCTCACCGCGAAGTGTCGGGGAGAGAGAGAGGAGGACGGGGAACCTTATCCACTACCTCAAACGGCGGGGGAGACCGCGGGGAGGGACGGCGACGAGCGCTCCTGGCCGGCGGGGTCCGGCGGTGCAATACGCCGGGGTGGAGGGGTCTCGGGCGACGCGGTCTAGGCGGGAAGGTGGAGTCGAGGGCGGCGAAGCTCGGCGCGGTGATGGTTGAGTTCGGGAGAGGGCAGGAGTGGCCGGGGGCGAGCTCGCGCGAGCTCCGTCAATGGCGGACGGCGCGAGGTCGAACGGGAAAAGAGACGGAGAGGCCGAGCGCGTGAAGGAGGGTTCGGGAAAAAGGGGTCGGCCTCGCCCTCGCCTTGGTGGCGCGCCGTGCGCTCTGTCCGCGCGCGGCAGCGGCGCGTGGCCGCGGCGGCCGGGGAGGCCGGCGCGTGGCCACGGCGCTCAGCGGCCGGCGCCGCGTGGGCGCGCCCGGGCGGGGAGAGAAGAGGGAGGTGCGCGGGTGAGCTGGGTCCATGGACCGGTGAGGCTGACAGGTGGGGCCAAGGCCGGAAATGAAGAACAAAACGCATGGACCGGGAGCACGGAGCAAGGGAGCCGGTGGAATGCGCTGGCGCGGGCGGCCCGACGGATGGGTCCCACCTGGCATAGAGACGGAAAAAGAAAAGAAATTCCGAAAAAGGAAAAATCCCTTTGACCAGCTGATCAGGTTTCTGATTTTCGCAAATTTGACCAATTTACGTGCCGAATTTGAAAAGGGCCCAATTGAATGAAATGTTGTACCATTTGATATCTACAACTTTGTCAAAAGCACCAAATTCAAATTCTGGATCTAAGTTTGATGCTCATAGGGATAGAGTGTGCTTGTTCGTGAATCTTACGACAGCGAGGCGTCTGTGGTGACTTCGTGAATCTTAAGACGCCAGTCTAGACCAGTTCCACGGAGGTACTCATAGGAGTAGAGTGTGCTTGTTCGTGAATCTTACGACAGCGAGGCGTCTATTGTGATGCCTCCGGCATCTCAGAGGCCCTAATTCATATTTGACTTAAGGTAATGGTGTCTTATAATTGAATCATGTTTAGAGATGGAAAGAACTAAGGTGGAGAAATCACAAGTTAAAAATGTTGAATTGGAAGCTTCAAAAGACCAAGTCAAATCAGGTCAAACTTGGTCCACACTTAAACTCCCAAATCTGCATTTCAGCCTTTCCCCAAACTTCGTTCTGAAATTACTTTTGTTTTCACAATAGAACTTCAAAATCTACCTGACTAGGAAATGAAATTAAACTTATAAGCTTTCAAATGAACCAAATATCAAAGTTATTGGACTCCGTTTGATACTTCAAAGGTTTGAAACAAAAAGGACCATACATAAATTGAAGTTGCAGTTTCGCAAAACCCCTGAGCACACATGTGACTATAGTTCAAAATATAATGTGATTGGGACCAAACTCTCTATAACAAACTGGTAGACAATTTTATGTGGATAAACTTTGGTATTGAGTGTGGTAACATGCACAAAGGTTTAAGTGGAGTTTTGAGTCGATTAATGAAAAAAACAGAAATCTGCCTAAACTTGATCGGTAAGGCAAATTCAAATTTCAATGGAACAAAAGTTCCTATCATGCAAAACATCATATATGAAAGTTGTAGATAATTAAAAACTACACAACATTGGTATAATACTCTTTCTCTGAAAATGAGCATAAAATAGACTTTAGGAATTTCTAAGTTTGCATTAAACCTTGGTCAAACTGGAGTCAGCAGGTTAAATTCAAATTTAATCATATTTAAACTCGGAATCTGATATTACTCCTTTTGGAAAAGTTGTAGATCTCAAAAGTTACAACATTTCATTCAATTGTGTCCTTTTCAAATTTGGCTCCTACGTTGGTCAAATTGGCAAAATTCAGAAACTTAGTTAGCCGGTCAAACCTCCTTCTTTCCATTTTCGAGATTTTCCTTTTCCCTTGAGTCTATGACGAGCGGGCCCCGCCTGTCAGACCTCGGGTCCCCGCGAACCGGAAACCGCCATCCGCACCCGGTATGGCGAAACCGGTTTCCCTCCACATGGACCCGATCTATAGACCCCTCTCCTTTTCCCTTGCGCTGGACCCACCTGACGGCCTCACCCGGTCTATGGACCCGGTCCACCCACGCGACACTCTCTTCCTCCTCTCCTCCCGCTCGCCCACGCGGCACCGGCTCTGGCCGCCATGGCCACGCGCCGCCCTGGCCACCCTGCCCGTGCCCGGCCTGCGCTCTCCCCTGCTGCGTGCCCAGCACCCAGCGCCCTGAGATGGAAGCCGCCCGCTCCCTCAGTCCCCCACTACCCCTGCCTCCCTCGTCCTCCTGCTGCCCGCCCTCGAGCTCATGGGCGACGCCCGCCATGGCCACCATGGAGGCCCGGTTTGAGCTTCGCGCCACTGCCTCATCCATCCCTCCCTCACCCCGCCAGAGCGAGCACCACGCCTGCCTCTAGCTCCTCCTCCATTCCTACAGCTCGGCCGACCCCGCCATCGATTGGAGCGTCCTCCCCACGAACGCCACCTCCGCGGCCACCATTGCCGCCGAACCCTCACCGTGGAGCACCCCCACCAGTGCCTCCCGCACCTGCAGATTATCTCCGCCGGGTGCGCTACCGCCTCCCGCAGCTGTGAGCCCCGGCCGTGGCCTCCCTTCCCCGTCAACGGCGCCGAATCGGGCCGGAGTGCGCCGCCGGACCCTGCTCCCCCGCCAACCGGTTCACGGCCGTTCCTCGCTCACTCACTCGACCCCGCACGACGCGACCTTGGCGGAAAGCAAGCCCTACGCCTGGGACACCTTCCGCAAGTGGCTCGGCTCCAAGTCCGGCACCCTACACGCCGGCCCCCGCGCGGGCATGCCCCACGCCGCGCGCCTCTGTGCCTTTGTCCAGAGGAAGAAGGAAGAAGAAGGTTGTCTTTCAAAAAGACCCCTGCGCTTTTGTTCATTTTCATTCAAGTACTGTGCGCTATTCACTGAGTCATCAAATCCTTACGCTCTAGCCCCTGATGTTAATAGATATTCACGCTTAGGTCCCTGACTGTTATGGTTTTCGATTTATTGAATTTCTATAAACAGAGAACTTTGAAAATTCGTAATAAATCAAATAAAAATCAGAAAAATGCAAACTTTGTTGCAGTGTACTCCTATTAATTAGATCTACAGAATGGATATGATGGTTGGGTATGAAAAGACCTTTTTGCCCCTGTTATTGTGCATGCATGAAAAACCTTGATAAATAGGAAATGTGGGTAAAATGAGCTTCAAAAATTATGAAATTTGGGCAGAGGCCTTGTGAACATGTGTAAGCTCTGTATAAATTTTGGTAGCCCTAGCATTGACTATTTAATTACTATTTTGCCCTTGTCTTGTATTTAAGCATATATTAATTTAGGAAAAGGTTGCTATGGAGAAAAATGCTCCATGTGACTTTAGGGGCTTGATATGAGCTCTAGGTTATGAACATGGCTCACTGCTAGAGTAGGAGATGGTGCATGTAAGGTTTTGACTCTGATTTGAAAATGGTAGAAATAATGCAAATTTACGTAAATAATAGAAAATGTGAAACTAGTATATCCAATAAAAACCCCCACACTTACCTTAATAATCTTAATGACTAAATAACTATTGCATGTTTTATCGGCTCACATCACCATGTTAGCTTTATGATTGACAACTTGATTTTTGTATATGTGTTCTTGTGAGATTGCACATACACGATTGCTTCGGGTCCATAAAAGTAATATTAATGCTAGTGCCAGTCGGGATGTTTTGATTGAGCTAGTAATCCATTACATGCGTAACTAGATGTTTGCCTCATATTTTTGCTTAATCAGTTGTATGCTTGATGATCGTGCATCTCATTCACTATGTCATGCATAGCATTCATATAGCGACGCTTATTGCAGATACGTGATTGAGAAGCAAGTGTGAGGAACTACTTCGAGCAACGGTGGTCCAGAAGGTCAAGTAAGCCCTAGACACGACCTGGAGAGCCCATCAGTCGTGTTTGGAAGGAGGAGTTGTCCAAGTGATCAAGGGGTTGCTTGGGGCAAAGCCTCACAACCCGGCAAACTAACCTAGTTTAGTTTGTTGGCTTGATAAGAATAAGCAAAGGTAGGCAGGACCATGATTTCTCCCAGCTAATATGATGATTGATTGTTTCATTACGCATCCGCATTAGGAGTTGTTTGAAAACAATTGCATTAGATCTCCTGGCCGCCCTGGCCCTAGCACCTATATATAGAGTTCGTAGGACGAGTTGCCTAGGCTCTGCTAGGTGCGAGTAGACACGAGTGAAAGGAGTCACTCGTCGCGTAGGTGATTTCAAAGGTTACAAAACTTTTACTATTGAGAAAGTAATACTATGCTCATGATTTAAATGGAGACCGGGCGGAGAATAATTTTATTATGTGGTGTGCGTTTGGCTCCGCCCGAGTCATGTAAGGCCCGTCCGTTGTTCGCCCATTGGTCGGCATAACATTGCTAGAATGCTTATCCGGGGAATGGGACCGGTAAAGTCTTACCTGGGTTTGTCCGAAGTTTTCGAGGCTCCGCCCATCCACTTGCTGGAGGCCGATGGGCCCGGGGGCGCTTGTACTCGAGGGAGGGCTGACCCAGAGAACTGTGGTATCACTCCCGAGGGGGCACAACCCGGGGGTTAGGTGGGGGCGCTTTGAATCTTGGGACAAGACAGGTGGAGATCGGGGCTATATGTGGGAACGCGATGGCTAGTAAGCATATACCCCTGGCATGATAGTTATTCCCGGGAATTAAAATCGATTCGAATCGCTGATGCCCACCAGGTGTGGGAATGCCAATACCATTGACGTTCAACGTAGTAACTACTTAAATATATCATAATTATTACTCATGTTTTCAAGTACTACATGTTTGTTGTATTGCTTACATTTCTGCAAGTTATTATTATGGAGTTATATGCAAAAGATGAATCTTGATACTCTATATTGATATACCACTGTTTAAAAGCAATGGCTAAGGATCCACATGCTAGTAAGCAAGCTTTGCGTCAGCCGTAAGCCAATCCATTAAGTCCTACTGAGTAATTAGTACTCAGGGTTTGCCCCCACCTTTTGAGAACAGGTACCGGCGGCATCCGGACAAGTGCTTGGAGGAGGGTAGTACCGGTGGGCTCGGTGCTGCTCGCCTCGATCGTCGTTGCATGAAGACTAATAAAGTATTTTGTTTCCGCGGTGAGATGTTTTTGGAATTCGCTTCCGCTATTTGATTCAAACCTGCCTATTGTATGGCATTATGTTGAAACCTATAACTTATTTCGAACTGGTTTGTAAAATAAGTGTATATATGCTATATTTAACTGCCTGAGATGATGTATCTGTTGTGGCTCCACTGTGGGCTAGATGTGTATGATGTCGGTTCCTCTGGGAAAAGGTAATATCGGGAGTCGAATGACTCTCGACGGACGACCGGGTTTAGTTCGGTCTAATCGCACTGCAAGCCAGAGGTGGCAGGTGTGCTTAGTCCGGATTAAATCGGCGGTTCCGCCACATCTATGGTGACTTCGTGAATCTTAAGACGCCGGTCTAGACCAGTTCCACGGAGGTGCTCATAGGGGTAGAGTGTGCTTGTTCGTGAATCTTACGACAGCGAGGCGTCTGTGGTGACTTCGTGAATCTTAAGACGCCGGTCTAGACCAGTTCCACGGAGGTGCTCATAGGGGTAGAGTGTGCTTGTGTGCGTTCATAGAAATGAGTGCACGCGCGTTTGAGCGCCAGCGTTGTACTGTGTTTCTAAAAAAAATCCCAACAATCGGTCCCGGTGAGAGACATTAGTACCTGTATGAATTTTTAAAAAGACTTTAACAAGACTTAGTTGGTAACATCAACTGATATTGAAGTCTTACCAACCAGTACTAATAACTTGTGAGTACATACTATACAGTCACACATAACTGTGTGGTTTAGTGGTAAAGAGAGATCACACGCGTTCCTTTCATCTTTCTATATCTGTCCACATTCGGATCAATATTGATGAACCTAGACCTATATACACAAAACATATTTCGTGAAAAATGAATGAACCTATTCGCTATACTTTAGGATCAAGGAAGTATTTCTTTCATCCCATTATAGCATATTTTAGCTTTGTTATAAATGAAGCTGCTCAAACATTGACCAAATCAACCAAGATTTAGTAATACCAGACCACCAGCCACGTACTGCTAATTGCTGAATGCCTGAACCCACACAGATACTCCTTGTGCGTACTGTATCTCATTCAGAAAAAAAAAGTGAATATGTGATGGGCACTTGTAGCAAGAACCCTTTGCTACTATTTGTTGATATGGATTTGTTTCGAACAAATTCCATTTTGCAATCCTATACTTGTTATTGTTATGCTTATCTACTCCACAGCTTAGGTCTCTGACAAGAAGTCAAACACGAAGTAGGCCCCGTGTCGTCCCACGCTCAGGCGACTCGGGCGGCGGCCCAAACCCTAGTCGTCGCCACCTCTCCCTCCCTCCTCCCCCCACCTCGCCAGTTGCCGCCGGAGGGGGCCGCCGGACGCCGTGTAGACCCCAAGGAAAGCGGCGGCGGGGCCCTTCTTGCCCGTGCACCCAGATCTGGGCAGCGGTGGCGCGCCACGCGGCTGGCGGCGGCGACTCGTCGCATGGCCTGCGGCGGCGGGGGCTCATCACGCAGCCAGTGAGGCGGCGCACCGTCGCACAGCCTTACGGCCTAGCTCGGCCTGCGGTCCCCGCGCCCCTGCTCGATAACCGTCGGCACCACTGGCCCTGTGCGGTAGGGCAGCTCGGCCGTAGGGGCTGCGGCTAGCTCCGGAGGCCTGGTGGCCGAATTTGGCGCCCCGCGCCCTGTGTCCACCCCCATCCACTCTGCTCCTGTTGTGGTGCTCATCTGGCCGCAGCGCGGCCATTGGACCGGTGGCCAGATCTGGCGGCTTCATGGTCGGGTTAGGCGTCCTGTGTTTAGCGACCATCAACTGCCCCATCATGGTGTATGTGCCCATAGGGCTTCAGTGGCGGCTGGAGCTAGCCCTGTGGCGGCGCCGCCTTTGGTGCACTGGTTGCAGTCTAGATCGTTGCAGTTGTGACTATCTCCTGCTTCAGTGTCTTCATATCTTGCGAGTACCATGCACACAAACCTAACACTAGAGTCATCTTGGAGTTGATTCACGGAACCTGTTTGCTCGAGGGACACATTATTTTTTTAGATGCAACCTATGGACTCTATTCGTGTGCCTATTGGCTATTCGCAACTCTGTCTTCGTAGGACGGTCTATCTAAAAATTGGATGTTGTCACAGAGCTCATGGTCATTTGATATTACCCAAGACTTGTGGTATGCCGACATGAGCATGGAAAGAAGGCGGAGGCAAGGTTGGTGATCTTTGATTTTGGTGGACCTATGGGTGTCGAGCTCATAGACTTTGGGGAGAAATATCTAGGCCTAACCTTAGTTGGTTGTGTCTGGCATTGGCCTTGACGAAGGTATTGTCAGAAAGACCGATAGTCTTTTCTCTTGGGTGAAAACCTTTGATCTGGGCTTTATTGGTTGGGTCATGGCAACGACGGCGTTATTGTATGCCGTGTTCTTCTTGAAAACATTGCTTATGGAGAGTTTCAATCTCGGTTCTAGTTTTGCTTAGTTAGTGGATGGCTTGAAGACTATGTTGTGTGTGATAGCTCGCTCTGAGATGTTGAGGTTGTTTCTCTTGTTTTTTTTCCTTTATACACCTTAGTATGTAGAGGCTACACCTTAGCGTGTAGAGACCGATAATAAACTTAGTACTCTTATATCATATTGATGTAATTGACTAAAATTAATAAAACTTTTTTTATCGTGAAAAATCTACTCCACAGCTCAGAACAATGAAACCAGACAACCTATACACTTAACTGCTAAAATTAACCATCTACAAAACAACCCTGCGTGGTTTTTGGACAGATAAGCGTATGCCACCGCGTTGTCGCCGTCCAGCTCCAGTGCCTCGGAGTCCGAATCCGACGGGCGGCCTAGTCAAGGACTCCGCGAGGAGGTGGAGACGGCCACAGCGGACGCCATGGTCCGCAGAGAGGAAGGGGGTAGCCAGCATCTGCTCAGCTCCACTGCTGGTCGAGGAGGCGCTCCGTCACAACTCAGAAATCTTCCTGCTGCCTTTCCTCTCCAATCGACAATAACCAGTGAACGAGACCTCACCCAATGGTCGTCAGCGTCAGACGGGCGCAGTTCATCAGTTGTCGAGAATGAAATGTGTATCGCACAAAGATTCAATAGAGCGCATCGAAACATGGAATTCCTCCTCTGAATAGGCACACACAAACCTGAAATCCATACAGGCCTCCCTAGGTGTCTATTGCGACAATCAGACACGCGTTCGGAAGCAAGATCTTTTATGTTCAGCTGGATGGTACAGGCGGTAGTAGTAGAACCGGGAACAGAGGAGCCGCTTGCGTTTATTTGCAAGACGCTTAGGATAACAGGCGGTGCTCTGAGTCTCGAACTGAGTCTCAGCAGGAGGCACAAGTAGATCAGAAGTCAGAACATGTCTTTGAGTGCAAAGTTTCAAATTTTTTTTTGAAACGTCTAAGTACGTTTTTAGAGGGTTTCGACGATTCCACCGAGTAGATGGTTTGCGCCCAGTATTTTTTTTTTTTTTTACTAGAGTATCTCCGCTGGTCCAAACATACCATCAGTGTCAACAAGAAATCGCTGGTTTATGTGAGTGAATATTCTCGCGCAATTTCATCGGCTACGTTGACAAGCCGTAAATGGACAACTAACCGAGTGTAAGAAAGTGGAAACTTGTTAGATGAAATATATTATATGGTGCGCATCTCAAATTCTCAGTAGTGAATACCTGCCCAAGGCAGAGAAGCCTATGAGGCCTTGGCATTCCGTCGAACACAATGCGAGCGGCAGCTATGGGCACCAAGAGGAGCGTTCTATGGCGACAGCGTTAGTACCTTCCAAGAATGGAGGATGCAGCAGGCGCCGCTCGCTCCTTCCTTGCGCGTGTGGCACACCTGCGTGCGAAGGAGGTCCGCGCGGCCGGCCTGGTGTGGTGTGGTGTGGTGTGGTGTGCACGGCCACCGACCGCCCACCGGCCTCGCCAGGTCTGCCTGCCACCGGCCGCGCCGCCGAGGCCTGGGTGACCCTGAAGCGCCTCCGGCCGGTGCCCTCGGTCGGCAGGGGCAGGGCAGGGGCAGGGGCGCAGGGCCGTCCTCCTCTCCCACGGGCGGACGGGCCACGGCCGCGCAGCTCTCGGCCAGGAGCTCGTGATGGCAGCTTTGTTTTGCTCAACTATTGCTACTGTTGTCAAGAAAGCAGTTACACGTACTGTATACTGACTGCCGGTTTGAAGCAACTATGTATGGATCATGCCGGTTTTCCAAGATTCAGAAGGAAACCAGCTATGATTATGGATCGCGATCGTACCACCATTCTGTCTTTACATTCCATTTCAAACTGGTCTGCAGTGTTTAACACACCTAATTACACCGGGGCTGTCTTCTTCCGTTCATCGCTGCATTGGCTCGTCAGTGACACGCATCGACCTCTTCTCCATATATATATATAGCAAGTACGTACTACTTACATATATACATCGCCTGATCGCCAATCGAAATGCAAGTCCAAACCAAGTGCACAACACAGAACGGGAGTACGTATAGGTAGGTAGTAGCGGTGCAAGTCATACAGTATACAAACGCGTCAACATCCACAACAAAAAACTGCGCGCGCACTCAGAGGGGGAGAGAGGCGGACAGCAGAGTGCGCACGGGATCTCACAAGAACGGCGAGGAGCACGGCCCAGGCGACGCCGAGTTCTGTTCAGAGCATCTTGTAGTTGACGACGGCGAGGAGCACGGCCCAGGCGACGCCGGGCTTGGCGAGGTCGCCAGCCACGGGGTTCACGGCGCCGAAGCCGCGCGCGCAGGAGGCGGCGGCGGCGGCCATGGCGGCGCAGCAGGCGAGCCCCGCGCGCGCGGCGCCGCAGCGCAGCACGAGCGGCGCCCACGCGAGCGCGCACGACAGCTGCGCCGCGTAGGGCAGCAGCGTGGCGCCCGGGCGCGCGTGCAGCCCGCCCTCCGCCCACGCCATCCACGCCGCCAGCGCCAGCACCGCCTCCGCCGCCACCGACCCCGCCCGCACCACCGCCACCGTCGACGCCGAAGCGTTCACCTTTGGAGCAGACGAGGAGGCGGCGAAGAAGAAGGACAGCGCGGTGAGCGCCGCGGACAGGGACACCGCGGCGGCGAGAGACCGGAGCCCGCGCCGGGACCGCCCGCCCGCGCCGCCCGGCTTATTCTTCGGCTTCGTGTCACGGCTGGCGGCGCCGGCGGCCGCGGCGTTGTCGCGGACGACGTCGTCCATGCCGGCGTCGACGCCGCGCCGGGTCAGGCCTTCTTGCGCGGTAGCCGCCATGGCCTGATGATGGCCGACGCGATCGATCCTGGAACCGAGGCTCGGCTCTGCTTACACGCCTGAGATGGTCGATCGAGCTCCGTCTCTGAGGATTGAGATGGGAGAGGATCGGGGAGACGCGTTCGTTCTAAATACCAGCGAGGTGTGCTCGCGCGTGGACACGTGTGGCGGGAAGGTGGCACGTGTCGAGGGGGGCGTGTAAAAACAATGGAGCTCGATGCCAGGTGACTGGGGGCTGGAGCTTCTGGAGCCTGAGATGACTAGGACGAGGACGAATGGAGATGCATGGCATGGCCGCATGGCTGGCAATGGCATGCCCTTTTCTCACCTTGTAGATAGATAGGTTTGCCCCCTCGGAATTTGAACAGTGGAAGCATGTAAAATTGAACATCTCCGTTATATGCGTATATACTCCAGTTATACAGGTCAAATTTATTGGACAAACTTGTCTAAATTAAATATCGGATTAAATCGCTCGTTCAAAATTCAAAAAGAAATGTTCACAGCATAGAATCGAACACTTTCGATGTCACATGTAGACGTTCCGCACATTAAGAAAAAAATGGTAAAATTAGCTGTTGGACATCCAAAACAATGTCGATTTGCCAGTGGACACCGTGAAAACAGCTGGGCGCTAGTGCACACTCGTGTAAATATGTTGAGCGACACCCTGCGATTAAAATATTGTTTTTGGACCGAGAATGAGAGGGAGAGGGAGAGGTAGGGAAATGTCTAACCTTGTGTTTTCATCTCCATTCTATAAAATGAAATAATATGCAGGCCAATGGTATATTCGAGGAGTGAAAAAAAAGCAGGTACACTTTTAATTGAACACTGGCTGCGATTATAAAATGAGGCATTATACAAAGGAAACTTGGTGAAAACAGTCCCTAAGGGGCATGTTTGCTTGGTATAGGTGTACTTTCTTTTCCCCCCAAAGAGAAACCGATGCAAGTGAGAAGCACGTTGGGATATTCCAGCTTGAGTATCCTGAAGTGGGTGTACCCAATTACCCATGCATGTTAATGAACAAAACCCATAGGTCGATGGCATCAGCTTCAAGCATTCCTTTGTTTACGGCTGACGGCACTACAACAGAGCTTCAATGTCCATCTCCACGAAAGTGCATGGATCCGGAATGCCAAATTTCCTTAGCACCTGCAAGCAAAGAATATTACTTAGAATCATGCATAATAATATTTACTCATATTTCAAAAACTATAAGATGGTGTTAACTTCATTCATTTCATCCTCAGGAATCGTCATGTATATGGCAGACTAAGTACCTCAGCATGGACAATTCCTAAGTAGCCAACCTGCTTGCCATCACTTGTAACAATTTTGCATTGCCTTTTCGGGAAGAACTCAGGTTCCTACAGAAATGAAATCAGTACAAATATTGACAACAGCAAAAAGAAAGGACAATTTATGTAAACTATGCTTACATCTGTTGGAACATAGTACTTCTCGCCAAAGTTAACATGCGGAGCTCGGACAACTTTGACAATACTATCCACCAATCCCATAATTTCCTGGACAACTTAATAAGTTTGACTAGGCCAACACTGAAGATATGTCAATACATGCTTATACAGATTTTCTTTTCCTGTGCATACCTCAAATCCAGAAACCCTATTGCAGTACAAAGCTGCAAGTCGCCGATTATTTGAGGCACCGACATCACGTGACGAGTCCAGTGTCACTACATCACCAACTTCAAAAATCTACAACAGTAACATTCAAAAGATCAAAATCATGGAAAAAAATCCCACTTAAAAAGGCAAGAACACCAATACCCCTTAGAAAAAATGTCGAGACCATAGCAGCAGTCCCATTTGGGCAATACCTAGAAGCTATCTGAAAGTGTTCCATTTATAACTGATTATGTATTGCCAAACTAAACTTTACATGGGTATTAAAAGGATTAGATTGTTACTTTCTTTGATCCCAATTTGTCCATTAGGACATTGACAAGGTCTCCAATACGACACTTTTTACTGGTAATTTCTAAATATTATGTCATGTTAAATAAAAAGAGATATGTTACTATAAAATTAATTCCATTGATGAATCTAGTAACATAAATATTATGTTGCCAACTACTTGATTTTTATATATTGATTGTCAGTGTTTAAAAGGTTCGATCCAGAAATCCTAAATGGGCCTATACTAGGGATCAAATGTAGTATTTGAAAGAGGATATCATCATGAATCAAGATTCAGGATGCAATCGTGAAGTCACCTTTTGTTTAGCCACTCTGGATGCACATGTAAAAGTTACGAGCTAAAATGTGTCAATTTGTTATGGTAAATGCAATAGGATAGTCTGATGGACGTTCATTTGGAAGGGAAAGGCAAATGATTTACAAATGACACTACTGACAGCAACAGAAAAGTTCACTTTTTTTCTTCTTGAGTTAGTTGAATATTTGCAGGGTGAAACAACATTCCATAGACAATAACTTATAGTTACCAGATACTAATGTTGCTTGTTTAAAAAGGTACCTTTATGGGTCTTGGATGGTCTATATTATGTTTCAGTGTTTTCAGTAAACAAGACATCAGACTAGTTCTAACAACCTGCAAGATAACAAGTAAAGCAATGATTAATACATAAGAAACAAGATAACAAGTAAAGCAATGATTAATACAGGAGAGCCACCTGATGGCTGCATTCAGCAGGTAGGAAAACTGAACTGACCAGATGGACTTAAATATTCCAGTCATGAAGCATAAAATTATGGACAATTACCTCAAACTCAGCTGTGCGAGGGTTTGCGATAATTACTGCTTTGCTTTTGTCATCTGTTCTGTTTAACATGTCAAAGTTTTCTTCATGTGAAGATAAGATAAATGTAAGCACCTCCATATAACCAGCTCTTGCGACCTGGCCATAAATGCTTTTTCAGTAATGATCAACTGATGAATAGATAAAACACAAGCAAAATGCCACAAAGACACATCAGGTATCTAAAGTACCTCAGCACGAATTTTATCTGAGAATCGGTTCAATGGTTGCCTTCCTCCAATTGTCATACACTTCGGCTTTGATTTTGGGATATTGTTGTACCCATATGCTATAGCAACATCCTTTTTGTGAAAGAAAAATATAAATTGAACCATGATACAAAAAAACAGCGTCCAAATACCTAAAAAATAGTTGACACAATTGCTAGAGAATAGCAAATTATACCTCTACCAAATCACGTGCGTGAAGAATATCACTTCTTGTTGGAGGAATAGACACTGAAATGTGAGGCTCGCCATTGAATGAGTGATGTTGAGCTTGTAGTTGCATTTTGTTCAAAAGACAGACAACCTGCAGTTTCAGATAAACACTTGAAACATTTGCTCCACATACATGCTCATACAACCATCAAATCAGAGCATAGAAGAAGAAATCATCACATCATGAATATCCCATTGGTTCAACCTACGTCTAGATACAGATAACGCAATTCGAATTAGAAAATATTTTAAGTATATGAGAAATATTAAGACAAATTGGTAATTCAGCTATTGATCAAGATATAGAAATATCCTTGCTAAAATTCAGGAATTTGTATGTACCTGTTCCTCATCCAGGGAGATGCCAATAGGCCCAAGAATATCAGATAATGGAACCTCCATTTTGTAACATGAAAGATCAGGGTAAACAGTTTTGTTGCCATCATGACACACCACTTCAACAGGTTCCACCTCAAATTTATTCTCACAATACTCAGAGAACATGGTAACCTACAAATATAAGCAACATGTACGTCAATACAATAAGTTTAAACTTCACTTAAATTGGACATGTTTTCCTAGGTAAAGTACAATATAACGACACCCACCATTGTATTCAGAACAATCTTTGCTTTGGTAAGGTCAGTAGCTGTACATTCAATAAAGACATTTCTTGTCGCAAGGGTGATAGCTGAATGTGCACCATTGATGATAGGAGGTAACGATAATACAGTCCTGCAAAGTATTGTAATGTCAGCTGTGCAGCAATGCCAGTATAAACAGCTTCTACATCATAAACAGTAAACCAAGTAAGGCACACATGAGTCATGACTGAGCATGAGCCACTTCACTAAAATGAATATGTTTAGAACTCAAACAGTTTAACTAGATAGATAAATTTCCTGAAGTGTTATATAGGTCAATGTGCCTATAGAATCTTTTGAAAATTATTGTTGCCCTCTCTAGTAATTATTAGCCCTTTTTACAAGATTGTATGAAAAGAGTTCAAGGAATGGAATGATAACAGGTCATTGTTGTTTACCTGTTGCTATCATAGATAACTGGGTACACTGGAGAATTCTCAATTATGTGCAAAAACTTCTTCAGTTTGATGTCTGACTGCCACAATGCAAGGGAGATGTCAGTAACAAAAACATGAGAATATAAGGCACAGAGAACTTAACAGGGTATCATGACTTAGAACCTATGATATAAAACTTCTTCAATAGTAATCATTGTTATACATGCCACTATTTAGCGTACAAGAGTACAAGACATAACAAACATTGGGATATGGCTACTCACTTTATAGAATTCCATCAGTTTATCAGCTCTGAAGCTTTCCTCCTGAATCATATAACAATTCAAGTAACTGAGTCCAAAAAAGACCAATATGACATAAAAGACAATCTGATTGAAATAAATGATTTTTTTACCTGCTTTAATGGGACAAAGTTGATTTCATGTGGTGGTAGAGCCTGGGGAGAGACAAAAAACAAACGTCAGGTATAAAGGACGAGTGAAACCAGAAGCAATTCCCACGAAGATATATCTTGTCCACCATAATATTGATACAGTGTAAATGAATTATTCAGCTTATAAGCTCATAAGTTATAAAGTGGCACATCTTAAGTTTAGGGCTCCTCCATCCTAGAAGATAAATCTTGGATCTGTCTTCTTCAGGCTTGGAGCCTTGGAGTAACCGAGTCAGACCTAAAGATGACAGGGTGTCTTGAGGGGGTTCTAGTGTGTTTGTTTGTTGGGGGATCTAATTCACCTTTTGTACTATATTCTCTCTTTCAATGAAATGATGTGCAATTCTCTTGCATGTTCAACGGGGGGGGGGGGGGGGGGGGGGGGGGGAGGGGAGGGCAAGAAGGTATTAAAAACAACAATTTCTTACCATTTATGTGAAAAAATAGTTAATAATTTCGTGTATGCAAGTGATCAAAACAAGTTTGACATGAACCCTGAACAATCTATACTTGAAAGTAGAGGGAGTAGTTCTTAAACTTCCTACAAATTTCACTTCTCTCATAAGCTGGTCGAGACAAAAGTAGAGGGAGTAGTGCTTAAACTTCCTCCAAATTTGGCTTCTCTCATAACCAGACCAAGACAAGACTCAGCTTATCAATACAAAGTGGGGCCTAAAGCCTTAAACTTTTGAGTTGAATTCAAGGGATTTTTTTTTTCTAGTGGCACCTGAGCCCCTATTTTATGGTCATAGAGCTTCCAGAAGTCCCACTGTACAGAAATTTCCAGTGGGGGTACTCTCTCATTGATTCAATCACCAAGGAGACCTCCATGCCAACAAATAAAATACAATTTGATCGAGCCATTGAGGTAGGCTTCTGTAAAACCTTATGACCATAACCTATCTTGTTCAGAGTCACTAGTGGGAAAACGAAGGGTCTTTTCTGCAACTACGACCATAGAACATGTCGTGATCTAAAATTTACTCTAAAATTTCATGAGGAAGACAACACAATTAGCAATGTTTAATCTTTCAATTACTTCTAAGATAAGCCTAAATTTCCCAGACAAGACTTGAAACCAGTGGAAAGTATCTTATACACCTCAATGGAGAAAGATGAAAGAATAAAATCAACCAAGCGGGTGCCAGCATGTTCTGGCATTTATCTTTCCATACAGTGATCTTAAAAGTAATCGCAATTAGTTCCGTTTATGGTGCAAGCACATATCCCGAAACATAATCATTTGCCCTGTGCCCCTGTCAAAAGAGGAAAATTTACATGCAGAAACGGATCATGGAGTACATACAGATAGAAACGGTGTGCATGTCTGTGCGGCCATGACAGAGATAGAGTTGCTGAGAATGCAAACAAGATGATACTGAAGATTGAGTATTAAAGTTAGCTAATTGCAGCACTGTGATAATTTACCTCATATGAGAAGGGTCCTTGCAGTGTGTCCAGATCATGGGTACCAATAGCAACCAGAGTTCTCTTCCTGTTGTCCATCATGGCGTAAGTCTAGGTTAAATAACTACTGTATTGACTGCAATATTGATATCAATACAATAAAAAGTCAGGAGCAATAAGAAAAACTATACCTGCAAATATTTTGGTGGAGTTTGTCTTGAAGATCAATGAAGCTGTTGTACCTTGCTTCATCAAAAGTTACCCCTCTGAGGACAGCACAAACTACGTATGGTCTAATTTGTGAAGTCTGAAGGAAAAAAACAAATACCAGCAAATCAACACTTTGCATTATCATTCTGGATGATATGATCAATATTACCAAATGCAACATTAATCCATTAATACATGTGAGCATCTGCTTCTAGCTTCTAGACTAGTAACAATAGACAAATATCAAAATCATGAATATGCTAAAGTCTACACATTTAGCGCCAGCTTTAAGCTATGATCATTGTCAGGACTCAGGACTATAGTAAAACATTACAAAGAGCACGTGCCGCATAAATATATATGGTATTTCTACATTACTCCAAAATATATCATTCCTTGTCCGAAAAATCCATAAAGAATTAACTGGTTCAAGAGTACTGCCAGGTTATAGTTTGCACCAACAGTGCTACTATGCTGTTTAATTTGCTCAACAGCCTACACATATGCAGTACTTGGAAATAGAAAAGTAAAGAAATCTAACTTAATAGAAAATCTTCCACTTCTTCTAGGAAATCTTTTGATATGCTATAATTCCAAAGAACATGTAGTGATGTGTTTGGCCTGCCCAGCTTACCTGTGGTTTAACATGCATCTGAAGAATTGAACCGCAAGGGATTGAAGAAACTTGGAAAACAGGACTTGCTTCAGTCCCAGTGAAAACACGAAGAGCTCTTGCTAATCCCTCAAGACATAACAAATCATACCTGCATACATTGTCAACGAACATTAAACACATGAAGCATGAAATTTCAATTTGTGTTTTGAGGTAACTGATAAAAAAACAGACAAGACACTGTCTGTGCATGTCTAGAAGACTAGAACTGCTAAGCATCCAACTGAAATTTCCATCCATGCAACAAAGTGGAACTGGACTGCCAAGCTGAATGCAATATGCTCTATTAAAGTTCGACTATTTTAGTATTTTAAGTCGGAATTCAACTCAAACTTATGATATGTGCAGGTCCTTAACATTAGGCTTTTTGCATTAGATGTGCCACTCAAAGAACTAATGAATCAGCAGAAATAGAGAAAAATCAATTTTGGTTCATATTTAGCCTACTACAAAGATGAGAATAGTTATTGCTTACTGAACTCCCAATGAAACCAAACAACTGAACTAAAGAACAGACTAACAGTGCGACACAAAATAGCTACCAGCCTACTAGTGATTGGAACTTACAAACAAATAGATACTCGTACGTCGTACCTCAGGATGTCTGCTTACAATCAAATCCGACAAAAACAGCTTTCAAACCTAGGGGGTTTTTTTGCCTTAATTTTGCTATTCACAGCAGGGCACGGGGAGGGCACAAACTACAACAGAACCATACCCATGTATGCACTATACACACTACAGCAATCCACAGCAACCAAACATTCAACAGACAAAATTTGAAATCATCACACGGGGATGGCATTACCCGAGACAAGAGCAATGTAGCTTCTCTGCTACAGCTTATTAGCTGCTCTTTTTCCAAACTGAAGTGCATGGCAGGTCCTTAACCTTTTTCATGGCATGTCATCTAGGTTCATGAACTTTGATGCTGCAGATTGGAGTCCCAAAACTTATTTAAATGTGATGACATGTAGGTCAAAAGTGCCCAATCCCTAATAATAGCTGATGTGGCACTCCAGCATGGAATTTCTTGATGTGCAGTTAAAATTGATACTAGCTTTTAAAAAGATTGGGGATTTTTCTTTCTTTTAACTTACTTTGGAACCGGATGACACATTTAACGAGTTGAAGCACCAGAATATGCAATTTCAAGTTCATGGACCTAAGAGGACACAGTCATTTCATACTCCCTCGGGTCATTAAGGAGGAGATAGTATTGTCCAGGTTCACTTTGTATAGAATAGTGTAGTCGTTCCATATTTTCATGTTCCAAGTTTTCCCTGGGTTTCCAAAGTCATGGATAGCCGGTATCATCGATTGCACTGGCGAGAACAAAATCCACTGACCTGTTGGCGGCGACCTCTATCTTGTAGATGACCTCATCATCACCGTCCACCACGCCGTCATCCTCGAGGTGCTTCTCCTTCCTGATAATAGCCTTCTCTGTGGTCTGCGCACACACACGCCCAAAACCCCCAGAATTCAGAAATCACCAGTCACCACGCGACCCAACCACACCAACACGGCGGACGGGAGGGGGAGGCGGCGGAAAGAGATCCTCACCACGTCGTCGAGCTCGATGCCGAACTCGAAGCAGAGCGCCTCGAACTCCTCCTGCGCTGTCGCATCGGAAAGCCACGAGGGTCATTACGAGTTCTCGCAGAGGGGAGAGCTGGGGGGTTTGGGTGAGGAGCTGAGCAAGGGGAGTGAAGCTTACTGTAGGTCCGGCCAAGGGCGGCGAAGAGCCGGTCGCGGCCGACGCTCACCGTCGGCATCACGTCCGCAGCGGCGGCGGCAGGAGGGAAGACCTCGGGGATCGGGCTGAGTCGGGAGCTACGGTGACGCAGGAATTTGATCGCTTGATGGGTTGCTCGGCCCAACAATGAATGGGCCAAGTATGGGGAAAATGTTTTTACATTTTTATTTCATTTTTTCAAAATAATTATTCTTTTAAAAAATAGAAATTTATAGTGCCTCTGCCAATTGTGCCATATCATCGGCCAACTTTTTTGGTGGCGGCATCGCACATAAATTTGGATGAAGATAGAATTTACAAACATTATAGGATTCGAAGAGAATTACAACTCTGTAGCTCATAGCTTTTTTTTTTCATTTGAATCCATCTCCATGCTGAAATTATTTATATAATTTTCAAATATATATTTATAAATTTGAACCTTGTAGTGATTATTTACACACCCAGATTTCTTCAAACTTAATGAACTCAATTTTTCTTCATTTGAGATTATAAACTTTTTTAGAATATACGCTTATATGGATATATATATATATATAGAAATATTCACCTCATTGCGCAACATGTCTTAAAAACTTCAAAAAAAAATCACAACTTTAAATAGGACCTCACACGGATGCATAATTTACTATACATTTTGTAGTCCTCAGTGAGTTCTGACACTTTATAGTATATAACTAATACATTTGAAGAAATGATGGTGTTAAAATAATCGATACAATGTTTATATCTTCAAATATAGACATGAACATCATATATATTATTTAGGTAGTAAGATGGATTCAAACAAAACTGTTGAGATACAAGTCATAAATCTCTTCGAGCTCTATGATTTTCAAATAAATTTTATCTCCATCCAAGCTAGTATATAAGAGTTTTGAATTTTTTTTAAATATGGACAACCAAAATGAAAAATCGCTGGATGATATGTGTTTTAAATTCCTCCTCTTAAGTGGTAGTATTTAAATTATTCCATGTCAATGACAGCGCTAGTATAGATTTATAATTTGTTTATTTGAACAATTGTTTTGCAGAAAAGGAAGTAAAAAAAGAAAAAACGTCCCAGGTACGTACGACTGTAATTGGAAGCAAGATACTGGGGCGTACTGTGGACCTGGATTGGGGTAAGACCCAGTTGCGCAACGAATTTAGGCCCAGTATCAATCTGCATCTCTTGCGTGCCCAACTCCGATTCGGTTCAAGGAGTCGTCGAGACGTCGACCATGGCACGCTCGCACGGCGCCGTCCTCGGCCACCTTCGTCTTGGCCAACGTCGTCGTCCCGAGGACTTGTTCAACGGGACAGAAGGATTCAAGAACAAGGTGATCTGGCTCACATCGGCCATAAACTAGCTAGCAACGATGTTCTTTCCTTGGAAATTCTGTGTGCATTGCAATTATTGTTCGTTTGCATCGGAAGAAGAACAGTTTCGTCAGAACGCAAGCCGTGAGATGTGATTTTTGACATGATCTATGCGAGCTGGAAGAAGCCTCTGGCGATGGTGCCATTGGCTCCGCGGGGGAGGAATCCGCCGGGGACCTGCTCGTTGCGGGAGCCGTAGAGGATGCGGAGCACCTCGGCGGGCGTGCGCTGGAAGCCCAGCGAGTCGTCGCCGGCGCCGAGGATGTTGCTGATGGTGCGCCGCTCCGCGCCCTGCTGCCGGTCGAGCACCTTCACGCCCTCGTCCTTGGCGCCGCACCCCGACATGCGGTTGCGCCAGTCGGAGATCCGGCGCGTGAAGTCCGCCACCGTGTGGCCCTGGTACGGCGGCACGGCCTCGTCGGCGCGCTGGTACAGCAGCAGCCGGATCACCGCGTCCTGCCCCGCCTCCACCGCCAGGATGCTCGACTGCAGCTGCACGACAACGATCCTAGTCACTAACACTACTCATCCATGGCGCGCGGCAGCAGCAATGCAAAAGCAGCGAGCTTTATGCCTTTACCCGTTTGGAGACGTATCCCATGAGGCTGGAGCTGATGCCCATGGTGGCGGCGGCGGTGACGTGCGGGAAGACGTAGGAGGCGAGGAGGAAGTTGACGGAGCTGGCGTAGGGGTCGAAGGGCGGGTCGAGGCGGGCGCCCATGGCGTCGTCCATGACCATGGCGAAGCGGTCGGCGCCGAGGTCGATGGTGGGGCGCGGGAACCCGCCCACGGCCTGCCGGATGGCCCGGATGTGCCCTAGCTCCTGGTACCCGAGCTCCGCCGCCACCTCCCTGGTGTGGAAGTCGAGGTCGGCGCGCCGGGCCCCGACGGGGCGCGGCCCGCCGCCGGCGAGCCCGCGGTCCAGCGCGTCCACGCCGCGCCCCAGCGCCGCGTGCAGGAACCACTCCGCCTCCACGAACTTGGCGTTCAGCAGGAACTGCAGCTGCTCCATGTCGCTCGGGTACACCGCCAGCGCGCCGCGCCGCGGGGCCGTCCACCGGCACCGCAGGTCCGCGGCGGCCGGCGCCGCGGTGGGCGGGGACGCCGTGGCTGGGGACGACGACGCCATGACGAGAAGCGGGAGCGTGGCTGCGACGAGGAGGAGGAGGGCGGCGTCCAGCGTGCGTGCCATGGCTGCTGCCCGGTTTGGCTTCATGGCTTGCTGGCTGGTTGGTTAGGGTGAGGAGTTGAGCTCGAGAGTGGGTTTTGTAGTGAGGGGTTGTGGTTAGTTAAATTTGGTTAGTGTGGATTTAGGAGGGGAGTGGCTGTGAAGGTAGCTTGTGTTCTGGCAACCCAGGGAATGCTTGTGAGGAGATGGGTAACTGGGTAGGTCAGTAGGTGGAAATCACGTATGAGAGACACCTAGGTCCCTAGTAATAAAAACAAAAATTACAGATAAGCATACCTATGACTTATGAAAGACCCCCGTGATAGCTGATCCCTGATCAGTCAAATAAACCAGACACCTGGGCTTTTGCTGTTTAGAGATCAATGGAGTATATATATCTAAAAAATAGTTGACTGTTAAGGGTATCCCCTGAGCAAATTTCCAATAACTCCATGTGTATGTTTGAACAAATATGCAAGGGGGAAAACCACTAAAGCGATTAAAAAAAGAAAATAAGATAAATAAACTCCTAGTACAAATTAAACTAGTTCGTGCATGCATGTGCCACGACTGCAATAATCCATGTCGTCGTCCTAGATTGCTAGCTAGGATGATAATTTTTTATCTACACGGAGATTAGGCACAATCCACAAGCAGTTGAGCAGCTGTTTGAGGCCGTAGAAGGAAGGGCGGTACGTCTTGGTCTCCATATCGTAGAACGCCACCTCCTTCTTCCCGTCCTCGGACTCATAATACCTAGGGAAGAAGATCTTGTTGCCACGCCCACCTTCCGGCGACGCGACGGCGTACGACGCCCTGGTGTCCAGGAACAGAGCCGCGCCGCCGATGTCGTCCACCTCAACCCACACCGGCGCCTCCTTCCTCTCGCCGAGCCTGAACACCCGGGGCGGCTCGACGGAGTTGCGCATGAACACGCACACTAGCTCCCCCTGCAGCTCGACCAGGTAGCAGAACTCCCTGCCCTCGTGGTCGTCCTCGAAGACGTCCATTCGGCGTGGATCGGCTCCGGCTTGTCGAGGATTGTCCACGCTTTTCGAGGGTCGTCGCCGGCGGCGGCGGCCGCTTCGCTGGTCCTGAGATCGAAGACGCCGAGGTTGCCTTTCCTGCCGAGGCAGTATAACTTGCCGCGCCACAGGACCGGGTTGTTGCGCGCCACCGGGAATGGCATGTCCGGGTACTCGAACTCCAGCTCGCTCCAGCTGTCGCCGTCGCCGTCGTTGCCGTCTCCATGCTGCCGCCGCCGCCATGTGTAGACGCCGACGAACTCTCCGCTGTCGCTGCTGTTGACTCCGAAGAACACGTAGTCGGGAGACGCGGGCGTGGACGACGAGAAGGAGCCGCTGGCGTAGTTGTACCGACCTATGTTGATGAACGGCGTGTCCTCGACGAGCTCCCCGGTGAACGGGTTTATGGCGAAGATGTCGCCGTCTTCCTCGCCGCCCGACACGATCGCCCAGCCGTCCTTGGAGGAGCGGAACACGTGGCGCTCCTCGTCGGTGTCGAACGTCTCGACCCGCAGCGTGTACTCCTCGCCGGGTCGCAGAGGATCGAGCATCTTGCACGCCCCGTCTTGCTTCGAGCAGTACATCAGCCATGGCCAGACCTTGGCGTGCTCCACCGGGCTGGACACCTTGCTCCATGCCTTGCACACGGCTGGAAACCGTAGACGATCCACCAATGGCAGGTTTGAGGCCACCAGGTCCAAAAGCTCTCGTGGTCCAAAAGCTCTCGTGGTAGATCATCCCATGGCGGCGCCAAAGTAGAGGTGGTTCCTATTTGTTCTTGCGCTGTCGTCTCGATGATAATGTTGTTGTTGAGATCTGGATCTTGTGGCAGGATGCTGCTAATAACAACATTGTTCGGCTCATGGATGGGACTATGATCTTCTACTGCTGCCGCCACCGGAACTGACCAAAACGCTCTGCACTGAGGATGCGTAGGTTGAGGAAGAAGCCGGTAGAAAGTGACCGTCATGTCGTCTAAGCAGAACTTGTAGAGCCTCTCACAGTCGCAGCACGACCACACGAGGTAGACACAATTCCCTTGCGTCGTCGTCGTCGCACGACACGAGAAGCCAAACCCGCCGGAGATAAGAAAGGCACGGTGGTCGCCGATGCTCTCCACCCTCCTCCACGCCATTGACGACGACGACAGCTTTTTATTTCGGGGGTCAGAGTCGGAGTCGTCGGAGTAGCCGTCTAGACGATAGACGCCGATGCGTGTCGGCACACCGTCGTAACCGAAGCAATCGATCTCGTTTATCCACACCAAGAAAAGATCTCCACACGACTCGACGAGATAGTAGTGATGGCCGCCCCCTCCGCGAGTCTCTTCCTCGCCGTCGTCGATGGAGCCCGGCATCAACCGCGGCCGGAGTCGTCGTCGCCGTCGCCGTCGAACTCGGACCACGCCGACGCCATCAGCCGCCGCTACGTGGCGGTCATCGTCATCGTCGTCGAACACGATGAGCCTGTCGCAGGAAGCGAGCGTATGGAGCTTCCCCTGTAGCTGACGATCAAGCTGCCGAATTCGATGCCACGGAACGGTGAGACCAGCTTCGTCCACCCTTGCTCCCCTGGACGACAATGGAGGAGGAAGGGCTTTTTGTGCTCGCGCCGTAGCGGCCGCGCTGCTGGAGACCACCACGGTGCAGTCCGGCGGCGACTCACCTAGCACCACACACGTCGCGAGGAACTCCAGAGGCTCACGTAGCGGTGGCAAGGGGACCACCACCGCCCTGTCCCTGCAGCCGAGGGCGCCGGCGCCGGCGACAGAGAGGAGGAAGCACTCGCCCGTCGACTCGTCCAGCATCACCAGCCAGCCACCGTCGTGCACGCAGCCGAGACATGTCTTCCCTTGGATCTCAGGGATAGTGATATTGACCTCCTGGAAGCTGCCGCCGCCGCTGCTTTGGTTGTCTGCGAACGGGTCGACGAGAGTCAATGCCTCTCCACGCTTTGCTTGGATCAGCCATGGCCTCATCCTCGTGCCCAAGCCCATCGCCGGCAGCGACTTTGAGCTTCCTTCTTCTTCTCCGTCTTGATGTGCAGGAGCCATCTGTCTTCCGCCTGTCCACGCATCTAAACTGTGCCTTCTGTGTTCGCTCGCTGTCGCTCTCGAAAATCCTGACCGCGAAACGAAGCGAGACTATGTCGTCTTGTCTTCCTTTGTCGACCGATCCAATCCCCTCGGATCGAGGTATACATACCGTAATACCGAGGAGGAGGCCAGGCCAGCGCAGGATCCAATAAAACTTCAGTTTCGTAACCAACTCGGAGTCGGACTACTACCTTACTGAAGCTTCTGTCGAAGCCTACACGTTAATCCTAATAACATCCTGTGAAATAATATAAATCTAAAAAAATTGTCAAAAAAATCACCTGGCAAACCTTCTGATAGCTCCTAGCAATAATAACCATTAAAATATTACTCTATTTTATAGAAAATTACCCACATAAAATTGAGGCTTGTTTTAGAGTGCTTGGCCGGAACCTTGGGTTCCTCCCGGCCAAATAATCATGGACCGTTGATGCACCAAAATACATGATTTATTTTGACGAGGTTAGTTTATCCTGTGCCCATGCCGAACACTCTAATCGTGCGCATGCATCTGCCGGCCGCCGGCCGCATGCTAAGGAGCAGGCCGGCATCGTCCACCCTCGCTGGCGCATGGAGCTCGCCTCCACCGCTTGATCCGTTCGCCTCTAGACTGCAAGGGCAGCTGGGCAAGCCTCCACCGAGCGTAGGCAGTCATTGCCAAGCAGGAACTGGCCGCCGTCGGACCTAACCGCGCGTAGACAGCGCCCGACGGCTGCTTGCGTAGGGGTAGGTGCCTGCCTACTACTGTGCAGCGCCTCAATGGCGGCGCTGCCTACCCGCGCGGCTGCAGCTGAATGTGCCCTGATGCCCTGTCGGTGTTGCAACACTAGTAGCCTGGTCAGCCAGCGTCGCCATACGGCCATACCTAATTACCTATACTATCCTGGCGCGCACCCGCAGTCCCGTCGGCCGTCGCAACCTATTGGTCAATTGACGATGGGAATGAGGAGTCTGTACTCCATGAGCTTGCTGACCAAGGAACGAGCTCCTCCGCCGAGGCACAAGACCGTACGTGATGATTAGGGGTGATGTGTCGACGGGTCTAGGAAGACCATGGCAGCCACGCCACGGAGGTGAGAGAGTAAGAGGGCGACTGGTCATCGCCGGCGAGAGGTGAACTGAAAGCCCGTGGCGTCCTGATGGCGATAGGATCGAGGGAGAGGATGGCCTGGCGATAAGCAAGTGCTAAAATACCCTTTATAATTTATTTATAGATAACAAAATTTAAGTTCCTGACCCACAAGTGTTTAGTTCTGGGCCACAACTTAAGCTGCTCCAGACAAGTTCCTCAATATAACCCTAAATTTTTATATAAATTACACAACATGTTATTATAAAAGATAACTTAAAATAACCCCTAGTATCTATGCCAATATAAATTTATACTAACTTATAACCATCCAAATCCATATATAAATTAACAGACCATGCCATTATAAAATATCCTCCTAAATTTGCATGCAAATTCTCTTTTATGTTATTATGAAATAATCAATTAGCCCAAACTATAAGGTTTTCTAGCACTCTCTCACATATAGATATTGATAAATCTATACCTACTATTAAAGCGGGTAAGGATTCTTGGTCTGTCCTGTCAGCCACCCGCATCCGTGTGGCTTCATCGATCGGAGTACGTTGCCCTCTCCTCCCCTCTCTACGTTCGTTATGGAGTCTGGACCCAATGGCCCATCATGAAAAGAAAAACAGAACAAGAGGCAAGTTCTCACCAAGATTTTCCTATACCCGCCTGATCGTCATGTTCTATGTCAAATCAAATACATCAAATTGCTACTTAAATCTAGATAAGCATACTCATATACATTCAATGAACTCATCCGAGCAGACAAGAAAAGAAAAGGATCCTGACTAAAACACCCGGAAGAAAGTCAACTTAACCAGATGGATGGAAAGAAATCCAAGACCGGAGAGGAAAGAAAAAAAAGGGAAACATCTCCTAGGAGGAGAGGCGGTGGGCGAGTGGAGGCTTGCGAAGTGCCGGTGAGGAGGGCACCCAGGACTCTGGGCGGAGGAGGCGGGCGGCGGGGGCATACGCCAGGGAGCTCGCGGATCCGGACGCTCCGGTGAGGAGGGTGCCCGGGCCTCCGGGCCGCGGGGCGTACGCGAGGCACGGGGGAGGAAAGCGCGTTGCCGCGCAGATCTCGCCGTTCGACAAGGGCGCCTGGGTCTCCGGGAGGGGAGGAGGCGGAGGCAGAGAGCGCACGGATCCGACAGCTGGAGGAGGAGGAGGCGGCGGGGGCACGGAAATTAGGCACAATCTGCAAGCAGTTGAGCGGCTGTTTGAGACCGTAGAAGGAAGTGCAGTACGTCTTGGTCTCCATATCATATAAGGCCACCTCCTTCTTCCCATCCTCAGACTCATAATGCCTCGGGAAGAAGATCTTGTTGCCACGGCCACCTTCCGGCGACGTGACGGCGTACGGTACGACGCCCTGCTATCCAGGAAAAGGGCTGCAAGGCTTGTTTGGTTCAAAGCGTGGTGCAACTGCCTGGCCCAGGCACAGCTCCCAGGCGTTGGATTCATACGCTTGAGGCTCAGGTTGCTGCCTAGATTGCTGCGTAGCTTAGTAGAGCAACCAAACATTTCATTCCAAATTATAAGAGGTTTTTGACTTTTTTTTTCCTTCATCTATATTCATATGCCATAGTAATGAATCTAGATACATATGTAACCCACATATACATAATATAATGGATGAATCCATTAAAGAACTGGAAACACTTATAGTTTGGGATAATATAATGGTAGTCGTACAGAGAACACAGTGCACGGCGCATGCATGTACGTCAAGCTCGGCCAAGGATAAAGTTCCAGCCGATCCCTCGGTTAAGGAGCAGGAACCTGACATGTGTGATGAACTCCCCGCCATTGCAGAGATTCTTGGCGTGGAAGCCGGCCTCGCATCTTGTGCCGAGGTGGAAGAGCATCTCGATCCAGACCGACGCAATCAGCTTCCACATCTGATGAGCACCGCCGCCTGTCTCGCCGTCGTCGTCCTGGCCGTGGAGCAGCGCCTGGGCAAGCCTCCACGCGCGGGGCAGCACTGGCCTGATGGTCTCATACGAGTCGCGCGCGAACACCACGTCCACCCCTTCCGGCACCGTGCCTTCCTGGGCGGGGTCGGCGATCTCGGGCACGCCGGCCACGAGCACCTTCCTGACCGCCTCGGCGTCGCTCGCGTCCATCTTCTTCTTCACGCCGTGCTTGTCGAGGATCTTCTTCACCTCGTCCCGTGCCTTGCGGTGCGCCACGTGGGCCTCGCTGCTGATCATCACGCGCCGCTCCATGACGAGGTCCATGAGGTAGTTGGAGACCTCCCGGGCCAGACGCATGTGCTGCTGATCTCGGCCGCCGGCCGGGTTGCCGCCGGCCGTGAGAACAAAGCACATGTCGGTGACGAGGTGCCACATGACGACGCTGGTAGGGAAGTCCACCTTGTCGATGCTCTTGTACAGGTCCGAGTGCTCCGAGTAGCCCCAGAGCTTCAGGATCCCCTGTCCCCGGACGTGGCTGAACTGCTGCACCCTGCTCCAGTCGTCCAGCTCGTTGCAGATGAGCTCCTTGGTCTCGTCGGAGATGGCGTGGAGCTCGGTGTCCCCCGCCAGCCCGACGTAGCGCATGGCTTTCGTGAACACGCCAGCCTGCTTCTCCTTGACGCACCCGGTGAGCAGGTTGTACTGCGCCCACTTGTTCGACCACAGCGGCCTGTGGTACGGTCGCAGGAACCTGACGGCCCAGAAGAGTGCCCGCGTGAGCCCGCCGCTCGCCCCGAGCTTCTCCGGCAGGAAGCAGTAGGAGCGGAAGGACAGCGTGAAGGTTAGCACGGAGAGCAGCTCTAGCGCCACGGCGCCGGCGAGCAGGACGTAGGAGACGGCGACGTCCACGGCGCTGTACACGCCGTCCTTCCTCGCCGTCGCGAACAGCACCAGAGCCGACGACGTGGTGACCAGCGTCAGGACCGGGGCGCCGAGGGTGACGACCGGCCTGCGCGCGGCGTACCGTAGGCCGACCTTGGTGTAGAGGTGGTCGTACATGAGCGAGAGCTGGATCTCGCCCATCTTGTAGGCCCTGGACGGGAACGCGTCGTCCTGCTTGCCCCCGCCTTGCTGCGCCGACGACGGAGCGCGAGCCCCGCTGGCGCTGACACGGGGCCCGGCGATCTCTTCAATCATGTCCCATATCTGAGGCAACAGCCATGGCGCCACGGGGATGTCCATCAGCGCATTGATGCAGTTGGGGAAGCTGTCGCCGGCTGCTTCCACGAGGTCGGCGTACTCCTCCTCGAGCCACCACTTCCGGCGGCCGACGATATCCTTGTTGTACCTCTCGACGACCGCCGCCGACCTCGCAGGGTCCTGGTACCTCCACATGGTGTCGTACAGGTCGCTCATTCGGCTGCTCTTGATCGTGTCCGGAGTAGCGGTCCTGAGCGCCCAGGTCCGCTCCGCGTACTTGACGGTGCCGGAGACGAACATCAGAGCGACGGGGGCGACGAGGGCGCCGTCGCTGCCGCGCCACGACTTGGCCACGACGTAGACGGCGAGGACTACCTGCGTGACGAGGCCCAGCAGGTGGCGCTTCCACAGCTCGTTGTCCTCCATGGAGAAGGCCGTGATGGTCTCCTGCCCGCCCAGGTGGAGCAGCAGGACCGGCGCCCACAGGAGCACCAGCTGGTGGCGCGGGTCGTCGATCTGGAGGGTGAGGTGGCCGAGGACGAAGACCGCGACGTAGTCGGCCGACAGGTACGCGAGCCAGAGCAGGATGCGGAGCACGGGGGACGTGTTGCGCCGCCGGATGCCCGCCGCGAAGAGGAAGAAGGCCTGCAGGGCGAAGCTCGCGAGGACCAAGCATTGGAGCTCCCACTCGTCCCACAGCTGCTGCGCGGAGGACATGCTGCTACACGCGTTGCATGAGTTTCTTTCTTTTCTTTTTGTCTTTTGTTACTCCATATCTAATTCTCGGATAACAATAATCTGCTACCGTTAATTACCTCAGCAGCTGTTTCACCATCTCATCTCTGCCCTTGTAGTGGTTGACCATTATCATCACGTACGACGCCCGTGCACACCTGATGGACGGCTTCGCAAACAATCAGATAGTTAAAGCTGATTGCGAGCTGACCATTGAAAAAAAAACATATGTAAAAATGGTTAATGTACTGATGAAATTTGCTAGATCTATATAGTAGTTTAGATCATATAAAACCTAGTTTAGAAGCATAAAGACTAGAGGAGACAAGGAAATGAGAGTAGTAGTTGATTTCGACTGTTGAATCCAACAATGATCAGCGGTGCTTTACCAAGGAAAAAAAAGACCAGTAGTGGAGACAGGGTTTCAACAATGCGAAATACGGACTTAAATAAAGGATAATAATAAGACTAGAGGTGACTTGTTGATGGAGAAAATAATCTCTAGTGCTTTCGTAGCTTTGCGTGGTCGAGGGAGATGGATCGGAGTCGGCAGCCGGGGATGCGCAACAGCTTGCTTTGCGTGGGAGGAATTTATTCCTTTCGTGTTCGTCAGTCCTATCACTCTCACAAGACGCAAGCTGGGTTTAGAGTCGATTCTTTCTCAGCCATTATAAAAGACTAGCAATCCCTTATCTGTCACTTGAAATGTTACTCGCTCCTACCAAGCCGTTGCCGTTACGGCGGCACCGCCTCGTCGGCGCGCTGGTATAGCAGCAGCCAGGATCACCGTGTCCTGCCCCGCCTCCACCGCCAGGATCCTCGACTGCAGCTGCACGACAACGATCATCCATGGCGCGCGGCAGCACCGCAGCAGCAATGGGCAATGCAAAAGCAGCGAGCTTTGATTTACCCGTTTGGAGACGTATCCCATAAGGCTGGAGCGGATGCCCATGGTGGCGGCGGCGGTGACGTGGGGGAAGACGTAGGAGGCGAAGAGGAAATTGACGGAGCTAGCGTAGGGGTCGAAGGGTGGGTCGAGGCGGGCGCCCATAGCGTCGTCCATGGCCATGGCGAAGTGGTCGGCGCCGAGGTCAATGGCGGGGCGCGGGAACCCGCCCACGGCCTGCCGGATGGCCCGGATGTGCCCGACCTCCTGGTACCCAAGCTCCGCCGCCACCTCCCTGGTGTGGAAGTCGAGGTCCGCGCGCCGGGCCCCGACGGGGTGTGGCCCGCCGCCGGCGAGCCCGGCGCCGAGGTCAATGGCGGGGCGCGGGAACCCGCCCACGGCCTGCCGGATGGCCCGGATGTGCCCGACCTCCTGGTACCCAAGCTCCGCCGCCACCTCCCTGGTGTGGAAGTCGAGGTCCGCGCGCCGGGCCCCGACGGGGTGTGGCCCGCCGCCGGCGAGCCCGTGGTCCAGCGCGTCCACGCCGCGCCCCAGCGCCGCGTGCAGGAACCACTCCGCCTCCACAAACTTGGCGTTCAGCAGGAACTGCAGCTGCTCCATGTCGCTCGGGTACACAGCCAGCGCGCCGCGCCGCGGGGCCGTCCACCTTGCCGGGGCCAGCGGTGGGCTGGGACGCCGTGGTCGGGGACGACGCCATGGCGAGAATGCGGGAGCGTGGTCATTGCGAAGAGGACAAGGAGGAGGAGGGCGGCGTCGGGTGCGTGCCATGGCTGCTGCCCGGGTTGGCTTGCTGTTGCTGGCTGGTTGGTTAGGGTGATGAGTTGAGCTAGAGAGGTGGGTTTTGTAGTGTGGACTGTGGTTAGTTAAATTTGGTTAGTGTGGATTTAGAGGGCTTTGGACAAGCCTAAAGTCCCAACAAAGTACGTTGCCCTCATCAAGTACATGTACAACAAGGTCATGACTAGGGTTCGAACAACCTGAGGACGAGAAAGTTGATTTCCCTATTAAGATAGGACTACATCAAGGGTCAGCATTGAGCCCTTATCTTTTCGCTTTGGTGATGGATGATGTCACGAGAGATATACAAGATGATACCCCTTGGTGTTTGATTTTTACCGACGATGTAGTGCTAGTGGATGGAAGTCGGGAGGGAGTCAACAGAAGCTAGAGCTATGGCGACAGACCCTAGAATCGAAAGGTTTTAGAATTAGTAAGGACCAAAACTGAGTATATGAGATGTGACTTTGGTACTCTAGCCATGAGGATGGAGACGTGAGTTTGGAAGGTCAGGTAGTACCTAAGAAGGATACTTTTCAATACTTGGGATCTATGTTACAGAGAGATGGAGATATTCATGAGAATGTTAGCCATAGGATTAAAGCGGGATGGATAAAGTGGCGTCAAGCTTCTGGAGTCCTATGTGACGAGGGTACCACAAAAGCTTAAGGGCAAGTTCTATAGGACGACAATTAGATCTGCAATGTTATATGGGGCAGAGTGTTGGCCTACTAAAAGACGACATGTTCAATAGTTAAGTGTAGTGGAGATGTGTATGTTGCGTTGGATCTATGGGCATACAAGCTTGGACCGAGTGAGGAATGATGAGATACGTGATCGTGTATGGGTAGCTCCCAATTGAAGAAAAAGCTTATCCAACATCGATTGAGATGGTTCGGACATGTTCAAAGGAGACCTTTAGATACACCAGTGCATAGAGGCATCGTAAGACATGACACTAATGTGAAGAGAGGCAGAGGCCGACCAAAGCTGACATGGGATGAGGCGATCAAAAGGGACCTGAAAGAATGGGATGTGCCGAAAGAGTTGTGTTCGGATAGAAGTGCTGTGGAAAGAGGCTATCCATGTGCCAGAATCTTGATTTAGGCTCTACTCCCCTTTAGTTTCCTCGCTTGTTTCCTCCTGCCTGGTGATTTCTGTTTGGGTTTCAACTCTAGCCTATCTAATTTGATTGGGACTGAAAGGCTTGGTTGTTGGTTGTTGTTGTCGTGGATTTAGGAGGGGAGTGGCTGTGACGGTAGCTTGTGTTTTGGCAACCCATGGAATGCTTGTAAGGAGATGGGTAACTGGGTAGGTACGGTGGTATGAAACACACCCAGGTCCCAGTATGGACAGTGTCATGCCGCGACTCGTCGCGAATTTCCAGATCGCGCAACCCCTGCCTCTACAGTATGTACGTCTATGGAAAATCAGACAATCTATTCATTTATCCACTGTGTATTACCGCTCTAATGTATGCACGTCTACGGAAAATCGGACAATCGATTCATTCATCCACTGTGTATCACCGCATGCACTGCCAAATTAAATAATCACAAAAGGACAACATATGTATAGTCAGGTCGCTTTCACGCTCACCTCAGCAAAGCAAAATTGGGTTTATTTCTTCGTATGATCTATATTTTTCATTAAACATCCATTTTTAAATCCGATTGCACCAATGTGTTTTTTTGACCAGATCTACAAAATGAGACTAATGTTGCACATGTTTTAAGGGTATATAACATATGGAAAGTTATATACAAAAGTGGTTCAAAGTTGTATATCAAAGTACCAAGTTATTATTCTAAGGTCACCACTAAACTTGCCACTTAAGTCATAGAAGTTATATACGTAATTGTTAAACATTTATATACACAAGTTGTTGTATGCGGTATGACTTCCTAGACATCTTTATATAAGTTGGTATATTGTTTCTATATAACTTGTTATACATTCAATTTGTCTAAAAGAAACTATACATGTATAGGTTAATATATTATCTCTACAAGCTGCTGCAATTTCTCTATATAAATTTAATACGAAAGGCATCTTTTGGTTTGCACATAAGTTTGGTACATAGGTTGGTACATATGCTATCCATAAATCAGTACTATTCATACAACAAACTTGATAGTTATATAAAATATGCATGTGGTAAGTTTAGCAACAATTTTAAAATAATAACATGTTGTTGTTCAGTATATAACTTTTAACAGTTTTATATATAACTTATTACTTGATGTTAAAATGTCAAAACATATACAACATGAATCTCATTTTATAGATTTCGTTATATAATGGATTTCTTACGTGGAATACTAACACCAGGGTACGGAATGACAAAAATTCTTTGGTACCAACGGAATTAAAAACAGACAGCATATGAGAAAGTAACAAACGATAAAAGAAAATACACCAACTTGTCTTTGCTTACATCATTGTGATATCACCTTGAAAGTGACCCGCGATCGTAATATCGGGTGGATGACTCTAGCTTTACAAATGAAAAGTGCATGGGCTTACAAACAAACTAAGTTTTTATTGGGCCGCGTGTAGACTTATCACATCATATGGGCTGAAGTACCAGAGGTCGTGCTTGGATGGTAGATGGTAGTGAGACCCGTCACCCCATAATGTTTCTGAAAGAAAAATTACAGATAAGCATATACCTATGACCAATGAAAGACACCCATGATAGCTGATCACTCAAATAAACCGGACATGGTAAATCAAACTTGGGCTTTTGCTGTTTAGAGAGCACTAGAGTATATCTAGAGAAGTCGTCTACTGGCTAACAAATATACACGGGAAAAACCGCTAGTGCGATTTATACAAAAAAAATTGAAGAAAATTAAACTAGTTCGTGCATGCATGTGCCACGGCTGCAATAATATAATACATGCCGTTGTAGTCCTAGATAGCTAGCTAGGATGATGATGTTTTATCTACACGGTGATTAGGCACAATCCACAAGCGGTTGAGTGGCTGTTTGAGACCGTGGAAGGACGGGCAGCTTCGATAATGGCAAGGCCTACCTCCAGTCCGAGAAGGTACCCTTTCTTCTAATGGTCCCAACTGAGCTGTAGCCTGATTCATTTTTTCCATTCTCCTATTTTCTTGCAATTAGGATTTCTCAAAGGGAGCTGTACCTGAACTATTACGTTGGATAGTAACTTATGGTTGTGAAATTGCCGTTTCTAATATTCAGTTTGCAGTACATAATGCATGTTCTCTGAACTGTTGATTAGGAAGGTTCTTCTTCTATCTTATCTGAAACGTAGGTAACTTATTTGCTAGCTGAAAACGTACAACAAACACTAATACAATGTAGTTGAATTAGGTACAGTAAACGGTACTGCTATTTTGTATGTGATAAACCTGGATGCTTTTGAGGCTTATTTTGTGTATCACTTACTAGCTGTGTAGTAGTAGAGTGTGACGTTGTGAAGATTCAGAAATCCAGCCGCAACGAAACTCAGAAGTTATATTTTTAGGGGAAAAAACAGAAGTTATATGCAGTGGCGGAGCCACGTTGGGGCCAGCGAGTTCTCCTAAGAACACGTAGTTGAGTATGCAGTTGCATTACCAGAAGCAATGAAGCTAGTATGTCTGTGTGTCAGGTAGTTCTATGGGGACTTAATGTAGAGATACAATGGGATGAGAGAGCATTAATATTTTCATAGCTCATCGCCAAAGGCAGAAGGCAAGGTAGTTGGCGCCTCCTTTCCATGTGCGCTCACAGGCGATCAATCCATCATAGTGAGACCACGGCTCCACGCTCTTCGTTCTATCTGGACTCCCAACTCCCCAATATCATGCTCGCAGGCCATCGCTCTGCACTCTCCGTGGTCTGTGCTATTTACCTCTCTAACATCTGCCCCCACGCTCTCTAGTTATAATACTATTACAACTGCTTGCATTTGTTTTCTCTAATTTTCCTTCCAAATACTTTAATCGTTATGTGCATGGTAGAAGTGGCTAGTTTCACCATCTAGCTTCACGCTGCACCTGTGGCGAAGGGTGAAGCAAACTGCAGGGGGGCAGTTTCACATAGGGGCCAGCTGACGGTGATAGATGCCGTTGGCCGTATGGCGGCAGCCGGCAAGAAGCCTAGCAGAAGAGCAGGAGCATCATGGCAGACGCTAGGAACTGCTTATGCGGCCTGCTGGCTGCTGTGTTCGGCGGAGTCGAGGAGATGCAGAATGAAGAACTCGTAGTGCACTGTCTCGGGATTCCTCCAGCTGACTAGCCCGATGCTCTGCGCCAACGAACGCTTCTCCAGCTGATCAGCCAGACGCCGCTCCGCCCGCCGGCATCAGCAGCGATTCATCGTCTCTCGCTCGGCGACCCGTGACTCCCTGTGTTGGTGAAGTCGTAGGTTTGCATCTCAATCGTGTGTTGTTTGGCCAGATTGGTGGGCTTTCTATAGCTACAGATGTGGGCTTCGAAATTTTGTCAAGCTCCGCCCCTGCGCTCCACCAATGGTGAGAGATTGACTAGCTCTTTATGCTGATGTTTTGCAAGGAACCTCAACTGACAACATGGTCTTGACAGGTACATGATAGACTAGCTTGTGTTTTCTTAGATGGAGAAAGAGAATGCAAGTTTGAATGGACACGTCTGCATGTATCCATTTCAGTAGTTGTGTTCTCTAAGTTACTTGTTTGTGTATCAACTATGACATGTGCATTGCTCAAATATCTTCTTTATTCTCCCTATTCTTCCTTTCAATTATTGCTCGGCCACTTGTCTAATCTTGAAAAAAAAATTTGAAGTTTGTTACTGCAGAAAGACTCTAAAAAGGCTAGACCTCAATATAGAAGACAACTGACACAAGGCATGTGTACAGAGGATTGTCCTAATGGCACTAGTTGATTCATTTTGTGTGTGCAATTAACCAAAGAGAAATAGTTACATGGTTATATAGGACTATCCTTGGTACATGAATTAGCATCCAGGTACCTTTTTTAAGCATTAATCCTAAGTCAAGCTCCTGCTTGTTGTAGTATCTAGAGAAGAAATTAGCTATAGAGCAATGTGCAATTATTTTAGAAGGATGCAGAGCTTTCGCTTCTCATTCTTTAAGTATACAACACATTTAGCAGTTAGTACAACATCATGGATAAGCTGATATATATAAATCTGAATCTATTCTGAACTAACAAATCATCAAATGGTAGTGGTGTTTTGATTGGAGAAAATTTTATAGTAATGTAAATACTTTTTGCATGCAACTGTTATTATGTCTGCACTTATCGTTTTAAATACTATTGTGATCAATCTGTCCTTTGACTTCTTTTGAGCAGCTAGTAAGCACGAGCTATTTTGCTTCCTAGAATAGACTGATGAGCACTGTGACACCAGATTATTTTTAGGTATTGTTGTATCCCAACTATTGATGACTGTAGTGGGAGAAATAGACCTAGATGGAAGTTATTTGTAAGAATCAGAGACCTATTTATAATAATTGGGAAGACTAATGGAATACATAAAAATAACCACCTCCCTCCACTATATAATCAGCTCTAGGGCTAGGGGATGGACTCGTAGACCATTACTCTCCCCCTCTCTTCAAATGAGCAAAGAACCCTACAACATTGTAATTAGTTTTGTCATGACAACAACACCAACAAACGACAAAATTGTATTTATTAAAAAAACATAAATCATTCTTCAAACCTTCGCTTCGAAAACATCTAATGAATGTTTCTGATTTCAAATTGTAATAAAAGCGGTAACTTTAATTCAGAATGTCTTAATGCAACATATCATCGCCTTCACGATACAATCCTACACAATTCTCGGCACAAAATTTTAAAGTTAATAAGAAAAAATAAAGAATTTAGAGAAACAAACATCATCAACCTAACACATTATCCTCGGAAGATAATGTCAAAGTTAACAATAGGAAATAAATTCTATAAAAGCTGAGAAAGGGCTCTTCTTCTAAAAAGAACTTAGGTATGTTAATACCTATAGATGCTATTATTTACCTACAATTCACTATTCGCGAGTAGATTTAATAATGTCACTCTAGGTTTCTTATAGTTATGTGCGTAGGTCTTAATTGAATCTTTTGAACTTTGTGAAAATTTATTGTTTTTATTACTGCTTAGGACTTTACGACCGGTTTGGTAGCAAAGTATATGTAGAGATTGCTGAAATTCTCATTTTTATGTGATCTTAACCAATCAACTCTAGGTTTCTATTATGTTTTGTTTCGAGTGAAATATGGTGTTTAGTTTTTAAAAGGTACTAGGAGATATAGCTGCTTAACTCTCTCATTGTATTAGAAGCTTTCAAGTCCCTGCTCTTCCCATGTCAAGTTTAGCTAGCCCCTACCTGTATTCACATTATTGTCCATGTCACATCTTATGATGACGCTATGCACTAGTTATGTATATAGTATAAATCCAGAGAAATCAAGTACCATAAAGTGGATATGGGATTGCAAGCCAAAAATGCAAGCCATAAATTAGATCTTAAAAGTAATACTATAATCATCTGCACACACATTTACCTTTTGCATGTAGGGTATTTTTTTTTTTGCTCCAGTTCAAAAATATGTTTTTTGCTACATCTTACGGAGCTAGAAGATTTAGAAATCTCTCTTTCAATCTAAAACACAAAATTTAAGACTGGTTATGTCTTCTAAATCTCGTATATCACGCCATGACTTAGATCACAAAGGCTTGCCTACAGAAACCATGCTGATATCTTAGCCTAGCCTCCTCATGCCGTATTTCTTTTCCTTAGTCCAGCTATGTTTCTCACTTTTGCTTTCAGGTTCTTCATTAAACCAGAGATTATGTTTTTCATATGCTAACACGCTTTTATTAATTTTTATTAACAGATGCGCAAGAAGAAGTACAACAGATAGGAAGAGAGCAGACTCAAAATTTAAAAAAAATGCAATTATGTTTTGGTGCCCCTGAACTATCTTGTGCTACTTATCGTGTTTGTTGGTTGTGGTACTAGTCTTGTGCAAATTGTGAACTCTTCAACTCTATCATGGCTATGAACTATGTATAACTCTTTGATATTTCCTTCTTTGCTGAAGCTTTGGTATCCGACATTGATTTTATTTTAGCCTATTCCAACTGACGAGCTAAAAGGAGCCATTGCTTCCTTTACCTATTCAGTGTCTTAAGGGATTTATACTACAATCTTGGTCCTTTTAAATGTATCTAATAAGGTTATTGGTAGAACTTTTTTCCCAAATATAAAAAAAGTAAAATATGAATTGTCTAACCTATACTAGAGAAAATTAGACACTGTTATGTCATGCGTCCATGCTGTTTACGCCATCAAATGAAGCCTCGACGGTGATGGCGGAAGAGGAGCGAGCGGCGGATGTGGGTAGAGAGAAGCCCCTGCGGCGATGACATAGGACGAGTGAGCAGCGGGGTGGAGAGAGAAGCAGCGGAGGGGAGGGGCGAGAAAGGGAACAGCGAGAGACCGAGCTAAAGAAATATATTTTACCCTAAAAAATCTATACACATAGATCCATATTGTCCCGGCTATACCGGCTCAGCGTGGATGCGCGCGGCAGGGTGGGGGTGACGGCGAGCCAGCGCAGCCATGCGCGCTCCACCTGCTAAACTAGTGGCAGACGCTGCGGCCAGGCCTCGAGGGGCGCCATGAAATGGTACAGGGGGTACAGGGGCTGGCGGATGAGGACGACGTGCCGCGTCTCTGTGGCCGGCCGCCGCTGTCGCTGGCTAGGCGTGGGTTGCCATGGTCAGACACCACTGCGCAGAACGCGTGAACGTGGGCGCGACCTCGCGAATGGCCGGAGCGACGTCATTTGTTTCTTGTTCCGCATAATCATTGATAGCAGGCGGCTAGTGCTGCACTCTCCGGCCAGCGCCTAAGACATGATCATAACGGCCTAGCAACGCACCAGGACCTCTGGTCGGCTGGCTTCTAGGGACTGAAAACGGTCAGAAAACGATAGGAAAGAAGGCTAAATTGTTTTTAGTTTCATTTTTTTCTCAGAAACGGAAGCGAAAACGATATTGCTGGAAATGAGTACGGTGCCGCTATTACGGAAATTTCGAAGAACGAAACTATCCGATCGAGAATAGCTCGCTATCGGTCGGGAATCGATAATTTATAATTTGAAAAAACGATTAGTGAATACCATATATAGGTTTAATAAATTAAGTTTGTAAGATAAATATAATTGCTTTATTTTAACTCAACGGCATGCTAAATTACAAATATTGCATAAACTAACAAAAATAACCACATATTACATACCAAATCTAATAGTATAAGACTCAAGATAACTAAACAATTCAAATTCACAAATATGATTATTGATTCACCATTCCAATATGCTCACATTAGATGCCAAAGTATACAAAATCTAGGCTAAAGGGAGGCAGTAGAAGTGCATATGATGGATGATAATTGATGGCCTTGTGTTGCATATAGACGCTTAGACTAAACTGTTAAAAATGGCATAATATCAACGGTAATTACCACAAAAATACGGTAAAACTCGGAAACAATCGGAAAGAGGAAAAATCGTTTTCGTTTTCATTTCCGTATTTTTTTACCGTTATCATTTCCGTTTTTTCGGTTACCGTTATCGTTTCCATTTCACCTAAAATCGTGGTAAAACCTCGAAAACGAGCCCCGGTAAATGGAATTTTCGGTTACAGCTTTCATCCCTAGCTGGCTCCCTACCTCGGCGCTAAACCAAGGAGTGCCGACCTTTGAGTACCTCGCTCCTTACTTTAGCGCCGAGGTTTGAAAGTTAAAAAATGAAAAAAAAAACTACTGCAAAGTGTACACATGCAATACTTGATTCACAGATTGCACATGTCACAGCTCAAAATTAGGACACAACTTAAGTCTCACACAGGAGGAACATAGGGCCAAGTTCATAGTTCCATACAAAGACAAAGTTCAACACATCCAAGTCCAAGTTTAAATAAAACAAAGCACAACACAAGTCCATGACATTTAAGTAGCAAAAGCCAAAGCTTCACAACTAGACTCAGCCACCACGGCCTCTCCCTGCAGCACGTCGGGCTCTGCCTCGATGTCCCAATGCGTCACTACCAGGGGTGAAGGATGCCTTGGTCCTTTTCCCGTTGTTGCAACGTTGAGACATGAGAGGTTCCTGCCAGGACCCAGGCACATCTTGCAACTGCGAGAGGTTGATCTCGTCGTACGTTGGGTCCTCCTGATCGGAGCGGTCGCCGTCACTTGAAGTTGCATAAGCTTGCTTAAGTCATGGCAATAGTTTCATGTTCGATGATGTTAATTCCCCATGCTTGATCCGCCTGGCTTTGGTGCTCCCCCATCGTACCGCTCATCAAAAGAGGGTACATGTCCATCCTGCATTATGAGAAAAAGCATAGTTAGTACACATTTTTATGAAACCATAGTATTGAACGAGGAATTAATAAATGTGGGTGGACACTAATGCATTACGTGAGTAAGTTAGGAAAACGGGCATTTTCTTTTGTTATGCTTCTCCTTGTGGCATAAAGAACGACGGTTGTGTTGTGTGTCCTCTATGAAATGAGAACAAACTACACTGTGCTTTGATTTCCCTTTGACGGCCCGGTCCATGTCCATTGCAAATCGCTTCCTTCTCCTAGGCCCCTTATTTTTCCGTAGCAATGCTCAGTTGGCGACAAACTTGGGTCCTTCGTACTCTGGCCACTCCTCATCTCTGAAAAGGCTCAAACCGATGTCCCCATGTGTTAATCAGATACTGCAGCCCAAATTCTTTGAGGCCCTTGGAGGTTCCAATGGGTCGACTCTAAGCACCCTATAGGCTGTGTGCATATGGGAACACACAATGTGCAACAACGTGGGTTTCTCGCATGTGCAGGTGTTCCTAGTAATTACCACCTTGTGCTTCCTAGAATGAGGATCCTCTCCACCTGTGTTTGTTCCACCAGCGTCCAAAACCTCATAAGTGTCGGACACCTTATCAAAGCATGTAGCGGTCTGACGCTTGGATTTCTTCTTTGAATACCCAATCAAATCGTCTACATGTGTAGGCCATTCCTTCTTTCTGTTGTAAAGAGCTAAGGTTGAAGCATTGGATGAACCATTGGTTCCACCTGTAGAAGGTTAACACCACAATGGCTATCACTGGAAGGGATCGACAACCCCTCAAAAATGGTTCATTATCTCAACGAAATTACTTGTCATGAATCCCCAGCATACTCCTCCGTCATATGCAAGGGACCATTTCTCCTTGGACAACATTAGGCCATCCACGAAAGGCCTACCATCTTCCAATGGAAATCTCTCTTCTCTCGTTGCCGATGACACCCCCCTCAAACAACTCAAAAGTTCTCTCTTATACCATCATGCCAAATCAAATTATGTGCAAGGTGCCTTGTGCACCACCTATGGTTCATGCGTCCATGGCCATCTAGCTATTCTTCCATTGCATAGATACCTGCATGCCGATCTGATATTATGCAAACATCACGACCTGGCCCCATAACCAAACGTCGAACAATGCTAAGGAACCAAGACCTGCTATTAGTGTCCTCCTTGCTTACTAAGGCAAATGCCAATGGAACCAACATGTTCTCACCGCCAATCCCTATAGCAACCAGCACATGGTTCCATTGTACTTGCCCATCAAGAATGTGCCATCTATTGCCAACACTGGCCTACAATGCTTGAATGCTTCAATGCACCGGCCAAAGGTCAGAAAGCCCTACCGAAAACCAATCTTCCATCCCTTGTTTCTCCTTGTTTAGGAAAGTGCTCAAAATGCATCCTTGGATTTGTCGCTTTCATGGCATTCAACATTACAGGGAGCCGCTTGTAAGCCTCCTCCTAATCACCATAGATCATTTCTAAAGCTAGTTCCTGTGGCGGAACCGCCCAGATTAACTCAGATTTAGTGCTCACTGCACGGGATCCAAGCTAATCCTAGTAGTCCATTAGGATTCAAGGATCCTGACTAAGCCTTTCCATCTGGATCGAGCTTGATTCGGGGTGACTCTCAAAGGAGTCCATAGGTTACATCACATCACAAACCATATATATTACAAACAGAGTTAAAAATATTACAAGAAACGTATTCGTCAAACTATTACACCAAAGGCTGGAAGTACCTCAGCCTTCCAAAAGCCACTGTTTTCCAACAGCTTAGTTTATTTCAAAAGAAAACACCACGCGGCCCACGGGCACAGTGTCTGTCACCTCAGAAGAATAGAGGAGCGGTGTAGGGATCCCACTCGTACAGAGTGTACTTGGTTCATGTAGAAAAGATTAGGCAAGGAGTCTGAGTACTAGGTTACTCAGCAAGACTTATCCGACCACGAGGTCCCGCCCGACTCTACCCTACAGCTGAGGTAGGTTGGTCCACTCACACTGCAGCAGCCTATTTGTGGATCCTTAGCATTTAAAAGAGGATCTTGCTACTTTCTTTTAATTTGCCCTATTTAGACTAGGTTATCTTATTCTATTAGCAAGCAAGGCAATCACTCTGTGAAAACATTCATTACTAGATCATTCCACTTCTTAACTACGATGCTGGTCGTGGTCAGGCAGCTCACATCTGGTAAGCTTTAGCTATTTGAATCGATTTTACACTCCCAGGAGAAAACCCAAACACGTCATATGCGCTAGACTTGCCTAACATCAAATAACACCTAGTCTGAAACCGCCCTTGCCAAACCGAGGTGTACAATACATCGACACCCGCTAGACTTCCTCCTTCCAGTTGGCCTCACCATGGTTCAATCCTATGTATAAAGTATGAAAGGTTTACCGGAGCCCAATTCAGGACAGCACATATAAGGGGCTGCGTTCGGCCACAACCAGGCCAAACATCGGATGGCCTTATGTGACACAGGCAGGATCAGGGTCCATGGCAACATAGCATATCAATATTGGAAAGCGAAATTGATCCCGGCGCATGTCTGTCAAATTATTAACATCCTTCTCATTCTTAACCAATTAACTTTAGTAAAAGAGTTCCGTTCTAAGCATATGCCACCTAAGCCATCTACTATGTATAGGATATTCATGCTGGATAACGATTGATCATGCACTAGGGTGTCAATCAATTCCTAACTCTAACGCACAAGCATAACTCTAAATTAATTTAAGGACTCAAAAGAAAATAGGTGAATGCACCGGGGCTTGCCTTAGGTCAAGGGGATCCGCGTCGGTGGTCGGCTCGAAGACTGCTCCCTCTAGGGGCGGTGGACGGTTCGGGTGCACCAGCTTCTGGGGCTTCCGTTGTGGTGGAAGACTCTTCAACTGGAGCTATTAGAACCAACGTACCTAAGATGATGACATGCAGGAGTTTAAAAGGATGAGAATGATCAATCTATTGAAAAAGTAGGTGTGTGCATTTTCTAAAGAAAACGTGAGCCATTGGGATTAACCATATAGGTAACTAAGGGCTTAAATGATTTTTCCCAAGGCTTGCATAAATTTTCTACTATTTTTATATATTTTTAAAGGCATGTGTGAATTTTTAAAACTTAATAAACATTTTTTAAGCATTAAATAACATTTTAGAAATTAATTAGGCATTTGAATAAAATTATTAAAAAATTTATTATTTTTTAACATTTTTTAATCATTTCTAAAATTAATTATAATTTGAATGAATTTTTAAACCTTATTAACTATTTTTAATTAAAGATAGCATTTCAAAAAAATAATTAACATAAGATAAAACTAAACAGAAATAAAAGGAAAAGGAAAAGGTTATTAAAAATTCACGGCTAAAAAGTCTAATCCCTCCTCCAACTTCTTTTTCGGCCTGCCTCTCCTCCCTCCTTCTGGCTCGGCCTGCCAACCATGGGCCGGCGGCCCACCTCCTTTCTTCCTCCCCTAGTGGCCTACTCCCTCTTTCTCCCTTCCCTAGCCCACCCTGGCTGGCAGTCCCAGCTCCTCGGCCTGGCGCACCGCGCTGCCGCGCCGGCGACCACTTCGCGCGGCGGAGGCCGAACGGCCTCGCCGACGGTGGTCTCGAGCGCCGCACACTCGGCCGCCTCTCCTTTCCCCTCCCTTTCCCTTCTCTGTCTGCGCCCCCCTCTCTTTCTCTGCGTGCGCCTGCCGCGGTGACACGGCGCCCGCCTACGTGTACGCAGCGGTGCAACCCTCGGATGCCAGCGCTCCCCCGCGTACGATGTGATGCCCCCGGCATCTCGAAAGTCTTAACACGCGATTAGATTAGCGATAGTCAAGGATTTGGCTTAATAATGTTTAGAGAAGAGCAACAACTAGGCTAGTAAATCACGAAGTCAAAAATTTTCTAGTGGAATATGCAAACCCCTGAGTGCACTTGTGATTATAGTTCAAAATACAATGTGTTTTGGACCAAACCCTCTATAACAAACTTGTAGAAAATTTCATGAGGAATAACTTTGGTATTATGTGTGTTGACATGCATAAAGGTTTGCAAGGTGTTTTAGCTCATTTTCTATCTTCTAGTGAATTCTGTCCAAATAGACCTGACTGGAAAATTCAAATTTTGAGCAACCAAAAGACATGATCATGCAAAACATCATATATGAAAGTTGTAGATAATTAAAAACTACACAACATTGGTATAATACTCTTTCTCTGAAAATGAGCATAAAATAGACTTTAGGAATTTCTAAGTTTGCATTAAACCTTGGTCAAACTAGAGTCAGCAGGTTAAATTCAAATTTAATCATATTTAAAATTGGAATCTGATATTACTCCTTTTGACAAAGTTGTAGATCCTAAAATGTACAACGTTTCATTCAATTGGGTCCTTTTCAAATTCTGACTCTAGGATACCCAAAAACTCAAGTTTCAAACAGGTCTTCCTGCAGTCAACAGGGGTTTTCCTATTTTTCGAATTTTGTTTTCTCCATGAGTCGCTGACGAGTGGGCCCCACCTGTAAGGTCATCGGATTCCTGCTCACGCGGTTGGGACACGTCGCACCGGTGGGCCCCACCATCCCACGCCTCCGCAGACTCGGTCCAATGCACCGTAATATTTTTTCCCCACCCGGTCCCACCTGTCAGCGTCCCACGGTCCACGGACCTACTCCACGCGCAGCATCCCTTTCTCTTTCCTCGCTCAAGCGCGCCCACGCGGCGGGCATGGCCTGCCCGAGGCCACCAGGGTGCCGGGCGCCGACCGCGCCTCCCTCTCCCCGGCCTCCACTTCCTTCGGATGGGAGGAAGCTACAGCTTCGACTCCGCGCCGCACCCACCACAAGTTCCTGCCCTCTCCCTGCCTCGCCTCGCCCGAAACCCCGCTGCGCGCGCCGCCGCCATCAGAGCCCTGGGTGAGCACGCGCCCCGTCCCCTACGCGCGTCCCCGCGAGCCACTGGAGCCGTGCCGCTCTTCCCCTCCCCCTCCTCCACCGAATCCCTAAAGTCTAGGCCGCCGAAATCGCTCTACCACCACGTATTTCGTCACCGGAGCTCCTCGTCGCCCATCACCGTCGCCGGGCTTCTACGCTCCCTCCCCGTCCCTCCAGGCAGTGGGGGGTAAGTTCCCCACCCTCCTATCTCCCTCTCCCACCGCGCCGGTTAGCTTTGGGACCCCACGTCGCCCCGGACAGGGCACGCCGCCGGCCCCGTCCCCTCCCTGGCGCGAGGTTGAAGGGGCCCAGGGAGGAAGACGGTTATTTTGTGATCTAGCCCTTGGGGTCCGGTAAATTTCAGTTTAGATCCAATGTACTGCGCAATGAGTCTCTCAGATCTTACAAGCTAGCCCCTGGAGTCTAGGGTTAATTGCGCTTAGGTCCCTGGGTCCAGTGATTTTCGTTTTATTTTTAATATTTCGACAGTGAACTTTGAAAATTCATAGTAAATCAAATAAAAATCCAAAAATGACAAACTCAGTTGCATTGTAATCCTTGTGAATAGATCTACAGGATGGGTAAGATGTGGTTATGTGAAAAGACTGTTTTACCCTCGGTTTGTTGCATGCATGCTAAATCAACTTAAATGGTAAAAGTGGTCTAGATGAGCTCCAAATGCTATGACATTTGGACAGAACCTGTACTAGAGTATCTAGACCCTATGTGATTTTTGGTAGCCCGAGAATTGATTGTATGATTACTGATTTACGCTTGAGCATGTATTTTAGGCCTTTTATTAGCATGGAAAATGCTTGCTATATAAAACATGATCCAAAAATTATACCCTAAATTGTACATGCTCTTTGATGCATATGTAGCTTACTGGAAAGATTGGAAGCCCTGTATGTTATGTTTTATTAGTGTTTTGAAATAATGAAATGAAATTCATGTTAAAATGAATAATAGGAAAGGTGGTTTTGTAGTGCGAAATAAATTCTAAGAAAAATCATGACGCTTCATGTTTAAGTTTAGGTCCCAGAAAGTGTTTTTAGGAAATTTATAGTTGCTATTTGATATGTGATTTACAAACAACACGTGCTAGGTTAATATAACTGGTAAAATAGAAAAGAGCTATTTAATATGCTCTAAAAATCCCACCGAAGTTCATGTAGCAATGTTATTGTGCAAGGATGCTAATGTGATTATTCAAGAATTTTGGGTGCTGTTTCATGAGAAGCTTAGGTATAGTCACTCTAGTAGGCTTAAAAACGAAGAAGATAAAAAGGGGGCAGGTTAATGAGCGTGTACGTATTAGTTGTGATTTCTCCTATCCATTATTCTTGATGTGTGCGAAATTATTCCTAGAGGAGTCTCATATTTTGTGCATGCATGTTGTCATCAAAACCATAAAGCTACTAATGCTAAGCAAACCATGAACAAGTGTCTATCTTGTATCTATGACCACCAAATTTCAATCCCCAAAGCAGCACCCCTATCAGTAATACTTCAGTGAAGATAACAATAACTTAACCTAGGACAAAAGTGCATAATTTGTTCACTTATATGCTTGTTTGATGCCTTGCTTGCATGTGGTATAAAGGACATATTAAAATTGATAACTGAACCTATGATGGATCCATATGTTGCTTTAAGAACATCTAATGGTAAGAGTGAATGCTTGCTCTAGGTCCATGAGAGTACTCCCTGTTTACGTAGTTTATCGATCACCTTTCCGCATGTTCACGAAATGATTGGATATGTGTGTACTTTATCTCCATGCATCATCCGCATTGCATCAATGTATACCATTCATATAGCGACGCTTATTGCAGATACGTGATCAATAAGCAATTGCGTGGAGCTACGTCAAGCAACGGTGGTCCAAAAGATCAACTAAGCCCCAAACACGACCTGGAGAGCCCATCAGTCGTGTTTGGAAGGAGGAGTTGTCCAAGTGATCGAGGGGTTGCGTGGGGCAAAGCCCCACAACCCGGCAAACTAACATTAGCTTAATTTGTTGGTTTGATTGAAAATAAGCAAAGGTAGGCAAGATCATACTCAACCCAGCAAACAAATTATACTTGATAATTACGCATATGCATTAGGAAATTGTTTGGAACCAATTGCATTAGACTCCCTGGCCGCCCTGGCCCTAGCACCTATACATAGAGTTCGTAGGGCGAGTAAGCCTAGAAATTGCTAGGTACGAGTAGACACGAGTGTGTGGACTCGTCGCGTAGGTGTTTTCAAAGTTACAAAAGCTTACAGTTACAGCAGTTATTATTGTTACTCATGAATTAAATAGAGACCGGGCGGAGATTTATTTCAGTATATACTTTTTATAAGGTTGCACGTTGGACTCCGCCCGAGTCGTTTAAGGCCCGTCCGCTGTTCGTCTGCTGATCGGCATAACATTGCTAAAGTGCTTATCCGGGATATGGGACCGGAAAAGTCTTTCCTGGGCTCGTCCGAAGCACAGAGACACGTTCCTACCCGCTGGTTGAGAGGAAGGTGGCCCGAGGGAGCTTGGTACTCATGACGGGGAGACCGAGATGTCGGCAGGCTCGTCATGGGGGCACAACCCGGGGGCTAGGCGGGAGTGAATCGAACTTGGGACGAGGCAGGTTAAGATTGGGGCTATATGTGGGAACGCGAGGGCTAGCAAGCATATACCCCTGGCATGATAGTTATTCCCGGGAATTAAAAATCGATTCGAATCGTTGATGCCTACCAGGTGTGGGAATGCCAATATCACTGTCGGGCAACGTAGTAACTACTTGAATATATTATATCTGTTACTCATGTTTTCAAATACTACATGTTTGTATTGTATTGTTTACATTTCTGCAAGTTATTATTATGTAGTTATATGCAAAAGATGAATCTTGATACTCTATATCGATATACCACTGTTTAAAATCAATGGCTAAGGATCCACTTGTTAGTAAGCCGCTTCGTGTCAGCCGTAAGCCAAATCCATTAAGTCCTACTGAGTAATTAGTACTCAGGGTTTGCCCCCACCTTTTGAGAACAGGTACCGGCAACATCTGGACAACTGCTTGGAGAAGGGTAGTACCGGTGGGCTCGGTGCTGCTCGCCTCGATCAACGATGCGTGAAGACTAGTAAAGTATTTCGTTCCGCTGTGAGATGTTTTCAAATTCGCTTCCGCTGTCTGATTCAAACTTGCCTTTCGTATGGTAATATGCTGAAACTTATATTATTATTTCGAATCCGTTTGTAAAACAAGTTTATATATGCTATATTCAACTGCCTGAGATGATGTATCTGTTGTGGCTCCATTGTGGGCTGGATGTGTATGATGTCGGTTCCTCTGGGAAAAGGTAATATCGGGAGCCGAATGACTCTCGACGGACGACCGGGTTTAGTTCGGTCTAATCGCACTTCAAGCCAAAGGTGGCAGGTGTGCTTAGACCGGATTAAATCGGCGGTTCCGCCACATATGATGCGCGTGGGCGCAGCGCACCTAGTGCTCGGGTTCGTCGCGGTCGCAGCGGACCCAAGCGGCGGGGAACGCGGAGGCAGGTTCAGCGTAGCCGTCGGCCGCCATGGGTGGGCTTGAGCTCAAACAAGCTCGCCCTGCCCCAATTTGGGGTTGAGCAAGGGCAGGACGAGGAGAGGAGGGTCGGGAATGGAGCTCACCGGGAGAAGCGCGCGCGGTCGGCGGTGTCGCGAGGTGGCGCGGCGTCGGGTCCGGCCCGAAGCGGCACGGCGTCGGCTCGGTCTAGGGTTTGGGCTCCGGCGCCGAACGGCGGAGCCGGCTACGGAGATGGAGGCAATGGGGTGGTGACGCAGCGGTGAGGCGGCGAGGGCGAGGGACGTGGACTGGCGGCGATAAGATGGGGGAGTGGGAGCCTGCTCCTGCTCCCCTCCTGGGCAGACGAAAGGGACAACGAGTGGCTAGGACCCACCCGTTAGGCCGAGGCGGGGCTCACGCGCGGGCCGCCGCCCCCTGCCAGGGGATTGTCCCTCATTTCCCTTTTTTTTACTTTTACCATTTTGCATTTTAACCCTAGATTTTCACAGTTTCACTACAGTGGTCCAAATACAAAAGTTGAAGGACTTAATTTGAGCTATCCTTTTGTATTTTACCCCTGGGGAAACGAAAAAAAATTTGGAAGGATTTGAATTTGAATTTTGAATCAAATTTCTGGAAAAATTTAACCAAACTGCATACCATGCGTGAATGCAATGCACTTATGGTGGCCTTTTGATATAGAGTATCACAGCTTCTTTGCCCTCCAGTCTTTGCCGTATTTTACACAGTACTCGAACCGCAGAAAGATTGACTCAATGAGGGCTGACACAGTGATGGTAGGCATGTGTTTGATGATGTTACAAAATGTCTTCACAATGAACCTAGAATTCAGCTGTAAATGGGTTTCCTCCACCTCAGCGGTTGCACACATGTCTGGTTTGTACACTTGTGTTATCTTGCACCTACCAACATTGTCCTTCCTAGCACAAACCTTCCACCCACAGTCTTCTTTACAAGTCACTGTATATCGCCTGTCCTTGTAGGAGTGCAAGACCCTAAACTGGACAGTTGTGGACTATGTAGTACTCTTGCAACCATGTTTTAAGTTCAACCATATCTGCAAACAACATGCCCTTCTCAATGGTTTCACCTTTGCTCAGATCACGTGGCACTACACTCCATCCATTGGCTATTGATCGGTGCCCATGGCTCACATCAAAGTAATTGGAGACAAGAGGATCACGACATGTCACCACTTCCTTCAGTATTTGAATCTCCCTAGTAGTTAGCTGTGGCACTAGATGATCGTCATCAGAATCAGATGCCCTATCATCGTCGTATGTACCATCATCTCCTTCCACATCAATGTCTACTCGATTTGATGCCATAGCCACCCCCAACCCATTCGTCTACACCATCGTGACCCACTCCACCATTGCCATGGACATCTACATTGTCGTGGTATGCATCCCAATCTTCATAGTCAAAGTTACTTAGGAGAATAAGCACCTCCACATGGCCATCCAATGTACCACGGTCCTCGGGTCCACCATATTCCCCACAGTTGGTGTCTTGTGTCGCCAGAAGGTCTTGTTGAGACATCGGTACCTCTTGTTGAGGTACTACATATTCACAACTTGGATCGTTCCTCATCTCCAAACCAATTCTAGCCCCTTCCATTTGTGCCAATTCTCTCCTCACAATCAAATCAAGTGACCGAACTTCATAGGACATAATAACTTCCTTATATGCAACCCAATCACTTTACTCTTGAATGGAGCCAACCTCTTCACTCGTGGGCCATTCTACAACCTGACACCGAATCACTCCATCTACATTGAAAATCATAGCCTCTTCCAAACAATCCAGACTACATTTTAGCTACTCAACCAAATCACTAAAACTCAGCGATTAACCAAATAGAAACACATCATCTGCCATATCTTCAAATTCCACATTGTCACTAACTATCCTCAACATATTACCAGCGTGTCAGATTCTCACTAACTTATCCATCTACCAAAAAAATTAGATCACTCGTGTCACAACAATCACAAACAAACTGTAACCAAGAATACGGGTCCTAAACCCTACAAATAAAACTACATAGGTGCATCTAATATACCTAATATGAGTGCCAATAAAAAATTATCTAAGTATATGGTCACAATATCTATAAATGGAAAAAACTAAAAAAATTAGTTCATGATGATTAAAATGGCATCATAGTGGCAAATCTGACCAACCAAACTATCTACAATACAACGCAGTTTCAATCCCTAACATCAATTCAAACAAAAAAGAATTGATTTCTAGGTTTCCCCAAAACCTAAGGTTCCAACATCTCCAAGGCAATGCAAGGGAAAATAATCGGATAAGGAAAGAGAGGAGAGAGAGGGGTACCTTGGGGGAGGGATGGCTGCCCTCGATCCGACGACCACCCGACCTAGAATCAGGCCCTAGGGTTCGAGCGACCTCGGGTGGAAGAGAGAAATAGGCGTGGGTGGGAGGAAATAACTGGAGGAGGAAGAAAGGAAGGGGCCACCAGGCTTATGTGGTCTGGAGCTCAACGCGCCATGGCCCGCGCCTAAGCTTAGGAGGCTCGATGCTAACGCATCAAGCGCCGAGCTCTAGAGGCCGTTTTGCGCTGCGGACCTTGGCACTAACTGGGCCCAGCGCTGAGGTAGACTGTCTCGGCATTGGGTCAAAGAGCGCCGAGCACGCTGACTCGCAGCCATTTTTGGACAAAGTTTCTCTAGGGGTCTATTTGTCAAAAAAGTTTGAAAAAGGGCCAAATTAAAAAAACCACGAATTTTGAAGAGGCTCGTATATATATTTACCTCGCCCCTAGTAGTCCGTTTTCTTCCAAGGAAGAAAATGCGTCATTGGCGAGAAGATGTAGAAATATATAGGATTCTAGCTTTATCTTAATTCAAATTATTTTTAAGTTTGAGTAGGTTTATACAGAAGATATTAAAATTTGGCTCATTAAAAAAGTAAACTATAAAAATATAATTTATAATAGATCTAATAATACATATGTAGTATCATAAATATTATTGTATTGTACTTACGTATAAATGTAGCCAAATTTTGAAAAAAAAAGAAACTTATGACAAACTAAACGTCCGTTTAGATTTTAGATTGAAGGAGTATATCTAAGCGGTGAAGGAGACCAAGAACGACGCACGAGACTACGGAGCACAGAGCATTACTCTTGCACGAAGACCTTTTACGGTGCTACCACGCCAGACGACGCTTGTCCAAGCAAATTACTAAATTGATGTCTTTTTTAGCCTGAAGTGGATCTGGCCTCTGATGTCAGGATTATTTTTGCGAGCAATCTAACCTAGAGAATACATACTATACGTGCAATACAATTGAGGAAAAGATAGAGAAAGAGTAACTGCTAGCGACTATTGTTGCACAAGACGGACAAGAAGAAAGGTCAAAGTCGTTGCTGTTGTTCATGGGCTTGGCCACAAGGAGGCAGCGCACTGATCCAAGCAAACGCGTGGGGAGAAATTGACTCTCAGTCGATGACCTGTTCGCCGACGATTCAGAGTAGCGACAGCAACAGCTTCTAGGAGATCAATGTTGTTATCCTCGAGATCATAAGGCAAGATATGTCTCGGGTGCGTGCACGATGGTGGTTGGCTGGTGATGCTGCACGAGTCAATTGGCGAATGCTTCCTCCTCTCCCTCACTGCTAGCGGCGGCCTCAGTGGCGGGTTGGCAGGGTGGTGGTGGTTCTCTTGCCACCGCTTCGCGAGCCTCTTGAGTTCCTCCTGACGTGCGTGGTGCTCAGCGAGTCGCCGCCAGACTGCATCGTGCTGATCTCCAGCAGTGCTGACTGCTACGACCGAGGGCGAGCACAAAAGGCTCTTCCTCCCCCATTGTCGGTCGGGGAGGAAGGGTGGACGAAGCTGGTCTCGCTGTTCCGCGGCATCAAATTCGGCAGTTTGATCATCAGCTAAAGGTGAAGCTCCGATCCATACATTCGCTTCATCCGATAGGATCATCGTGTTCGACGACGACCACCACGTAGCAACCGCAGCAGCTAATGACAACGCTGACGTGGTCCAAGTCCGACGGTAACGACTCTGGCCGCAGTTGATGCTGGTCTCCATCGACGACAGCGAGCAAGAGACCCTCAGATCGGATGCCTACCACTAGCCACCTCGTTGAGTCATGTGGAGATCTTTTTTTGGTGTTGATACCGGAGCTCGGTTGCTTTAGTCACGATAGTGTGCCGACACGCATCGACGTCTATCGCCTGTACGGCTACTCTGACGACTCTGACTCCCGTGATAAAAAGCATCGGTGACCATCGTGCTTTTCTTATCTCCGGCGGGTATGGCTTCTCGTGTCCTGCAACAACAATGACTACAAGGGAATTGTGTGTACCTCGTATGGTAGTGCTGTGACTGTGAGAGGCTCTATAAGTTCTGTTTGGATGACAAGACCGTCGCTTTCTGCCGTTTGGTTAGTTCCGGCCGGCTGCGGAAACGGCAGTACCACAAGATCATGATCCCATCCATGAACCGAACAATACTATTATTAGCAGGAACCTGCTACCACAAGATCCAGATCACAACAACAGCATTACCGAGAGGACGACAGTGCAAGAAGAAGGAACCACCTCTACTTGGGCGCAGCTATGGGATGATCTCCCACTAGAACTCTTGGACCTGGTGTCCTCAAACCTGCCATTGGTGGATCGTCTATGGTTTCCAACCATTTGCAAGGCATGGAGCAAGGTGTCCAACCCGGTCAAGGACGCCAAGGTCTGGTCATGGCTCATGCACTGTGCGAAGCAAGACGGGGGCGTGCAAGATGCTTGACCCTCTCTCCGAGCCGGCGAGGAGTACACGATGCAGGTCGAAACATTTGAGACTGACAGGGAGCGCCAACGTCTTCCGGTCCTCCGAAGACGACGGCTGGGCGATCGTGTCGGTTGGCGAGTAAGGCGACGACATCTTCTCCATAAACTCCCGTTCACTGGGGAGCTCGTCGAGGACACGCCGTTTATCAACATGGGCTGGTACAACTACAATGACGTCTCCTCGTCGTTCACTCCTGCGTCTGCAGACTGCGTGTTCTTCGCAGTCAACGGCAGCAATAGCCAGAGAGTTCATCGGCATCTTCCATGGCGGCTTGGAGACGACATTGAAGACGAACGCAACGAAGGCGGACGGCGAGAACCGGAGCGAGTTGGACTTTGAGTACCTGGACATGCCATTCATGGGGGCACACAACAAGCCCGGTCCTGTGGTGCGGCAAGTTCTGCTGCCTTGGCAGGAAGGCAACCTCGGCGTCTTTGATCTCGGGAAGAGCGAAGCCGGCGGCGACAACCCTCGAAAAGCGGACAATCCTCGAGAAGCCAGGAACCGATCCACGCTGAGATGGACCTTTTCGAGGACGCCCAACAAGGGCAGGGAGTTCTGCTACCTCGTTGAGCTGCAAGGGGAGCTAGTGTCCGTGTTCACGCGCAACTACGCCGAGCCACCCCGGTGTTCAAGCTCGACAAGAGGAAGGAGATGCCGGCGTGGGTCGAGGTGGACCTATTCCTGGATACCAGGGCGTCGTACGCAGTAGTGTCACTGCAAGGTGGGCGTGGCAACAAGATCTTCCTCCCGAGGTACTCCGAGTGTGAGGGCGGAAAGAAGCAGGTGGCGTTCTATGGTATGGACACCAAGGCGCACTGTCCTTCATTCTATGGTCTCTAACAGCCACTCAACTGCTTGTGGATTGTGCCTAATCTCCGTGTATATAAAACATCATCCTAGCTAGTAGCTAGTATCTAGGACGACATGAACTATTGCAGCCATGGCACATGCACGCATGAACTAGTTTAATTTGGGCTAGTAGTTTATTTTTCTTCATTTTTTTACATATCCCACCAGCGGCTGGTGTATTCAAATTAACGTATGAAATTATATACAGAGAATTTACTCATGGGATAAAGGGGTTGCAATTTCAGATCGAAATTCCGAAATTTCGGGTTCTGGGGGGTGCCTAAAAATTCCCCAAAATCTAGGTATTTTCTATTGATATCGTGTTAAAAAAGTTTTAAAAAGTTAAATATATTTAATTCGGTCCTGAATTCCTAAAAGAATAGTTTTTTTTTGGATAGGGTGATTTTTTAATTCAGAAATTGTAAACGTGTGGGACACCCATGATAGACACGGCTTATTACAGTTGGGCGTACATGAACTGCTTTTGTGTTGGTTTATTTTTCCTCTCCTTCCTTTGCAAATGGGCAACTGTTTATCGGACAGCCGGTTGTTTTAAACATCCGAAACAACGGGTTGCTCACAAACGTCCCTACTCACAGCATAGGTTTCATCAACTTCTTAGCATCGAAAACACACACTCGATATTAGACTTGTCTTCAGTGGATTGTCCTAATGGACTGTCTAGAGTATAAAATGACACCGTCAGCGCTGCTGTAGATAGAGTAGGAGATAGTTAGAATAGTGGTAGTGGTAGATAAGGATGGCATCCCGTTGGAAACAGCCTTACCACCAGTATCCCACTACTCACATTCATGACGTGTATTTGGTCCGTTTTGTTTCATCCGCCGTTCGTCACACCAAAAACCAAAATTGCGATGCCTGAATGGCCGCCATATAATGCTTGTGGCAACGTGAGGCAGGAAAAATAAACTAGGTAAGGCCCTACTAGCTACATGTCTTGCAGTTGTTGGGAGGGTGTTTGAAAATTGCAATAGTAGGCCAAAATTATAGTTGTAGGTACTCGCTCCGTCTCACAAAGATACTCGTCTTAGGATAAAAAATGTTGTCATTCATCCTAGGATAAAAATGTTGTCCCCACAAAGATAGTTTCCAGGAGCCGCCATAAAGCATCCACTGACAAACATGTCAGAACCCACCCAACCTAGCAGCCAACCTCTCTCTCCTCTGGTCATTCGAAGACGGTTTATTTATTGTTTACTTCATTGTTTAATGTTTCAAACTGAGGGGGTGTTCGTATCCAGAGGCTAAAATTTAGTCCACGTCACATCAAATGTTTAGATGATAGTTAGAAGTATTAACTATGGTTTAATTAGATAACTAATTACTCGGTCGTGGAGTAAACGGCGAGACGAATTCATTAAGCCTAATTACTTGTTGTTAATTATAGATTAATTAGGCTTAATGAATTCGTCTCGAAGTTTACTCTTCCTCTGTGTAATTAGTTTTATAATTAAACTGCATTTAATATTTTTAACTAGTGTCAAAAATCCGATGTGACGGAGACTAAATTCTAAATTCTAGAAAACTTTCGTCGAATTGGTTCCACGTTTTCCCCCACAAACGAGTTATGCTGAAGAGCGGATTTGACAATCCGGACCACCGGTTACTTGGGCATAACGTTTTCTGCACGACTTTTCTCAGAAACAAGAGCTGAGTCGGCACTCGGCGGAACCACTGAACCAGTGAAGTGAATGCCTTGTTGGCCTGGCCATGACGTTTTCTCAAGAGAGTTAAGACAGCGCATCCGGGCCGTCCATCGGATCCGATCCTGCCTCCCTCCCCTTCTCCCGCGCTAGGGTTCAGTTCAGCCATGGCGTCCTCCTCCTCCTCCTCCGCCGCCGCCGCCGTCACGCTCGGCGGCAAGGGCGCGGCCCTGACGCCGGCGGCCGTCTACGCGCTGGCCCTCGGGCTCGCCGCCCCCGCCATCGACGCGTCCGCGCAGAAGCCGCTCTCGGCGCGCGCGCCCGCGCCGCAGGAGACCCCCGCGCGCCTCGCGGCCGCGGTCGCCGCGCTGTCCCCGCCCGAGTCCCGCGCCACCGCCGCGGTCCTCCTCAACAAGCTGCTCCTCACGGCCTCCGACTCCTCCGCCGCCGCGCTCGTCACCGCCGCCACCGCCGCGCGCCTCGCGGCCTCGCTCGACCTCGCCGCGGCGCTGCCGCTGGGGTCGCGCGACGAGGCCGCGGTGGCCGCCGCCGCCGCGCCCGCCGCCGTCGCGCTCGCCGCCCTCGTCGACTGCTGCGCCGCGCCGCTCGCCCGCGTCGCCGACGCCGTCGCGGCCCTCTCGTGCGAGGCCGCGCGCGGGGACCCCGCGGCATTCGACGTCCCGGCCTCCGGCGACGGGCTCTCCGCCAAGGACGAGGCCGATGTCGCCGCCGACGTCAAGATGCTCCTCTTCGGCTCCAAGCTCGTGGGCGCCGCCGGGGGCGCCCCCGCCCCCGCCGCCGCCACGTTCGCCAAGGTGCCCAGCGTCAATGGGGTCTTCCGCGAGGCCGTGCGGGCGCTGCACGCCAGGGTGCGGATCGAGCTCAACGCACCCGTCAAGCTGGGGAAGAGGGATGCCGGTGAGACTGGGGAGGGGAAGGAGGAGGCGCTGATGGTGAAGGCCACGCAGCTCGCGAGAGCAGTGCAGTCCATGTGCAAGCTGAGCGTCGCACGGGCAAGGCTCTGCGCAGAGATCATTATTGATCCTGAGCTTAAACGGAAGCTTATGGATGGGGTTAGCGTCGACGATTTGAAGGGGATGCTTGACAGGGTTTTGATTGACTCAGATGCTGTGTCAGTTTTGAAAGGGGTGTACAACCACTTGCTCAAGTTCAGGGACCTTCTTGCGTGGGAGGCAGCTGTGGCCATGGCCGTGATTGAAGCCGACAGTTCGATTGACAAACCCCAAGCTGGGGCTGAGAATGAAGCGTCCAGTTCAAGTGAGAAGCCACAGGCTGGTGGCGACAAAGCAAAGGGTGACAAGAAGAGCAAGAAGAAGAAAACTTTGGGAAAGGGTACTTCTGCTGTGCTGATGCTTCTTAGGGACCATGTAACAAATGGAAGTGGTGTTGCTACTGTGAACTCTGCGATGGTTGCGGAGTGGGCAACATATCTCTCATTGCTGTTTGATCCCAAGTGTCCCGGATTGGAGTCCCTTGTGGAGAAGGTGAAGGAGATTGTCGAGAGCAACGAAGTGAGGAGATTGCCTAAAATTCCTAAGGTGAGAATCATGCTATTTGCAGAAGGTTGTACTTTAGTTTTCCGGTCTACTTAGTGGTCGCTTCAGACTGTAATGATGTTCTGTTTTCTCACTCTATAAATGTCACTGAACTCCTGTCAGGGTACACGTGACTTTGGAAAAGAGCAAATGGCAATAAGGGATCGTGCATTTTCAATTATAACAAGTGTATTCAAGATGCACGGTGCTACTGCACTTGATACACCTGTATTTGAGCTGAGAGAAACCCTTATGGGCAAATATGGTGAAGACTCGAAGTTGATATATGATCTTGCTGATCAGGTATAGTTTCAGCGTCCTCTGGCACTTTATGTTGCTGAACAAGTGTTGTTTGGTTGAAAATTCCCATTCACTTTTTGATTTTTCATGTACTTGTTCTTAGATTATGCATGAGGTTAACGATAAAATTACCAGTATTTTTGGCGCATTTAGCCCATTCATTTGTTGCTAGTGTTTTCCTTAGATGGTATCCTCATAATTATGGTTTGATGTCTTACCATACATACAGGGTGGTGAGCTTTGCTCTCTGAGATATGATCTGACTGTTCCATTTGCGCGGTATGTTGCTATGAATAGCATAAGTGCACTGAAGAGATACCAGATAGCAAAAGTATATAGGAGAGACAATCCATCAAAGGGAAGATACCGAGAATTCTACCAATGTGACTTTGACATTGCTGGTGTATATGAACCTATGGAACCAGATTTTGAGGTCATCAAAGTTTTGACTGAATTGCTGAATCAACTGGATATAGGAACGTATGAGATAAAATTGAATCACAGAAAGTTGCTTGATGGAATGTTGGAGATTTGTGGTGTGCCTCCTCAAAAGTTCAGAACAGTTTGCTCGAGTATTGACAAGCTGGACAAGCAAACATTTGAACAGGTGAAAAAGGAACTGGTAAGTATCTGTACTGCTGGTTTGGTTTCAGCTGAGGGCTCATTATGTATTTGTTTTATCATCCTTGTCTTGATGAGCTGTAGATATGTGGACCATAGTTGAATAGTCCTAATTTTTTTTGGGGGTGTTGAATTAGGTGGATGAGAAAGGTATATCAAATGAAACTGCAGACGAAATTGGCAATTTAGTGAAGACTAGAGGACCACCATTGGAAGTTTTGATGGAGTTGAGAAAGGATGGTAGCAAGTTTATGCAGAACGAAGGGTCTATTGCTGCACTTAATGAGCTGGAGATATTGTTCAAGGCTCTGGATAAAGCAAAAGCAATAGACAGGATTGTTTTCGATTTGAGTTTAGCCAGGGGACTTGATTACTACACTGGCGTCATATACGAAGCTGTGTTCAAGGGTGCCACGCAGGTCAGAAACATTTAGCTATCGCTCCATGTGATGTTGTGATGTTGCCAGTACATTCTATCTTGTTAAGCATACTGTTATCTTCCATAAGTTTGATACATAGCTTTTACAAAAAGAAAAATCAATAGATCGTAGTTGATATATGGAACATTATTTTATATATGAAAGGTCATTTTTACTATTTTAAACGCATTGACACACCCTTTTCTAACTCAAAAGAGCTGAATAACGTTGTAGTTGATTCTTCTACTAACCATATTTGGCAACAGGTTGGTTCCATTGCAGCTGGTGGTCGGTACGACAATCTTGTGGGTATGTTTAGCGGGAAGCAAATCCCTGCTGTTGGTGTCAGCCTTGGAATAGAGAGAGTCTTTGCAATCATGGAGCAACAGGAGAAAGAAAAAAATGAGGTAGCTCATCGCTTCATTCTCCTTTCAAGGGGACTTGCAATAATATATAACCTGGTATTCAATTGCAGGAGAAAGAAAAAAAATGAGGTAGCTCATCACTTCATTATTTTTCAAGGGGACTTGTAATAACATATAACCTGGTCTTCAATTGCAGACGATCCGGGCTACAGAGACAGAGGTGCTGGTGTCAATTCTGGGGAAGGACCTTACACTAGCCGCCGAGCTCGTGAGTGAGCTGTGGAATGCTGGGATAAAGGCAGAGTTCAAGCTCACTACCAGGGTGATGAACCACATCAAGTATGCCTCTCAATCAGGCATTCCATGGATGGTTCTGGTTGGTGAGTCCGAGATGCAGAAAGGAAGTGTGAAATTGAAGGATGTTAAAGCCAACCAGGAAGAAGAGGTTGATAGGAAGGATTTTGTTCAAGAGTTGAAGACAAGATTGAGTAGACCCTAAAAGGGCAATTAGGCATTGATCTCATATCTTTTTGACATACTTGGTGATAGGAAGAATGTTACATTCCGATGCTTTAGTCTGATGGGAGTGTTTCATGTCGGGCTGACATGTTCAGCCATTTGTCAGGGTCATTCAAATCCCTGAATTCCAAAGTACAAGCATTGTGCTGAATCAGGTTGCCACATTTTGTGAATTATACTGCATGACAACATTCTCTTCTAATATTGAAGAAATGTTCTTTTTGTACTTAAAATCGTAAGTTCTCTCCTATAATTTGGAACAGCAGTAAAGCTAGCAATCATTCTTTTCATTGCGCTTATTACACAGGATAGCAGCTATGACTATTGTTATTATTCTTGGCAAGTCGAAACAACCAAAATGGAGAACAAAATCGTTACATCAACACAATTTTTGAGTCAGTTCACGTACTTGCAATACAGGTCGGCCAGCAATGAGAATTGATAAGAAAGCCCTACTCGACTACTCCCCGCTTTGCACCATCCACTGTGTTTTTCAGCAGCATTGCCACTGTCATTGGGCCAACGCCTCCTGGAACTGGAGTCAGGTAACCAGCGACCTTGCTCACCTCTGTGAAATCTACATCACCAACGAGCCGATACCCACACTTCCTGGTTGGGTCATCGACAGAGTTCGTTCCAACATCAATAACCGCAGCACCTGGCTTGATCCAATCCCCTTTAATCTGACAACCAAGAAGAGAGTAGAGTGAATCAGTGAGGATTGAGTCATGGATTGCAAGTTATTGCATTATACTGTGAAAAATTGTTGCGGTAGCTACATACCATCATAGCCTGCCCAGCTGCTGCAATGACTATGTCAGCTTCGCGTACAATGCTTTCTGGATCAGGGGTCCTTGAGTGCACGATCGAAACTGTTGCATCTGCCTTCAGAAGGAGCAGGGATACAGGTAGCCCGACGATGTTGCTGCGGCCAACCACAACTGCTCGTTTCCCTTTAACAGTAACTCCAGCTCCGTGACAGGAGCTCCATGCATCCCTTGAACGGAAAAACCGATGCTAAGGTTAGGAATCACCTACTAAAAACAGCAGCACAGATTAGGTGTTCTATTGTTGAGTCGAGAAATGTCAGTGACAATTGTTCCAATACCTTTGGCGTGCATGGTAGGAACAGTGGCTCTCTGCCTTTCATTGCAAGCTTGCCAATATTGAGAGGATGAAACCCATCAACATCTTTCTCAATGCTGATCTCGTTCAGTATCTTTTCTTCATTGATATGCTTAGGCAGTGGAAGCTGGACAAGGATGCCTGGAATAAAAAGCACATTATAGTTGTAAAGCTAAAAAGTTTCCTTCATAATTTGGAACAAGGGTTCATTTCTGTCAAACTATTGTACGCAAACAGAAAGTATTTGAAGAAAATGGAACAAGAGATGAATCGATCAATCACCATGGACGGATGTGGATTGTACTAGCATCAGCAGAACTTGTTGACTGGAAGCAACATACGATTTAATTTATATAAAAAAAAGCTTTGGATAATACTCACATTTTTGGGAAACATATACAGTTTAGATTATTGACAATCCCAGATTATTCTTGTTGAAGATTAGAAGCAACACATTCTGAACCAATTTGGTCCTTGGACTCAGGTGACAAAAAAAAAAAAAATTCTGGTGTTCCAACTTAAGGAGAGCACAACTAAAGCTCAGCAACGCTGGGAAAAAAACAGATTCTGACCATTTGTTCCCCTTACATATTGTGCACATTTCAATTGGAAATGCCTAGGTTTCTGACGCCCAAACTAGTGAGTGACTGCTCCAAAGCAGAGCACTATTGCCCAGACAAACGAGGAGCAACGATGGGATGTGGCATCCCCTTAGTTAAGAGATAAGCCGCACTGCAGACAGCATATACCAGTTTTATTTCAGATGCAGCTGCAAGAAATGGGGACTTGATAGAGATAGCCAGATAGGATTACACCAAATCCACTGGAACTCCAAACCGGGAGCTGGAGGCCAGCAGACATCGGTCTCAGAAAGAATGGTATCCACCGCAGGCACAGCATGATCAGACAAAAGTACAAAACAGATGATCTTCTAAGCATCTGATCATTCACCTTTTTCGCAGATATGGAAATCTAACCCATCCCCACAGCCATCACTTTCAGGCAAGCAGAAAGGACTACATTTGCGACGCAGTCAAGAGACCAGAGCATCATGATCAAACCTAGCAGCCAGATAGCACAGCAAGCAAAGGAGAATGAAAGGAAGGGGAGGCGGGCACCGTGCACGGCGGGGTCGGCGTTGAGGCGGTGGACCTCTGCGACGAGCGCGGGCTCGGAGATGTCCTCGGGGAGGTCGACGTCGACGGAGCGGATGCCGACCTCGGCGCACGCCTTGCGCTTCATGCTGACGTACGTCTGCGAGTCCTTCCGGCTCCCCACGATCACCACCGCCAGCCCCGGCACCTGCGAGCGAGCGAGAGGCAGCCAGCCACACGCGCGCAGCGTCAGCGCACCACGTCCCGAGCCAGGCGCCCCGATCTAGGAACTCAGCGGAAGCGGATAGAGGGAGGGGAGGTGCGGGCGCGGGGAGCTTACGAGTCCGTGGGCCGAGGAGAGCGCGGCGACCTCGGCCGCCACCTCGCGGCGGACGTCGGCGGCGATGGCCTTGCCGTCGATGATCTGCGCCATCGCGGTGGGTGTTGTCGTGGCGAGCGAGTGGCAGCGACGACTCGCCTGGGGGAAGGGTGCGGGATGCGACCTGGGGAACTCGGCTGAGTGGGCTTTGGTGGGCCTGTGACTTGCATGGGCTTCCTTGGGTTGGGCCTGGGGTTCGAAGCAACTTCGGACGGATGGATGGCCCAGGTTGTAGCAGGACTCCCCTGCACCGGAAATCCTATCTATCTTCCGGAAGGTCCGAAGCTGTGCTGCCTTCCAGTGTTTGAGATTCGTGCGGTCTGTTTACACCGTTCATTTGGTCTGTTCGCGCCTTTCCGTTCTATTCCGTCGCGATCTGGTTTCCTTCGTGTTTTTCCAGGACTCTTCCGTCGGACGCTTCTTTTTTCCACTCGACCGAGTCGTTCAGCAGGCGGCTCCTAGGGTTTCTCTCTCGATTTGGCGATTGGGATTTTTAGGCTGGCGATGATCTAGGGTTTTGCTGGATTCATTGTAAGTGCCTTTTCCTCTTTCCGAATCGATGGTTATTTTGCATTATGTTTTGATTCCGCTCGATGCTACGGAGCTGTTCTGCAGGTGACTCCTAGGGTTCTCTACCTCGATTTGGCCATTGCTATTTTAGGCTGGTTATTTTCTAGGGTTTTGTTGGATTCATTTTAAGTGCCTTTTCCGCTTTCCGAATCGATATTTGCAGGTAGTTATTTGGCATTTGTTTTCATGAGGATTATATGTTGGTTTCCGGTGCTTTGTTCCGATATATGAGTGGCAGTATTGGTGATTCTGCTCAGATGCCAAGGGCTAGAGGTCCTTCTCGTATCAATCCTCGAGATCGAGATGTTGATGTAACTCTTGAGGTTCGTTCATTTATCCTCGTCTCGTACATAGTACAATACAATATATTTTCATATGTTTCGTACATTGTCGATACTTATTCAAAGGGTATACAAGCATTTGCGCATGTTGTGACAGTTTCTATAGCTTAGTTAGTACTGTTTTGTTTCTATTATTTATTTTCTATATTTGCCTTACCTATTTTAATAGTTTCTCTGTTTGGACGCATATTCCTTGAAGCGATGTAATGAAATACAGTGCTGTGAAAGATGGGTTCCTCATTAATTTTATACTTGCATTACATCCTATATAGTAGTAGTATTACAGTACAAAAATGTAGTTCACTATCATAATGGCAGTTGACTATGGGGAGCTAAGTTCATATTAAAATGCTTATATCATGTTAATTCTGACAAAATTGAAGCTAATTTTCTAAGCATATGCCTTAGGCCGCTGTTTTTTCATCCGATGCAGGATTATTCTGTTTGGTCAATTTTATCTTCAAACACACTGTGTTGTAGGATTTAACTAATCCAAATCAACAATCCTTTGTACCTAATCGAACATTCATATTTTCTTTACTCAGCATTTTGTCTTCACATTTTCAACACTTCAGTTATTTTACAAGTTTTCTCTTACATAAGCTGACACTATATCGCTCTTAAAAAACATCGGCATTTAACTAATCCAAATCAACAATCCTTTGTACCTAATTCAACATTTATATTTCCTCTACCTAGCATTTTGTCTTCACGTTTTCAACACTTTAGTTATTTCACACATTTCCTTTTACACAACCTGAAACTATATTGCTCTTAAAAAAACATCGTCATTTAACTGATTCAAATCAACAATCCTTTGTACCTAATTCAACATTTATATTTCCTCTACCTAGCATTTTGTCTTTACATTTTCAACACTTTAGTTATTTCACAAGTTTTCTTTTTACACAACCTGACACTGTGTTGCTCTTAAAAAACATTCAGCATTTAACTAATCCAAATCAACAATCCTTTGTACCTAATTCAACATTTATATTTCCTCTACCTAGCATTTTGTCTTCACATTTTCAACACTTTAGTTATTTCACAATTTTCCTTTTACACAACCTAACATTGTATTGCCCTTTATAACTAATGCTTATATCATGTTAATTCTAAAAAAATTGAAGCTAATGACTGAGCATATGACTTAGGGGCACAAACAAACGTGTTGCTGTTTTTCATGCTACGTAGTTTTATTCTTTTCGGTCAATTTTATGTTTTAAACACACTGTGTTGTAGCATATTTCTGTGTTGTAGCTTACGTAATATTAGAAACAATTAATAGCATATTGTGCGGCGAATCTATTTTTTCACAGTCTGATGAGGATGGTGATGGCAAGCATATCAAGTCTCGATTTTCTGCATCTCGTGTGCACAGATTTCTAAAAACTCTTGCTCCTAATCAGAAGGGTTTCATTACAAAGCATGGACTTGGATATATCTTTGACATTAACAACTTTCATGTTCCAATTGAATTACTGAATGGGTTATGTCAAATACATTTGCTACTTCTCATGAGTTTATCTTGAAGCACAAGTCTATTCATTTCACCAGAGATATGGTCACTAAAGTCTTAGGCTTTCCATCTGGCTCTCAACCCGTTGAAACAAGTTCTGATGACTTTGAAATTGAGGCTTTAGTTGAGAAATACAAGCTACAATATAAAGACCGGAATTCATATCCAATAAAAAAATGCATGCTTTTTGATGTCCAATGAAAATGATGAACATGCTTTTATGAGGCATTTTCTAATCTTTCTAATCTCAACAATTCTCATCCTTGGGAAAGCTAATACATTGACCGTTGAGTATCTCTACTCTTTGGTTGATGTTGAGAAGTTTGCTTCTTATGATTGGGCTGAAGAAATACTACATGTAATCATGCATGAAGTTCGTCGCTTTCATGGTTTGAGGGACTCTCTTGGCCATGTAGTTGCTCTAAAACACTTTTATATGAAGGGTTGTCTGCCATTATTGTCTGTAAGTATCTCTCTATTTTATTTTTTTGTTTTATTTTGATGGACTGTTTTGTTTTACCTTAGTAATATATTTTAATTTGCCTCTTCTTTTATATAGATTGTCTATGCAGACTTTCTTGATTTGCCTCAATGTAGTCCTCATGTTCATAGACTTAATTATGGTGTGCCAAGAATCTGTAACGTGACTACACATGATTTCGAATTTGTCATGGAAATGGACAAGAACAATCGTGGTATCGAACATAAATTTGGCATGCACCAAGTATGTCTGCTATCTTTCTGATTTGTTTTTCTTCAATTTAACATGTGTATCCATTGTTCTTTTTTTAACTATTTCATATATTTTCAGTTCCGTGATATATCACTCACACCCTATCGGATGAGTACTGGTGTTGCTAATGCTATGCCTCCTACTGTAAGACACATTGCCTTATTCCTATTACATCTTATATTTTTTAAATCTTAACTTATTCCTGTTTTTGTTTTTGGTATACAATACCTTGATCCTGAAGTCTTATACTTGGTTGACAAGCATAGGCGATTATGGAAAAATGATGATTTGGCTTTCCTTACTAAAACTTTTACTGATGTAATGGAAAACCGTGTTCATTGCTTTGCTTTTGATTTTAATCACTTGTTGAAGTCAAAGTTCGAACAAAATGTTTTTATCACAACACGTGCTCCTACTACATCTATCAATCCATCTTCAAATCTTCCTGGACCCTCTATACCACGTGGTTCAAATGAAGGTGGGATCAATTGTACAACAGTACATGAAGGTGTCATAAATTCTACAACACTCAATGACTCTTCATCTTAGGACCACGGTGTTCCAAGTGACAATGATGTTTCTTCTTCTCCAGGTTAGTATTTTTCTCGTGTTGTATCTCTCTTTTATGTCTTGTTCTATCAGTTCTTCCTAATTTGTTTGCATTGTTACTTTATTTGCTTCAGTTTTCTTTGTTCATAATTCTGGTGTTGCTTTTCAAGCACCGGATGGTTCTCTTGGTCAATTTAACCAAGTTGACTGTGACAATGTTGCTGCACATGAGGGTAACCAGCATGAAGTATGCCTTAGTTCTCCTATTAATTGTATTGGCAATATTTCTGCGAGTCATGATCTTTCAGATTCTCTTGGTGCAATTCAACAAGACAATGTTCAAAATTATACAATTGACAAAGAAGGTAGTAAAAGTTGTCCATCTATGCCTTCTGCTGGAGACACTTCCAATACTGTTTTATCATAAATCCCTTCTAATATTGGTGTTGGTCCATTGTTTGCAAGTGAATCTTGTGATGTTTTCAATAACCAAGAAACTATTACTGTTGTACCTTCACATTCAGCCATTAGTGTTGTACCTTTATCACATTCAGAGTCTCTTGGTGTTCCTCAAGTTGCAAACGATCTGATGAATGTTTTACACATATCTGGTAATACAACATTTTTTTAACTTCCACCTATTGTCTTTTTGTTTCCATTATTTAAATATTTCTATTTGTTGCTGTTAAGCATCCATTCTTACTTGTTTTCATTTTCGTTTTTAGCTGTATCTGATGAATCATCAAGTCTCGGTCAAAGTACAATATATTTGAAAAATTGGAAGAAGAGGAAAGCAAAAGATTTGTACAATGAATCATCCTATTTCCTACTCAAAGTTGATGATGAAGTTGAAACATTTTATCAACAATTTGTCTTAAAAAATAGAGTCCACAATTCAAAATCCAAAAACCTGTAAGTGCTTATACTTTTTCTTACTGTTTCTGTTCTATGTTTTTATTCCAAATGTCTATTTGCCATTAGTAACTTAACTTTTTTTCTGGTCCTCCATTCGTTGCTATTGGTGATAACAATTTGTCATACAAGGAATTCCAGCAATCTTTCAAGAAATATGTTAATGTTACCGAAAAAGTTATGAAAATGTATGTGTTTGTATTCAATGGCAAACCAAAGAAGTATATGTTTGATAAGTCTGATAGGAAGAAAATAGCATTTCCTCCTACTTTCACGGTATTTTTATTTCAATTCTACTACTTGTAGTTTATGTTTCTTTATGAAACAACTTTTTTTTAACTAAAACTATATATTTCTATGATCAGAAAAAATTGTTTGTCAGTCCAGCAAACTTCAGTACTAGTTCTTGTATTGATGAGTTGAAGAAATTCCATGAGCTTGTTGACATAAATACTGTTGACCCGGTAATTGTTGCTTTCTCAGTAGTTTGCTTCAATCATTATATTTTCATTTCCTTATTTTGAGTTTTATCTACACTTGGTTTGCAGATCTTCTTTCCTATCATAATTCAGCGTCATTGGGTTCTGATTTGTTTGAATGTTCTTTATAAGAAATTGAACTTTTTTGAATCTGTCAAACTAACTTCAGAAGATGACATTCAGCGTATCTTTAGAAATCTTGTATGCTCTTTTCTTTTTCATGTCATATTTTTTAGGTTCAAGGATGCTACGTTTTATTATTATATTTCTTTAAACTCTTTTGTAGGCAACTAATTTCTCTTCAACTTGCTCTGAGGCGAATATCTTTCCCACATCCATTCAACTTTTTCAGTATTGCTTGCCATGCAACTACCCTTATGAACATACAGTGTATGCATCACTCATTGATATTTATTCACTCCAACTGTTTCTGCACCATAAGATATTTGTTTACCATCTCTTTTTGCATTTCATTGTTGAACTATAGGAATGAGACTCGGCGAGGCATAAGTCTTGATTGTGGATTTTATTGTATTCTTTACATGGATTGCTGGGATGGATTAAAAATGAGAGATTTTGATGAGGTTTGAATAAAACTACTATTTTTGTTTATTTTTCAAGAAAATAATACACACTACTTACTTATCCCTTTTCTCTTTTTGTGTTGTCTGTTTTATTTAGACTGTTGTTCAAGACTACAGGAAGATTATTTCTTACAAGATCTACTACTCATCAATGAACAAGAATCGCCCCATCAATGCAACTTCTCTTCGTCACACCTCGCCTAGGACTAAGAAGTAGAATATATGTTAGCTATGTACAGCTATGTTTAGATGTTTGGTCCTTTGTATGTCATGTTGAATGGTTTACAAATATAATGATATTATGACTCCAGAATGGTTTTAATGATGGTTATCTTCACGCACTACTATGATCTGAATGATGTAATGATGTTTGGTGCATTATAATGATATTATGACTCATTAATGGTTTTTCATAATAGTTTACAATTGTAATGAATGTCTGCTCCACTATTTAGATCTGAATGGTTTTTATCACATAATGATCTTGGCTAACAGATATCTTAGTTCTGCGTTCATGCTTATTCCACCTTTTAAACTAAAGTATATCAACAATGGTGTGTAACTATTCCAATAAATTAGTCTCTTTGTTTCAACAATGTTTTGTATCCAATTCAACATTGCTAATTTCTTTTATCAACATTTTCAATTACGGTAGTTTAGTATTCATGGTTATTCCACCTTTTTAAATAAAGTATATTAACAATGATGTCTAACTATTCTGACAAATTAGTTCCTTTGTTTAAACAAAGTTTTGTATCTAACTCAATATTTCTAATTTCTTTTATCAACATTTTATTTTTCTTTTAAAAAACACATGCATTTAACTAATCCAAATCAACAATCTTTTGTATCCAATTCAACATTCATATTTTCTCTACTCAATATTTTGTTTTCGCATTTTCAACATTTCAGTTATTTCACAAGTTTTCTCTTACATAGCCTGACACTGTATTGCTCTTTGTTCAACATTTATTCAACAAGTATACAACATGTGTTCAATATCTACTCAACATTCTTCTTTATAGTATTCAACTTTTCATGTAATATATTAACTTTGATACCACATATTATAGTATCTTGGACATTGTTTACATATGTACAATCGCTCAAATAATAAATTGCACCATAGAATTTTATCCTAATACATATAATCAGTTCAAGCATGTCAGAAATTACATATAAATTGTAAGTAATAAGTTACATATGAAATTTTCACACCCACATATTCTAACTTCATTTTTTTTTACTATTTCCTATGATTACCATGTATATCTACCACTACTTCTTCTCTACTTGCTTCTTATCTTTTGCAAGTTTCTTCTTCTTCTTGTCTGCAATTATATCTGATGGGCGTGCAAGTCTCTTTCCCTTTGGAACTGATGTTGCATAAGTAACTGGTGGATCCTTTAGCTGCATTGATGTGTTTAGGTCTCCATTTTCTCTTGATTTCCTTTTTCCCAGTATTCGTGGAACTTTTCCAATTCTTCTAGGAATTCTTTGCTGTCAGACGCACTATTGCATACATCTGTCCATATAGAAGATACTTTGTTCATTACCAATGCATATCCTATAGCCTTATTTGCTTCATCTGATCCTATTGCTTCCATGCATCGTTTTTTCTGCTTCTCAAGTTCTTGTTCTCTGTAGTCTTTTGTCCATCTCTTACATATGCAGTGTTCCGGTAGCTCATTAATACACATTTGTGTGAATAACCTCAGTATATGATAGCATGGCAATCCATCTCTTTCTAGTTTGCTGCATTCACAAATGAATTCATTCTTGATTCTGTTAAATTCTATATTGAAACTGTCCTTCAGAAACTCTGGATTATCGTAATTATGGTTCTTTCTCAATGTGTACTTGTGATCTTTTATGATCTCTTTAACAAAGAATGCACTTGAGCTGTACAGCTCTGTTTGGAACTTCACAAATATATCTCTATTATATATTCTTGCTGCCTGCCTCTCTATTGGTTGCTGTGTGCAGAATGTTGTCTGTTTTACCATGCTTCTAAACCTGTTCTCATCTTCCTTTGAAATTGCTGACTCTTGTATTATCTTGTATTGGTGCATAAAATTCTCTATGCTGTCTTTTGGGAGCACAAAGTCTTTGAAATGTGAATTGGTGCTCTCACTTTTTGATGTTGAGTGTATAAATGGGCACAACACATTCTTGAAGTACACTGGAACCCATGTTGTCCTCAACTTGTATATCATTTCCAGGTGCTTGTTGTCCGCAGTTCCAAAATCTTTCAACATTTTTTGCCATCCATCTTCAAATTCTTGTATACTAACTGAATCATATACTAGCTCATTTAATATCTTCTCCATTCCTTTTCTGTTCCTTATATATGATCCACACTTTTCTGCAACTCTCCTTATTATGTGCCATATGCATAGTCTATGGATGACATCTGGCATAAACTCTGCAATTGCCTTCTTCAAGCAGCATCCTGGTCTGTCATAATTATTCTTGGCTTCTTCCCATTCATTGTCTCTACAAAAGTCTTGAAGACCCATTCAAACGTTTCTGATGTCTGATCCTGTACTAGAGCACACCCAAATATTATGTTATTTCCATATCCATTTATCCCAACTATTGGTGCAAAAGGTAAATTGTACATATTTGTGCTGAATGTAGTATCAAAAGACACAAAATCTCCATACAGTTCATAATCGAGTTTTGCTCTAGCATCCGTCCAAAAGATACTTCTTACTGTATTGTCATCATCCATCCTCAGACTGTAACAAAACCTAGGATTTTCTATTTGCACTTTCTTCAGATACCTCAGTGTTGCCTCAATATCTGAACTTTATTTCTTTCTCCTTTCTTTCTGCTGTAAGTTGTCCAGGTTTTTTGCATTAAAATTTACCTGCTTGAAGCTCCCTTTCAATTCCCTGAAGATAGCCATTATCCTTTTCGGCTTTATTCTTGCTGATTGCAAAATTTTTGAAAATGTCCTTTCATCTTCAGTCATCCTCTTGTGATTTAGAAAGAACTTTGTCAGTGACGGGCTCTTCACAGTTTCATGGTTATGTTCATAGTCCACTTTTGTAAATTCCCACTGTCTATCTATCAGTTTCGCTGTAACCTTCATTTTGCAGCCTGTCCTCTCAATATAGTTTCTTCTCCTTTTTCTTTGTGCATTATCAATCTTTTTCCCTTTACCACTTCTGTTACACTCCAAATGATAAGTTTTCTTCAAATAGTTTGTTCCTTTTCTGGTTGAATATCCATTCAATAACCCATGAACATTTAAGTATCTGTGAGCTTCACCAAGGCTTGCAAATTTCATTCCAACAGAAGGTTCTATCGAGTTTTCTACTTCTTCAGGGCTTGGGAATATGTATTCTTTTTCCTTAGGCACTATTTCTTCATCATCTGAGCATAAGTCTTCTTCTCCACAGTCATTATTTACTGAATGATCTCCCATTACAATTGACGCAATTTCCTTTGTTCTGTTGCAATCTGAAACACTTGCCAGAACTTCATTTTCATCATTCATACATATCTCCTTCTGCGCTATCGAATTCATTTCCTATATAAAAATTGTTATTGTTAATATACATCATGCAACATATACAGCTGGTAAAAAAATAGCCTAAATGCACGACCTTCTGGTATGTCTGCAGCTGCGTTTCAACTCCCGAAAGATTTTGATTGACATTTCCTAGTATTTCTGATTCGATTTCCATCGCATCACTTCTTACTTTCACACCTGCACCCTGCATGCACATTTCATATAACTAATTATTTTCCTTTTATTCTCAAAATCTAACAACATTGTTTCACAACTTTTATATTTGATTGATTTTATCCATCTATTTTACCTCAATCATATTATTTGTCTCTTTTCTTCCAGAGTTGACAAGATCAGCTACCCCCTGGTGGTGAGATGCCTCTACTTCCTGTTCATGTTCACAAAATTTTAAAGGTTATATGCACAGCCAACTATAATTTTAATATGTAACCTAAATCATATTTTTCTAATTGTGGAATGTTCTCAGAAAATTTACCATCTGAATCTCTGCTCCTTTTGTTGTCAATACTTGTTGTTCTAATTCTTGTAAAGACCTTTGTTTCATGGTTCCTTCAGCACTGACAGTAAGCGAATATCTATTGTCCCTAGCTTGTTGAATTGCCTGCAATAAAGTATTTCATGAACGACATGCAAGTTACTGTTTCTAATTATATCAAAAAGATTTCATCGCAATTTACCTCTGAAAACTTATTCCTCAGATCTTCTTTTGCCAATCTTGATTTCAATCTTTCCTGAAGTTCATGGATATTGATTGATGCAAATGATGGAAATAGTGATGTAGCCTTTTTGCTTTCCTGGAAAAATAAACATTAACAGTACCGTCAAGCATAATGACCTACATATAATCTGCTTCCAGATCAATTCTATATACTATCATTTAGTAAGGAAGAATTGCATAATAGTTTACTCAGGCTTCTTCTTTCCATATTTTTCTTTCATACCTGTAAAATTGACATTCGAACTATTAATCTATTGCTCTAACCCTGATCTTTATTCCAACCTCTCGATTCGTTAGGTATTTAATATGTTGTCTAGGATTGTCACGGTTTCTTCACAAGTTACCAAAATATCCCTGTGATCTACAATCAATTTTAGTTGCATCTTACATCTAATTCCTATGCGTAAGCATACAAACATAGTTTACTCCTAGTTTAAACACATTTCATCTACTGCATTATGGAATAGTCGAAATTTTTTTGCATATAACTTACCTCCATTGCACCGCTTCTCTTTCCTGCTTCTTTTGCACATATAAGTTTTTCATGGGATGGATCCATCCTACTCTTGGCAGAAATTCTCTTCAGTCTTGGTTCCTGGATCTGCAGTTTTTTTTGCGGAAAATCCTTCAGTAATCGCGATCTGTAGGTTGTAGTTCGAAAGGTTAAGCCTAAAGCCGTGATGGAATCGAGTACGTTTGTCTTGTGAAGGAAGTTGGTCTTTTATTTTATTTCTCCAGGTCCACTTGCCAGCTTCTATATATGTGGACCCCACGTTGTTACTTTCCCCTTTTCTTCACCTGCTCCCTTTCTGTTGCCCAGCGTTTGTGCGATTCACCTCTCTCCTTGGCTCTCTGTTTCTCTCGCGATTTGTGGGAGGCGAATCAATGCCCAGGTTTCGATTTCCCTTCAATAGATTTCAAATCCTTGCTTCATTTATCTTCCTATATTCCAGATTCTCTCTGTTTCGTGCTGTCGGTTTCTATACTCAGCAAGTATTCCGTTTAGACTATAAGTGGACTGGGTTTACAGTGCACTGGCACGGCGGTTGCTTTTAGTCGGTCAATTTTTATTTACTAATAATAAATTAGCATAACACATCCCATAACTGGAATAACATAAATACAATAAAGTACCTGAAAATAAACCACCATCATTCCATCGTCATCCCATTGACATATCATTCTTTACCATCATTGCCATGAGTCATTTTCTTTATAAAACTCTAATCTGTGAGGGTTCAGCCCGCTCTTAACCGTGAGCACGGCTGATATATCAATTTTAAAGACTCTCGAGAGGTTATACATCTTTACCCACGAGTCATGATTCACATATGCCAAGAGGTGGCCAAACCCCATATATTCATTACCTTAGATGAATCGGCAGGGTTTCATTATGAGACATTTACAAAGAATTCCTAGAGTGTAGCCGCCCGTTCCAGGTTTCCGTTACCAGGCATAAAAGTCCCCTCCCGAAGGATGACTGACAAAAACCAAATAAACCAAACTGCACCCACTCAGGAGAGCGAGTCTTATACCCAACAACGCCCCCCTTTCGCCATCTTTCAGGTAATCAAACCACCCGCTCTAGTTCATCTAATTAATCAGTCAAGGACGTCCCATTCCATCCCTTGTGGTTGTACTGTTTTCCTGGATGGTCGCTCGGCGAACCGAGCCTTAGGGTGAGGCAATCGAGCAAAAACCAACAAAAACATGCTCAAGTCCCCATGTTGCAAAGTAGCCAAGCTTTTATCATCATTGCATCATTAATTAAATAAATATTAGCAATATGAGTAAAATGTGTTGAGCGCTAGCATTAATCTACACATCACAGCCCTTCCATAAGATAAAACATTGATAGGGAAATAAGTGGCTAGTCATTCTTAGGTTGAGCATGCTTGGTTGTGCGATAAATTAAGTTTTTTTTATGTAAAAAGAACATAGATCAAAGAATACTTGTCTGTATTCCAAGTATATAGCTGCTCAAATAAATCACAATTGTAGATATTTGGAAAGCTTGATTTTGATAATCTCATGTATTGATCTTTAATCCTCAAAACTCATAGACATGATCTCTCGTTCTACACAGGACAAGCATCCAACACAAGCAACATACAAGCAAACAAACACACATGCATAAGAACAATACAAGCAAACAAACACACATGCATAAGAACAATACACCAATCATAAGAAAAGCTTTCATAAAACACGATCCAAAAGATAAGGCTCATTGCTACCGCGACATGAACAAAAGAAACACTAAAAAAATGGTGCTAAGGTTGAGAAGTTACTACTAAGGGAAGTTTTGCATATTAACAACTATAAGTTGCATTTATTTTAAATACCAAAACAATGTAAAAGGATATTTCAGAGGCGTAACCAAATTCGAATTAATCCAAATTATATTTGAATTGAAAAACGGCAGTTGATACTAAATCATATTTTATTTAATAATAGTAATACTATTTAAACAATTAATCTTAGAAAGTCAGGTACATATAATTACCTACTCAGGATTTTAGCGTATAACTTGTTTGATCTAGACATGTCATAATTGAAAACACAATATAACTATCATTAATCAAATTTACATGGCTTTACGAAAAGCCAAGTATAGCCTATTCGTATGTTGATTGAGAAAAAAAACTAGTTATATCGTCGTTAACCAGATCGACAAACATTTATTATAAAACCATAGTTTGAACCTAGTTTGATTTTAGGTATATAAATCATTGGAGTAGGGCATAACCGAAGTTTAATTAAATGTAAACCCTAAGTTGATTTTATTTAGAAAACTAATGGGGATAATATTACTCAGAAACGATTCTAACTAATTTTGCAAAACAGGAACATCGAAAGACATAGTTGTTAGTGCGCACATTTTTATTATTATAAAGCAAACACAACTAAAACAGATAAAAACGGATCTAAAACGTGATACATATGAGCATTAAAAGATTTAGAATCAGATCATAACTAACGGTCGCTAACAAGGACCAGTAGGAAGGATTTACGCGACCCAAAGAACAGTGTACGCGAAAGGGTAGAGGAGCAAGTGTAGATCGTCAGGAATTCATCGGACTGGACTGTAGGAATCTAAATAAAACAAGGGTAATCAACAGATTGATCGAGATACAAAAGAACAGGGAAGAGGATTACCATCTTCTGGAGGGAATCCATTGCGAAATCCTTTTTCTAGTCCCCATGACGCATGCATGCATCTACTCCTGGTGGCTTCTTGGTGCTTCTCACGTGACTGCGCGGGGTGTCTGCTGGGTACCAGCGCTCCAGTCTGATGGACGAGGCCGGCACTCGACAACGCTGGGTGGCGCGTGGTGCGCGGACAGGATATCAAGGACTGGGAGCTAGCAGGGAGAGCCGGGCGACGGGGCTGGGCGGCTGCACGGCAGACGCACAGCACGGGCGAGAGGCGACGTGCAGCGACGATCGGCGCGGAGAGCTTGGGCGCAAAGCGGCGGCTAGGGCTAAGGTTTAGCGTTTGGGGGCACGGACGTCGGTGCCTGTGTCCTTTATAGAGGTCGAGTCCGTGACTTGGGGACGGGGGCAAGGGAATATGGCAAGGGGAGAGTCCGACCTGGCTCGGACTTGGCGTTTGCGTCGTGCTTGGTGCGTCTACGTGAGCAAGGCAGGCAAGGCAAGCAGGGCGCAGGATGAACAAAGGCTGGCGTTGGGCACTTGGGCTGCTGCTGCGCTCGTGGCTGCTGCTGATCTGCTGCTGCTACGATGGTCCGCTGCTGATCTGCTGCTGCTACGGTGCAGGTCGGCTCAGGCAAAACGAAGGAGAGAAGAGCTGCTCGGCTGGTCTGCTGGTGCAAGGATGGGCTGCGGCAATAGAGGGGAAAAGAGCAGACTATTGCACTGCTCGTGCCAAGAGTGAAAGAAGAAAAGGAAATTTTCTAAGATATTTGAAATAGGCATGTGAATTCAAATTCAACCAACAATCTCCAAATCACACAATAAAAATATGCAGCAGCATGTGAACAACCAAGTTACTCCAATGATTCATTTTAATTGATTAATTAGAAAATGCATAAATAGTTATGGTGACATGCATAAACACTCAACACTAATTGAATTAAATTATTGAACCAAGGATTTTTCATGTATCAAAAATCAGGGTGTTACACTATATTGCATTTATCTTATTTCTTTCTTTTAGATCCGGTTCTAGATATGCCGTTGTTCATCCCCCAATAGCAGTATGATCTCTATAAATTTAGGCATGGATCACCTACTATTTAATTCTGCAGTTGTTAACGGTCCTCATTTCAGTTCAATACATGGTACAGTTATCATTTCAGTGTTAAATTAGAGAACTCTAGAATTTCAATTTCTCATTTATATATTTCCAGAAGAAACTTGTGTTCAATGCATATCGTTTGTGTGTCTACATATGTATATATGCACCACTTACATGTGTGTTTCTCCATCAATTTACTACGGCTACCTATGTAAGTGTTTTTATTGTTATTTGCTATATGCTAGGTTTATTTTTTTTAAACTTAGTTATCCTCATGTGGATATTTAATGTTCACCTCTGTTTCATTACAAATGTAGCCATCATTAGAATATAGCCATGTAAGGATTGTTTTCCAAGTATCTTCATATTTCATTACAAATGTTTTCTCTTTCATTCAGTATGTCTGGTGGTACAAAAAGGAGTTCAGATGATGCTACATTTAATGTCCCCTTTATTCCACAGCTCTTCAAGTCATCTAGAGTAAGTTTTCTTACTAGTTAACTTCAATTGATAAATTCTAATTCTTTATTAGAAAACCTTCTTTACCTGCGTCGAACATGCTTCTGGTCTAACTTTTTCTGTTTGTCTCTAGTCTTACAGCACTCGGCAATCAATCAGTCTATTTATTTCTGTGGTCAAAAAGTTAACTCCGGAGCAAATACGTCTTATCCATGAAGTTGGCTTTGGATGTCTGTTGGAATTGAACTGTTCATTTACTCCAAAGTCTCTTGTTTGCTGGATAGTGAACAAGTTTGATTCCAATTCAAAAGCTATAGTTTTCTCTAATGGCTACTGCTTCAAACTAGACCCCTCCGTTGTTCACAAAGTTCTAGGAATTCCTATTGGAGGAAAGAAAATTGACTGCAAAGCAAATAAAGAAGCTTATAGCATCATTAAGAATGACTGCAGATGCCTTTCTGATAGCCCAACCGTAAATGAACTTGTCAACATTATCACTCCAGAGCTTACTGGTGATTCATTTGTTAGGGTGTTCTTACTGTTTGCATTGTCAACATTCCTATGTCCTACTACTCATAGGCATGCGAGTTCAAGATATTTTGCCCCGCTTGTCAAAGTTGATGAAATTGCCAGCTATGATTGGTCTCTCTTTATTTTCGATTGGCTAGTTGCTTATGTGAAAAGATACCAAGACAAAGTTTCTAATGGGAAATCTCTTGCTTTAGGTGGTTGCACATTTTTTCTTGTGGTACGTACAAATCAATTAAATCATATTGTACATTTGTAATAATGATATATCATAATGGTGATTTTTCTTTCTGTCATTTTGCCCAGATTTGTTATCTTGAATTCTTGAAGTCCAACGATATTGTTATTCCTCCTAATTCTCCTCGCTTAAACTACTGGACGTCAACTACAGTTTCATATTTCACAAATTGTGATTTGCAACCTGGATCTTCTTCACATTTTGGTTGAATGCCTGTATGTTGATTTCCTCTTTTCGGTGTTTTTGGTTTTTCATGTTATGTAATCTTTGATAACCAACATTTTGCTATTATTTGTAGGTCAAGGATGTATCACTCACTCCGTTTTCTGATAATCCATCTTCATATTGCAAACTTGCTACCGCTAACACATCTGAGTTAAATCCTGATACTTCTGCATTTGGAATGAGAGCAACTGTAAGTTATTGTATATTTTCATTCTTGTAAATAAATTTCCTGTATTTCCATACAACAATTGCTGATTCAATCACTTTAAAATGCTTCTAGACAAGGAGGAAATTGGGTGATATTTCAGATAAGCTTCATTCTGCTATTTTCGATGCCATTAGACCAGCTATCAACTCATATGTCTCTGAATACATCAGAATTGTTAGAGAAGATGGTTCTTTGGAATGCAGTGAATCAGTTGCAATCCCTGGTACAAATGAGTTACTTTTCTCAGACAAGGCAGATGATGTTGACATTTTAACTGAATCCATTTCTGAATCTGATGACGATGATTATCATTCTTCAAGTGCTTCTAAAATCAATAATTGTTGGTCTCTTTTAGTGTTCAAGGAACCTCTTCTTCATGATGTTTACCATGATCACTTTTCAGAATTGGTTTCCAAATTGGACACTATAAGTCTCGAGGATTGTCCATCTGAATTTGATTTTTCTCATTGTCCTGCAAACTATGATAGGTTGTTGTCGGTACCCAGCTAACCGGGTACCCGCTTACACTGGACGAGGATCACTAAGGGAGGTAACTACTGCAGTACAAGGAGGGCCTAAGGCCGCATACAGATGGGCCCGGCCCACTCCTTGGGGAAGCTAGGGCCACGCACCCGGCCCACAGGGGAGGCCCCGGACCTCCTTGAGGACCGAGCCTCCCCCAGCCACGCGAGGAGAGGTCCGGACCTCTCGGGCCGGAGCCCGGAGCCCGTACCTTCGGTGGTCCGGGGCCGCCTCGTGCCCACAGAGCACGGGGAGGTCCGGAGCCGGCGCCCTCAGTGGTCCGGGGCCGCCACGTGCAGAAGCGCGTGGAGGTCCGGAGCCAGCGCCCTCGGTGGTCCGGGGGCGCCACGTGCCCGCAGAGCGCGTGGAGGTCCGGAGCCAGCACCTTCGGTGGTCCGGGGCCGCCACGTGACCACAGGGCACGGGAAGGTCTCGCGTTGCCACGTGCCCACAAGGCGCGTGGCGGGGCCTTCAGGCGGGCGCCTCGCCCACCTGCCGCATTTATTGTGGGCAGGCGGGCGTGCCCGATACCGCTGACACCGCCGCTGTCAGGCTGGCACGCCCCAATGCCGCTGACACCACGAGTGTCAGACAGGCGTGCCCCCGTTGCCCGCCGCCGTTGTCAGACAGGCGTGCCCCCGTCGCCCGCCGCCGCCGCCGCTGTCAGACGGGTGTGCCCCCATCGCCGCTGGCACCGCCGCTGGCAGGCGGCGGCGGCAAGGGAAAAGGGCGCGCCTTACCAAGGCGCGGCGGCGATGACAGAGCACTACAGTTGATTTCCCCAGCTACACTGGGGTCTATATTGAGTAAACAAGTACGCTGTACTCATCATAAGCCGCGCCACGCGCGGCGGCCGCACTCAGCCTAATGCTAGGCAGCGGCGCTACAACGCTACTACGAGCGCCCTGTCCTGTCACGCGTGCGCGTCGCCTGCCCCTCAGCCTCTGAAGCCTCTCAGCGGGTTTAGCAGCCGATGGGACAGGACGGCGTGAGGCAGGACGGCGCGGCGCCGTATCCAGACGACAAGACGGTATGGCGGATCTCCAGGCCATACCAGGTCACGAGGATAGAACTGTAGCATAGAAGAAATGGCCGGGACCACCTGTCGGGACCCGGCCACCATGTACATGCCCCCCTTGGGCTATAAAAGGGGAGGCATACGCAACACGAAAAACAGGCTCGGACAACCTCAGACAATCTCGAACTAGCCCACGAAATACAAGAACACACCCACAGTGGACGTAGGGTATTACGCTCCGGCGGCCCGAACCACTCTAAATCCTCTCGCCACCATCGTGCCACCACCAACTTAGCTAACAACGATTGCTCCCCCTAACTACTCCCAGTACTTAGGATCTCGGCCGGGTGCACTCAGCCACCTGACCAGGAGCACTCCCGCTCCGACATTTGGCGCGCCAAGTAGGGGATAAGCATCAGTTAGCTTCATCCCTCACCGCATGATGGTGCGCATCCGCGATTTCCATGAGGATGCAGCCGCATCAGAGGAGGTGGCCTCGACTGGGTCGCAGGCCTCCCCCCACTGTTCTGAGGGCGCGGCGCGGACGCCGCGGCTCCCTCGACGCCCCGCGGGGGGCGCCGCTGCTGCAAACACTGCAGTAACAAGTGCTGTAGCGGCAAACGCCGCCACAGCGAACCCCGCTGCTGCTAGCGGCCCGCTCGCCGCAGCCAGGGAGTTGCTTCGTAACCCCCCGGGGCCGACAGCCTCACCTAGCGCCCTGGCGCAGTGGCGAAGCGATGTAGATCGCCTGATCCACCTAGCCGTGGTCACCCCTGGCCCGGCTAGGACTGGGTCACGACTCCCTCCCAACAGCGGGGGGAGGTCGAACCGCCGCAGGCAGCACGATGCGGCAACATCCGCGCGCTCCCCCTCAGTAAGGAGCGCGCAGACAGAAGACCTGCGAGCCGAGCTCAACCGCCGGCGAGCAGGCACCCCCACCACCGTGGAGCAACCACGGATGCAGCCAAGCGCCGCCAAGGGCAAGAACCTTGACGCGGCGTTCGCCGCTGCAGCACCTAAGCCCCCTACTTGGCGCCACCCCCGGTTGGCGTGCAAACGCCACCAGGGGTCGTATCGGCTGGAGTTGGCTGCGCAGCACTCGCGGACAGTCTCCGCTCCGCGCGCTGGCCGCAGAAGTTCCGGCCGCACCTGCCGGAAAAATACGACGGGAATACCAACCCGTCGGAATTCCTGCAGGTGTACGTCACCGCTATCACAGCGGCTGGCGGAGACGACGCCGTTATGGCGTCATACTTCCATGTCGCCTTGTCTGGGCCGGCCCGGACTTGGCTCATGAACCTCTCTCCCGGGTCAATCCGGTCCTGGGAGGAGCTCTGCACTCTGTTCCAGGCGAATTTCGCGAGTGCATGCCAGCAGTACGGCGTGGAGGCCCACCTCCATGCAGTACGCCAAGAGCCTGGCGAATCCCTCCGAGCGTTCATCGCTCGTTTCGCCAAGGTGCGGGGGACAATCCCTCGCATCTCCGACGCGTCCATCATCACAGCCTTCCGGCAAGGCGTCCGTGATGAGAAGATGCTGGAAAAACTGGCGACCCGCCAAGTACAGGACGTCGCCACCCTGTACGCGCTGGCGGACAAGTGCGCTACGGCTGCCGAGGGGCGTGCATGGCACTCCCCACAGCAGGACAGGACTGCCCAGCCAGGCGCCTCTGCTGGTGCTGCCCGAGAGGGCGGCAAGAAAAAGAAGAAGGGCCGACGCCCTGAGAGGTTCCTGGAAGGGGCCCCTGTCGCTGCGGCAGGACCTGGAGGCCGCGACACCGGTGGCAAGCGCCCGAGGCAACAGGCGCGGAACGGTGGCGGCTCATGTCCTGTTCATCCCAACAGCGGTCACAGCGCCGCCGACTGCCGCGAGATACAAAAGCTCGTGCAGCGGCGTCTCAGTGAGCGCCGAGAGCGTCCGACCAAGGATGACTCGCCCCCACGCCAGCGTCCTAGCAAGGGGAAGGCTACCAGCGACGGTAGGCCCGCCGCTGGGGGCAAGGAGATGGGCTACCAGCCCCCGGAGCGGGAGCTCAAGAGCGTCTACGCTCTAGGCCACTCCAGCTCCGAATCTAGCGACAACGAACGTCGCAAGAGGCTGTACGTCATGTACGGCGGAAGCTGGGCGGTCTCTTCCCGGCGGGACGTGAAGGTCCTGCGCCGAGAAGTCCTCTCGGTCAGGCCGAGTGTCCCTGGGGTGGCTCCACACCACAAGTGGAAAGACACCACCATTTCCTTCGGGCCGGCCGACTGCCCAGAAAACATGGCTGGGGCTGGCGTACTGCCGATCATCACATCTCCAGTGGTCGCCAACATACGGCTCCACCACGTGTTGATCGACGGCGGGGCCGCCCTCAACATCATCGGCCACGCAGCCTTCAAGCAGCTGCAGATTCCGGAGTCGCGCCTGGCTCCGACGCGTCCATTCTCCGGCGTGGGTCCAGTGCCGATCTACCCGAAAGAGAAGATCGACCTGCCGGTCACCTTCGGGACCCCGGAGAAGTTCCGCACAGAGAACGTCCAGTTCGATGTCGCGGAAGTCAACCTGCCGTTCAACGCCATCATTGGCAGACCGGCGCTGTACCGCTTCATGGCCGTTGCTCATTACGGGTACTTGGTCGTGAAGATGCCGTCCCCGGCGGGTGTTCTCACCGTGCCGGGAGACCGCCACGCAGCCGTTGCCGCAGTAGAGAAGCTCCATGCTCTCGCTACTGACGCAGCGAACCCGGCGGGGGAGAACCCCTCGACCTCTCGGGCCAAGGTTCCTGTTAAGGAACCAAAGGTGCCCAAGGTACGCCCTTCCGACCCCGAGGACGTGCCGGTCAAAACCGTCCAGATCGGGGCGGAGCCCTCCCAGACCACCCGCATCGCAGGGAATCTGGGAGAGAAATAGGGAGACGCGCTCGTTGCTTTCCTCCGGGCAAATGTCGACGTGTTCGCCTGGGAACCGTCGCAGATGCCTGGGATCCCTAGGGAAGTGATTGAGCACCATCTGAAGATCAACCCAGACGCCAAGCCGGTGCGGCAAAAGCCGCGGAGGCAGTCCGTGGAGCGCCAAGACTTCATCCGTCAGGAGGTCCGGAAGCTCCTGGACGCAGGCTTCATCGAGGAGGTCCATCACCCCGAGTGGCTGGCCAACCTGGTGGTCGTCCCCAAGGCGAACGGGAAGCTTCGGATGTGTATCGACTACACCAGCCTCAACAAAGTATGTCCTCCAGACCCTTATCCCCTCCCGCGCATAGACCAGATAGTAGATTCCACCTCCGGGTGTGAACTCTTGTCTTTTTTGGATGCGTACTCTGGGTTTCATCAGATCCAGATGGATGAGGAGGATAAGAGGCATACAGCCTTCGTAACAGTAGATGGTTTATATTGTTACGTTGTAATGCCATACGGTCTGAGGAATGCTTTACCTATGTTTCTGCGTGCCATGAACTTCACGTTCCATGACCTGATCAGAAACATAGTAGAGGTCTATGTCGATGACATTGTTGTCAAGACCAAGGTAGGGTCGACCTTGATGGAAGACCTAGCCCTTGTTTTCGACAGGTTGCGCACAACGCGCACGAAGCTGAACCCCGAGAAATGCGTCTTTGGCGTCTCGGCTGGTAAACTGTTAGGGTTCCTAGTGTCACATCGCGGCATTGAGGCAAACCCAACCAAGATCAGGGCGATCGAGGCTATGCGGCCGCCGGCCTGCATTAAGGACCTCCAGAAACTCACTGGGTCCTTGCCAGCCCTCAGCCGGTTTATCTCAAAGCTAGCTGAGAGAGCCCTGCCCTTCTTCAAGCTTTTGAGGAAGTCCGGACCATTCATATGGACCGAAGAGGCTGAGCAAGCCTTCCAGGAGTTGAAGCAGCATCTCACTACTCTGCCCGTTTTAGTGGCGCCAGAGTCTGGTGAGACCCTGTTTCTCTATCTCGCGGCGACATCCGAGGTAGTAAGCATGGTCTTGGTCGCCGAGCGACCAGCCCATCCCCACGAAGGAGACACCGGGGTCTCCCAAGTGGAAGGTGGTGGCCTGCCCACCACGGGAGCTGCAGCCGGCCCCGATATCGGAGGACCGGTTGGCACGTTGCCCTGCCAAGGCGGTAAGCCACCAGAAACTGGAGGCCAAGCCGCCCAGGGGGCCAGCCTGGCAAGGGGAGATGGTCTCGGACCTACCACTAAGGTCCGGACCACCCAGAGGCCAGTCTATTACGTCAGTGAAGTCCTCCACGGGGCGAAGGCCAGGTATCTGGAAGCTCACAAGTTCGCCTACGCATTACTTATTGCTTCCAGAAAGTTGCGCCACTATTTCCAGGCGCATAAGGTTGTCGTGGTGACCTCTTACCCATTAAGAGCAATCCTGCGCAATTCTAACGCTACTGGGAATATCGCCAAATGGGCTGCGGAGCTGGCAGAGTTCCAACTCGACTTCCAGCCCCGAAGTGCTGCCAAGAGCCAAGTCTTAGCCGACTTCATTGCGGAATGGACTCCCACCGCCTCGGAATCTGGAGGTCCCCAAGCCGAGGCGGAACCTTCCCAGCCGGACAGGACCGTCCGGGTTTTCACCGAGCCGCACTGGACTCTTTTCTTCGACGGGTCCGCCCGCGAAAAAGGATCCGGAGCAGGGGTGGCTCTCGTGGACCCAAACGGGGATCAGGTAAAGTACATAGTATGCTTCGAATTCAAAGCCACTAACAACATGGCGGAATACGAAGGCTTGATCTTTGGGCTCATGATCGCTCAGTCACTGGGAATCAAGCAGCTCCTGGTTAAGGGGGATTCCCAGTTGGTGATCCGACAGGTCCGGGGGGAGTGCTGCTGCAATAACCCCCAGCTCGCAGCATACCTCATGCGAGTGAGGGAGCTCGAGAAGGACTTCGAGGTCCTGGAACTGCAGCACGTTCCCAGGAACCTCAACTCAGTGGCAGATGACCTCTCCGCGAGGGCATCGACTCGGGGCTCAGTACCCGAGGGCGTCTTCAAAAGACAGCTGCTGAGACCAACCGCCCAGCCAGCCGAACTGGGTGAAGGGGGCAGAACTAGCACCTCGAAGCTAGCAGTCCCGGTGGTCCTCCATCTCTGGAGCCCACCAAGGATCGTGTGGACTGATGACCCCGGCATGTCATCAGGGACACATCCAATGGCTCAGGGCAGTCCCGATGCACGGATCTCAGAGATCCGGGACTACCTGAAGGACAAAATCCTTCCCGAAGAACGTGTGTCTGCTGAGCGCATAGTGCGGTTGGCTAAACGCTACACGCTAGTAGAAGGGGATCTCTACAGGCGTGGCGCCAATGGCATCCTCATGCGATGCATAACCCGGGAGGAGGGCCGCGATTTACTCGCGGAGATCCATGGAGGCGAGTGCGGGAATCATTCAGGGTCCCGTACGCTGGTCGGTAAAGCCTTTCGGCATGGCTTTTACTGGCCGACAGCGCTCCAGGATGCAGCTGAGTTAGTAAGGTCCTACAAGGCGTGTCAGTTCCACGCAAAGCAGATACACACACCGGCTCAGTCTCTGCAGATGATTCCACCCTCTTGGCCCTTCGCGGTATGGGGGGTGGACATCCTGGGACCTTTCCCTAGAGCTGTCGGTGGGTACCGGTACCTCTACGTCGCCATTGACAAATTCACAAAATGGCCTGAGGTAACCCCAGTAGTGAGCATCACCCAAGGAACTGCAACAGCTTTCCTTAAGTCCATTGTGTGCCGGTTCGGCGTCCCTAGCCGTATTATAACGGACAATGGGACCCAGTTCACGAGCCAGGTCTTCCAGGACTATTGCGACGGCGTTGGCATCCAGTTATGCTTCGCCTCTGTAGCACATCCTAGGAGCAATGGACAGGTCGAGAGAGCTAACGCAGAAATCCTCAAGGGGCTCAGAACCCGCACCTTCAACTGCTTGGGAAAGCACGGTGCGAAGTGGGTTGATGAGCTCCCCTGCGTGCTATGGGGGATCCGGACCACACCCAGCCGAGCAACCGGGGAAACCCCATTCTTCCTGGTATACGGGGTCGAGGCATGCCTCCCGCCAGAAATACTCTTGGGCTCCCCACGGGTCCAAGCTTTCGATGAATCTTTGCAGGAACAAGCTAGGAGCGACGACGTCGACCTCGTCGAGGAGCAAAGATGGCAGGCTGCAATCCGGAACGCACGGTACAACCAATCGCTCAAACGCTATCATGAGCGAACCGTGCGGGACAGGGTGCTCCAACCTGGAGACCTGGTCCTGAGGCGCATCTTGAGCCGAGAAGGGCGCAACAAGCTCTCCCCCAGCTGGGAAGGCCCCTTCAAGGTGACAAAAGTAAGTCGTCCTGGTTGTGTTCGCCTCGCCACGGAGGAAGGAGTTCCGCTGCCGAACCCTTGGAACATAGAGCACCTCCGTAAGTTTTATCCGTAGGCAAGAAATTCAGGGCAACTCCTTTTTTCTTTTTGTAAGCTAAATAGGACCACCATGTGGACCAGAGTGGTGAAGGTCCGCCCTTGTAATCCCGACCTCTGGCTGACATCACATGACACCCTGTACCGCTTGATTAAAGAAAGAGTTTAGCCCTGAAATTCTTGTCTCCGCTATTACCCTACTACTTGTTTCAATTTTTCCTAACCCCTACGTGGAATCCTACTCTTGCCAAAAATCTCCTTGGAACCAGCAGGACTTAGCAGCTTGAGTGTGAAGCGGTTAGCACAGAGGCTAGGAAGGAGGTCCGGAATACTGAATGCTAGGTCCAGAGAAAAGGGGCTCGCCTTGGTAGCTCGGAACTGTCAGCTGCTTAGCCTGGTCTCATACCCTAAGCACTGAACACTCCCTACCACGCCGTGAGTTCCCCCAGTATCAGGAACAGTGCGTTTAGTGCTCCGGACCACCCCCTAAGCTAATGGTACACCCCCTAACCTCAGCAGCGAGGTCCGACTGCGACTCCGAGGACTTCGAGGCAGCGCGGTTACCTTTTTATTTCGCTAGGAGAGGTCCGAACGACTGCAAGACCGGACCAGAGCTAAGGTGTTTTGGACTAAGGATAGTCCAGGGCTGTGTCGCAGTTTTGCCTGGTTCCGTACCCTTAACTCACACACCCTGCTATCCCACGAACAAACATCCTGGCCCCTGGCCCGGACAGCAAACGCTCCGGACCTCGAGTAGCGGAAAAGGTCAACTCAGAGTGGGTCCCGTAGGTGCGACATTAACGTTTGCCGTGAGTTGCATGCAGGTCTGGCCTCTGACTTGGTGGTAGCCAGCCTCAAAAATTTAGAGCCTACCTACCAGGGGGCCAGGGGGTCAGGTAACAACACACCAGCATGCAGCAGGGAGTAAATGGAGATAAGTCGCATCTATCATTCTTATATTACTTGGCATACTAATGTTTTACATTCAAAAAGAAAAAACAAAACAGCAAAAACTGTTGCCCTACGGCGCTGGAGAGGCCCCTGTCCCCGGTACATCCGGGTCCTCGTCTGCAGGGGTCCGCTGGAACCGGGCGGCGACGACCTCCACCGCCTCCTGCACACTGACCCGAGCGGCGGCCTCCGCTTCCTCCACCGGACCTGCGATGACCGGGTCCAAGGAGATGGCAGGGTCGTGGCTCCGGAAGCAGACCAGGAGGTGCTCCACCACAAGGCGGCACAACTCGCAGCCCTCGGCTTCAAGGCGCTCTCCGAGCGTGGAGTCTAGGCGCCGGAGTCGCTCCACCGCCGAGTCAAGGACAGGGAGGGCGTCCGCAATAGTGGACGGCGGCTCTGTCACCCGGATCGGACTCAGTCCGAGCGGTACCAGAGCCGAACTCGCCTCCCCGGCCCAGTCGGCGATGCGTTGGAGGCCGGCGCGCATCTGCTCCCGGTCCTCCACCGCCGCCTGCTGAGCAGCACCCTGCTTCAGCTGCTCCAGAGCGGCCCGCTCAGCCAGCAGCTGCTTCTCCTGCTCCGCCAGCCCAGCTTCACGGGACTTCACCCAATCCTCGCGGACCTTGAGCGTGGCAGCCTGGCGAGCAGCAGAGTCCCTCAGAGCCTTGGCCGACGCCTCCCGCTGAGCGGCGGAGTCCTCACGAGCCGCAACCGCTGCCTCGCGCTCGACAAGCCTCGACTTCATCTTGTCGAGCTCGGAGTTGACGGCAGCCTGCCGCTCAGACACCTCCACCAGCTCTTGCCGGCGCTGCTCCACGCCCTTCCACGCGGACTCCAGCTTCGCCTGCTCAAGCTTCAGCCGTGCCTCGGCCACCTCGGTCTGCTTCTCGCGGAGCCCAACCGCGCGCTCCCAGCTAGCGAACCTCTGCAGGTCCTCTTGCAAGGCCGCGCGGTCAGCATCGAGCTCGGTGCGGGCGGTGGAAAGCTCCGCACGGGTCCGTGAGTGTTGGGCGGTGGCGGCTTCGATCTGATCCCCCAGACGGGCCCGCCAGCCGTCCAAGCCCTCGCGCTCCTGCTGCAGCCGGGCCCACTCCAGCTGGAGTGCCTCCTGGGCGTCGTCCAGGGCCTGGTGCGCCCGACGTAGCACGCGAGGGAGAGGGGCTCCACCAGGCTGGGGCAGGGGCAGCAGCGGCCTACCCAGAACCTCCTCCAGTTCCCCCTCGGTAGGGGGCGGAGATCCGGGGCTGGACGTCTGGACGGCGGGCGGCGAAGGCTCCGAGGTCCGAGCGTCAGGAGCCGCCTCCGGCGCAGGCCCTTGGGCCGCAACGCCCTCTGGCTCCGGGCTGCCTCGTGCCTGGGGCTGCGCGCCCGCAGCTGCCCCCTCAGCAGGCACTCCGGGTACGGTTTCGACCCCCGAGGCGCCCCCCGGCGACGGACCACCTGGGGCCTGGGGCCGGACAGACGGAGTGGCCTCCGGTGCAGGCCCCTCGGTCGTAGCCTGGGCCCGCGTGGCGTCTCCCGCCATCGGACCGCCAGAGGCACACTTCTCCGCCGCGGTCGCCCTGGGGGGAGGAACGCCGGCCGGGCGGGTAGGCCTAAACAAAAATGCACGGCGAAAGACTGAGAAGCCTGAAAGAAGCTAACCGTAGTGCCGCGAAGTATGCGAAGCTAATCCAAAGGGCTTACCTCAAGGTAGGCGCCGACCAGCGGCCACGAAGGCCAGAGCCTCGCCGCGGCTGCCGATCTGCGGTCGGCGCTGCCGGTGGCTGCTGTTGCCGCAGGCCCGAGGCCGGCGGTGCCGGAGAGGGCCGCCGCTGCTGGTCCGGCGTCGGAGAAGGTGCCCGGCGCTGAGGGTGCCGCTGGCCCGGAGGCGGCGGTGGCACTCGCTCCCCTTGCCCAGAGGAGCTGCCTTCCCCTGAGGTCCGCTGACGCTTCGGGTCGGGCTCCGAGACAAAGGTCCCGTCGCCGCGGACCAGCCTTCGCCGCGTCTCCTCACCACCCGCCGGCGGAACGGCGGGGGACGCTGCCACCGGCTCCTTGCCCTTGTCAGCAGGGGTGGTGCCTCTGGCACCAGAACCCCCAACCGGGGCGTCGGCGATGTGGATCCCCCGGTTGGGATCGCCTCCAAGCTGCCGCGCCGCGAGGCCGCCGTCATCGAGCGTGGGCATCTCCCGGAGCACCGCCGTCCGCAAGGCCTGGTCGCGGCAGAGCGGCACGATAGCGGACGGCAGGCGCAGCTGCTCCGGAGGGAAGCTCACGTCCGTGACGCACCGCACCCATTCCTCCAGCAGGAGCGGCGTCAGGTCGTGCTCTTCGCCACGTACTACCCGGCTGCAGTCGTTGGGGCCGGTGTAGTTCCACGCCAACCTTGGCCGCATCTGCAAGGGAGCGAGCCTCCGCCTGAGGAAGTCCGCGAGCACGTGCAGCGAGGTCAGGCCGCCGCTGACGAGCTCGGCGATCCTGGCCAGCACGGGGGAGAGCTCGGGTGGCAGATCCGTCGAGGCACCCTCCGGGAGGGGTGCGTCGGGGCTGCTGTCCGGGAGCGCCAACCGGTCGTTCGGCTCCGCCTTGATGATCACCCAGTCGTTGCGCCAGTGCTCCCACTTGGCGCTGGCGAAGGTGGGGAGGTAGGTCGATCTTTCCCCGGACCCCTTCAGCAGGAAGTAGTACCGGCCGATCTCCGTCGAGCTCCGCCCGGAACACCTCACTGAGAAGAAGTGGCGGAAGAGCGTCACGCAGGGAGGAACCCCCACGAACATCTCGCAGAAATGGGCAAAGATAGCCGCATGGAGGATGGAGTGGGGGTGAGGTGCTGAAGCTGCAGCCCAAACGTCTCCAGCACCAGCATGAAGAAAGAAGAAATTGGAATCCCCAACCCACAGTAGAGGTAGGGGACGAAGAGGACGAACTCCCCCAGCTGCAAGTTGCGGTGGGGGGAGGAGCCCGTGCGAACATTATCGCGGCGCTCCGCGTCCGTCCAGCCGAGCAGGCGGCGGACGCGGGTGAGGTTCTCCTCAGTCTCCCGGGGGGATTGGTGGCTCGGACCCATCGCTGAGGAAGCTGGCGATGGAGAAGGCGAGGAGCACGCAGCGGGCAAGGAGCGAGAGCTCTGCTGCGAGGAAGATGAAGCGCCGCAGCGGAAGCGAGGGGTGCAAAGGCAAATGGCGGAAGGACGTGCTCGGCCGATGGTCGAGAGCCCTATTTGACGGTTGCCCCCGATCCTCCGCAGGCCGCGGACGTCAAGGGGTACGCGCGCGCGGGCGCACCCACAGGCCACCAGGTCTATGACAGCAGGGGCCCGAGGAGGCAGTCATGACAGGCGGGCAGAAGAGCAAGCAAGGCAGGAAGGCGAACCGGCGCCCGCTCGCGGACGCGCGTCCCGGCGCGACGTGCGGGGCCCCTGCCTTTCCCGCTTTACGCACGGCTGCCCACGTAGCCGTCTGCCCCGCCTTAATGGCAGGAGAAGAAGTAGGTGAACCGCTGCGCGGTTTCCGACACGGGCCTGCCCCCCACGTTTCCCGAGAGATTCCCACGATCGCGCGCCCCCAGATCATGGGAACCCACGGGGCCACCCCGCGGGGTCGGGTGGGCTGAGCCCCCTCCGAAGGCAGGCGAGTCAAGGCCTCGACCAAGAAATCAAGTGGTGGGCCCTGCCCAACTATGAGCTTAACGGCTAAGCGCCGGTAGCCGCACACGGCTCCCGGCGGCTTGTGTAGTAAGCGACGGTGGGCTCACCTCAGGTTCGAAAAACTCACCAAAGGCAAGCCCAGGGGCCACTGTCGGTGCCCAGCTAACCGGGTACCCGCTTACACTGGACGAGGATCACTAAGGGAGGTAACTACTGCAGTACAAGGAGGGCCTAAGGCCGCATACAGATGGGCCCGGCCCACTCCTTGGGGAAGCTAGGGCCACGCACCCGGCCCACAGGGGAGGCCCCGGACCTCCTTGAGGACCGAGCCTCCCCCAGCCACGCGAGGAGAGGTCCGGACCTCTCGGGCCGGAGCCCGGAGCCCGTACCTTCGGTGGTCCGGGGCCGCCTCGTGCCCACAGAGCACGGGGAGGTCCGGAGCCGGCGCCCTCAGTGGTCCGGGGCCGCCACGTGCAGAAGCGCGTGGAGGTCCGGAGCCAGCGCCCTCGGTGGTCCGGGGGCGCCACGTGCCCGCAGAGCGCGTGGAGGTCCGGAGCCAGCACCTTCGGTGGTCCGGGGCCGCCACGTGACCACAGGGCACGGGAAGGTCTCGCGTTGCCACGTGCCCACAAGGCGCGTGGCGGGGCCTTCAGGCGGGCGCCTCGCCCACCTGCCGCATTTATTGCGGGCAGGCGGGCGTGCCCGATACCGCTGACACCGCCGCTGTCAGGCTGGCACGCCCCAATGCCGCTGACACCACGAGTGTCAGACAGGCGTGCCCCCGTTGCCCGCCGCCGTTGTCAGACAGGCGTGCCCCCGTCGCCCGCCGATGCCGCCGCTGTCAGACGGGTGTGCCCCCATCGCCGCTGGCACCGCCGCTGGCAGGCGGCGGCGGCAAGGGAAAAGGGCGCGCCTTACCAAGGCGCGGCGGCGATGACAGAGCACTACAGTTGATTTCCCCAGCTACACTGGGGTCTATATTGAGTAAACAAGTACGCTGTGCTCATCATAAGCCGCACCACGCGCGGCGGCCGCACTCAGCCTAATGCTAGGCAGCGGCGCTACAACGCTACTACGAGCGCCCTGTCCTGTCACGCGTGCGCGTCGCCTGCCCCTCAGCCTCTGAAGCCTCTCAGCGGGTTTAGCAGCCGATGGGACAGGACGGCGTGAGGCAGGACGGCGCGGCGCCGTATCCAGACGACAAGACGGTATGGCGGATCTCCAGGCCATACCAGGTCACGAGGATAGAACTGTAGCATAGAAGAAATGGCCGGGACCACCTGTCGGGACCCGGCCACCAAGTACATGCCCCCCTTGGGCTATAAAAGGGGAGGCATACGCAACACGAAAAACAGGCTCGGACAACCTCAGACAAGCTCGAACTAGCCCACGAAATACAAGAACACACCCACAGTGGACGTAGGGTATTACGCTCCGGCGGCCCGAACCACTCTAAATCCTCTCGCCACCATCGTGCCACCACCAACTTAGCTAACAACGATTGCTCCCCCTAACTACTCCCAGTACTTAGGATCTCGGCCGGGTGCACTCCACCACCTGACCAGGAGCACTCCCGCTCCGACAGTTGTTAAGTTCAGTTTTCCCTGAAATTACTGGGTATGATATACCAATTGTTGATTCAGGTAAATTGCCTATTCAATTCTTTCTGGTATTACTGGGCATGATATTCAAGTTATGTTAGTTAAATATTTTTTTGGTATTCTCTTTGTTGACAGATAACAGCTTATCTACTTATGAAATTGTATCTTTGTGCACGGATAAGATGAATGTTTCTGCTGGATTTAGTAATCAGGAAATTCGTCTTGATAAGTTTTATCTTGATGAATCTAAAATCGTCAATAGTTGCAAGTTTTCTGAAAAAAGTACATCCAGGTCAAACAATGGGTTCATTCAAGGAAAGTCTCTGAATGAGCGTCTCTTTCACTGCTTCCCCAAATGCAAACAAACTTATATCAGTTGTGCTGATAATATTGTTGACCCTTCAACATCATTTGATCTTATAACAGCTGCATGCTCCTCTCAATCTCCAGATCATAGAGAAGATAACTCTAATTCTATTTCAGCTGCAACTTTTGGTGTTTCCTCACCTCCTGTTCCAAACAATGATGGAAACAATTCTATTCCTACCTTAGGCTTCTCTACGATCGATCCCTCTCTAGCTACTTGTTATGAACAATGTGCTGTACAAACAGAGCTAGAATATCAACAAAAGCTTGCTCAAGGTCTCTCCATAGGTTTTCGGAAATCTACCGAGTTCATCAATCAGGAACAATTGACCCATGGACAGTGCTCTTTGAATGTAACTTCTTCTGAATCTCAAGCAATTTTTGCAACAAAGGCAGAGATTATTTTCTATAACAAGTTTACCACTGATATTCCACAAAATGGATTAAGGTATACATTTCTCTATTCTGTATATATCCTTTATGTCTATTGCTATATTTTATACATAATTCTCACGATATCTTTTTTTTTTTCAGCCAACATATATTTCAAATTGATGATGTCTGGATTGACAAAAGGACATTGGCTCTATCTATGAGGTCTGGATGTTGGTTTAATCCATTTGCTATGTTTGCATTTTGCAAAATGTTCAATTGCAAACAAGAAGAGCGCCTAAAATTTAGGGACCTTCATCCAGGAGAATTTGGATACTTCTTCATGAATAAGCAAGTTTCTGTAAGAACGCAACTGTCATTCTATCATTCTGTGTTATTTAATCCCCTCCTTTTTTTATATTTGTTTCATCTAATACTATATTTTTAGGAATTATTAATGACAAATTCATTATTACACAATGATTTCCGAGCTACTTTCACACAACACAGGCTGGGTGTAAATCTAGATAAAGTTGATCATGTAAGTGCCAGCAATATCTTACGATTAGTTTTTTAAGTGTTTTTTTTCATTTTGGTTAGTTCTTAATGTAAGGTATAATGTTAATGAATTATTTCTTATCTTTCAGGTTTTTGTTCCTTGTGTTGACAACCATCAATGGTTTGTCATTGTGGAAAATTTCTTACAGAAGAGATTTGATGTATTGTGTTCCAACCCAGCTGCAGGGGATCATCAGCAGTTGGTTAACACTGTTGTGTACAACTTCAAGTGCCTTTTTATTCTTGCCTTCCCTCGATGTGTTCGTTTCAACATTAGAGATTTTGATCCTTGTTATGTCTTGGTGCAAAAACAAAAATTCAGGTTCATTGTGACATACTACACCGCTTATATTCTTTGTTATGTATCTTATTACATAGATTTGTTTAACCATGTTTTCACATATTACTATTTTGTTGCAGATATGACTCGGGCATATTTACCCTTAGTTTCATGCAAACTTATAATGGCAATGGTGTTCAGAAGATTTCAAATGTATCATTTCCATCCTGCTTCTTATCTACAATTATGTTTTCATGACAATTTAATTATGCTATAAATCCTGACAACAATCTTCACACTTTGTAGGCTGATTTGTTACCATTACGTCAAAAGTTTCTTTTCCAACTCCTCTCTTACAGACATAATAGATTTTCTTCAAAGTTCATCAATATGATACTGTAGTGTACATCTTGGTGCAGAAAGGTTAGCGATATACCAATATTTCATCTATTCATTTTAGCAATATTTCCTAGTTCGCAACCTGGTTCTTTTTATTGTGTTCAAGTACTATTCTGTTTCATATATTCTGTTGAAAGCTTGCTGTATCTTAATTCTGAACACCTCCTCTCTTATTTTCTGCATTTATGTGGCAGGGCTATGAAGATATATTTCTCGCAATTGCAAAACACCTATGCAAGTATCTTCAGGCCATATAATCAAAGAGTTGTGGCAATCCTAGCTTTTCCTACTAGTTTTTGTCCACAGACTTATCATAAAACAAAGTGTATTGTCGTAATGCTGAATGGATGTTCTAAGCATTTTGTGCTTTGAAATTGTTGTTCCAGATATTATCCCTATCTTATTGAAGTCTGAATCTGAACTCCTCATTTTCTGGTAGTGAAATCTGTCACAAATCCACATATGATTCTGAACTTATAGTAAAATGCGAAGTATACAGCTTTCTTTAGAGTTAAATGTAGATAAATAGAGATGGCTCTCGTACATTGATTCGATGCAAAGGCAAGTTATGTTTTAAAAATTATGATTGTCTAGCCGTATACGAAGACTCAGCCAACAGGGATGTGCAATATTAATGCTTTAGAAACGTGGGGGTTCAGCAATATTTCTTCAGAGGAATATTGCTAGTTGTATCAACTTAGTCAACATTTGTTTCATACCGTAATAAACATTTGTTTCAAACCGTAGTCAACATTTATATGTCGATGTTTCAAGAACTTACATCTTCGCATTGTTAGTTGTAAGTGTTCCCGCCCGTGGACTACCCCCTTGCTACCGCTGCCCCGCAAAAAAGTCATGGCGCCGGTGGACTCTGGTGATTCGCTAGCTAGTGGGCTGATGATTTTAAAACATACTGGGCTTTATGGGCTTTTTAGTTCGGTACCTTAACGTTCTTCCGCTAGGTGCATAGGAAGTCCCGGACTGCACGACTTCTAATTTACGAATGCATCGTTTCTCCTCTCTCTCTATATGTATATGAATGTTGAAGCTCTTTTAGTGCCTTTGCAGATGTTGAAACCTACAACTATTGCTCGCGTGCAGGGTTTGGTGGAAGCTAGAACCGGCCAGAGCAGGACGAAAGCTCTGGCCGGCGGCGCCTGTGAGAGCCGACGATGGTGACACCCTAGGGTGCCATTTCCTTCCTTGGATGCGTCGTTGAAGTGCTTCGGCTTTGTTCATCTCCTTGTTGATCTGCACTGGAGTGTCGTGGATTGTGTGGCTGCCTCAGTTCTTGCTTTCCAGGGGTTTCATTTGGGGCTGCTTGGTTGGTGTTTGAGATCGACTCAGCGCAGTCTTTACACTACAAGGTTTGCCCAGTGGTAGTTTTTTTCTAGGCGGACAATTCAAACAATAATTGCGACTAAGTGGACGAGCGATGTGAAGATTGTTGATACCCAGGACTCAAGTTTCAAGCAAGGACTTATTAGAAGAAAATTAAAACTAGTCTTTTAGTTTCCTTCATAGTCTTCTTGCTTTCTATCTTGACGTTAAATTTAGAGACTAAGTGTTCTTATAATTCGATGGTTGTACACATCCACCTGTGGATATAGAGGATGGATTTTTATCCATTATCTAAAAAATGTGGAGTAGTTAATGTTTGATCATATGTTTCAACCATTAATTTGCAAAGAATCGTACAATATTTGGCTGTTTACAATAGCAATGATATCTCATATATTAGTTTGCCCATATCGATCGGCATCTCACATCGCAGTCGTAGTTGCCAGTTGGTCGATATGGATGAAGAGCCAATGATAGATGCCGTGGATATTTGGTATCTACCGATCCAGTTGCTCTGAGTAGAGACTAGAGAGACTGAGAGAGTGAATTCTCTTTCTGATTCTTCTGATGTTGTTGATGGGCAAGGGGGAGAGGAGATGCTGCCAGACCAGAAATATACCCCCAATGAGGGTGGTAGAGATGATGAAGAGAGCATATGCTATGCAGCAGCAGCAGCCACACTGCCAGTGTGATATGTAGATGATGGGAATATTTTAGTATGGAGACTCATGCACCAGTCTTCACCAGATTCCTTTCTCCACTCACTTTGTTGACAGTGCTAGAGGGATCACATGGAGATCTAGGCCGAGATTTGGATCTGCATAAACATCAATTTAGCTAGTAGTACCATCCAGTGATGCATATCTTTTGCAGTTTGAGAAACAAATTCCGTACCACATCAGGAACATCAGAGGGTCCAGCAATGATTACCATGCAAGGGGGTCCTGATCGAAATAAAGTGTTGCGAGATCTTACATATGCATATATTTTCTTTTGTTCAGAAGGCATGCTTTATGCAGAGTAATAGGCCTAATAGCTGTCCTGATTCTGGAGCCTAACAACTGTGAAACTCCTTCGTTTTTAATATGTTCACCCCCTATATATGCTACGTACGAGCCGTTGGTTGTCGCCGTTTTTTTTTAAAAAAAACTATGGTGTTAAGAAACTGCAAGTTTATATTTTTACAAACCAAAACACGTGTAAGGCTATGGTTTACCAAAAGGATTGTCATGAGTGGAACTTCTAAGGTTCACAACACCATGGTTTTTCCAAAACTAAGGTTTTGTTCTTTATTGTATCCATCCATACGTGAAGTAGCCTTTTTAAAACCAAAGTATTTTGCATAATGTGTTTTTTCAATACTCCAAAAATACACATTCTGTGTCCTAACCCTGCTAATTAAATCTCTCAAAAATACGGCAACTGAGTTTATCTACAGAGTAATATGTGCAGCTGCCATTCTTTTTTTTTTTTCGACGGTCACCAGGGGAGCATCCCCACCTGAATATATTGATATTCGTATGGCAAAGCAACGCATCAACAACCTCGTTTTTAGGGGAAACAAGGCAAAACCCTTACATCGCTCGGTTAATCCGAGAAAACCGGACTAAAACACAACCCACACCTAGCTAAACTAAGTATACACCCAAGCACAAGGGTGAAGTGTGGCATAACCACAGAATAGAACAACATTGTGCCCTAGCACAAGAGCAAATTGTGGCTAGATCACCGATAACAACGCGACGGCCAACAACCGTTGTCGATCGTCAACTAATACATGCACAAAAACAACATACTCGCCACTAAACCTAATATATACGTCCTATCCTAGAATGCCACTTTCTTTTACCCTTTTCCTTTCCCATTTTCTGACATGAGAATATGTTGGTTGCCGAGCCTTGATGCTATACGCAATATCACTTTATCAGATAAAAAGATGAAGCATGGAAACGGGGTCGTCCCTTGAGAATCAGCCAGTCTATGCAGATAAGTTGGACAGTGAAAGAAAGAAAGGTTCCCTTTGACATCAAATTTATTTTCAAGAAACATATATACTGCTAGAAATAAACAAAAAGAGAACAGCAAAATGGCCAGGAACTAGAGCAAGGTACACCCATGCATGTACCTGGCCATATTTACACGGCTCATGCACTGTCTGCCTGAACAGCGAGGCTTTTTTTTTTATTAGACAAAAAACTGCGAAAGCTACCGACACGTACGTACATATAAAGCAAAGTGCTGCAAGATTTTTGAGACATCTTTTCTGCAATTTTTCAGGTGATCCATCCATCAGAGGAGTCAATTCAATTCTCTGCAAGCTTCAGGTTGAGATGCAGTTCACTGAAAAAGGGAGTAAAGGAGGAAAAGAAGGGATAAGTGACAATCAATCAAGTGTACCTTGTTGCTAATCAGCGAGTGATCCAAGGACACACAAGCTGTTCTCGTCAGAGGCTGCTTTGCATCCCTGCAGCACTCGTACAGGTGACTGTCATGGGGGTCATTCACATTATCACATACATGCATTTTTCAGGAGGCAGGGAAGGAGCATTGTGTCGTGCACTCGTGCCTCGCTGCCTTCAGATTGATGATGCCACAGCTGTACAGTGTACCAAGCTCTAGCTATGTGTTAGCTCTGTGAAAATACGGTTCAAGTTTTGTTCTAAGTCAAACACTTTTAACTTTTAGTATCAACACTTATGATGTCAAATAAATACAACTCAATTTATCATAAAAACATTTTTTATATTATCCAGATTTGGTGTCGTAGATGTTGATATTCTCTAAACTTGGCCAAACTTAAGATAACTCAGGACAAAATAGAATTGCATTCTTTTAGGATAGAGATAGTATGATTGTAGCCCTTAATTGTTTCCTTCTTTTTAATACATTAATATAAGTCAGAATGTTTCAGGTCTTTAGAAAAAATCTACTCTTCCTATCTACGAAAGAATAAAATTTTGATTTTTTTTCTTAAGTCAAACCATCGCAACTTGGTCTTATGCTACCAAATTAGTATTGTTATATTCATATTGAAATATATTTTTATATCATATACTATAAATATTGTTATATTTCTACTGTAGACTCAGTGGTATATTCCAAAGGCCAGCGGCCTATACAAATCCACAAGGTTGATCTTTAACCGCTTGGCTGAGATACCTAAAGTTTATATGTATCAGAGACTATATTTGATGCAAGGACACACGCTGTTCTCGTCAGAGGCTGCTTTGCATCCCTGCAGCACTCGTACAGGTGAGTGTCATAGGGGGGTCATTCACATTATCACGTACATGCATTTTTCATGAGGCAGGGAAGGAGCATTGTGTCGTGCACCCGTGCCTCGCTCCCTTCAGATTGATGATGCCACGGTGGTACAGTGTACCAAGCAATGTGCTAGCTCCGTAAAAATAAAATAAAATTCACGGACGGTAACTGAACTTGTCGAAAGGTGTCATCCAGGTACCCAAACTTCCAAACTGCATATCTAGGTACCCTAAATTGCTAATTGTGCCATTTTGATACCAAGTCTTGTAATTAGAGTTAAAATGCTTTGCGTGGCGGGCTGACTGGACAATGACGTGGCCCATGACACATGGGACCCACATGTCATCCCCTCCCCCACTTCTTTCTCTCTCCCCTATTTCTTTCTCTCGATGTGTGCCTGCCGTGCGCTACCCGCCGCCGTGCACGCCGCCCACCTGCCGTCGCACCCTTGCCGGCCCCCGCTTCTCCCGCAGTATGCGCCGCCGCCGCCGGACCCAGGCGACGCCGCAACCACCACTTCCACGGCACGCGGCCATGCTCGTCGCCCGCCCACGTTGCGCCCCCACTGGCCCATGCGCCTCCCGCCTGCCATGCTCGCTGCGCACCGTCCCCCCGGAGCCGTGCTCGCCAAGCGCCCGCCGTCGCGCAGCCCGCCGCGGTGGCCGCTGCTCGCCCGCTGTCGCGTCCCCGCCGGCCCACGCTCCTCCTATCGTACGCGTCACCGCCGCCGAACCCCGGTGATACCGCCGCCGCCACCACCTCCACGGCGCGCGGCAGCGTGCGCATCTCCACCACAATGCCGTCGCGCGCATGCGCCTGGCAGTGGAGCGAGTGCCCCACGCCGCCCCGGCCAGCGGCCTGGCCCCGCCTGAGGACGACACGAGCAAGAGCCGCGCGACGTTGGCGGGGGACCCAGGACGCATCATCGTGATTGGCGCCTTGGAGAGCACGGAGCCAAAGTCCGCTGCGGATGACATCAGGCTCTAGGAGCGCCACGGGGCCAAACACGTCGGTGGGGCTGGAGTTCATCGATGAGAAGAGCAGCAGGACGACGGCGGGCGCGTGGGACGATGCGCAGTGAGCCGGCGGGTGGGCGGCGCGCGGGACGGAGGGCGAGAGGCGTGTGGGCCGGCGTGGGTGCGGCGGGGGCAGGTTGCGAGCATGGCCGCCCGCAGCGGTGGGGGCGTACGGCCGGAGGAGCGGGGTCGGCGAGGGTGCGACGGCGGGCTGTGCACGGCGGGCACACAGCGAGAGAAAGAAACGGGGGAGAGAGAAAGAAGAGGGGGAGGGAATGACATGTGGGTCCCATGTGTCATGTGCCACGTCATTGTACAGTCAGCCTGCCACGCAAGCATTTTAACTCTAATTACAAGACTTGGTACCAAGATGGCACAATTAGGAAGTTTGGGTACCTGAATGACACCCCTCGACAAGTTCAGTTACCGCCCGTGAATTTTACTCTCAAAAAAATATATGGTTCTAGTTTTGTCCTAAGTTAAACACTTTTAAATTTGACCAAGTTTACATAAAAAAAGTATCAACACTTATGGTGTCAAACAAGTACGATTCAATTTATCATAAAATATTTTTTATATTATACATACTTGGTACCATATATGTTGATGATATTTTCTACAAACTTGGTAAAAAGTAAAAAGTTAAGATAATCTAACTCATGGCAAAAACTAGAATTGCATCATTTCTAGGACAGAGGTAGTATGATTATAGTCCTTAACTATTTCCTTCTTAATTAGTTATTAACTAGTCCACCGACCCGTGCTCTGTCACGGGTTAGAGACTTTAGAAGGTATATGCGTTAAAATTGCCGACTGAACATTAAGAGATCTGCTACCCCCGTCAGAATCACGGAGAAAATACTGACGCCGTAAGTTTCCTTAAAGATAAACAGAACATCCCCAACTTAACGCCGTTAGGTATTAAAGAGGACCAATACCCTAACGGTTCCTTCCAATCGAATCCTTATTCCCCATACAGCTACATTTACTCCGCCGCCAGCGCCAACAGATTCGAAAACCCCTGTACAAAACTTCCAAACTTGCGCCAGAATCCTTTGCACCCATGGCTCCAAAGAAGAAGACGATCAGTGAACGCGGAAACACTAGCAAAGGGCTTCCTCATGATGAGAACTGGCCGATCCCGTCGCCATTTCTGACATGGCATCCTACTCCAACTGTAAGTAACTTAGCTTGCTGACCGACCCATCTACATATCTTGACTAATGCAACCGCTAATGAATATATTTGCTGATTCCATCTTTGCAGAGCAATATTGCCAAGTTCCTGTTCGAACCCTCCTCAGCACAACGCAAATAAGATGCTGAAACGGGAGTCACAGTTGACTGCTAAGGAGATGGAAGCTGTAGTTGCAGCAGCACAAGGGGAAGGCAACAATGAAGCTGCCACATTCATCATCATCCCATGTCTAGCCGAAGACACCGATGTTGAAGAGGATGCCGGGGCTAAAGAAGAATAAGCCCCCGAGCATACAGTAGCCTCAAAGGAAGGTGATGCTACCTCAAGAGTGTCCAGATGCACCCGAACCAAGACATCAACAGAACAAGCCGAAGTTCCCCGGAGAAAGAGAGCCATCAGGGAACAAATTATCAGATAGAAAACCTCTCCTGCAAAGCTTGATTCAGCATCCCCGTCCAAGAGACCGGTAAGAAATCCAAAGTACAAGAGACAACTGACAATAGTGAATGCTCTTCTCTTGGCTGCATCGACTGGAAATTGCTGATCGATGAGGAAGAGGAGGAAGAAGAAGAAGTCCCACTTCAACGTCGCGAGAGGAGGTCTAAACGAGCGCAGGAACTTGAAGCCACAGCCTCCCCTCCGACTCATCAAGATATGCCAATGGAGGAGGAACTGAACTTATCGGATGCCAATGCAGAGTTAGCTCAATTCGTAAAGTCATTTCCACTTCCAAGTGACAGCAGTCTCACGCCACCACGGTATGCCTGATTCCTTCAACTATTGTCTTTTATTCCTGTTTTCAATGTCCCGACTGAATCAAATTTTTTGTGCAAGCCTTCCTCAAAACAAAACACAGTACCTTCCAGGCCTGATGCTGGCCCAAAAGAAGCCCTCGAGCCTGGATCGAGTAAAGCTGGAGCCCCTGAGCCCAGGCCCGGTGCAACCGAAGCCCCGGGCTTGGGTCTAGTACGACTGCAGCCCCCGAGCCTGAAGTCCTAGAGCGGCCGACAGAAGCAGAACTGAAGAGTACAGAGGATCATCAAGATGACACCAGCACAAAACCTCTGTTCAACTAGCAAGACGCACTCAGCAACCCTGAAGGAAAATGCACTTTCAGGTCACCAAGAGCATGCCATGGACAAGCACGGCACACAGCATGAGAGTGAAACGGCTGCTGGCGACGAGTCAACCAATACTAGCAATGTGGCAGATATCTCAGTGCCCATGCCAAGCCCCCGAGACGAAGGTCCTAGGCCAACAGGTGACACTATCATTGCTGAAGAAGCTACTTCACTCGACCTGGTGGCCCTAGATTTACAACTTGCTGTTGGCCCAACTGAACCGAGAGCGTTTGCAGCTTTTGAAGTAAGTCACTATTCTGAGCACGATGATCTTTGAAGTCAACATCAATATCACTAATGCATTGAAACCCTTTCTGCAGAACTAGGCTTGATCAGGCTGTGCGATGGCGTGAACAGCTTACTCCAATACTTAGAGGTGATGTGGTCAATCTACGTCAATAGCTGGCGGAGTCAGAGGACTCCCGTGCTGTTAAGACCGCTGGTGAGTGTCTGCCCTCTTAGTTGCTTAAACAGCCTATCTTCTGACACATTCTTATATACCTATGCCTTGGAATGCAGCTGCTGCTAAAAGAATTGCTGATCTGGAAAATGCATTAGCTCAGTGCGATATCTCCTACCGCAATGTTATCATCGAGCGTGACGAAGCTTGAGACAATTGCGCGGAATTTGCAGCGCAAGTCTGAAACTGGAACAGAAACAGCATGAGGTAACTCGCTAAGAAACCTAGCTAGCATATTCTTTACTCACAGAAACCTATAAGTTGAATCAGTAAGCAGGATAAGGAACTGCGATCGAAAAGAGAGATCCAAGAGCTTCGAGAATCGCGAGATGGATTCGAGAAGTCCTTCCAGAACACATCCAGTGCCTTGACAGTGCTTCAAACAAGCCATCAGCTGACTCGGGCAGAACTCGAATGGAAGACATCCAAGCTACTTGAAGCCGACAAAGTCTGAGTTGAGATTTAGAGTAAAAACAGAGACTTGGACAAGGTACTGAGGTCCACAAGACAAGCTCTCAAAGAGTCTCGGCAGCTGTCCAAGAAGCATCGCCAAGATTTGGAACTTGGGGTGCGAAATTACAAAGTTGCCAAGAAAAACTGTGAGATACTGAAGGCAGCTTATGAAAAGAACAAAGAGCTGATGAAATTCGGCACGACCGCAATGAACACCGTGCTGAACATATGTGCCCCGGAAGTTGGAGCTCCAAGACCGGTATCGGACTGGGTGATAACCTTAGTTGAAGATACCAAGAATCATCTTCGAGGACGACTGAAATCAGTTCTTCAACACGTGCTATTGATGATGAAGATAACCCGGCCAGAGCTGAACTTAGTCGAGCTGACAGCCAAAGTTGGAGTTGACCCGAGTGATGCAACGATTGACAACTATGCCTCGGAGATTCAAACCATAGCCGAAAAACTTATTGCAGAGTTTGAACTGTAAACTGAAATCTTTGCTTATTGTAACTATGTAACTGAATGATCCCTGTTATGAATGTTAGTCTGTAAGAAAACAAGATTAGAACTCTTAAATGATATGAAATCTGATTAACTGCCTATTCTCGTGTATGATGTTATGAGCGAAACGGGCCCTTGAAGTTGGTCTCAACACAGAGTCTTGACGCGCATTATCTCGAGATCAAAACATGCAAACGAGCGTCTGACTTAGACTTTTCGTGTTGAAAACTCATCGAATACGCAAAACGCAGGACTAGACCGCACCTTTCTGTTACGAGTACTTGCGGGCATGTAACACTGACTGTAGGTCCACGACCCAAGCCAATTGCCCGGTAGTAAGGGTTGGATTGCACCCTTTTTATGAGGACACGAAGGCATATAATACCAGCTGTTGGTCATACGACCTAGGCTGATTGCCCCGTAAGGAGGGTCAGATTGCACCCTTTTTATGAGGACGCGAAGGCATATAACACCAACTGTCGGTCATACGACCTAGGCTGATTGCCCCGTAAGGATGGTCAGATTGCACCCTGTTCTGAGTGAGCGTAGGTATGTAACACCAGCTGTCGGTCCTACGACCTAGGCTGATTGCCCCGTAATTTGGGTCGGACTACACCCTATCTTGAGTAGGAGTAGGCATGTAGCACCAGCCATGAGCCAGGTCAGGACCCATGACTGATTGCCTGATTATCTGAGGACGAGGACATGATCAACAGAGATCACACACACTCATGCCACGGGAAGAAGAGATATGCACAGAAATCATACCTTTATTCATTATCCGAGTACATCCGACTGAACATGAATGAGGACGAGTCAACTTGAAATCATGACTAATCATGAGTACAAACTAGAATACATGACTGTTAGGTCGCGAGATGCCTAAGAGTAAAACTTGCGCAGATGCTCGATGTTCCATGAGTTCCCAACTGGAGTGCCATCCATCTCAGACAAGCGGTAGGACCCTGGCTGAGTGACTTCCGTTAATGCCCCTCCTAAGAGGGGACAACTTGTGATGCCCAACCCCCTTGAGTACCCTTTAGAGGACCAGTTCCCCGACTAAAAAGGCACGAGGACACATGTTGCAGTAATGATAACGCTGCAGAGTCTGCTGATAGCGTGCCGACTAAATTACTGAGTTGAGTCGCTCTTCCTCCAGTAAGTCGACTTCCTCGACCGCGTGCTTTCTGCCTCCACGATATCCTTAAATGCTAACCACGGTGCCCCATGTGCCAAGTCAGCAGGCAACACCGCCTCTGAGCCATATACCATGAAGAAAGGTGTGTTCCCGTTGAAGGCTTTACTCGCCTGTGTTTCGAGACTCCAGACAATGTACGGGAGTTCCCTAATCCATTTGCCTACCAACCTCTCATCCTTGTCAAAGACTCTTTTCTTCAGGGCATCCAGAATCATCCCATTAGCGCGCTCAACTTGGCCATTGGCCTGAGGGTGTGATACTGTGGCGGAACCGCCGATTTAATCCGGACTAAGCACATTTGCCTCCTCTGGCTTGTAATGTGATTAGGCCAAACTAAACCCGGTCGTCCGTCGAGAGTCATTTGACTCCCGATATTACCTTTTCCCAGAGGAACCGACATCATACACATCTGACCCACGATGGAGCCACAACAGGTACATCATCACAGGCAGTTGAATAGCATAATATTAGACTTAGTTACAAACCAGTCTTAAATAAAATACAAGTCCAACATAGTGTTATAAGGTAGCAAGTTCGAAAGTTTCTCGCAGCGGAATTATAAGTTCAGAGGTTACCATGATATCACTAAAAGATTTGCATTAGAGGTAACAACATCGAGCCCACCGATGTTGCCCTTGTGCCACTCATGTCGTTTCAACCTAAATGAGGGCATGCTCCGCCTCCAACACAAGTGCAGACCATAAATTCCATACCTGCGCTCAAAATATGGGGGCAAACCCTGAGTACTAATTACTCAGTAGGTCTTAATGGATTTGGCTTACGGCTGACGCGAAGCGGCTTACTAGCAAGTTGATCCTTAGCCTTTGGTTTTAAACAGTAACATGTGTACCATAAGCAGCAAGTTTTCATCATTTGTAAAACCTTCAACATAACAGTAACTTACAGTAAGGTAAACAGTTCAATTCAATCATGTGGTATTCCAAAAACCATGAGTATTAAACACCGAGAGTTTAAGTAGTTACTACGTTGCCCGTGTGCATTATCAGCATTCCCACACCTGGTGGGCATCAGCGATTCGAATCGATTTTAATTCCCGGGAATAACTATCATGCCAGGGGTATATGTTTACTAGCCATCGCGTTCCCACATATAGCCCCGATCTCCACCTGTCTTGTCCCAAGATTCAAAGCGCCCCCACCTAACCCCCGGGTTGTGCCCCCTCAGGAGCGATACCACAGTTCTCTGGGTCAGCCCTCCCTCGAGTACAAGCGCCCCCGGGCCCATCGGCCTCCAGCAAGTGGATGGACGGAGCCTCGAAAACTTCGGACAAACCCAGGTAAGACTTTACCGGTCCCATATCCCGGATAAGCACTCTAGCAATGTTATGCCGAACAGCAGGCGAACAACGGACGGGCCTTATGCGACTCGGGCGGAGTCCAAAGTGCAACCTTATGAAAAGTATATACTAAAATAAATCTCCGCCCGGTCTCCATTTAATTCAGGAGCATCAGTAATAATTGATGTGATAGTAAGCTTTTGTAACTTTGAAAACACCTACGCGACAAGTCCACACACTCGTGTCTACTCGTACCTAGTAAATTCTAGGCATACTCGTCCTACGAACTCTATGTATAGGTGCTAGGGCCAGGGCGGCCAGGGAGTCTAATGCAACTGGTTTCAAGCAACTCCTAATGCATATGCGTAATCATCAAGTATAATTTGTTTGCTGGGTTGAGTATGGTCCTGCCTACCTTCCTCGTTAGGGTCAGTATCCTCGTCCGGAGCGTAGTCGTGTCCCTGCTGCTGGTCCTTCAGCTCCTGGTGCAGCTTTTCCTCTGGCTCCTCTACGATTGGTTGATCCGGCGGTTGTCCTTCGCTCGCGGAATCTATATGCATGACATAGTGCAATTGGAACATGTATTAGTGCAATGCTTGCTTCATGATGCGAGTGCAATGCAAGAAATCAGGGTTTATGGAATAACATTATGCATTTTTCGTGATGAAACTTGTTTAATGTTAAGAAATCGTACAAGCCATTATTTATGAGAACTTAGCTTGTCACACATAACAACGTGGGGGTGTGTGATAGGGTAGTACCGACTCATGCAGAATGGCCGATGCTTACTTAAACACCTATTTTCCACCTAGCTAGCTTAGCATTCCTAGCGTGCTCTTCTCAACAGTAGTGAAGACCTACATTGCATTCCACTTAGTGTCTAAGGTTTGCATACTCCTAAGTTTTCAAATATGGTCCATGGTAGCATTCATTAATATACTAGTCTCACATTTTCTATTATTTACGTAAATAGTCAATATTTCTACCATTTTCAAATCAGAGCCAAAACCTTACATGCACCACCTCCTACTCTTAGCAGTGAGTCATGTTCACAACCTAGAGCTCATATCAAGCCCCTAAAGTCACATGGAACATTTTTCACCATAGCAAACTTTTCTTAAATTAAATATATGCTTAAATATAGGACAAGGGCAAAATAGTAATTAAACAGTCAATGCTAGGGCTACCAAAATTTATACAGAGCCTGCATATGTTAATAAGGCCACTGCCCAAATTTCATAATTTTTGAAGCTCATTTTACCCACATTTCCTATTTATTAAGGTTTTTCATGCATGCACATTAACAGCGGCAAACATGTCTTTTTATGCCCAACCACCATATCTATTCTGTAGATCTACATAAGAGGAGTATTTTGCAATAAATTTTGTATTTTTCTGATATTTACTTGATTTACTATGAATTTCCAAAGTTTACTGCCGCTTTTAAAAGAATAAATAGAAAAACCATAGACCTGGGGACTCAAACGCTATTTCCCAAACTCCCAGGGACCTGCACAGAAGAGATTATAGACTCAGTGCATAGTAGTCGAAACAGGGCGATGAATAATCAAAACCGCAGGGGGTTTTGTGTAAAACTTCCTTCTTCTTCAACCTTCGGCCGACAGAGAGGGGCGCGCGGCCGCTGGGGTTCTCGCGCGCGGCGCGTCGCGTGGGGGCGCCGACTTGGAGCCGACGAGGTCCGGGGACGCGTTCCTAGCGTGGGGCTTCCTTTCCCCCAAGACGGCGTCGTGAGAGGAGGCCGGAGCGCGCGAGGAACACCGGTGAACCGGCGCGAACCGGAGGTTGGGGACGCGGTGGCGCGGTCACCCGATCCGGTGGTCTAGTCGGGGAAGGAGGCCGGGGATGGGCGTGCGAGCTGTGCGGGGAAGTGGCACATCTGTTGGTGGGGTCGTGGAGGCGCGGGGATGCTCCGGTGGCGGCTCTCCACGGCGAGCTCGGTGGCGGCCTTGGTGCGCTGGAGCGGCGCACGCGGGGAGGGTTGGAGGACGAGGCCTCGGGCTTCAACGACGGAGGGGACCGAAAGGGAAAGCTTCCGCGGTGCCGGTGCGCATCGCGGATGGAGGAGAGATGGCTCGGTTGGCCGGCGCGTGAGCTTGACAGAGCTCGAGCTCCGCGGCCATGGCGGCTTGCGCTCTGGGCGTGCACCAGGGCAGGGAGCAGAGGCAGGGGAGCAAGGAAAAGGGACGGGGAAGAGGCGCGGAGCTGGGGAGGACGCCAGCTGGGAGGGAGCAGGCAGCGCAGGCCAGGCGAGGGCGGCGCGTGGCCGGTGCGTGGCCATGGCGGCCAGGGCCGGTGCCGCGTGGGCGAGCGGGAGGAGAGGAGGAAGAGAGAGGGCGCGCGGTGGACTAGGTCCGTAGACCCGGTGACAATGACAAGTGGGTCCGAGGCGAAGGAACAAAAGGGTCGGTCCATAAACCGGGTGTACAAATCGACCGACACCGGGACCAAGTGGGGCCCACAATGCCTGCTGCCCGCGGGATGGGTTCCGAGGCTCTGCCATGTGGGGCCCGGCTGTCAGCGACTCATGGAGAAAACAAAATTCGAAAAATAGAAAAACCCCTGTTGACTGCAAGAAAACCTGTTTGAAACTTGAGTTTTTGGGCATTCTAGAGTCCAAATTTGAAAAGGACCCAATCGAATGAAACGTTGTACCTTTTAGGATCTACAACTTTGTCAAAAGGAGTAATACCAGATTCCAAGTTTAAATATGATTAAATTTGAATTTAACCTGCTGACTCCGGTTTGACCAAGGTTTAATGAAAACTTAGAAATTCCTAAAGTCTATTTTATGCTCATTTTCAGAGAAAGAGTATTATACCAATGTTGTGTAGTTTTTAATTATCTACAACTTTCATATATGATGTTTTGCATGATAGGAACTTTTGTTCCATTAAAATTTGAATTTGCCTTACCGATCAAGTTTAGGCAGATTTATGCTTTTTCATTAATCGACTCAAAACTCCACCTAAACCTTTGTGCATGTTACCACACTCAATACCAAAGTTGATCCACATAAAATTGTCTACAAGTTTGTTATAGAGAGTTTGGTCCAAATCACATTATATTTTGAACTATAGTCACAAGTGTACTCAGGGGTTTTGCATATTCCACTAGAAAATTTTTGACTTCGTGATTTATGTGTCTAGTTATTGTTCCTTCCTAAACATGATTAAGTTATAAGTCATCATTATCTTAAGTCAAAATATGAGTTAGGGCCTCTGAAATGCCGGAGGCATCACAGATACCGAGACGTACTTGATGAGTATAGACTTCTCGCTACAAAAGTCGAAGAATTCTGAGCCTGTGAAGTTGGAGCCCAAATCTGTGATGATGCTGTTCGGAATCCCAAAGCGAAATATATTCTCCTGGATGAAATCCACCACTTTTGCTGAAGTAAGAGACGCGATTAGTTTGACCTCGATCCATTTAGTGAACTTATCAATGGCTACCAAGACATGAGTGTAACCACCCTGAGCCCTCTTGAGCGGACCAATCATGTCAAGCCCCCAGCATGTGAAGGGCCATGAGACAGGAATGTTTTGCAACTGTTGAGCCGGCAAGTGATGTTGATTCATGAAGACCTGACATGCTTCGCACCGCTTAACTAACTCTGCACCATCTTACTTAGCTGTCGGCCAATAGAATCCGGCCCTGAATGCCTTCCCGACCAACGTCCTAGAGACAGCGTGATTGTTGCATTACCCAGCATGGATTTCCATCAGTAGACTCCTGCCCCGAGACACGTCGATGCATTTCATGAGAGCTCCAGATGCGCCACGCTTGAACAGATCGTTACCAATCAATGTGTAGCTAGCCGCACACCGGATGAGTCGCTCGGCTTCTGCTTTATCGTCAGGCTCGTCACCATCCCTGATGTACTTGATGATTGGGACCCGCCAGTCAGCCGGAGTCTACTCTAAGCTCAGAACGTGCTGCTCTGGGGGTTCTAAGTCATGATCAATGGATGGACGAGACAATTCCTAGACGAACACACCTGGGGGAATTTTGGCTCGGAAAGAACCAAGCTTGGATAGTAAGTCGGCATCTGTGTTACCGCTGCGGTCCACATGATGAAATTTCAGTCAGTCCATCGAACTTGTCCTCCAGCTTGCGTACTTCAGCGCAGTATTTGTCCATCACGTCCGTGGTACAGTCTCAGTCCTTGTTGACTTGACTAATCACCACTAGAGAGTCCCCATAGACCATGAGGCGCCTGATGCCGAGTGAAATCGCGATGTGCAGGCCATGCAGCATAGCTTCATACTCTGCTGCATTGTTGGAAACTGTGAAGAGGATCTGCAAGACATACTTGAGTTTTTCACCTTTCGGAGAGGTTAGGACGACACCTGCCCCGGCTCCATCTATCTTTAACGACCCATCGAAATACATCTTCTAGAATTCCAGAGGCTCCCGATTATCGGGCACCTGGTTCTCTGTCCACTCGGAGATGAAGTCAGCCAAAGCTTGGGTCTTGATAGCGGTGCGTGGGCGGAATTTGATGTCATGTGCTCCCAGCTTACACGCATACTTAGCGATTCTTCCTGTAGCCTTTCTGTTCCACAGAATCTCACCGATGGGGAATGAGGTGACTACCACAACCTTGTGCTCTTTGAAGTAATGGCGAATCTTGCGAGCTGTGATGAGGACCGCATACAGTAACTTCTGGACTTGAGGGTACCTTATCTTGGATGGGCTGAGTACTTCGCTAATGAAATAGACCGGGTGTTGAGTTGGCTGAATATGTCCTTCCTCCACCCTTTCGACCACCAGGGCTAAACTGACCACATGAGTCATGCAAGAGAGGTACAGCAACAGATCCTCGGCTGCGCAGTCTACTGTGGCTCGGTTTGGTGATTTCAATACTGGAGGAGTCGTCAGGAATTTCTTGAGGGCCTCGACTGCTTCCTGAGCTTCTGGTGTCCACTGAAATCTGTCCACCTTCTTCAGGAGTTTATAGAATGGCATACTACGCTCACCCAGCCGTGAGATGAATTGGCTTAGTGCAGCCATGCATCCTGTGAGCTTATGGACCTTCTTCTGCGACTTAGGAGGCTGCATCCGAAGAATTGCATCGATCTTCTCCGAATTAGCCTCGATCCCCCTTTTGCTGACGATGAATCCGAGTAATTGCCCAGCTGAAACCCCGAATACACACTTAGCTGGGTTAAGCTTCCAGCGGAATCTCCTTAGACTGTTGAAGACCTGCTGTATGTTGTTGATGAAATCTTCCAGATCCTTCATCTTGATCACCACGTCATCGATGTAAGCTTCAACACGCTTGCCCCAGTGCTCAGCCAAACATGTCTGGATCGCACGCTAGTACATGGCTCCAGCGTTTTTCAACCCAAAAGGCATAGAGGTGTAGCAGAATGCTCCGAATGGTGTGATGAAAACCGTCTTCTCCTGATCCTCCAAGGCCAGGGTAATCTGATGATAGCCCGAGTAATAGTCGAGGAAGCAAAGGAGGGAGCAATCGGCCATAGAGTCGACTACTTGATCTATCCTAGGCAGCCCGAAGGGATCCTTCGGGCAGTGTTTGTTGAGATTAGTATAATCAACACACATCCAACAGTCTACTTTATTCTTTTTAAGAACAAGTACAGGGTTTGCAAGCCACTCGGGATGCATGACTTCTCTCATAAACCCGGCAGCTTGGAGCCGAGTTAACTCCGCACGGATCGCCTCCCTCTTGTCTAGAGTAAAGTGATGCAGCCTCTGCTTGATTGTCTTTGCGTTGGGAAACACCTTGAGTTTGTGCTCGGCCAATTCTCTCTGGACTCTTGGCATATCTGCGGGCTTCCATGTGAACATGTCCCAGTTGTCCCTCAAGAACCGGATGAGCGCGTCTTCCTATTTGGGAGGTAGGACTGCGCTGATGGTCACCGTGTTTGAGGCATCGGGGAGGTCGAGGCTCACTTCCTTGGTCGCCACGGTCGCCTGGATGGCCATGGTGGGGACCGACTCATGAGTCAGGATCGCCAGATCGTCCTTCGGGAGCTTGGTCGCATTGTCGGTGAGTCGGCGCTGAGCCGCCGTGGTTGTTGTGGCAAAGGCTGCCTGAAAGGCCTCCAAAGCGCAGAGAGCAGAGCCCTTGAAGTCCGCCTGCATGGAGAGAACTCCACGTGGGGCCAGCATCTTCAGGACCAGGTACGAATAGTTGGGGATAGCCATGAACTTGGCTAACCCAGGCTGCCCAATGATGGTGTTGTAGGCGGAGTCGAAAGTGGCCACCTCGAAGCGCAAAGTCTCTGTGCAAAAGTTTTCCTCCGTTCCGAAGGTGACGGGTAGCCTGATGTGCCCCAGCGAGTATTCTCCCTCACCAGGCATGATCCCGAAGAATGGACTGTCTGACTCCTCCAGATCGCTGATGGAGAGCCCAAGAGATAGCAGGGTCTTGGGGAACATGACGTTGATGCTGCTTCCGCCGTTGATCAGAGTCCTCATGAGTCGACTCTCGTGGACCACCGGGCTTACCAGCAGGGGGTATTTTCCTGGGTGATCGTATTTGAGCTAATGGTTTGCCTAACTGAAGGAGGTCGGCATGTCCGACTAGTTGTATGGCTCTGGAGGTTCCTTGGTGGCCGCCATGACTTGGCGGTCGTTTAGCTTCTGCTGCCTCTTGCTTTCCAGGGAGCCATGTCCCCTGATGATGATGTTGACATGTCGGTTGACGTTAGGAAAAGTCGGTGCCTTGGCTCTGTTCTGCTGAGGTGGAGGTCCCAGATCGCGCGGCAGTGGTGGTGGCGGAGGCAGAGCTACGAAAGGCCTGCCATGAGAGATCAAAGCCTTGAAGTCCCTGCAGTCGTGCAGGGTGTGGTATATCTCCTTGTGGTGTGGTAGGGGCACGTCGCATCGAGGAGTTGGTCGAGTGACCGCTCTCCCCCTTGCTGCGGTGGAACACACGGGCGCATGGGCGGTGGCCCCACAGTCTGGACTTCCTCTCGAGGTCATTTGTCCCAGCGGCGATCCTGCTGTGAGGGCTCTTCGCGCTTCCCCCGATCTTCTCGCCGTGCGTCGACCAGGTCCCGAGCTCGCTCGTCCGCAATGATGTATCGATCGGCGTCGCGGAAGACCTGCTCGGATGTGACTGGGGACTTCTGTAGGACGACCTTCACGAAAGCTTCGTCATTGGAGCTGCAGAAGAAGTCATCGATTACCGCCGCGTCAGCGATGTTGGGAATTCGATTCCGCATCGATTGAAAATGCTTGAGGTATGAGCGGAGACCCTCGCCATCCTTGCGCTTGATGGATTTGAGGTTCTAAGGCTGTGCCGGCTTATCCGACAACGACTGGAAGTTGGCGATGAAGCGCCGACAGAAGTCATCCCAGCTGTCGATGCAATCATGCCTGAGGTGACGCAGCCACTGTAGCGCATCTTGTCACAGGATGATCGGAACGTAGGCAGTCATCACATCTTCGCTTGCACCAGTCGCGCTGGCTGCAGTTGAGTACACAGCCAACCAGCCACTGGGGTCAAGCTCCGCCTCATACTTGTCGACATTAGAGACTTTGAAGTTCTGGGGCCACGCTACTCCATGAAGCCGAGTGGTGAAAGCCGGGATGCCGACCATGCCACGGTGGACTGGTTTGTACCGACCTCCATCTTGAGCTGCTGCGTCGCGGCGTCGTGGGGATCGAGTGCGATCTCTCCCCAATTGGTCGTGGACTGATCGTTGGGCCATCGGACTATTGACGGATGCTCCGGCCGAGTTAGCTCTGCCCCGATCTTCTTGGTGAGGTGCCCCGAAGTCATGATCGTAGTCATTGTGACGTCAGATCTCCTCTGCGTACCGGTTTGTGTGCGATCTCTCGATGTTGTTGCGCGCATCCGGCCTCCCGTTGATGGCTTGACAGGTGTCGGGGACTGCTGGAGGATTGGATGGAAGGAGATGATGAGCTGCTTGAGCGAAGATCTGACGGTATGCTTCCCCCTCTGGAGTGTGAGGAAAAGTATCCGCCAACCGTGCCAGGACTCCTCCCGCTTGACTCGCGATGCCCATGGCTGCAACGAAGTCAGGCAGCAGGTTGCGCCCTGGTGGTGGAGGTATGCGAGGTTGAATGTGGTCTTCTGCGTCGCGCGCCCTCCCCCTGTGATCTCGCTGATATTGCTGAGCCTGCATGTGCCGGCGATCCCACCGCCGACCGTTTCTCTGACGACGAAATTCAGCTTCTTCAGGCGTCTCGCCTGACTCGGCCGCCTCATCTTGTGAGACGAGTAGGGTCGGGTCTTGATTCTCGGCATTGTGATGACGGTGGATGTTGCGGTGCCAATTGCGGCGTCGCCGTTGCTCGTGCTGCTGAGGTGTCTCTCCGTTGACAATAGATTCGTCACCAGAGATAGGGTCGTCCTCCACCGATACGTTGATGACGAGTACCTCAGAGAAGTGTGTTGGTGTCCCCGAACTTGCCTGATCATCGAGGAGCATCAGCGACCCCTCTGAGTGAAGCCCAGAGTCAGAAAGCGCGGATCCCGACGCTGTAGTCGTAGGGGCTTGTCCACTTCTGAGCTCGATGGAAGACTCCAGGTTGTAGACTATCTCAATGCAGGAAGGCTCGCCGCCCTCTCGAGGAAGAGGTGGCTGAGTCAACTGCTGCGGAGGCGCGATCTCCGACTTTGCCACCGTGCACGAGTTGCGCCACGTGGCGGTCCTGCCGCTCGGAGTAGAGTTGATGATGGGGCCCAGGCGAAGGCCAGTCACCGGTTCCTCAACCGCGTGGTAGACGTCGTCGTCCACGAGTGGCGTGGGCGTTGACCCTGAGGAAGGTCTCGTCAGCTTTTCCCCGCCGTCCTCCATCGAGGTGGCTAAGGTTGCAGTCAGCGATGAGGGCCTGGGGTGTCCCGTCGTGCATCCCCAGCGTTTTTTAGGAGAACCATGGCGCAAGGATGAACCGCAGGTGTGACGAACTCGATTGACGAGTTACCGTGGCATTGTGGAGGCCGCGGGGAATCTTGGAGGGAGCCCGATCTTGTGTGCGATCTGTGGCTTTACCCCTTCGGACATCAGTCAGGAGCAGGATCGAGGTCCTCCGGCGAGGAGTGGTTGCCGGCACAGGAGTCAAGGATGTGCGCCGAGCCTCCGGTTGCCGCAGTTTCTTCCCCCAACTGATCTGAGTCTAGACCTGAGTTGGGGAAGTAGAGAGCGCAGTACGTCGAGTCAGCGAAGACGTGGTCAACGATCGGGGTGAGGGAGCAGGAGCAGATCCATGCCCGGCCGGCGCCACGACCGCATGTTGAGGTCCCGACCCAGATTGAGTCGGGGAGTGGTTCAGCGTCTTGCCCCGAGGTGGGACAAATCGAGGCCGACTGGTCCTAGGTAGGCTGACGCATTCGAAGCTAGAGGACGAGTTGGCTCGATGCCGATGACAGGCCGATTGCTGGCTAGCCAGTCCGCTGGACAGATCCAGGAGTTGATGGAGTTGAAGAAAGCTTTGGAGCTGGGGACAGGAGCCTTGAAGCCGCGCGTCTCCCCCGCAGCACCGATGAGACGATGCAGATCGCCGGATTGGTCGGCGATAAACGAGATGTATCCGAAATAGATCATCTCGCCAGGAGCGAACTCACTGACGTCGTTAATGAGGTTAGCCATGGAGCTAGCTCGATGTCGATGTCGCCGATCCCCTACCTTGGCTCGCCAATAGTCGGGGTTTAGTACCGGAGTGCACCACGGGATAGATCACGTGGTGCTTTTGCGGATCGGCAAGATCAACGTAGCTCGATGGTTCGCCAGAAAAGCGATAGAGACACAAGGATTTATACAGGTTCGGTCCGCGAGATGCGTAACACCCTACGTCCTATTTGTGGCCTGGTTGTATTGCTTCGAGTTCTCGATGTTACCATGAGGGCTAGGGCTGGATTGCGATTGGTTAAGATGTTCTACGTAGGGGTCCTTATCCGCCTTATATAGTCTAATGGAGTCTTGAGTTACAAGTTGAGTTCCATCTCTATCTCATAGTCGGTTTAGATTACATGAGATTAAACAGAATTTTAGCTTCTATCGTATCTTCTTCGATCTCCTCAAATCTCAGAACCCAAATCCGAGCCAGCCTTCCTTGTTTGCTCTCTGGATCACGTCGTTGCGGCCCAGAACTCCAAGCCATCCCGACCGTATTTGGGCCTGAAGTTAAGTGTCCGGCCTATGAAATCAGTCGTTCGCCTGACTCAGGACCCACTGTTAGCCCATGTCCTGAATCCACGCCATGAGGGGTCAGAGAATATTTAGTCCTCCACATCTATCATATTTTCTAAATAATTTTTCACCAGTACCATTATGAAATATGAAATAAAATAACCTCCTAAATTTGCATATATCGCCAACCGTGCCGTTATGAAATATGAATTAAATAACCCTTAATTTACATATAAATCACCCACTAAACCATTATAAAAGAAGAATTAAAATAACCCCCAAATTTGCATATGAATTGCACACCATAACATTATGAAAATAAATTAAAATAATCACCTATAACATTAATAAAGATAAAATAACATAACATAACTCTAAACTACCAATATGTTGTTCAGAATATTAAATAAATATTAAATTCACTTAACATTATGCCTAATATTAAATTTGACACTGCCTTTTTTTACCATTGTTTTAATCGGCTTATGGATGGCGGCGCTCTCGCGGTAGACGTACTTTGTATTCACCTATAAAGAACTGCTTCCATGGCGTCAGCACGGCAGACGTACTTTGTATTCACCTACTTCCTCCGTCCCAAAACTCTAGTCGCTTTAGGAAGCCGAGGCCAGAATAGCAGAGATGCTGAAAAGACCGATATACCCTCCAGTCCTCCGCTCCAGCACCCCTGGGCAGCGCCGCTCGCCCGCTCCGGTCTCCCCGCCCGCCCGCCCACCCGCCGCACCGGTCTCCCCGTCTACCGCCCGGGACCAAGCCGCCCTCGACCGGAGCCATCGTTGAGGTCGCCGCCCTCGAGGTCGCCGCAACCCAAGGCCGCCGCTCAACGCGCTACCGACGCTCGGACGAGGCGGCGGTGGCGGAGAGCGCGTCGTGGCCGGACGTGGAGGCGGAGGCGCGGGAGAGAAGACGCAGCGCGGGGGGACGCGCCACCGCGCGAGGAGGCGGCCGGAACAGTCGTCGTTGAGGTCGCCGCAGCCCGAGGCCGCCGCTGCACGCGCTGCCGACGCTCGGCCGAGGAGGCGGCGGCGGAGAGCGCGTCGCGGCCAGACGTGGAGGCGGAGGCGCGGGGGAGGAGACGCGGTGCATGGGGACGCGCCGCCGCGCGAGGAGGCGGCCAGAGCCCCGTCGTTGAGGGCGCCGCCCTCGAGGTCAGGCGTCAGCGCAGCCTAGGTCCACCTCTCGGATGCACTGCCGACACTCACGCTGAGGAGGCGGCAGCGGAGAGAGCGTCGCGGCCAGATGTGGAGACGGAGGCGTGGGGGAGGGAGACGCGGCGCGGGCGGACGCGCCGCAGCTGCGAGGAGGCGGACCGGAAGCGGTCGTTGAGGCAGCCGCCCTTGAGGTCACCGCAGCCCGGGGCCGCCACTAGCGCGAGGAGGCGGCCGGGTAGGGGTGCGGGGAGGAGACGCTGCGAGGAAGGCGCCGAGGGAAGCGAGGAGGGAGAAATGGTGAAGATAAGGTTGGAGTGGGGAAAGTGGAGGTGGCAGACGACTTGTTTTTTGGGGACATTTACTCCGCGCGCAGACGACTAGAATTTTGGGACGGAGGGAGTATAAAGAATTACTTCCACGGCGTTGGTAGATAGCGACCGGACGTATTTTGTGTTCGCTTGGACGGAGATACGGCGGCACACGTAGACGACCGTACTTACTTTGTATTCGCCTAGACGGAGGTACAGCAGCACACATAGATGGCGACTGGACGATGGCATTACACTGTGCGAGAGGTAATGTATGGAAACATGGGTTATCATAGGGATAGGTGACCATGGGATTCAGCGTGATCGTCGTTGGTGTTGAGTTGTATCTTTGCCTGATGAAATCAAAAGGGTGACGGCAATGGACCCCTCAACTCTGGCACCGATATGTCTGAGCGAAGTCGTGTACTGTGGTTCTAGGGTTGTTGATCAACTTGCTTAATTATTACTACGGCAAGAACAAAGGCGGGGTGCAGAGTAGCAGATGGAAATACAATTGTTGTGGTGCTAAAGTAGACGACATGGCCGCCGGGACTCATCACTGATTAGCACAGGATAGTTTTCTCGAGCAACACTGGCCGCCGAGGCGCCGACCACCGGGCACACCCGCTTGCTGTACGTAGGAGGCAGCTAGGGCTGTGTTTACATAGATTGATAGATTGGGTGGTTGTACGTAAAGGTTACGTAGGGAACTATATATATTTACGTAGAGGATTAATCCAATAGCTATGATTATTAGATGGCATAAATGGATGGACGGATGTTTTGTTTTTTCTGAGAATTTTTAGAATTTATCTATTTTTCTAGAGCATCTAACGAAGATTAATGTGAGGCTCCTCCAATTAGTAATAGTGAGATATAAGCCGATATTTCTTGTCTTTAGAAAAAAATGTATATTTCAAGGCCCAACAGCCTATACAAATACACGGTGTTGATCTTTAACAATTTGGACGAGATATACCTGAAGTTTATATGTATCAGAGAATATATTTGAATCGATATTGTCTTTCGAGGAAAAAAGATCATGGCCATAAGATTCAAGGATGAATGTCAACATTGTGTGAGACTCACCAGGTGGGTTGGAGGAGGAAACCTATTCATGGCTACAGGACTAGACTAACAGTTGAAAAATGCTACGAGTGTATTAGGCTTTTCATTTCTATATTCTCTAGGGCACTGAGCTTGCTAATTGCTAGGGTACAAGCCCTGTCCTTGGTTGCCTTGGTTTGGTCAAGAGACTAGCGAAGTTTAAGCCTATAATATTAGTAGGTGGTTAGGGAACAAAGCAGGCCAAGAATCCGCTCAAGAGAGGGGAAGAAACAAAGGACAAGAAGATCGTACCTCCCATGGGGAAATGTTCCATCTTTTGGTAGAAAAAACTGAAGTCTCCAGTACCATGCCACTGTGATACTCCTGTGTTGCTTGTTACTGGTGCGGTAGAGGAACATTGGAGAACTGATGTGGCCAAACCTTACCATTGTTGCTTTCTCTCCCGAAGAATCTTGCCAACTTTACTAACATTGGGCTCTGCAAAATCATGCAGCTGGACTCAAGCTAGGATCCACTCACTTCAAAATGATATGAGAAATAAAGGAGATAAAACCATATATAGAGCCAATAATGTGGTGATTTAGCAAAACATTATAGAAACAATGCAACTTCTTCATACATCATATTTTTAGGCACAAGTTGTAGATTCATACCCAAATGAAGGCATTGTACTGTTTTTTTTTGTTTCCATTCATCATAGAAATGCATCAAAACCATCACATTAGTAGAATTCAAATAGAGTGTAAAGATATGTTAGGTCTAGCTAAAACAGCTAGGCTCAAGTCACATGGTTGCTTTCCTAGGACACTGGCCGATTTGATTTTAAAAAACAATTGGGATCAGTTTGCTATGTAAATCTTGAACCCACGAAGATTTGGGCCTTGATTTGACTCCAAAAAAGCCATAAATTGGATTTGGGTCCCATCATTTGATTCTGCCTTCGTTTTTTCCCCTCCACACCTTTGCCCCCTTCCATCTCCAATCAATCCATTCTTTTAAGGTCCCTAGGGACCGTTGAAACAAGCATAATATAGCTCAACTGCTTAAGCAATTAAGCACGTACAAAGGTACATTTTTTAATCAAAATCTCTCCATGCATCTTTGAAAGGCTTGAAGATTGGCGCCCCTGAATAATTAAACATGGTGATCTGCTCTAAGCATCATTAGTGGCTTGAAAAGTACCTTTCTAAGCCACCGCTTTCACACTAATATAATGCAATCCAAAAGCTAGTATATAGTTTTTTTTATTCAGGTACAAAATGTAATTTTAAGAGCGAAAGCATAATAATCTAGTTGGACTTGGAAAAAAATCCTGCACTCTGGTTTTCGTCCATGCTTAACTAGGGGAAAATAACAGAAATATCTCTAAATTAATTTGAGTTCAAAACGTGCATGTGCTCAAAATAGATAATTCTTTCTTGAAACAGAACTCTACGAGTCGCTGAAAATACTTGGAAAACAACTGTTCGATTTTCCATGATTCCCTCACTAGCAAGGTATCATTCACTTTGATAATAACTTTGACATTCATGCGATGTTTTGAAACTGTCTTCAATGTAGATCTACACTAACATTGACATTCTTGGTTGACCCGTCATAGTTTATCATAATAGTATATTCTTGCAAATAGAATCCTCTTCCCCTGAAATCGGAGCATCTGTTCTTCTTCCCCAACTTGACAATGAGCAAGTTGTATACAAATTTACCGGCATATAGTATATGCCACGTTGCTATCCTTGTCAAAGAAGAAGATTTGCGGCCCAAATGTTCAAATTTGTTTGTTGTAATTCAAGTATTTGTTGTAATTCAACTACGAAAGTGCTATATGTCGCATCAAATTCTAGTGTTTTTGAGCAGGCAACAAATGTTCACTTCATTTGCCACCTTGTACATATGGCTCAATTTATACACAAGATAGTAGGTATGATATGATACACCTCTCGAATACAAATACCACGAAAGAAGTGCAGATATGTCATTGTTACCCAAGGTATTTATAAATCATTGACCTTGTAATGATTGGGCATAAGCAGCGAAAAAAACCTCATGCAGGTAGCATCAACGGGATACGACTCCTAGAAACACTTGCAATTTGTTGCAACTCGTAGAAAAAAGTTTTTGTGTTTTTGTCTCCATTCCTTGTGCGGGTTGTCTCTGACTTACTAGTATACCTTCTTCACACGCCATGTTTCCGTACCCACAGATCAAAGAACAGCTAGCCATACATATGAGCAAATTAAGAAGGAAAATGCAGTAGAGAACCAAACTGATGGTGAGCAATTCATATTGCCAAGCTGCTCTAGTAGTTTACTAACACATCTAAATTCATGTATTTTTCCAGATACAACAAAAAAAGTTGCAGGTTGATGAAGAAACTTACAACCAGTTCTTGGCCACAACAAGAGCTTGATGACTAAACTAGCACAACAGCCAACACCTTATATCATCTCATAGTAGTTAATTGAATCGATTAACCGACGACACTGACTAATACCCTCACACCGCATCACATGACGCTGCACGCGTTGGCGTTCTCCTCGCTGAACATGTAGTACGACCCGGGCGGCGCCGCCACCGGCGCCGTGGAGTAGAAGTACCCGCCGCCGCCCATCGGCGCGTACGCCGCCGCGCCCACCATCGGGTGGTAGTAGGCGTTGCTCCGGAGCGCCGAGCTCGGGTGCGCCGTGCTGTAGCTCATCACGTACGCCGGCGAGTGCGCCTCGGGCGGCCCGCCGGGGTAGTACCCCGGGTAGCTCATCGCCGCAGCCGGCGGCGGCGGCGGCGGGTACGGACCGCCGTCGACGACGCTGAGAGGGCCCGAGTTGCCGGCGGCGCCCGGCTTCGTGGGCGCGTCCGGCGGGTGGACCTCCACGATTGCACCGGCACCGCCGTCTCCGTTCGCATTGGCGCTGCCGTTCCCGTTGCCGTGGCCGCCTTTCTTGCCTTTCTTCTTCCCGCCCCCTCCGCCACCGCCATTGCCGTTGCCGTTGGAGGCGGGCGCGATGGGCTGAGGGCCATGCGGCGTCATGGCGGAAGGGGGCACCTTGCCGCCTGCGCCGCCGTCGGGGGCGTCTCCGGGGGCAGGGGCGCCGCCGCCGCCCTCAGGCTTATCCTGCTCGCCGTCAGACGCCTCGTCGCACGAGGCGCCGCCCTCAGCCTTGTCGTGCTTCTCCGGGGGGCTGGGCCCGAGGCTGCCCTCCGCCGGCGCGGGCGCCGGGGGCTCGCCGCCGGGCCTGCTGTTCGCGGGGTTCTTGCCCTTGTTCTTCTTTTTCTTCTTCTTGCCCCCGCTCCCGCTGCCGGGAGAGCCTCCTCCCCCTCCTCCTCCTCCTCCTGGAGGGCTGCCGGCGGCCCGTGGCGCAGGCTCGGGCCACGGCTCGGCGTGCTTTCCGGTCTTGAGCAGCTTCTTGACGAGCGCGTCCGCCGAGACGTTGCCGATGACCACCACCTTCTGCTGCTGCGTGTCGATGTCCGTCTTGTACACCCCTGCGCGGAGGACACAGGAGCTGCTGCATCAGTGCAACCAAAAAAATGCGCAGCAACAGCAAGTGTAATAATAGCAAGGATCCTTTTATTTCTTCATGCAGAAAGCGAAATTCGAAGCAAATTTGAGGCGCATGGAGCCAAATTCTGCTGGGGTTTAGCTATGGAAACAGACAGACAGACGGTTGATAGCACACTGTTTGGAGTTGAAGAAAACAGAGGAAACTTCGTCTGATTTTTTTTAAAATATAGGCACAATAACCTTGGACTTGCAACTAATTAAAGTCCTTTACACAAAAGAAAAAAAAGATGAGACAATAGAAGGCAAAAGCACAGGATTTAGGCGACAGTGTCAAAGGCTAGTTCAGGCTTTTTAACAAAAAGAACAAAAGGACTGCGGAAGGTTTGAAAAAACTGAAACTTGGAATTGCTGCTTCAGTTCGTCGCCACCATACCTTCGATGCTGTGCAGCACCTTCTTGACCTTCTTCTTGCAGCCCTCGCAGTGGATGCTCACCTTCAAGGCCAGAGTCTGGCAGCAACGAAAGAACAGGGACATCATCACGACCATGAATAACCAAGTCACCATCACTACGGTTCTTCTTTCAGAGCTCTGCCTGAGCTGCTCACCTGGTACCGTAGTGGCTCTAGCCCTTCCTCGGCGGCCGCCATGACTGAGCAGAAGCTAGGCCAGGAGGAGAGGCCGGAGAAGAAGAGGAGCCGAGGAGGTGAGCGTGGAGGCTGTGCAAGAGGAGAGCGGGGGGCAGGAGAAAGTGGGGAGTGTTCGGCTGGCTCCGAGGAGAGGCAGGTGGACTGGGCTAAATAGCGTCTGGGAGCAGGGCTGAGAAAATGGTGCATGAGCTTTTTGTTTGTTTTGCGTTGGTGGTGTGGAATGGAATTTGATGAGGTATTTTTGTTCCCCCACCATGTATGATTGGTGCAAGATGATGCCCCATATATCTTTAATTTTTCATTTCTGGCTCTCTCGGGCTTTGCAAAAATGTTAAGGAAGGCAAGTTTTATCCCTTCAGGAAATCAAACATGCGGCTTCATCTTTCTAGAGTAACTTATGAAATGTGTCGTCTCATCGTCTGGATCTAAATTGCTGAATTGTGGATATAAAAATCACTACACATATATGCCATCAGCACTGTAGAGTATATTAGGCACTTTTGATTTACATGGTATTTTTATAAGTTTAAGGACCTCTAGATATATTGGCACGCCATGACAAATTCATAGACCATGTTATACATTAAATTTGTTTACTTTTTTTCGATGCGATACTTGTTAATATTTTTCTCTGTAAAGATACCATTCGCTTCGACGTTATCTTCACTGCTGCTGCTACATGGATAAGGAGCTTTCTAGACAATTCGATAGCGTATGTGAGGTTGTCACAATCACGACACACTGCAGGATAGATCGTCACAATCACAACACACTGTAGGGTTGTAGAGCTCTGAAGTAAATGATTCCAAAGTTTATTGAACGCGGGATAGTTTAACTCCAAACATACTTCTTATTCTCGGGGTGAGAGGCATACTGCCTAGATAGGCTATGAGCGTGCGTGCTTCAACCTACCTTTGACGAAAGACTAAGAGAACGACAGTTCGGTGTTTATAGGGAAATAACCATTAGCTTCTTGTAGGGTTCATCACTATTGGATAGCACGACTTGATTCATGTGGCGATAAGCCAACACAACGGGAATGCAGAGACAAATGGAGCTTGAAGGGCTCTACCAATTGAACAAACAAAACTTTTAGAATAGGTTTGGCCCCACGTGTGTAGGGGAGGACAGGTTCATCCAAAGAGAAAAAATTCCTCCAGATACAGGATAAAATCGTCCCTCCAAAATAAAGGGACGGGGTCATCCTCTTTTAGAGGAGAGACTAGTACGTAGGCCCGTAGGGGTGGCAAAGGACACTCAAATTTCATATAGATGTTTTAAGGATACGAACCGGAACACATTCCTATTCATTTTTTAGCTAAAAACATCAAAAGGTCATTTGGATTGTGAAAAAACATTTGGATCATGACTCACTACCTACCCACATGGGTCCCATATGTCTTTCATCTATCCAAACTCTCCAACCAAATTAAACGCAAAGAACGAATCTAATCCCACCACGAAGGGACCATTGAAGAAGCTACTCCACCTTTGTATCTTTTCCTCTGTAGGGGAAAGGAAAAGAAGCTGCTGCTATGTCCCTGGGCCGATCCCCTCTAGGAAGCCGATTGGGCCGGGCCGGGCCGGGCCCGCCCCGCTCCCACAATGGGCCCACATGTTTGTGGCGGAGGCACCCTTGCCGTGAGCTGCTTCGTGGAACCGGTGGTTCCCTCCCCCGCCGCGCCTCATCCCGAGATTCGAACCGCAGTTCCCTCGCTGCCTCGCCCCTCTAGAAGCCTCCAGAAGCTTCTCCCTCCGCCTCCCCTGCGAGCACCGTGGCCGGCACCCGGCAGGCGGCGCGCGGAGCGAGGTCGGGGTCGGGGGGTCTCTCCACCGGTAATCGAATCGCCGAACGCCGCCGGATTTTCACTATTTCAGGGGGGATTCCGGATTTGACGTGGTTCCTCGCCGGCTTTTCTCGCAGGCTCGCCGCGGCAACGGGTCGCGGTCCGTGCGCCATGGAGGAGGAGGCCGGCGCCCCCGGGAGCGACGTGTCCGCGGACGGCCTCATCGCCGAGCTGCTCGACATGGGCTTCGACTTCGACGCCATCACCGCGGCGGTCGGCGCCGTGGGCCCGCGCCGCGGGGACGTGCTCGAGGCGCTGCTGGGCGGGTCGGGGCAGGCGAGGCGAGGAGGGCCGGCGCCAGTGCGCCCCGGGACCGCCTCGTCCACGGCGCGGCGGCCGCGCGCGGCTGGGAAGGGGGCGAGTCTGAGTAACCCTAGGGGCCGGCTCAGGCAGTCCAGCATCACCGATCACATCGCCTCGGGTACCGCCGGTCGAAAGGAGTCTGGTCGGGAGGCGAGCGCTTCGTTTCCTTGCGCATCGGCTCCCGGTGATCCGAGGGGGGCGCCGGTCGGTGTTGATTTTGGTTCCAGAGTAGCACCGGAGTCGGCGGGGGAGTCTGACCAGACGGGCAGAATTAGTGCTGTTCTGCAGAGGCACTTTGGATTCTCCTGCCTGAAGGCCTTCCAAAAGGAAGTCTTGGATGCTTGGTTTGCTCACAGGGACTGTCTTGTTCTAGCAGCAACAGGATCAGGTCTGTTTTTTGTCCTCCTTCTAATGCTCGCTTTTATCTTCTGTGATTTCAATGATTCTTTCCACATCACTGCACAAGTAGCAGACTGGGCCTCCTTTTCTCACATGAATTGGCCCTGTTGGCAGGAAAGTCCCTTTGTTTCCAAATCCCAGCTCTACTAACTACAAAGATCGTGGTGGTGATATCACCATTGATAAGTCTAATGCACGATCAGTGCCTGAAACTTGCAAAGCATGGGGTATCGGCATGCTTCCTTGGATCAGGGCAGCCTGATAGTCGTGTTGAGGGCAAAGCCATGGCTGGCATGTATAAGATTGTTTATGTTTGTCCCGAGACAGTGTTAAGGTAGTCATTCTGCTTTTGGTATGCTAAAGCTTATTAATGTGTTGCCATGCTCATCTTGGTAACATTTCTATCTACTTGCAGACTAATGGAACCGTTGAAGAAACTTGCAGAAAAGCCAGGGATTGCACTTTTTGCCATAGATGAGGTTCATTGTGTTTCTAAATGGGGCCACGATTTTCGACCTGACTATAGGTCTGCTCTTGTGTTTGATATATCCTCTATTAAAGGTGCAAGTTATTGTTTACCATTGTTTTCTGTCACCATCATTTTAATTTTCGCATATAATAAAGTGATATTTATTTCCTTTTTTACTTAAAAGACAACATGTGTTGCTATTTTCTCTTTAGTATTTAACAATTATTATATGCTTTATTTTCCAACAACAGGAGATTATCTGTGCTGAGAGAAAATTTCAGTTCCAGCAAATTGAAGTTCTTGAAGCATGACATTCCTTTGATGGCATTGACAGCTACTGCAACTATTCCTGTACGAGAAGACATTATCAAGTCCTTGAAAATGTCGGAAGATACAACGATTGTGTTGACTTCTTTTTTCCGGCCAAATCTCCGGTTCAGTGTGAGTTCAACTAGTGTTCTGCTAGCTCTCCTTTTATGCTCTTCTCAGGGGATATGGCCACAGTATGTGTAGAACATTGTCCTGTGATGTGCTGTGTGAAAGTACAGGATTCACATGCAATACCAAACTGTAGGCTTCAGATTCCTTCACCTTTATTAGATCTGTGCGAGAAACTAAGATGCTTCGTGTTTGTGATTATTTTATTTATGGTGTGGTTGTGATTGTTGATGTATACTACCTTGTTTCCCATGACCTGAGCTTTAGTTTGAGCTTGCTGGTGCATCAGTCTCTATATATTACTATCATAAGAGATCAGAGGTCCATGATCCTCAACCTGTTTGTTGTTTTGTGTGTCGCCTTGTTCTTAGTTCATATGCAGGTGGTACTTGAGCAGTTTTTTAGGACTGCCTACTGACAAATAGCTATTTTATGCCACTATTTGCTAGGCGGTGCTACTTACAATCTTCCCCTTCCAATTTTTCAGGTAAAGCACAGCAGAACTAATGCCTCGTCATATGGAAAGGATTTCAAAGAACTGATAGGGACATATAACGCTTCAAGGAAGTTTAAAGGGAAAGAGCAGCAACAGCAAATTGTTCGTGAAATTGACCCTGACTCTGAAAGCAGTTCATATGACTCTCTGAATGATAGTGAATCAGACGATGAAGATGCAGGTGTTGATTATGCAGGCCGTGAGGATAAGAATGTTGGAAAAACAAAAATTGGCATGACTTTGGTAAAAGAAAACGTTGAAAATGAATTGGATCTGTATCCAAGAGTTGATGATTTTGATGGTAATGGACTGATTGAACTTGAAGATTAACTTTGTACGGTGTCTTTCTTTGTACTACAGTTTCAGTGATTTGAGAAGAAATTACATTGGACCTTATTTTATAGACCAAACTCTCTCTTGTAGTTTCATGTGGAGAGTTCCTTGAATGCTCACAGCCCGAGAGCTCTGGATTTCCTGCTCAACCCAATAAAACTAGCTCGTCAGAATGTTTGGATCAAGGTCCTACAATTGTTTATGTGCCCACAAGGAAAGAAACTGTCGAACTAGCTAACTTCCTTTGCAAATCTGGTCTTAGAGCTGCAGCATATAATGCAAAGGTAATCATCATGTTTTTTTTTTCTGTATGCGCAAGGAACCCAGTCTTTTGCCGTTGAGAAAAAGGGATCAACAAATTTGAACCACTTTACGTATGCTCTAATCTTATCTTCAAGATGTTGTGAGCAAATTGCAGTATTCTTGATGAGATTGCCTATTCTCTTAATATTGATGGCCATGTACATGTAGTTTGCATGGTGCTATCTGACAGACTGACACTTCTTTTCATCAGATGCCTAAGTCACATTTGAGGCAGGTGCATCAGCAGTTTCATTGCAATGACTTAGAGGTAGTAAACGCCATCTTAGTTCATTTCTGTTATCTTAGATATCATTGGAAATGCTATATGCTGTGGAAGGCTGCACCTCTTCATTGTTAGATGGAACAGCAAGGGAGCCCCTTTTTTTTCCAATTAGAGATCCTGAAGCAAAAGATGATTGTAAAAAAAAATTTCACTCCTTTGTTCAGAAATTGGTATCTTGTTATCTGCAACAAGCAACCTTTTTTTATTATGTATAAGGATTACTTGTCATGAGATGCAGTTGGCATGGTTATGGCTAAGTGCTCTTGTCCTATTAAATCCACACCAATATCATCCTAAATGTTTCAGATAAACAAATAGGTTCTTTTGATATCTCAACATACTATCTCTTAGTACCTACTACCTAGTACCTTGTTCACACCTTTCTACTAGGCTGTGTCAATCCTTGAGAAAATGGCTTGAAGTAAAATGAGAAATGAACTGAAATCCTGAATCCTGGTATTGTGTGCTCCATGCTTCAGGAATCTTCACTCTCTGTAATCAGTTTCTTACGAGTTCTTGCTGTGGTTCGTATACCATGCCTCTGGTGAAACTACATGTTTTACCAATTTACCATGTTATGATAAGCTTGGTGATTTGGATGGTGTTGATATGTTTATGCAAATTTATTCACCTGGATGCAATGCAGAAGTGATTATATAGTAAAATATTTTTCTAGTAATCTAGCACGTAGACATAGAGATCTAACAGTCTAATCTTATATTCTTATGTAGTTCCTTTAGTTACATAAGCTCATAGCCTTGAGCAAAATCACTTTCCATATCTCTACTTGTTAAGATGATAGGGGTATAAAATTACTATTCTTGTAAGCTGTAACTGTTACAGATTTATTTCTACAAGGATGGGTGAACAGTACATGCCATTTGAAGCCATGCCTGTAGGATATTTTTTCCCCATATTTGTTGTATAACTGCCACACTTTGTTGAACCCTGCTGTTCTTTCCACCAACTCTGGTGATCCTCTGTGTAGGTTGTGGTGGCTACCATAGCATTTGGCATGGGAATTGACAAATCAAATGTCAGGCGAATTATTCACTACGGTTTCCCGCAGGTTAGTCTAGCCTTCAGTGCTTCTGTTCTAACTTCCAGACACAGTTTTCCTGTTCATGTCATTCACCCCTGTTTGATGAAAATGCACGATAGATTGTTCTGTTCCAACAGCCAGAGAACCGTATGCTTTCCAAACTTGTTTAGGAACATATACACTGTATGCATCCAATGACCTAACACACCTGAACTTCTCTTCTTGGCTTGCTAACAGCATTGGCTTGAATGCTTGATTAGAGGGTATAGGCTTTCCCTTAGATTTCAGAGTTTCAGAATTCAGATACACCCCCAGTATTGATTAGCCTTTCTTTTATGCCAATTTTTTTACTTTTTGTCTGAGTTCCAACCAGTCACTAATCGATTGATGCAGAGTTTAGAAGCTTATTATCAAGAAGCCGGCCGTGCTGGTAGAGATGGAAAGATGTCAGATTGCAGTGAGTTGTGATGCCTCAGATTTGTTACAGTTGTATTAAACATTATTTTGCTGACTTTCTTGTAGACTCTGACAGATACGATATATATATGTATATATCATATGCTAACTTGAGAGTTATACATGTATTATTTATGTTTACCTGCAACTGCTACATGAAGCCTTCAGGCATCACTTTTTTCTAACAATGGGCCTCCTAAGTGAACATAATTTAGCCTTTTTACCTTGGTTCTGTTTTTTTACCATAACCCAGCTAAAAACTGGTCAAAATAATCAAGATCATAAATTTTGATGATACCAGTGGTGCTAGGTTATTTAGTTTGGGGCTTTATTGGCGCCTTCGTACTTAAATGTTCCCTATTCAGTATTTCCATTAAATATGCATCTGTAGAGGGGCCAATTAGCTTGAAAGTTTTCATGGCAACTTCTGTATTTTCTTATTGCTTGTGTTTGAGTTTTGGAGTTTACAAGAAAAGCTCTAGGCCTCTAGGGTATAGTCTACAACATATTCTATGTTCATATGTTGTTTAAGTGGTGGAAGTTGTTGGTGCTGATGGATCTTTTTGCATGTGATGCTGATAGATATTAATGGACCTATGTGCTGAAATTCCCTGCTGCACCTTCTCTTTCTTATTCAAAGTACACCTTAGAGAATAGAGACCATAGTGTTTGCCATCATGCTCTGCTTTTATCAATTGTTACCAAGTAATGCTTTTATTTCCTGCTGCATCCTTTGACCCTTTTCCCCTGATATTTCTGCAGCTCTATATTGTAATTTTTTTAGAGCTCCATCACTCCTTCCTAATAAAAGAAGTGAGGAACAGACAAAGGCTGCATATAGAATGCTACGTGATTGTTTTCAGTATGTATATTATATGGCTATTGAACTCTGATGATGTGATGACGTGTATATTTGCTTAATTGCAAGGGATTAAAGTTGATTATATGTTTTTATATTGTAGCTATTCTTTGAACACCTCAACATGTAGAGCCAAAATATTAGTGAAGTACTTTGGCGAGGAATTTGGTCCTGATGGATGTCGCATGTACTTTTCTACTTCCTCCATGTCTCTTCTTACTTTACAAATCAAGGATGTGTTTCTTGCAATTTCATGTGAAGATTATTCTTAATTGCAGATATGTTTTATATCTGACTTTTACTCTTGACCTCAGGTGTGACATCTGCATTGATGGCCCTCCTCACATGCATGATTTCAAGGAAGAAGCAATTGTGTTCATGAATGTGCTACAGGGTCGAAGTGTGAGTATCCAGTGTAATCTTGTTCTGGCTCACCGTATACTATTCTTGTTTCGAACTCTAATAATTTAATGTCCGTTATAAATTGTAGCAAGATGACAAAATCTCAACTCGGTTGTTGGGGAAGCCAGTAGGTTCGCTTTAGACATACCTTTTTTGAGCTTTGTTTTTTTTTTTCATCTCTGCCTGCAAATGTGGATATAGTTCTGATAGTTCCATTCATCTTCACAGTGTTAAGGTCTATTTCGTACTTTCAGGGAACCTGATACATGTCCTTTTAGGAGAGGAAAGAGAGCTTTCTACTAATTGAAACTTACTTTTTAGCACTGATTTCTGTATAAACTTGGTGGTGTAGGAACTTTAATTCTTATACAACTTGCATTGCTGTCTTGCTGATAGTCTAAAAGTGCATGGTCAACATAGCTGATAAAAAGGAACACAGGCAGCATGATACATAGTTAGAAGCAACATTAGGAGATGCCCCTTCTGATGTTGTTTACTAGTTATTAGCTTACTGTGGGTAGATAGACACATTCATGGTGCAGGATTTCCGTTTTACGTGGTTTCGTCTCATTTCCACTTCTCATGGGATGTCTTTGAATATGGGAATTCTGCGAGAAGTAAATCGAGCTACTTTCAATCTCTTATGCATAAACTTTAGTTACATATTTTTTTACCGTTTTATATGGTTGTAACTTCATGTAAATCCTTGGCATGCAGGGTGATGAAACAGAAGACATGATTTACAGCAGCGTACCCCATTACAGATCTGGCGTGAGAAGGTTTGGGGAGGCACCTAATTTCAGGATGGTTGTCAGTCATATAAGGGGAAAGGTTTGTTCTCAGGATTTCCCATCCTTTGAATTTTTTGAAAACTGGGGAGCAGTTACTGAGAAATATGGCACTGTTAAGCAGGGACCATAGATTGATAGCCGTTTCACTTCTCATCCTTTTTTTTTTTATTTCCATCGTGATGACAATAAGTTCTTAGTTTGAATTGCCAAAAACTGCTGTTGTGATTAAAGATTATCTGTAGCTCCCTAGGTTCGCGGCAACTGACAAGATGTGGTGGCAAGGTCTTGCTCGCATATTGGAAAGCCTGGGGTACATACGGGAAGCAGCTGAAACTGTAAGCAGTTCACTTTAGTAGATTGCCGTCGTTACAATCTGTAATCCCTCTTCTCTGTGTCAACTGATGACGTGTCTGGTTTGCAGCCCCGTGTCTCAATGCAGTACCCTGAGCTGACGGAGGCCGGGCTGGAGTTCCTCCGCAGGTCACAGTCAGAGGCGGAGCCTCTGTCTGCGCACCCGGACGCGGCCATGCTCCTGGCCGCGAACGACCCGAGGCCATTCTCTGACTTCTCAGAGTGGGGCAGGGGCTGGGCGGATCCCGAGATACGCCGGCAGCGTCTGGCGACGGGCAACAGGGCCGGGAGAGGGAGGAGGAGGAAACGGGAGCGGCCGCAGCACCACCCCACCGGCTTCACCACCGCGAAAGAGAGGCTGGCGGCGATACTGTCCAAGAAGAAGAAGCGGAGGAGGGGTTGAGGTGTAGTAGCTTAGATGTGGATGTATATGAGTGAGCCCATTCGGTTTTGGTTGTGGTTTTCCAATTGTTCTGATTCTCGGATGTGTCTGCTACGCTAGGAAGGCCATGACACGGACGATCTCCGATTCGGTCTAACGAGCACGCACTGTTCTGGACGCCGGCCGAACAGTCCCCGGAGTCCCCTCGAAGAATCTCCCTCTTTGTAACCTCAGCAGGTGCAGACATTGTTTGCCTAGCACTCGTACCAGCTGCTGCACCGGCAGGGCACCCGGGCGGGTGAACAGTGACGCAAGTCTCGTCAGGCGCTCAACGTCAGATGGGTCGACGAGCTGCCCGACTCCACGTCCACCCGCTCGTTTTTACGCCGCGCCGCACTGTGCCCTCCGCGTCCATGGGCCTATGGATGGTTTCATGATTGGACGCTGCTGTGCTGTGCGGCTTCGTCTCGTACAAGCAACGGATGGCAAACGGGAGGCCTAGCCTAGCGGCGGCAATCAATCAGGCGTGCGTGCCAACGCTACTGGGCCTGTGCGTGTGGGGGCACACGGGCCTAGACCCGTCTAATCGAGCGCTGTAGCGTCACCATGGGCCTAGCACCGTTTTCCCACGCCGGCAAACACTGTTGAGCCCTGTTGGGACCCGGAGACTGTAATTTAGCCTCCACATCGATCGAACGTTTAAACGCTGGCTAATTACATAGATTGAAGACTAAACGGCGTGACGAATTTATTAAACCCGATTAATCTATGATTAGTAAATGTGATGCTACAGCCTACCGAACCATTCGTTAATTATGGATTAATGAGGCTTAATAAATTCGTCTCGGTGTTTAGTCCCCGTATGTGTAATTAGTTTTATAATTGAACCACTACTTCTAACTAGCATCCAAACATCACATGTGACGTGGGCTAACATTTAGCCTTCGTATCCAAACACCTCCTAAGCCGATGGGATCCCGCATGAATTTTAGAGAAAGTAGTTCAATTTCACAGAAAAAAATTCTCGCATTAAAAAGGGCTTAAGGTTGTTGTTTTCATTTAGTTTTTTTTTTTTGGAAGAAAGGGTAGATGGAGAAATTTTGTATAATTTAAATTCCATATGAAATTTTCTTACGTGGCCTTTTGAAACAAAGGATTGAATTTCTACTGATCCTTTGAAATTCCTACGTAATGGCTCATTGCATTGAGATTTTGGAAGAATTTTAACATGAAGTCCGACCTCTTGGAAACTTTCCTTTGTGCCTGTCTCTTTTCTCTAATTTCTATGTTTTTTCTACACTGCACCCAAACGGTTCATTAGAAACTTTCCTACATTTTCAGTTCCTGTAGGATTGCCAATGACAGGCAACCCTATTCCTATGTTTTTCCTATTCCTGGATTTTATGAATCCTGCATTCCAAAGTACCCCTTACGATTGGAGAGGATACCAAAGAATTGAGAGGGGATTTCGACCTGCCAAGCGATTTAATCTCCCCTGATCCCATTTAAACTAAACAAAGTCTAAGTGCTCGTTTCGAACATAGGATTCTCAAAACGTAGAAATAAAAAAACACAGGATTAGAATACTTGTGCAATTGAAATCTTATAGGAATTTATGCCTCAGTTTGGAATGGAGGAAAAACAAAGGAACTTCGAAGAATTGAATTCCTATAGGAATTTAGGCCTCGGGTGGAATGGAGAGGCTTTGGAACATAGGATTGAACCCTACCAAATCCAATCCTACCAAATTCTTTGAAAATCCTATGAAATGTCTTCCATAACAATTTTGGAGAAAAATAAGCATGTGGTTCAACCTCATGTGTTTCTTTCCTCTGTGTCTTGCATTTATACGTGTTTCCTTTCCATGATGTTTTGTAACTTTCATGTGTTATTCCCTGTGTAAAACGAGGTGCCAGGTATGCAAAACGCATTTTGAGAATGCTTAGTAAACGAGGTATCAGGCTATGCAAAATGCATTTTGATAGAACACGCACCAAACGAGGCGCCACAAGGTGCAAAATGGACAACGAGATCGAGCTAAGCTCCATATTTCGAATCGGGGCGAGGGTTTCGAGGGGATCTTTGATATTCTCTCGACTCGAAAGGTTGTTGGGAGAGGTCGTCGGCCCGACAGTTGATGTTGATGGACGCCGCGGTGGGGGAGTAGCTCGGCAATGCAAAGGTTAGGGGCAGCAATAGTGGAGGATGGCGGAGAGGAGATGGTGAGAGAGACGACGGGTCGAATTAGCCTCAAGCAGCCAGAAGACTTGCGGTCGCATCGACATTTTGCGGAAACGTACAGGAAGCTGGAAAAAATTACCAAACTTTAGGTCACCGTGGATTTCCGTGTGCTCGAAAAATACGTGCAGACTTTTTTTTTATTTAAGGTTATTTCCTATTTCATTCTTGACCATTTGCTACTATTGTTGTTAAAAGGGAGAATGGCATTCATATAAAGTCTCCCAACGGGTAACAGTTCATCGCGACAGATATACAGACAGATGCAAGACGGACATCCGTCCGTAAACTCACAAACGGATTTATTTTTGGCGGGCTCTTACAAATACTGTGGAAAACAAAATATTTATTTATGGGTTCGTGGGCAACCCGCCTCGCATCTCCAGCGAGAGCGAAGGCCACGAGCTAGCGGAGGTGCCGAGACGCCGTCGTAACCCCGAGAAGAGCGGCCTCCGTGGTTGAGATCACCCGGCCCCTTGTTCCTCCGTCCCTCGCCCTGGAGTCGGCTGCGCTCGCAGATTGGGCCCGGCATGTGCGCCCACGCAATAATAACGATCTGCCCGATCTACCCTCCCCGGCGTCCACGCGTCCGCCGGCCCACCGCTCCCTCACCATGCCATGCGTGCCGCCGCCGCCTCCCAAAACGTAGAAGGGGAAAAAAAAAACTACGCGACCAGATAAACCTCCGCGCGAGAAATATAAGTGGTAGTACCAGTACTGTAGTAATTCGCAGCGGTGAAAAAAAAAGAAAAGGAAAAGAAAAGCGGCGGGGCGATGATGCCTCGCCGAGCGCAGGCCTGGGGAAAAAGCCGGGCGGGGAGCGGGCGCGGTGGGCGAAAGCGGGAAGAGGAGGGATCGTCGGGTGACGTCACGCGGGGGGGGGGCGTTCCCGTAAGATCTCGCGCCCCGACCCGCTCCCAAATGATTTGGTCAATCGGATCGGGGACCCCGCCCCCCGGGTGGGGCCCACCCCGCCCTCTCGCTCCCCTATCATGTCGCGCGTCGCGTCCTCTTTCCTTTCCCCATTTTGTGCTGGACAGGTTTTTATTTACGTGGGGTTTTTTTTCCTGTTGTCTGGAAAATGGTTTCCAGATAAAACATTGGTTAGAGAGGCACCGTAAAAAACAGAGCAGGACGGAGCAGGGCGTGCACTGTGGCAGGCGCAGCAGCAGCGCTGCCGCCTTGTAGCCTTTTGCCGGCCAAAGAATCGAGAGCTGGTATGTCCGGCGCCGTTTGGGTCCACGGACTAAATTTTAGTCCCATCACATCGGATGTTCAGACGCTAGTTAGAAGTATTAAATATAATTTAATTATAAAACCAATTACACAGTTGAAAACTAAACGACGAGACGAATTTATTAAGCCTAATTAATCTATGATTAGCAAATGTGATGCTACAGTAATCATTCGTTAATCGCGGATTAATTAGTCTTAATAAATTCGTCTCGTCGTTTAGTCCTCGTCTATGTAATTAGTTTTTTAATTAAACAATATTTAATACTTCTAATTCGTATCCAAACTTTCGATGTGACACGAACTAAAACTTAGTCCCTGCATCAAACGCCCCCTGAGCGTGAGCCATCCGTTAACCCACACACGATTTCATTCGAACCAGGAATCTGCACACGCCGGACAAAACTGCGCCGGTCGGTCGGTCGGTTCGGTCCGTTTGCAGGGGCAGGAGCAGGACGCATGCAGCTTGCAGCTTGCAGCTCGCTTGGATCGGCGTCCGCCGCTCGCGCGCGCGGGGACGGCGGCGGCGGGACCGGTGGCCGGGCTCGCCGGAGCAGGGGCGGGACGCGGCGCTGTTCGCTGGACCGTTTCCTGCTCGGTTTAAAGCCTAACGGTGACGGTGAGGGCCGGCAGCGCGCAGGAACAGCAGCAGCCTGCTGCTGACCGTCGACTGTTGCGGGCAGCGAGCGATCGAGCTGATCTCGAGCTCATGCAGTGCACGGCGTCGATCGACGCTCGCCGGCCGTCGATCTCGTCTCGCGCTGTAAAAGGTGGAGTGCTACCAGTCTACCACAGACTGCCGTGGCCTAACTTGACAGTGGTTTCTTATAGTAGTAAGTACCCAAGTTACTGGTGTGTGTTTCGACCTTTAACACAGGTGTGTGTAAACTTTGCTTCCGTTACACGGAGAGCGAGGGCCTGTTTGGTAGTAAAAATTTTAAAAACTATGGTTTTTGAATACTGTGATTTTCACCTGTTCATGACATAAATGCTACGGTTTTTAAATACCATGATTTTTTCACAGTTTTGATGAAAATCGAGGCTTGTTTGGTTCCATAGTTTTCAACTATGAATGCTTAGTTCTACAGTCTACCATCATCTCTCCTTTCCCTCTCATCCGAGTAAAACCGAGGAAAACTGAAATCCTGACCTCAGTTTCCGAAACTCCAAAAATATCACGGTTTTGGATAAACCATGGTATCCGAAATTGTGTTTTGTTGGTATCAACCAAACACCTTTTGGTTTTTAAAACTATAATATTGACAAAAACCATAGTATTACTTTAAAACCGTAAAAAAAACTTTGCTACCAAACGAACCTGAGACCTGAGTACGGCCTCCGTTAACCAAGTTGTGTCAGGCTCGAGTTCGAGCCATCCACACATATGCTGTGTCCGTGGAACCAGGAACAGTTGGGTACCCTGCTCCCTCGTGTCAGGAACATAAGATTCCTTTAGAATTCCAATCAGCCTGACTTTTAACAAAAAAACTTTGATGGTACATATATCACAAAAATCCATAGATTAATAATGTAATGTAAGATCGAAATATTCCGACCATTTCAAATTATTTGCCATTCAAGTCCCCTCTGAGATGGGATGACCACCAAAGCTCTGACTATTGGTTGGTTTCGGGGTGGGGCATCACTTCCCATTGCACAAGCGCAATGGTGGTTATGTGTTGGCTCGGAACGTCAAGGAGATTGCTTACCGTAAAGCTGGTCTCTAAGCTTTTCAGCAAATGGGGAGGGTAAGGCGTGCCACCTGGCCTATCCAACCAGCTATTAAGATGATCTTTCAGCGAATCGAATTGAAAAAAAAAGGCATTTTAAGATACCAGTACCTTGGAGTCCTCGTGTAGGATAAGGTTGAGGCGATCGGCAGGGGTCTGCAAAAGTGTTGATCACCGACTCTCTGATTCGGTGACTTGTGAACATAAAACATAATGAAATAAACTGATACGTTCCAGAGCCGAACACCAACCACATTGAGCACATTGGATTTGGACGACAACCCTCTGCCTATAGATCGACGACTATGACTCATAAAGCACGTCGGAAAATTCCAATGCGAGCAGGACGGGATGTAACCAAGACATCTTGCGATTGAACTAGAGTCAAATGCGTCGACTACTCAGCATCATCCACCTACCAAATGTAGGGCTAAACCATGCACCGCCTAATATGAGGCGACGTCAAAGGGAGTATAATACTATGGTTTTGGCAACAAAATTTTGAAATACTATGGTTTTGGAATACTACGGTTTTAGTTTGTCAATAACATCAATACTACGGTATTCCAAAACTGCAGTAAAATCACAGTATGCCTCAAAACCAGGTGCGTTTGGTTACAGTTGTTACATAGTGCAGTTTCTGCTCCCGTTCACCACTCCAGGTTAGGCGGGATGCGACGAGCGCGTGCAGTCCTGATGCTCGCGGAGGGAGTATGGAGGGCGCGCAAAGGGCCGGAGCGGCAGCGTGCTCGATCTGGCCGGCGCCGACCCCGCGGACGTCCCCACCGCCGCCTTCTCCCCACTCTCCTCCACGTGCGGGTGGGGGCACCGGCGAGGAGGCAGTTTGCCAGGGAGGAGATGGCTGGCACGGCGAGCGGCGCCTCACCAGGGAGGAGACGGCCAGCGCGGGCGGCGCCCTACCGGGGAGGAGACCGGTGGCAGCGCGGCGTAGGAAGGGCTGGCGCGTGCGTGGAAGAGGCGGGCAGCAGGGGAGGCCCGCCTGGGAGAAGGCGGTACGCGCAGGCAGCGTCGCCCCGCTAGGGAGGAGATGGCCAGCGTGAGGGCGGCGACGCACCGGGGAGGAGGCGGTCCGCGGTCCATGCTCCACCGAGGAGGAGGCCGTTGCCGGCATGGTGTAGGAAGGGCGCGCGTGTGTGGAGGAGGCGGGGCGCTGCGGTGGAGTACCCACCGAGGAGGCTAGTGGTCGCGCGGTGTAGGATGGGTGGACAACGGAGGAAGGGCGCGGCGGGGAAGAAGGCCGTGACGGGTGACGGACGCTGACGGCTGACAAGTCAAAGGGATTGACCACCTGAATGAAAACTTCGGTTGGGAGTACAATTTCCAAAACCACAAAAATACTACAGTATTGGCTAAACCATGGTATTAAAAATTCTGTTTTGCGGTGCCCAATCAAATAGGTTTTGGTCCCAAATACCATAGTATTGCCAATACTACAGTATTGTACAGAAACTATGAAAAAAATGCGGTACTAAACATGACCTAAAGATGTAATAGGTGTATAAGTATATTCGCACAACTTAACTATACGAAGGAGAGGCTCAATCCAGGCTACCTCTAGTAAGCCTAACCGTTCTAATCAAGGGTGAAACGTTCCATTGTCTTCTCACTGGTCCATTTTTATAGGGAATTTTATTTTCTAGTTTCTAACCGTGCCACTTTTTGTCTAGGTAACTATATATCATCATGCCATTCTCCGTGAGAGTTTTATTCTCTTTAAATGTGGCAGTGAGTTAATCAAGAGAGAGATGAAATGATTTTCATCTAAATGGAACCATATCTATACTGTTACCTAGATATATTGTGTCTTGCATGTTGTCTATAAAACCGTATCAAATGAAACTGTGCATTCTCAGTGGTTGTTTTATCTATGATTTCAATCTCCTCAGCCTTATATGGTACTTTGGAAACATTAATATGGAACTTTCTACTGGGAATGACCTCACATGGTTTATCTAGATGGAACACTCCCATCTCCCACAAAACTCTGGCTATTTATCCTCTAACTATATGTCGTATCATTAAGACGTTGATATGTCATATTATTTGATGAAAACAAAATTTCCACCAATATTAACCTCAGACTGCCCTAAGCACCCCTGTTCATGGCCCGTTTGGACATAAAACAATTTAATTTTATTTTATAGGGAAAAATTCCCCAGCATTCCAATACCAATAGGGTCCCAGTGAGCAAGAGACACGTATATGTATAGTGAGGATTAATTACCGTGGTTGCCGGCCTATGCTACAGTAGCAGGGAGGAGGGCGTGGTGGGTGGTGAACCGGTGAATCGTGCGGATTTGATCTGGATCGGGGTTAGCGAGGTGTGATCACGGGATTCGAGGGGGTTAAATTAATTAGGAGGGGGTAGAGTAATTAGCAGCGGCAGCGGGCCGGCTCCTCCGCTCGCCAGGGGCTGCTGCTGGGGCGTGCCGTCGCACAGAGGAAACTGTTTTTCTTCACGCCTCCCGAAGATTTTGCAAAACACCACGCACGTCGAGATTACCATCCCCCGGTTAAACTAATGGCGCTCCCTAATTAACTACCACCACGGCTGCTGCTGCTGCCACTAGTTGGCAGAGTATTTTTTTATTACTGCTAGTACGAGATTAGACTATTGAGGATGACAGTGGGGTTAGATGGCGACGGATGGGTGACAGGTGTAAACATCACCCCCTGTACTTTCTTGAGTTTAATTTCTTCGGCTTCAGCGAATGATTTTGTTTATTCAAGAAGAAAATTAATGATGATGCAGGCTACTATTAGTACTCTGTGCTATCATCCTTCTCCTTGCAAGAGGGTTTTCTTCAGAATCTGCATGGAGATTTACCATGAATCTGCAGACCACTCGACAAGCAAAATCCCTGGTAATTTAATTTGCCCGGAGCAAATATCAGCTACTGGTGGTGGAGCTCCAATCTGGCTACTATAGTAGTGGTGCTGTCATGGGAAGGATTACTGGAGATGACAGCGGGCTATCCATAGACGACGGGTGTAGCACGACTGTTCATCAAATACTAAATACGGAGCACTACCAAACAACGGTTTTTACTCCTGGATTTTGGTAATTTGTTGTGGCTTAGGATTTCCTCGAGGAGAGGAGTGCATCAAATTAATACGCTTGGCAATTATAGCACAGTACCAAAATTATATTTCTGGACTACTCAAATATAAGCAAGTACTCTCTCTGTCCTAAATTATAGATCATTGTTTTTTAACATCAAATTGTTTTACTCGTCTCATTCAATTTTTTAATTATTATATATTTTTGTTGTGATTTAGTTTAGCATATATATAATTTAGTGATGCCTTTAATCTTTTTTATATTTTTATAAATTTTTTGAGTAAGACGATTTGATCAAACTTAATGTTAAAAAAGTTAAGGAACATATAATTTAGAACTGAGGGAGTACTTCTAAATATTAATAAGATTAAACTTATGTAAAAAAAGTTATATACTACTATAATAATTGTATGTCATGTCAAATACTTGAGAAAAAAATATGCCTTACATTTAGACGAGGCAGAACTGAACTTTCTTCACTCAGGAATTTGATTTTATTTTAGTATTTGCTCTTACAAGGAAAATTATATTGAGGAAAGAAATATGTCAAATATGAGTGATAACTATCACAAAATACCAAAATGCTACTCGAGAGAAGACTTAGGCTATCTAGAACACATTTATCTTATTTCTCATTTCAAACTCCACACTTAATATAATGCTGTTGCACTGTTGCGCTGTAAATTTTACACATGCACAACTGCTACGGATAGCTTAACCTCACGGAGATTCGTCATAAATATAAAATCCTTGTGCCAATTATGTAGCTCGTGCAAATCTCTTAGCTTCACGAGATTTGCCGTTCTATATTAGATTAGACTATTAGAGTCGGCGGTCGGCCCTGGATGTCATCTCTTCCTAGCACTACGTCTCAGGTAACGATATTGCCAGGCATGCTCGCAGTTTACGTTTTCATAAATAAAATTACAAACAAGGTGTTCTTCGATGAACCATAACCACATTCATGTTTCCTGATAAACGAGTAGCCCTACTCATTAGCATTTCCTGTACAATCAGATTGGTTTCAACAGCGAAAAGGCAAGAATAGATTTCTCGAGATTGGGATTTGAGAGGGAGGGGGGGGGGGGGGCGCAGGCAGGTCAAAAAAGGTGAAAGTAAAAATTGCTCGTGATATCTTTTGGTTAATTTTGCTGTCACCGGGGCAGTAAAAGGTCCAGAGGCCCATGCCCCCATCACATGCTGCCATGGCGCTGGTGGGTCCACTGCCCACTCTGCGTGGGACCACACACACAGCCCCTAACCCTTCTGGATCTTCTGTGTCGGCCTGTGCGCACGCAGTGACCACTCCAATCCAAAGGCCTAGTAAGCATTCCGATGATAGGAGGTAAATAGATAGATAATTGATGGGTTCAGTAAATATCAAGAGGATGTAATGTAACTTTTGAACAAATAACTCGTTTAGGGTACATATAATGTGATGCTTAGGAGCGGTGCTTAAAGAAAAAACCGCGGTTTTTTTGCCGAACCAAACGGGAGCGATGCTTAGCGGGAGGTGGAGGTGCCTAATTTTGTGTCGATGCTATCCCGTTAGTTGTTGCTTTCTTAATATCGTCGACGCTTCCGCGAGTGCATTCAACGGATTCCATATATGCGTAGCCGGACGCGCTAAAACCTTGCATGCATGCATGACCAGAGAATCCTACCCAAACTACGCAGCAGCAAACGTACTAGCAAGGTAAGCACCGTATGCATTGTAGGGAGGGGGCATAGGGAGGGAAAAGCTTAAAGTAACTCTAATCCTTACCAAACAAAACAAGCACTTGAGTAATCGTGGTTCCCATTGTAAATTAAGACGCTTATACAGATGCTTAACATTTCTCTCTCCTTAAGCACATCTATAAGCCTTCATCGATTGTACATGCTCTTATGGGACCCTCATGGAGAAAACAATATAAAGGCTAGACACGCACAAGCGTATATGAAATCGTATGCAGAGAAACATTTTACCAATCTACATACAAGTAAAATTGTAAAAACAATGTGACTTTGTCTGAGCGACCGAGAAACGATAATACACTCATCATCACTAAAAACCAAGTCACGAATAGGGACATAAATATGTGCCTGCGAAGAAAATAGAAATAATGACACAATGGGAATATAAATAGGTGTTTCTAGCATCTATAGCCAACGATGGACTAGCAAACCCTATAGAGCGACCAAAAGAAAAAGGATATGGGATGGGAAGAACCAATAAAGTCTAGTGCGAATAATGTCGTAGCCTATCTAGATGTGGGTTGCAGTATATTTATGTGCTTGCCAAAAAAAATGAAAACTAACAAACATTTAATATTTCCCTTTTGATGCAATCAATGATGACTAACATTGAGGGCTTAGGAAACATAACAAATCTTGCTACTCCCTTCATACCCCTATATACAGCTATAAGAATTTCCAGACATTAGTAGTCAAATGACCTAGGTGACCTTATTTAATCATGCACGTGTGCCTTGAAAAGGAAAAACAGCCATCAATAAAATGTGCATGACCCTTCAAAAAGAATAGACAAATAAAGTTGCATGCCCTAGGAAAAAATGTTTACAATAGAATTCTTTGTGTGTTTTTGGGTAGAAAGTAGTTGCAATTAACCTTAGTTTTTAATAAAATAGTTTTTGGGCACAAACTTAAGAAAAAACCGTTGTATATTCTTATAATGTTGAACTACCTATTCATAAGAATATTTTCTTAGAATAATAAAACTTAAATGCATGCCAACCATAGATCATGCTCCCAAGATTTAATTGGTTTCGAAGAGCCCATATGATGCAACTTTATCTCCAAGGGTTTTCAGAGTTGATTATTCTCATTCCTAGCTCTAGAAATCCCTAGAGTTAGAGCTATGGGTACTTAAGAAACATTTGGCTGAACAATTTTATTAGCATTTTGGAATAAATATATATAAGTTTAGTCCACATTTTTTTAATCCTACAAACACTAAAACCATGATGAAAATATTGAAGCTAGGGCTAATCAAGCACGTGAGAAAGGTATCAATATAGACTTTGTGTTACTCGTAATAAATAAGCACTTGAAATCAAACCTAGAAACCTAGGGAAGCTTCAAAACCACATATAGATGATGGATGATGTCCACCGCAAACAATCCCATGAGTGCTCCAAAGACACAAAACTGAACAAGAACCTCTCCTTCTATCAGCACTCCCATCACTGTTCATTCCCTCCCTATAGGCCGTAGGCTCTGAACAAAATTTGTAGAAAAAATAAATTAAAAAGAAAACCCCTCTCAGTCACAAACAAAATAATAAAAATTAAAAAAAAAAGGAAGAAGAAGGGCAGATGACTAGATGAGAGAAGAAGCAAAAGAAATGGAGAGAGAGAAAGGGCGGAAGAGAAGACCACAGGAGGCTCCCCACATCTGCAGCTAGCTCCCCATTCCAGCTCCAGCAGCAGCAGCAGCCAGATGCTCTCCCCCGCGAGAGCCCTGCCGCCGCCACCCGCCGCGCCCCTCCCCCGGCCTGTCCCAGCCGCCGGGTAGCCCGATCCGACGGCCCCCGCTGCCCCCATGGGCCGCGGCGGCTCGCGCGCGTCGCCCGCCGCCGCGGCGCCGCCGTGGCACGCGCTCCCGGACGAGGTCTGGGAGCATGCCTTCTCCTTCCTCCCCGCGGACTCGGACCGGGGCGCCGCCGCGGCCTCCTGCCGCTCCTGGCTCCGCGCCGAGCGCCGCTCGCGCCGCCGCCTCGCCGTCGCCAACTGCTACGCCGCGTCCCCGCAGGACGCGGTCGACCGCTTCCCGGCTGTCCGCGCAGTCGAGGTCAAGGGCAAGCCCCACTTCGCGGACTTCGGGCTCGTGCCGCCCGCCTGGGGCGCCGCCGCGGCGCCATGGGTCGCCGCCGCCGCCGACGGGTGGCCGCTGCTCGAGGAGCTCAGCTTCAAGCGCATGGTTGTTACTGACGACTGCCTCGAGATGATCGCGGCATCATTCAGAAACTTCCAGGTGCTGCGCCTCGTCTCCTGCGAGGGATTCAGTACCTCTGGGCTCGGCGCCATTGCCTCCGGCTGCAGGTGAGGACCCGCATCCAGGCCGAGATTTGAGCTAAAACTCAAGCTTTGCGTGGTTCTTGGTTTCCTTTGCACAAATATTTGAGCTTTCTGGGAGTTCCTCTTCGGAAACCTAGATGAATCTTTGACGAAAAGCTCCTCTCTCTCTCTCGGTGCCATTTTGGGTCTTTGCGATCTAAAGCAGTTCCTGGTTAGGGGAAAATGATTTGAACTTGATTTTCCTCTCAATGATGAACTGCTCGCGATGATTTTGAGCTAAGCGTTTGATCTCTTTCTGTGTGCTCGTTGAGTAGTAGTATTTGTGGATATAGTTAAGCTCCAGTCTAGATTTGATCTTTTCTTCGTGTTCCCTGTTCTAGTGTGATCCGGAGTGTTTCAGTATTTGCCTACTTGTATGTGTCAAAAGAGTGATTTGTACTTTAGCAGAAAGGATTTTCAGTGACCTTCGATACAATTTGTTGCTCATGTCACCATCAAAAGCTTTGCCTTTCTTAGCTTGGATTCCTCTGTAAGCTTTTATTCTGTTCTTGAGAAGCTTTGACTCAGGATTCTACTGTGGTTTTGAGTGATTGGCCTGTGGAGGCGCTATCTTTCTTGCTTTCTTGCACGGATCTGCGGGTGGCAGAATAAACATTTATATTTGCTTGGGCAATGATGGATGCATCCCTTTATCTTTCCACCAAAATGATAGGGTTGTTTCAAGATTAGAACCAATTGGACGCACCTTTACTTAAACAATTGTATTCCCCCACCTTGTGAGATGCCAGATCTGACTTGGAACTGTTTTGCTTTTCGTTTATGCTTGAGATTCAAGTGAGTTCTCGTCCTGATGTAAGCTTCTATCTGGATTCAAAGAATCAAGCCTTTTAGCATGCTTTTGACATTAGATTCCTATTTGTGGGGTTGTGCTTCCCTCCACTTTTGTCATTAAGTTCTAGCTACTATCTTGCTTTAGATGGAAGTATGTTGTATTTGATCCTACACTGACTTTGCTTTATTTCGGTGATTGTTGAATCTGAGGTGCGCACACGAAAATTTACTTAGGGAGAACTTACTGTATCTCTCCGAAAAGAATTAGCATCTTAATAAAGTCCTACCTATTAAAGGAACTTGAAGGATCTGACACGTAAGATGCTGATTTCTTGTTAGTTTGATCCTCACCACACCAAAGCCACATCATTTGTACTATTTTTTTTGTCGATAAGAAGCACTTCTATATGGAAAAGCGACTCTTGATACGATCAAATATGTTTCTGTAGTTGTGCAAGCGCACATTAACAGAATGGAGGTTGATTGATTCTGGATAACACAGTTTGTTGTGGCTGTCTAGCTGTTAGCCTGTTACTGCACATACACCTATTTTATACCAGAACTAGGTGTCATACGTATTTGTTTTGATTTTTTGATTATATGTTGATTTAAAGATCTAATTTTGAGTTGGCTTCAGCCTGAACCGCCTCTCATGTTCTGCAAGGGTCCTTGTAACCCCAAAAGGTTGGGCAAGGAATTTGATGTACATACTCTTTGGATTATAATGATATGGTAGTCAAAGTCCACGATTTGCAATTACTCCTATTTGTTAACATCAATGATTATAGTTTGCTAGTTTAGGCTTCTGATCGTATCAATTACTCACATTATGATTTCAGAATAATAAGCTATCTGATGGGTGTACAGGTTATGTACCCAGTCCAGGTTATGTACAAACCTATGTTAGGTCTTTATTACTGACGCTAGTGCCATGTGAAGTTTAGTGTTATTGTCTAAATACTATGCTTACGCTGTTTGGCGCATTTGCTTTTCCATGTCTGTCATTTTGGTTGCCTTGTCATGTGAAATTCTTACCCTTGCTATTGCTTCGTCTGGTTCATATCTGCTGATCATTCTCCGAGATTTCATCATGTAGCAATGGAAGTGATTGCTGATCTGTCTGCGAACTAAGCCTGTTTAGTTTGAGCGCCATAACTTGATGAATACTGCTTTATACCGGTTATTCCTGCAAAGCACCTCAATTTGCTGCACCGGCTTCTGGATGATTCTATGTTGGCAATATTCTAGATATTATTTCTGCATGAATATAACCTAAAAAGGTGAAAGTTGCAAGTTCAACATTTCTACCTTATCCCAGGCATCTGCATGATATGCCAGGAAAGCGATATGATGTGTATACACTATCTGCAGTTATTAGCTGTTACTTTCTCCCTTTATGGCTTTTGAGAAGAAAAGGTTGTACGTGTAACAAAAGTAGGTTTCACGTGTTGCCTTCTACATGTTTATTGGGTTATTGAGTATTGGCAAATCTCTGTGAAAGCTAGCGATGTCTATGCTGCTATTGCTTCCTTTATTTAACTTAAGACCAATGCTTGAGTCTTCCTGAACTTTGCGGATGACGTTAATTCTGATCCATGAACTGTGACTTTGTTGATGCTGATGTAGATCTTCAGCTTTTTCATAATATTTTGTCTGTTTTTGTTTATTGGTTATATTCGCTCTGAGTATACAACGCAGTGATTTTGCATGGCTATAACTTGACATAGACCGCAGAATAATTACCGTAACATATATTTATGTGAATCCTGATATAGGTTGCTTTCAAAATGCATCTGAAGTATAGGTATTCACATAAAACAACAGCAAATTAGCAACATTCTATCATAGTATCATGTGATTGGAATGATGTAGTTTGTTTGGTACTAGTTTAGGGACTGGGATGTGCTATTGTTTTTTAAGAAGGCACATATATCTGGAGCAATAAAGTATTTAGTTAATGATACGTGCACCAGTTGTGTTTTCAGGATTTGCATACGCCTGTAATCCCTTCAGTGATTTCCCTTCGCAGATCTCCATGATCATTTGGATGCGATGATAGCATTGGCTTTTGGCTGCCTTGTTCCACTTGTCGCTGTTTTTTTCAAGATATGCCTAGTCACCTATTAAAAATGTTATTTTCAACCTCTAATATTTGTGTACTCTCTTTGCAGAAACCTAAGAGAACTTGACCTGCAGGAGAATGAGATTGAGGATTGCTCTATTCATTGGCTCAATCTCTTTCCAGAATCCTTCACTTCTCTGGTAACTCTAAATTTTTCATGCCTAGAAGGGGATGTCAACATCACTGTGCTTGATCGGCTAGTAACCAGATGCCACAACCTCAAGACTCTCAAGCTCAACAATGCTATACCTCTTGACAAGCTTGCTAACCTCCTTCGCAAGGCTCCTCAGATCGTAGAGCTTGGAACAGGAAGGTTCTCTGCGGATTACCATCCGGATCTCTTTTTAAAGCTTGAATCAGCATTTGCTGGTTGTAAAAGCCTAAGAAGGCTTTCTGGGGCTTGGGATGCTGTTCCAGAATATCTGCCAGCATTTTATTGCGTATGTGAGGGCCTCACATCACTAAATCTGAGTTACGCTACTGTACGAGGCCCTGAGTTGATAAAATTCATTGGCAGATGCAAAAATTTGCAACTCTTATGGGTATGCAACACTTGTCCACATCTTTTACTTAACTGAGAAATATTTGTAATTTACCTTTAAAGTCTAAGCTAGTCTCATGTATATTGGCACGGACGCTTGATTTCTAGGAAGTGAAAGTACATAAAAACTGTTTCGATTGTTTCAGTAAGTGTTAGACCCTGTGCAGATACTTTTTTAGCGCAAGTGAGAACCGCTTTATGGTTAGGGTGCAGGGCATGACATTGTATGTGGAAGCATTGCATGAAGTTATTTTAATGGGTGTTTTTTATCTTTTTGTGGAACATGAAATAATTAGTGTGCCATATAATGCTTTCAGTGTTAAATTGTGTGTTGGTTCTGGGTATAAATTAATTCAAGACCACCTGACTAGACTTCTGTGCGATTGAATTGAGGACACTATTAGATGAATTGCTTCTGTTTGTTTTAGAGCAGAATACCTATTCTTGAATATTCGTTTCTAATTGTTCGAACGTGCCATTTTCAGGTTATGGATTTAATTGAGGACCGTGGTCTAGCTGTTGTGGCATCGTCTTGTAATAAACTGCAGGAGTTGCGGGTCTTCCCTTCTGCTCCTTTTGATGCAGCTGAGCAGGTTTCATTGACTGAAAGAGGTCTGGTTGATGTCTCTGCCAGTTGCCCGATGTTGGAGTCAGTTCTATACTTCTGCAGACGGATGACTAATGAGGCCCTTATTACGATTGCAAAGAACCGGCCCAACTTCACTTGCTTCCGCTTGTGCATTATTGAGCCTCACACGCCAGACTACATCACGCACCAGCCTCTTGATGCAGGTTTTAGTGCCATTGTGGAATCATGCAAGGGCCTTAGGCGGCTTTCTGTTTCAGGCCTTCTAACAGACAATGTCTTTAAATCCATCGGGGCACATGCTGATCGCCTTGAGATGCTGTCAATTGCCTTTGCTGGGAACAGTGACTTGGGCCTTCATTACATCCTTTCGGGCTGCAAGAGCTTGAAGAAGCTAGAGATCAGGGACTGCCCATTTGGCGATAAGCCCTTGCTGGCAAATGCTGCCAAGCTGGAGACAATGCGATCCCTTTGGATGTCGTCGTGCTCACTGACCCTGGGCGCATGCCGACAGCTTGCACGCAAGATGCCCCGACTTAGTGTGGAGGTAATGAACGATCCTCGACGGGCATGCCCCTTGGACTCACTCACAGATGAGAGCCCTGTTGAGACAATATATGTCTACCGGACAATTGCAGGTCCAAGGTCTGACACACCAGCCTGCGTGCAGATTGTCTAAGCCTGTGAAGGGGCGCCCTGCGGGTTTACAAAGGTGCAATGGAAGTTCCATTTTCAATCTGGATCTGTACCTTCAACACCTTACCAGCATAATATATGGATCGTCTCCTTGAAGTAGAAAGGCTGGTGATCTGGATGATCCAACCATAATCTCTGCTCGGCTGTAAAGCTGTTTCTGCGAGTTTAGGGCGAGACTCGGGGGATGCCTTTTCAGGTGTTAATAACCGTAGGGAGGAGACTCGACGAGTTACAGAAACCACTAGATAGCGTGTTGAGAAAACTTGAGTCTGTTTTCTTAGCGTGTTTAGTTCTTTTCCATGTATAAAAGAAATATGGGATCATTCCAATGTCAAAATGTACTGTACCATCGGAACAATTGTACCTGGAGCCTCTACTTTTTTGACCTCCCCTCTCTAATTATGGGTTGCTTCTGCTCCAACTTGTGGCTTGTGAATGCGAAATAATTTGGGCTTGTATGGGGTCCTTCCTTACATGTGGCATTTCTCTTGCATGCTGGGGAGAATCGTACTTCACTGGCTTCACCTTGAGGTTTAAGCATCCGACTGGAATTGTGATGCCGGTGGCTTGCAGACGGGGTTTGCTTCAGGTTCTGCTGTGGGGTTCAGAATCAATTCACTTGAATTGTACACGTGTTTTCCTCAAAGGAAAAGTTAATTTACCACTATGGTAACATAATCTGTGTGTTTTACCACTATGGTAACGTATGAATCCATCATCCACTGAGAATGGTTTGTATGAGTTGAGCGCTGAACATAAAAAGGGCAGCCTGGTACATTTGGTTGGACCCACTTTGCTGAACATAGAAAATACAAAATAGTTTTTTTTTCTTTCCTAGGCTGTGACTTGTGTGCTCTCTTCTTGGCATTTAACTGTACAGAGACTTCCATAGTTTTGGATGGTCTGTTTTCTGAACGCTGACGCTGACATAAAATCGATCCTGCGATTCGGTGGCTGGCTCAATGGCGCTACGCACAGCACGGTTCCGTGTGGCCTGGATTCAAAAACGCTATGGGCTCGGGACGTGGGAACTCCATTGCCGGGCTGTACAGTGGGCCCCACCGATGTTGTGGGCTTTTGACATGCCGGAATCTGGGCTTTTTTTATTTTTTATTTATTTTATTTATTTTTTGCAGAAATAAATAGAGGATTCAAAAAATTACAAATCTATACCATTACCGCCGGACCATCCGGCGGTAATTAAAAAACGCCGCCCTATCCGGCGGTTTAATGACGTGGCATCCTCTCTGCCGCCGGATTTGAACCCCTGTCATCAAACCGCCGGCCGAAGCGGCGAAATTAAAAAATCGCCAGACCACCCGGCGATATTTAAAAAACGCCGAATGGGCCGGCGATTTTTAATTCCCCATGGCGGTATTTAGGTCCTGTTGGCGTTTTTTAAATAATGGCCGGCGGTATTTAATCCTTTTGGCGTTTTTTAAATAATGCCGGCCCATCCGGCGATTTTTGCTCCATATTTTCAAAAAACAAGAGCATGGTAGTTTGTTAAATAACCAATATGAGTATACGTACAAGCAAAATGTCAATTAAAAAAATTCTTTGAATGTGGGCATGGAAACTATTGTAATCAGTACCGGTAAATTTGTATTTCTTTATTTTATGACGTAAAATATTTGTTTTCTTTTTCTTACTATGGAGGACGGAAAAAAATAAATTATGAGAGTACACGTTACATTAAATTGAAATCACAGCGTTACATTGAGTACGACATGAACAATTGATGCAGAAGTTAAAACGCAACATAGATTAAACTCGGATACATAATTCTCAATGTTGACAGCGTAGATTAACGACACAAATAAAGTTGGACACACTTGCGATGCCTTGTCGTTGTAGCGCGTAACTCGCGCTACACAATTGACTTGGCTTAGGTAATTTGAAATGCTAGAAACGTAAAAATAGTAGGAAGTTCGTCTAAGCGAATTGGTTCGGGTAGTGCTGCGACGGGCCTCCGAGATCATAGTAGCCGTAACCTCCGGATGGTAGAGACTTGGGGGGCATACGCTGCCGCGGATGGTACGGGCATTTGCAGAAGGGGTCAGGGCACAGGGGATCATCTTCGAGTCCAACCACTATCACGTTAGCGTCAGCCTCGTTTTCCAGAGAGTTGACGCGACACTCAAGGTCGTGGATCTTGGTCTTCAGGTGGTTGATATAGTCTTCGACGTAGGCATGGTGTGGAGGATCTACCCACTTGGTGAAGCGGCATGCCGTGTCAGTGGAATCCTGCAATCATATATATCTCTTTTTAGAAACAATTTGAGTTATGTCAGAACAAAGTGTAGAGAGCGAGTTTGAGCACACACGTAGCCAAAAGGGCATATGTAGAAGCGACGACCTCCATCGATGAACTCATCGAACACCTGCACGACACAATACTCACCACAACGGCACGTAGGCTACACCTCCGTGCGATCATCGTAAGGCCTAAGCCTGCGTTCGCCAACAAAGGCGTCTTGTCCCTCTAGCGGGAAGTCCTCCAGTAGATGTGGAAACATGTCTGGGCCTTGAGGACCTCCCCAGAGGAAGTGGTGGCTACGACGTCCTCCACCCCTCCCTCCTCGGCCTCGGCCGCGGCCACGCCCCCTTCCTCCCGGCTCGGCCATTGCTCCCTCGCTCTGGTAGTGTGTTGTGTGTGTTCTTTGAATGTGTGCCATGTTTTTATAGTCGAGATGGGGGTTGAGTTGTCTTCTAAAAACGAAAAAGTTGTTAGGTCAAAGTGGAAATGGTACTGAAAAGGCCACGCAGGTGTTGTCACGTCGAACGGAAAAAGCTACATAGGTGTTGTCACGTCGAACTGAAAAGGCTACATAGGTGTTGTCACGTGGAACTGAAAAGGCTACATAGGTGTTGTCACGTCGAACTGAAAATGCTATGAATGTACCTGTAACTGAAAAGGCTATGTCTTGCGCTGTCACGTAAAACTGAAAATGCTACATAGGTATTGTCATATAGGAACTGAAAAGGCTACGCATGAACCTGTAACTGAAAAGGCTACGTGATGCGCTGTCACGTCGAGCAGAAAAGGCTACGGAGGCATCTGTATCTGAAACGATTGCCTACGTGTTGTCACGGCGTACTGCAAAGGTGAAAGTGATAAAATACATGATGACGAAAGTACACTGAACTAATGCAAGTCAACTCTGGAACTATAATCTAGCTATGACCTCTCTTGCTCCTGCGTGCAGCTCTCTGGGCAGCCCAAGTGTGGCGTGACCCGTGACTAAATGGGTCGGGTGCCTGTCGAGTACGTCGGCCAGGGACTGCATCGGGCGCTGGCGGCTCCTGTGACTGCTGAGTTTCGTGGGGTGGCGCCTCCTGTAGCTGTGAGTAACCAATCTCATCATGTCGCGGCGGCGACGCGAACAAGGACTGCGCCATCTGTTCTGCTGCACCTGGTGGACTGTCAGGAGCGTGGCCGGCTCCGTAGTTGTCGTCAGGGGTCGTGGCAGCTTCATATCCTGCAAATCAATCGCATGGATTAAAAATGTAAAGTAACACTTTAACAGGCATGACGAGTATGCTGCATGTATGTGAATGCCACTTACCCCACTCAACGTCACGAGTCCGTGATGTCCCTGCAGCGAAGACGTCGTGGTGGTAGGTAGGGTGACGAGACGATGACCCAACATGGGTCCCGTACTGCGTACCTGTTGCACGGAACATGCATAAATAATTGACGAACTCGTGTTTAATTTAATTGACCTCTATAAGAAATACCTGGCGGCGGGTAGGTCATCGGCGGAGTCTGCGCAAACAGTGGTACCGGAGGTCGTACCGGAGGGGGTCGTGCCCTTGTACCTCCTTGTTAGGAAGGTCCCGTCGATGCATATCACTGGGCGACAATACTGGAATGCATTGATACATGCCCCCAAAGCAAAGAAAGCACGCTAAAGAACACGCTTTGTCCGGTCCTGAGGCAAATTATAGTGCTTAATCTCAAAGTAACTACCCGGATTCCGGTCACATAGTGTATTCAGCACACGTGGCAGGTTGTGGTACGATGCTTCATACGTACCCCATCTCATTTCCAACGCCTTCTGTTTTGCCCTATAAGCTTTGCTGTAACTTATTTTGTACTGAAAGTCATCCTCTATGCTATTGATTATTGCTTTCGGCTCATATCCAGGATTATTTACTATCTTTGAGTACATATGTTGAGCCACAAAATCAGCTGTCAAGTTACGGTGATGACTCTCAAGCTCTTCAAGGACGCATGTATGATGTTCAATTCTTGAAACGGTGCAGAAAATATCATACTTTCCCAAGAAAGCATGGACCCTAAAAGGACAATCATCTCGTATGCACTTCACATCATAGACTCGTGGACTGCTCTTTTGAACTCTGAACTCTTTCTTCAGGCACTTAGCCGACCATCTTTGCACGGCCTCTTTCAGCTCTATCTTGCTATGGTAAATAGCTACCACAGATACTTCATTCTCACTATATTCCCATGGAACCATTTTACATTCATTTACTAGCAGTTCTGAGTGATCAAAGTTGCTCCATTGACTTGGAACCTGGTTCAATATTTCATCTTCACTATCTGAATCTTCATCAACAGGGACATTGGCCTCGGCATCCTCCCGCTGCATCTGTTCAACCAAACCTACAATTTCTTCACCCTCATCTACCTCACCCCTTGGTTCCCGTACTGTTTCATTTGCTTCACCTTGCTTACCTATATCAACGCCCACCTCGTTAACCTGATTCACATTATTTTCCACCACTTCTTCAACTGTTGTGGCCTCATCACAGCCCCGTGAGCTTTCTGGTTCACCATTCACCTTCTCGTATGCTTGCACAAAAAGAACCAGAGGTAACCCATGACGCAAAGCTAACATCAACAAACCTCCTCCATACGGCAGTGCTTTCTATTTGCACTAATTCATAATAAACAGGAGATGAACTCATAGTTGTTACTGCTGAGATGCTCAATTGACATTCATCATAATTCAACTTAAAACACTTCATGAACCAGTTATACACTGAACGAAATGGCCTCTCAATTGCTTTGTCCAGCCCTTTTGTCACTGACCGAAACCCACTCAAATCTACCCCGAACTGACCGTAACGTATCTCTCCTTCACCAAAATATATCTGAAAATATGTTTTCTGTGACATGCCTGACCACAAATGCGACAACCAAGACAGTACTTAGCACATATGTAACCACATTTCTATATAACACTAAATTTTTCTTATATTATAATGATTGAATATTCTATCTAAATCTAAAACTGGTAAATATGCTAATGTCAACTAAAATAGTATGAGTATTACATAAAACGAGACTAAATCCGCTAATGGTAATTCAAACTAGTGCTAATATTATATAAAATACTACTACTGTTACCTAATCTATTAATATTGTATCTAAACTACTACTAATATCAAAGAATACTACTAATGATATTTAAAATGCTAAAAAATACATGTTTCAAAGAAAATTTACCTGCAACCTTTGCCTACTCTACTCTCCCTCTCTCTCCCTCTCTCCCTCCTGGGCGGCGCGCCGGCCGCGCCCTCTCCCCTCCGCGCCCTCTCCCTCTCCTCCTCTCCCCTCCGCGCCCTCTCCCTCTCCTCCTCTCCCCTCCGCGCCCTCTCCCTCTCCTCCTCTCCCCTCTGCGCGACGCGACCGAGCGGCGGCAGGACTGCGCGGGCGGCGGGCAGCGGCGAGGAAGAAGAAGGAAGAAAGAAAAAAGAAAGAGGCGACCGGCGGGTGTATGGGCCTAAAACCGCCGTCCCCGCCGGCGGTTTTTAAATACCGCCGCCCAATCTGGCGTTTTTTGGTCCCTAGGCCCACCCGTCGCTGCGCATGCCGCACTGCCAACCTGTTCTGGCGGTATTTAAAAAACGCCGGTTGATCCGGCGGTTTTTAAATACCGCCGATTGGGCTGGCGGTTTTTATATACCGCCAATTGGTCCGGCGGTATAGGTCCATATTTGCAAATTTTTCAATCGCCCATTTATTTTTGCAAAAAACGATTTAAATAAATATAAAAATAAAAAAATTTCCCGGAATCTCACAGGACCGACGAAACAGCTGGGCTCGGAAAGCAGCCCGGCCCATCGCATAAACAAACGGAACGGAAATGACGTCCTCCATTTATGACGATTTTTTTTCTTCCTTCCCCTCTTTGGAATGGCACCCCCATTTCCTTTTCTTCCTCCTCCGATCCACCACGCTTCACCCTCCTGCTTTCTGCTGCTGCTGCTGCTTCCCTCCGTGTGTGCTGCTGGCCCCCCCCCTTCCTAGCTGCGACGGCACGGTGAGGGAGCGCCCGCGCCCTCCTCCGCCGGCGACGAGCAGGTACGCCCGCCCGCCCCATTCGTCGCTCTCCTTCTCTTCCTCGCGAAAATCGAACGCCTCAAACCCTAGCCCACGCTAATTTGTGCTCGGATCTGGCCAGGTACGCCTGCCAGCTTCGACGACCCGGTGTGCATGCGTGCGCCCACGCCCGATGCCGGGTCTGCCCCTGCTAGCGTAGCAGGTGGAGGCCGAGGTTCTGCGAGGAGGAGGAGCTGGGACGGTATGGGCACGAGCTCGAGCCGCTGCCAAATTTGAAGCCTGCCTATTATTAGCTTGGGCACACCGGCGTTCGAGGTGCGCGCTTCTCCGTGCGAATGTGGCCATTTTGTTTGTGGGCATGTAATAGTGGCTATGCATATGTATGTGGCGATTAGCGTGTGCGTGTGTGTGTGACATGCTGCTTAACCTGCGCAGGGATGTATAAGAACCAGCTCCAGGAGCTCGCCCAGCGGAGCTGCTTCAACCTGCCGTCCTACGCGTGCGTCCGGGAGGGGCCGGACCACGCGCCCCGGTTCAAGGCCACGGTGAACTTCAACGGGGAGACGTTCGAGAGCCCCGCGTTCTGCTCGACGCTGCGGCAGGCCGAGCACGCCGCGGCCGAGGTCGCCCTCAACGAGCTGTCCAAGAGGGGGCCCTCGTCGACGCTGGCCGCCAAAGTTCTGGTGAGTTCTGTGGTCTGGAGACCGTTCTTTGTTGCTTGTATGGTGAAATCCCCTCTTGCGTGCCAGCTGACTAACAGGCTGGAGGATTGCTCACCTTAGATCACACTGTGATTCTTAATTGTAGGATATGCCGTGAGTGTAGTAGCACACAGAGGATCCCATCTTGGATCTTTGCTGGGACCTATTGATAACTACCACATGCTTAATCATCCTGAAACATCCTGGAGAATCACTTTCTTCCCCGTCCCCTTCCCCTTCCCCTTCCCCTTCCCCTCTATAACGCACACACACTGGAGGTGAAAATCTGGTATCATATATTTTGAGAAGTTTAAGCTTATAGTCCCTTTTCCCTTCTTTCCTGGTTCGCTATGCATATGCTTCTTCCTGCAACCATTATCAAAATCACAGCTGTTTTTTTTTTTCCTGCCTGACTCTAAGGCGGAAGCTGGATAAGTTTCTGATGAGCAGTCATGCAGAATAGTGGTATATACCATCCACGTTTCTTCTGTAGTTATTTCCATCTTTCTTAAGTCAAACTTGCTGAATATTACTATACTAGCCTTTACATTTTACATAAACAAGATCATACACTTTGACTCATCACGTATTTGCACTGTGGTTGTGAGCTGTAACTTGTAAGCCAGCCTTTCCCTCAAGTCAAAGAACAATTAGTTCCATCTGGCTTTCGGATCTGTGTCAGAATCTGCTCTGCCAAATCCCAATCACAGAGCATATTAAAAGTTCACTGTTCTTGAAAATTCCCACTGCAATAAGTCAAACGGAAGAGGTGTTATTTATGATGGATTGGTTGGGAAGGTGTTATTCTTTTATGATGTGGGATGTTGACATGCTAGTTGTCACATCCACATTGCCTGCTTTTGCAGCAAGTACAGTTCATGTGGTTGAAGTTTCAAGGCCGGATGTTTGTGAACTTTTTTCTTCCCATATGCGTCAATATGAATAGTCAATGCATGCGCCATTGATGCCATCTGCATTTCGGTTTTTGGATCGGAGAATAGAGAGAATTTGTGGTTACTATTTGATATATTTCCTACTTCATATTGCAATTGTAGTGAGTGACAATGTAACATCTTGAGGAATGCTGTTGAATCTGAGGGGCTAACTCTGTTTATTCCTCAGGATGAAACCGGGATATACAAGAATCTTCTTCAAGAAACGGCTCATCGAGCTGGTTTAAAACTTCCTGTGTACACTACGGTTAGGTCTGGGCCAGGTCATACACCTGTGTTCACATGCACAGTGGAGTTGGCAGGAAAGACATTTACTGGCAATCCTGGCAAGACCAAGAAGCAAGCTCAAAAAAATGCTGCAATGGCTGCCTGGTCTGAATTGAAGCAACGTGGGTACCTTGAGCTTCACTTTCTTGATGCATGATTTTGTTGCATCTGTTGTGTGCCTTGCATTGTTGTTAAGAGTTAGCTGTGAAGCGATTATTGGCTGCAAGAATATAAGAAAAAACTATCATATCTTCACAGCAGTTTGTGTGCCTTTCTGATATTTAATAATCCATAAAGGGTGCATAGCGACATTTGCAATTTACCGTAAATTAATTCGTTTGCTGACTTTAATCTTTTGTTCCTAACAGTGCCCCGGGTAGGTGAGCCATCGTCCTCGTCATGTCCACCTGATCAGGATGACGAAGAGCAGGAACAGGTCATAGTTACTCGTACTCTAGCAAGCCTGAACCAGGCAAATGGTGGCAAGGCGCCACAACAAAAGGAAAAACAGCAAATCAATAACCGCACATCATCACGGAGATCTTATCCTAAACCAAATACAGCATACCACCGATCACACCAGGCTTATCCTAGCGTTCCACCGGATCGAGCAATGTACCATCTGTGGCATCGGATGCAGGCACCACAACAGCCAACGCCTCACTTTTCAGTGGTGCCAGCTATGGGCAATACAAGGTTTCCACCAGCAGCAGCTATGCTTTCCATGTACCCTCCACCTCGAGGGCAATTCTCCAATCCGGCTAGCCAGGATGCTCTAGGTCTTCTTCCATGTTTTCCTGAAGCTGCTTCTGCTCTGCCACGGTACTTTTCACCTTACCCTGTCTCCTATGTGCCAAGAAGTCCTTTGCCAGTTACAGTTCACAAGATTCATGAGAAAAGGCAAGATCATACTGAAACAGTTCGAGTTTTCTGATGCTGTGGTCTTCACCCAGTACACTACTCCCAATTCCTCTAGGGCATCAGAATATGGTGGTCCATGCAAGGTTCAAGAATCACCCAAAAAGGGGAAAGAAGACTGTACTGGGAGCAGTGGTTCCCCTGAGGAAGAAAATAACGCTCCTCTCACAGTCTCAAGTTCTACCGCACATCCATCACCGCAGAAGTTGGAACCGTATGAAGATAAGCAAACTTTGCAGGCAGATTCGAAGCAGGCCCATGAACAGCAGCCAACATCATCCTCGTCCTGGGTTAGACCCTCAGTTCCAGCACACCTTTCTATTCAGCAAAAACAATGTACTAGCTCTGTTCAGCATGATGAGCCTATCCACAGAAGGAATCCTGCTCAGACTGGATTGCCTGCATCACCAGACTTGTGGTCTTCCTGCTTGCAAGCTTCACCGAGATTTGGGCCTTCACTTCCTGCAAACCTACCAAGTTCCGTATACAGGCAGCGATCTCCATGGTTGTCTGCACCTGTTACAGTTCGAACTGCAGTTCCTGTCTGCTCAGCAAGGCCAAATGTGGTGAATTCTACCACTGGGACAGCTCCAGGAAGACCCGCTGTCCAGAATCGCTCCGTGGCAGCTAGAGTTGAGCCCGAATCTCACAAGCACACTGGAGAAAGAGATCAGAACGGCCCTGCAGCAGCGAGTTCAGAACTCAATATGCTCCACATTTGAGCTGTGGTTTTCCTTCTGCTGAGCTTTAGTTAGGAGACTCGCAGCATGTAAGTTTTGTTTCATTCTTTACTTTTTCTTCATTTTCGTTTTTAGTTAGATAGGTTGAGCCCCTGAAAGAGTCAAGTGAGAGGGGCCAGTGCTTGCTGTCGCCACGCCCTTAAATTTTACATATACCACTTCGTTTTCAATATAAGTGAGCGAGAACTGTATTATAGAGAATGCAAAGGTTTTCCTCATGCGGTCACTGTTGAGAATTCTTACCGCTATTATCTGTTGACTGACTTAATGCTGGATTAGTTCTGGGTTTCACAGCTTGAGTACGCATCTTTATTCAACCTGTTGCATTCGGTGTTCCACCCCTTGGAAAATACCGATACGTATCCTAGGTCCATACTTGGGTGTACCTCGGTCCAGATATTTGATCAGTTTTTTTTTATTGGGCCAGATCTTTGACCGGTCCATACTTCTATTGAAATGGGTCCGAACCATTTTAATAAAAAAATGACATTCTATTTTAAAAAAAGTATTTTAAGTACCTTTAGTAAAAAGAATGTTCTAGATCAAATTAATAATACTCATATTACTAAAATTAAGAAAAAAAAAGAAAAGGAAAGGAAAAACAATCTTAAAAAATGTTCATAGTATTAAAAGATTAATTTTATATTGTAAGGAAAAGAACAAAATAAATAGAAAAGGAACGTCCAAGGCCGCGCACACACGGAAAAAATGAACGGAACGGACTGAAAAAGGAAAATAATCTCATGGCAAAATGCCTCATGCGCACAAAAAAAAAGGCATAATGTGAAAAACAACATGAGACGGAACAAACACGTCAGACGAAGTGGCAAATGAGGACCGAGATGTTTCAGATATGAAAGGAAAAAGAAAAAAGAAAAGCATGCAGAGAAAGAGTTAAAAAGGCTTTTGTAGATGTGAACTAAATATGCCAATAAGTAGTCCAAAATTAAATAAACGAGGGTGGATGGACGGTGGCTTCCGGTCCTCCTCCGATATGTTTCAAATGTCATGAGAAAAAACAAAGGCTATTTCTGATACTGCTCTGATACTCTCTGGTATACTTCACAGCCCATAAACCCCTCAAAATGTAGCCCACTATCTCAAAATGGAACCTTAATCTCTGGAAGGTTATTATTTACCAGACTATCTATCTGTCCATAATTCCTTGTGTTCTGTCATTTTTACACAGCGAACGTCGTGGTGGAAAGCTGAAATATCCGTTGAGCTAGTATTTTCTGAACTTTGAAAGTCGATCGGTACATATGTATGTATGTTACCGGTCGGAGAAGAAGGTGATGGAAGGAAGACGATGTGAGAGCTGTCCTTGTGCCCAGCTGGGGTTACCTGATGAACGCTGAACGAACCAGCACAGGATCCGATCCGACCTAATGCTACCTTACACACACTAGTCGTCGTCCAGCGAGTAGATGGCGTCCGGGTCGCCCTCCTCGAGCGCCTGCACCCGCCTCCGTATCCTCCGCAGCGCGCCCTCCACGGCGAGGTCGACGGCGTCCATGCCGGCGTCCCTGAGCCCCGCGTCGCTGCCGTGCCGGCGGTACATCACCCTGGGCGCCATCTCCAGCAGCCTCTCCCGCATCCTGGCCACCACCTCCTCCGGCACGGCGGCGAGCACGTCGGCGATCCTGACGCCCCCCTGCACCACCGACTCCTTGGGGATGGTGACGGAGAACTGGTCGTAGTCGGCGGGCGGCAGGTGCCAGCCGTACTGCGCCCTGGCGGCGGCGTGCTCGAAGAAGACGGGCACGCAGCCGGCCAGGACGGCGTCGAAGGTGGAGCGGCGCGCGGGCGTGTCCCCGGGCGGCTGCAGGCAGAACCGCGCCCGCAGCATGGGGCGCATGTACCTGACGGGGTCGAGCGCGCAGGCGCCGGCGGAGCAGTCGACGACGGCGCAGGTGCGGTTGCCGCCGCCGCCGGCCGCCGCGCACTCGGCGAGGATGGCGCCGCGGATGTTGGGCCTGGACGGGCGCGCGACGCCGCCGGCGTAGAGCATGAGCGCGTTTCGGCGGGAGCGGCGCGCGCGGGAGAGCCAGGCGCGGAGGCGCGGCAGCGAGGACGGGTGGAACGAGGTGGGGTGCGGGACCGCGTGCTCCTGCCACGGCCACGAGCGCGACTCCAGCGCCAGCACGGTGAGGTTGGCGAGCTCGGGGCGCCGGAGCAGCGACGTGGTGCCGTACAGCCGGGGCTCCGCGTCGTGCGCCTGCGCGTAGTCCCAGGCGGGGCCGGCGAGGACGAGGAAGTGGTCGTGGCCGCCGCGCCGCGCCAGCACCCGCGGCCGGTCGCGGGACAGGAACCGCGCCAGCGCCGCGCCGTGCTGCGCCGACGAGTTGAGCAGCTCCGGGTCCAGCGCGTAGGGCAGCGCGTCCAGGGACGCGTAGTAGGGGCAGGAACACGGCGTCGGCGCGCGCCGGCCGGTCCACGAGGCACGCGCGCTCCAGGACGCGGCGGTGGAAGAAGGGCTCCAGGAGACGCGCGTCCGTGCGGTACCACGACCGGCTGCGGTTGTGGGTGCGCGGGCCCAGCCCGTGGTTGGCGAGAGAGGCGCACGACGGCGTGGAGCCCGGGTCCGCCAGCGGGAACGCGGTGGCGCAGTGGCGGAGCAGGTCCGTGTTGAAGCGCGCCGGGAGGCGGCGCACGTGGATGCGGCGGCCCAGGCACGGGTCGGGAGGCCTGTGGCTGTGGTTGGCGGCGGCGGCGGCGGCGGCGGTGGTGGCGGAGCAGAGGAGTACGAGGAGGAGGCGTAGGCGGTTGGGGTTGGGGAGCGGAGCGCGCGCCATGGCCATCTCGGGGTCGCGCGGGCGGAGGAGAGGAAATGGTGGCTCTCCCACGGGAAGACGACATGCAGGTGCAGTCCAAGCAAAGCACACGTCTCGCGGATCTGGGCTGGACTTGGCTTGCCCGTCGGCGGTTACGGCTTTCGCGGCGGGCCGGGTCGGCTTTCTTACAAATAGGCTTCTAATGCAAAGTTCGGCCCAATAGTAATCTTCCACTAATTTGGGCCTCGTTCGGGAAATCGGCCCGATGGCGGCAGATCTGTGTTCGGCTTTTGTTGCTCCAAAACTGCATGTGAATGAACTTCCCTAGCTTTTGTTGCTCTTTCTTTACTTACTGCTCCGTACAAAATATACTTTAAGAAATGTATCTAAAATGTTTTTTTAGAGGTGGACGGTTAACAACCGCCTCTACAAAAAGAAATTTCATTGGCAGGGCACACCGTTAAAGGTTTTGAGTTTTCTGGTGAAAAAACTTCATATTAAGAAAACATTTAAAACCTAAATTCTTATGTGAAACAAGTGTACATGTTCCTTTCAAGATACAAATATGGGACCTCTCTCTCTCTCTCCACATCCTAGTACCCATCTAACTTCTCATTTCAAAGTCCACACTCACTTATAGTGCTCCTATGATACAAATTTTGTACAAGCAGAACCATTTGCACGGTTCGCTGCAAGTAGCCTAAGAAGGTATCCTACCTAGATTTGGGGGGGGGCGGTCCTTTTTACTCCATTCTTTTAAATTTTATATTGCATAATTTGAACTCTAAATGATTTTAAATGAAAAAGTTTTCGACAATCTTGTACATCATCTCGAGTACTACAACTTTATTTTGGAGTAATGTTCATTGTAAGGTCGTGTAAAAATTTAAATTTTGTTTTTTACAATTTAGAACCCTAATTGATCTCAAATGAAAATCTCGACAACGTACAAAGTCTAGATTTGATAGATATCGACAATTTTGATATAAACTGTCATTGTGCAACTTCATAGGGGGAAGTTATTAATTTACATGTGTGACCTCTATTTCTGGTAGTGCTAGCTCAAGAGTCAAGATAATCGCTTTTGAGAATGCATTTCTAGAGGCAGTTGCTTAAGACAACCATCTCCAAAAATAGATTTCTAGATAAGCATGACGTGGCTCTGAAAATAGCCATCTCCAAAGACAGTCATCCAAGAGTACTCGCATCTGGAGATAGGTAGCCATATCAGGACACCTGCTTTGCAAACACATTTCTATAGGATGACTAATTATGTTTTTGGCCTCCCAACTTACGGTACAGGTGGTAGCCAGTACCTGAGAGTTGAGACATACATCCGCAAAAAAAAGTATTTTTTGATATTAGTTCTTTTTGGCGTTCTGGTGCTTACTTATTAGGCTAGTGTCACCAGCTCATTCTATCTTACCATATATATTTCAAATTTTACTCTTGTCTACATTGCGCAAACAGTGTTTTGCACATCCAAATGCACAGCATAATGACATCAGCCTTGGTCTTTTTTTCTTTGATAACAATGTTTCTTCTGTTGGTATTTTTAATAGGTTATTTATGAGTTATGCATAATATACATACACCATTCTTTTAAATGTAGAATACATATCCCTATGCTTAAAAGAAGCAAACTTGAGTAGTAAGATAGGTTTTAGTTGCTGAGCTGTGAGTAGCAGATTTGTGACTTGAGGGTAGCTGTGTGAGTTGTCCACGAAATCGAGGCAAAATTTAAAGAAGATTAATTATGAACACAATCACACAAGGCGACAAAACCAAAAACTTGTCACATTGATCAAACCATCCCTTGTGCCATCTGCCAATCTCCAGCTAGCTAGCCAAAATTTTAAAAATTCGCGTTCACTCTGATGCAACTTGCTGGACATGCATCCAACAGACACTAGCTCACGGACTCTTGATGCCCAACCAGCCTATAAATACCACCTAGAGCACCACCTCAAGGGAATATCCCAAACACAAACACACACAAGCACACTCACGAGCCTAGCTACCAGCTACTTCCTTGAGCTTGCTAGGTAGTAGCTACCGATCTATACCTTGTAGCAATACAATGGCGCCATCCCATGTTGCCCTCTTGCTTCCCATGGCCGTCGTCCTCTCCATCACCATGGCTGCGTATGGCTGCGAGCCCTACTGCCCTACCCCTACGCCACCGGTCGTCCCCACCCCGCCCGTGGTGCCAACGCCCTCCGGCGGCGGGTCATGCCCGATCAACGCGCTGAAGCTGCAAGTGTGTGCCAACGTGTTGAATCTGCTGAAGCTCAACATCCCCGGCGTTGGCAACGACGACCGGTGCTGCCCGCTGCTGCAGGGCCTCGTCGACCTCGACGCCGCCGTCTGCCTCTGCACCGCCATCAAGGCCAACGTCCTCGGGATCCACCTCAATGTGCCCGTCGACCTACGCCTCCTCCTCAACCACTGCGGCAAGACCTGCCCCTCGGACCTCACCTGCCCCGTCTAATTGGTTCTCCGTTCCAGTGAGCCACTGCTAAGATGATGATGTATGAAAAAACGATGATTTTTTGTTGTTGGTCTGCATAGCCGGCACGCATGCGGCATGCGAGTTATGCCTCGTGCATGCATGTCACCTTTGTATTTGCTTTATTTTCACCGTGCTTTAATTTTCGACTGTTCTCTAGTGACCATATACTACCTCACAAACCATTGTTTTTTTATACCTGTTATCCTACACACAAACATGTCTATTGTGCGTACGTGAAATGAAAGTTTCAACACTATGCGCTAACTCGAGTTCTGTTGTGATATGGCATATATGTGTGAAATTATCATGGACGCTCCTCGTACATGCATATATAGCTGTTCTACAAATTCGACCATGAGTACACATAGCAATCGGAATGACAGATTCTGATATATGTGGAGGCGACAAGATCCTCACAAATTACTTTGATGATATAGAAAATTCTGGCTTCAAAAATCTTCTTCCGAAGATTCATCAATATATATTAGACCACCCTCAATGCATAATGAACTAGCGGTACCTGTAACTAAAGGCGGTGATATATAGAAACTTCAAATTTTACTGACCATTAATGATGCCAACAGGCTTATGACTACTGAGGAGTCTGACTATGGATCACAGTGGTACCAAATGTTTCATCCCAATGTGTCCAATTGAGTGAATTCCACATTCTCCACTATATAAGGTTCTTATTATTAGGGTTTAGTCCAATGCTCCTAATTTTATCTTTGATGATAAATTATTTCTATAATATTTTTATCAGTAGACATAAGATCATAGTCTTCAGAAAATGATTTTAAATATGAATCACACCATTACCAAGTTAGTGATCGTGCATTTGAATTTGATTTGTCAAATATAATTGTGTCCACTAAAAAATGAATGGAGCGGAATTTATTTTTTCCCAAAAGGAATGACCCGAGCTCAGGTGGCTGCAATTTCATTGTATTTCAACCAATTTTCCTAGTTTATCGTGGTTTAACTTTGACACTAACTGTTTCATGATAGATCATTTGCATTGTGAAGGATAAGGGGTACTGAGTATATATAAGATTATTGTTGTATCATAGACTGAAAAATAAATTTAGATTTGGTGAACGCATGTCCAGAAAATCCAGGAAAAAGAATAATATTGGATTGGTGGCAAGAAAGTAAACAACAATTTTTTTTCACTTAACTGAATGATATTTCATTATACAACAAAGTGTATAGACCTAAATTATTATTAATATAATTCCAGGCGACCGAAAATTAGAAAAACAATTTGCAAAAAACAAATGGAAGGATATATATGAACATGGATGCAGCTAGGATCATAAAGGATATATATACTAGCACGTCAACTCCCAACCCTTTCTTAGTATAAACTACTAGTTCTTTCGTGGTCTCTCCGTCCAAAAAATACAATCCTTTTATTTCCAGCCCAACGTTTTACTGTTTGTCGTAGTCAAATAAGTTCTATAAATATATATAATATTCTTTTATGATTATGTTTGTAATCGTAGGTATTTTAAACAATAGTTCATCAATCCGTACTCTCGCACGGATTAGAGTTTTAGGAATATAAATTTAATCCGTAATAATATTAGAGCTGATTGTTTTAATTCATCTTCTATAATGTCATTGTGGGTAATGTATATGCAAATTTAGAAATTAGTTTAATTTATATTTTATGATGCCATATTGGTTAATTTATATGCAGATTTAGTGAATTATTTTAATTCATCCTTTATAACAGCATGTTAAGTAATTTATATGCAAATTTATAAAGTTATTTTAATTCGTATTTCATAATGGCATGGTGGGTAATTTTATGCAAATTTAAGGAGTTATTTAATTCATATTTTATAATGGCATGATGGAAAAATTTTATACAAATTTAGGAGATTATTTTATTTCATCTTTCCTAATGTCATGGTGGGTAGTTTTAGAAGCTATAATACATCTAATGACTTCTATTATTAGAGCGACATGATGGATGACACAATGTTTCTGATTATTGTGAGAATTCTTAGGATTTATCTTTTTCCTAGAAAACAGATCTATATTAGAGCTATATGATGGATGATGGGATGTTAATTACATAAAAAACAGATCCTAATGGCTATTAAGATTTCAATCTGCAATTGATGATAAGATGTTTCTGATTATTGTGAGAATTTCTATGATTTTATTTTATATTTAGCGCATCTTGTGATGATTAATAAGAAGGCTCCAAAACGAGTCACCAATTAGTACTAACAAGATTAGATACAAAATATCTGTTTTAGAAAGGTTTCTAGCATCTTTATGAAAAAAAAAGTTTATAGGATCATTTAGTAGTGTAAATGGGAATTTTTTTTGAAAAAAAACTGAGAGTAAATTTGAAAATAAAAAAATGCCAAAAAAGGAAAAAAATCGCTTTAGTTGAGAGTTGAACTCAAGACCTTTCGTAATGATAGATATGGGTAATTACCTAAAAAACAAATCTAAAATATGGGAAAATCTGCCAAAAAAAAAGTAGAAATTTGTTTTCGTTGAGCGTTGAACTCAAAACCTTTCAGTAATGGCAGATGTGGGATAATTACTTAGAAAACATATCTAATGGCTAGTAATATTCCAAACTGCCAATTGAATGGTTGAATGTTTCTGATTTTTTGTGAAATTTCTAGAATTTATCCTTTTTCTGATGCGTTCGTGAGGATTAACGTGAAAAAATCTCTAATTACTCATAATAAGATCAAAGGTAGCCGGTGTGTCCTTGTGAATTTCATATAAAATTCCACCACTATTCGTCGATCGTGTCCTGCAGGATCCTTCATACACGCGCGCGCATGCACGAAGGTAGCCCGGACATATTATTCTTGTTTGTTTTACTCGTTGTCGATCGGACATGGAGACGTATACGTGTAGTGCACTAGTGCAGGAGCAGCTAGAGCTAGGTAGCTAGTAGCTTAGACTGCCGACAATATTGGCCGATTATTTTCAGGACGTACGTACACGACGACGTGGGCCATTGATATATCAGTCTCAGCGACCAAAAAAATCCCAAATAAAGAAGCAATCAGCCCAATAACAATGCGAATTTACCTATATCTTTAACAAAAGAAATGGATTTTGTATCGTCCATATTGCCTCATCATAGTTTGTCTGATACAGGAGCAAATGCAGTAGAGGAAATAAATAAATAAATAAATAACGCATAACATCTATAGAGGAAGATAGAGCACACACAGTGGAGCAACTTGTTCGCTGGATTTGAGCGAAATCGTGAGCTCTCAGCTACGTCTAGCAGACTAGAACAGACCATATCATGATCGTGCATGAATGTGAAACTGGAACCGGAGAAGGAATTGTTTCCTGCTGTTGGCCACCACAAACTGGAGACGATAAATTTGACCCCCTAAACAAATCACACTAGTGGCTGCTAAAAAAATAGTGCCAGCACGTAATGATCTCTCCTCGTGACCTTGCCGTCTCGTGTAGGTATTATAGTCATCTGTGTGCAACTCTCATCCTGTTCCCTTGGGCACATGTCGTGCATCGCAAATTGGTCGATCGCGATCGTCGTCAGAGATCACAAATGTACCTATTATTGGATGCAAATATATCTCCTTATTTATCTCTCGACCGGTTAATTCACGGGTAGAGTTAGCTAGCTTCTTGTTAATATTATTTTATGCTCACAGGTATATATACGATCAGTCTCGTTTGGTACGCGTGGCAGCGATGTATGATCAAGTTTACATATATAGACACGAAAATGACGTGCCAAGATGATGTGGTCGTCGATGAACGCGACTGCTCAACTAATAACGGGATTAATCATCTCCACCAATTCGCGACACCGGAGTATGGCTCTTGAAGCGTGGAGCTTGTGGAATCGGGTTTTAGTCCGCAAGCTCTAAATAATCTATACTTTCGATTATTGTCACAATCTAGCACTCCATCTCCCCAAGCCTTTTCTCACTTTTAACAATAGTTTCACTCCGTTTCACAATATATTTTAATTAATTTTTGTTGCAGTGACATCCGCCAATATATCTTGATGGCAGCAGCAAGCGGCGTTCTGTGAGAGATAGGAGAGAGGGAAGACCTGAAGAGAGAGGTGAGGCCTACCCGTCAATGCTGACACGTGGGATCCACATCGCAACAGTTAGCAAAAAAATCACCCAAAAACTGCTCAATAGGGTATTTTTGTCTAGTTTTGGATAATTTCGAGAAATCTGCTGTTTGTTTTTTAGTTCTAGGTTGTAAATTAGATAACCTACTAATCCATCAGCCTGCGCTCTCGCACGTGTATGAGTTTTAGGAAGCATATGTATTAAATTTGATAGATAACTTTAGCAGTAGTAGTTGATAATTTTAAAACATATGTGTGTTTATTTGTTTGCTTTATTTATTTATTTATTTTATAGCAACATATGTTTAGTAATATTAGAGATGATTATTTAATTCATCTTTTATAATGCCATGACGGGTAATTTATATGCAAATTTAGAAGTTATTTTAATTCAGTCTTTCATTATAGCATGATGGGAAATTCATACGCAAATTAATTAGGGGGTTATTTAATTTGTATTTTATAATGACATTGCGAGCCGGTTAATTTATTTTCAATTTTTGGGTTATTTTAATTCATATTTCATAGCGACATGGTGGGTAATTTATACCAAAATTTAGGGGGTTAATGACATGGTAGCTAAGTTTTTTAAGTTATATTTAATGGCTACTAGCTAGTAGAGCTACCTGATGGACGGTTAGATGTTTATGATTTTTGTGAGAATTTTTAGGATTTTTTTCTAGCCTTTCTAGTAAAGGATTACCGTGAAAGACTTCCAAAAAGAGTCTCTAATTAGTAATAGTAAAATGATGTATATGAGATTGTAAAATGTGAACTTTGAGACGATGGAACAAAACTTATACATGTTTGGTTTGATGCCCAACTATGAAATATGGAGCCACCATAGGGAGTCAAGGAGACAAGTGATGGCGCTGTTGTAACGTCGTAGCAGTATGTATAACTTCTCAAATAATTATTGCAACCATAATATTGTTGAATCCAAAGGGTAAACAAATATAGCTAGTATATTTCTTGCTGGAATGGATGGCTTTTGATCGAGGAAGGGACAATCAAAATCAGTCAGGATTTTTAAGGTTGTCTGTGTGCGGCTTGATTACTTTGTCAGAGTTCACACGTACGACAGAGACTCCTGCAGGCGCCATCCCACTCCTACAGTAGTAGATTTGCCAAGTTTTAGCCAATGCAAACTACCTGTCGGCAAGCATGTATATATGCATGGGCGCCATGGGGTAGGTGCACATGTGCATGGGTCTACGTGCGTCCAATTCAAGCTTGCTATTAATGCAACCGAGTTTTAATAAAACAATCTCTCCAAGCACTACGTACGTATTTATATCCTCTGGATCTACGTTTATTATTTGCCTTGGTATTTATATAGGTCGTGGTAGCGCATATGTATACATATATTATACTGTATGTAGCATTTCAAAGAGATATAGCATAGCATAAGCTAGCTGCTAGCCTAACTAACGTGTTCTTCAAGCTGACTTTTAGAGACGGGCAGGATGGATTTATTTGCAAAGGCGGTGGTGGATCATTATTTCCAAAAAACGCGCACAATCAATTGTCACTCGATCTTTGTGAATATATTTCTATGGTCTCATTTTAGAAGTGCGTGGTCTTAAGACAACCAGCCACACACCAAGACTCTTTTTGGACCTCACGTTAATAACCTTGCCAGACGTGTTAGAAAAAAATAAATCTTACAAATTCTCATAACCATCAGAAATATCCGTCCGTCTATTGTGTAGCTCTAATTATAATAGCCATTAGATTTATTGTATTTTCTAAAAGATTATTCATTATGACATTATAAAATATGAAATAAAATAACCCTGTAAATTAATACTACCTCCGTTCTTTTTTATTTGACGCGGTTGACTATTTTTTAAACTTCAATCACTCGTTTTATTCAAAAAATTTATGCAAACATGTAAAAGAACAATACATGCTCAAATAAATCTTAACAATAAAATAAATAGCAAAAAAGTAGATGATAACTTATAAATTTTTTGAATAAGACGAGTGATTGAAGTTTTGAAAAAAAAGTCAGCCGGGTCAAATAAAAATGAACAGAGGTAGTATAAAATTTACCCACCATGCCATTATGAAATATGAATTAAATAACCTCCCTAAATTTGCATAAAAATTACCCACATGCCATTACAAGTTATGGATTAAATGATGCCATAATTTTGCAAATAAATTACTCTCCATACCATTATAAGAGATGAATTCAAAATAATTCATAAATCTACATATAAATTACCTAATATGCCATCATTAAAAAATAAATTAAAATAGTTCCTAAATTTGCATATAAATTACCCATAGTGTCCTTACGAAAGATGAATTAAAATAATCACCTCTAATTATTACTGGGGATTAAATCTACATCTCCTAAACTCGCACGTGTTGATGGACTAGTTCCCATAATTTTCATATTTTTAGGTAAAAGTGCAAAGCAAAATGTTTGTATTTTAGCAGACATCTATATTGCTGGACGATGCAAGCCGTATGTTATGAGCTATCACATGAAATAGGCGCGCGCACGTTCAAACTTCAGACATTTTTCTCTATACGTATAGTCACCTTACCATATTCTCCTACAAACCTCATCTTAAATTGGATAATGGATACGGTTCCTTTTTGCCTTCACCCCATAGAATCTTATATTGCATATTTCGAGCTCTAAACGATCTATGAAGTTACAGATCTCGTTGAATACTATAACATTTTTGTATATTTCGTCTCGTTAGGAAGAAGGCTTTTGGACAAAAATGTTTTCTGCTAGCACTGATACTTGGAATACAACCGCTAAGTGATATCATATCATTAGATTGATTTTAAAAATTACCTGTTTATAATTATAATTCTGTAGTATCAACAAAGATTATAGATTACTAGAGTAATTATCGATCAAAGCCTTGTCCTCAAAATTAACAGAGGAGTACCCATTCATCTAGCCGGAGTCAAAACTGACAGCAAAAGCTAATCAAGGCGACGATCACCCAACACTCATTAGCCTACTAGTCAAACCAATCCTGTCCCATCATATATTCCTACATCATCGATCCCCAGCTGGCAGCCAAAATTCCGGTTCACTCGTGCATGCAACTTGCCGGGCTTGCGCTAGCTCCACACAGTTGCCCATATCGCTCAGTCGGTCCATAAATACCGCCCCTGGCCGAGGCACCACCTCACCCCACTGCCAAGAGCAGCACAGCCAAGACACACCACGATATCACACTAGCCCACCAGGCACCAGCCGCTACTAGCAGTGTAGCAGTCCATAAAATGGCGCCTTCCCAGCTTGCCCTACTGCTCCCCCTGGCCGTCCTCTCCATGGCCATGGCCGTGCAAGGCTGCGAGCCCTACTGCCCTACCCCTAAACCACCGGTCGTCCCCACCCCGCCGGTGGTGCCGACGCCGTCCGGCGGCGGGTCGTGCCCGATCAACGCGCTGAAGCTGGAAGTGTGCGCCAACGTGCTGAACCTCCTCAAGCTCAACCTCCCCGTAGGAAACAACCAGTGCTGCCCGCTGCTGCAGGGGCTCGTCGACCTCGACGCCGCCGTGTGCCTCTGCACCGCCATCAGGGCCAACATTCTCGGCATCAACCTCAACGTGCCCATCGACCTGAGGCTCCTCCTCAACAACTGCGGCAAGATCTGCCCTGCGGACTTCACCTGCCCCCTTTGATTGGTTCGCTACGCTCCAAGTAAAGTAACCACCAGATGAGATGCATGAATGATGGTGGTGATGATGATGTTTGTTGTATGCATGGGTTATACTCTGTCTCTCTGTACCTAGCTCGATCCAGTGTGCATTTTACCTTTCTATTTGCTTTCACTATCGGTGTTGTACCTTACGATCTGTTGTCTTTGTATGCCTACGTACTATCCTACTACGTACACACAAACATGCGGTTGTGTGTACGTGAAATAAAAGTTTAAACAAAGTTGTGCTAACTCGAGCTCTGTTGTGACATATATGGCATACAAGTGTGAGTGTGTGACAATATTATGAACGCCCCTCGTACATAACTGTTTTACAAATTCGACCATGAGTATGAAACATATTGCAATGATATATATAGAGGCGCGGTAAGGCCATGCGACCCACAATTTATCAATTTTTTTATAATAGAAACATTCTGGCCTTCAAAAACAATCTTATTTCGATCGAATGGAGATAAATAAGCAGACGCCACATTTACTTGCAGAACCGTAGCTATTGCTACCAAAATCATCACATATCTTAAGATATATTAGGCGATTGAGTCGTTATATTAGCCCTCAACATGTTGAAGAGAAAACTTTTTCGCTTATGCAAAGAAATATATGGACCTAGCTAGCAATCCCTATAACTAAAGGCAATGATCAAGACGCTCCAAATTTTATAACAATGATGCCTACAACCATGTTAGAAAACAAACATGCGGAAACACTTACATATCTATTCAAGTGTCGTCCAGCATAGCTTAGAAGATGGTGACTCATTGGAGCCTAAGGAAGGTGACTCATGCGCAGACAGCTCACTCTGTTTCAATAAAAAGGAATAGCCAAGCCTACCCAGCTGGCTGGTCATGCACGGTCACATACAACAATAGAGATACATTTTTGGTTTCAAGGTTTAGTTGAAGCTTATATCCTCAAGGCATGACTACTGGCACCATCCCAGTAATCAAGGACAACACTGCAACCACGCTATTCAAACCAAGCCATTTAGTTGCCTAGCTTGCGGTTACACTAAGATCGGTCTCATATATTATGGCCCTCTACAGAGTCTGACATAAACTCTATCATAACTCCTAATACATCTCAAGTCTAATTGTAACCAATTATACACATATTCGACACATATCCAGCACAATATATATTACTTTATATATGTAGTCTAATGAGTCTGACTATGGACTGGTATGTTCAATTTAGTGAATCCCACACGCTCAATTAAGTTCTTAGGCTCTCTCCAACGATAAGCCTCAAAATGAGAAATTTGGTACTGTTTCGTACGGTTCTGCACTGCAGATGACATGACGTACACAGTAGAATGAGATTTGAAGGAATGAGGATGAGGAACTTTGTTGCAGATAGCCTTATTAGGGCGCGGTTGACTGTCCAAATTCAAACTTTTTTATGTAAATCATTTTTATACTATTTTTATTAATAGTTAAAAAATATAATGTTCAGACAGTCCTTTTACATATGAATCCAACTATATGAAATTTGTGGCACATAATTCACTATTATCGGAGTATCTGTTAGCGAAAGTCTGTGATTTTGATTTGTCAAATTGTGTCCACTAAAAACGAAAGGAGAGCCAAAGAGACGACGATCCAAGCTCAGGGTGCGGCAGAAATAATTTTATATGTTTGAACCAATTTCCTACTTTTGATTTATACGGCGCTACTTGTGGTGATACGTACATCATTTGTGCTGTGAAGTATATAATAGATATTGAATTAAAGACTGTTGTACGATAGCCTGAAAGAGTAAATTTAAGTTTGGTGAATAATGTCCAGAAAACCCCGAGAAAAATACTATATATATTCCACTCCACTATTCGTCGTATCCTGCAGGAGGATGTTCGTTCCATTCATACTATACGCGCACGCATGAAGACCAGACAAATCATTCTCCCTTTGTTTTATATTACTCATTGTCGATTACACATTACAGGACATGGATACGTATATACTATATCATATCATGTGCAATAGTAGGGCTTAGCTTACACTGGCGCCGATTATTTGCAGGACGCGTACATACATGACGTGGATCATTGATCAGTTTCCAGCCACAAAAGAAGTCTCAAATAAAGTACTCCTCCGATCATTAATACGACGCTTTTATTCAATTATTGAACTAAATACGTCATATTTTAATGACTGCAGATAGTAGCCACCAACGCAACGCGAGTCTATATAGTTTGCATATATATTAATAAATTTAAAAGAAATGGAATGCGTTTCATGGAGAGGGAGGAAGAGACAGGGCCACTAGTAGAGCGGAACAACTTGTTGGCCGGATTTGAGCGAAATTATGCTGTGGGAGAGCTCAGCCTCAGCTACCTACATACCTGGGCACCCACCAGATAACATGCATGTCCATGAATATCTCGATCAGAATCGTCGTCTGCCTGGCTGGCTGTGTGAGTGTGTGTACATAAAATGTCATGTGGAACTGGAACCGGCCGGAGAGCTAGGAATTGTAGTTGCAGCCTTGTGGCCACCACAGGCTGGAGACGCTAAATTTGACCCCTAATAAATATATAATCACAGTGGCAGCTAAAAAAATGGACCTGATTTCTTCTCTCGTGATCTTGCCTCTTGCGTAGGGTATTATTTAGTCGTCGGGTGCAAGATGGATTGATCAATAATCATCAGAGATCACAGATGCATGTTTAATTGGATATACATATACATCGATGTGTGTCCAACTCCAGCATGCATGCAGCTGAAGGTAGCTCCGCATGCATGCACATGCTGTGATTGCTCCTCATCTATCGATCTCGGTTACGTACTTCACGCAAGCTTGTTTGTATTTTAAGTTTTATTATGTTAACGATTGATGATGAGTGATGAGAATAATAATACATCCAAAGTTTGGTGCCAAAGGTGAAGATAACTTTTAGACGCGCAGATTCGCGTGATGTGAGCATAGTCAATCGATGAGCGCGACTGCTTGATTAATAACAGAAATATAATTGTCATGGTGATAGTCCACACCGATTCGATCAGATTACGTTTTGGTTTTTCCTGTGCGGTTCGTGACTTAGGAGCAGTTGGATCAGCTAGACCTCTGCAATTTGGCTCTTAAAGTGCTTGTGGAATTGGATTTTGGACCCCCAAGGTCTAGCTGACAATATAATACGGGAATCATTTTGTTTCACGGGACAAATTTCGTCGGTGATAGGAGAAATAATTTCATTGGTGCTTAGGAACCGACAAAACCTTACTATTACTAATTAGAGGCTTCTTTTGGAGCCTTCGCGTTAATCCTTATGAAATGTTCTAGAAAAAAGATAAATACTAGAAATTCTCACAAAAATAAAAAAACATCCAACCATCGATTGGCGGATTGAAATATTAATAGCTATTAGATCTGTTTTCTAAGTAATTACCCACCTCTGCCATTATGAAAGGTTTTGAGTTCAACTCTCAACGAAAGCAAATTTCTTCTTTTTTGGCATATTTTTCACATTTTCAATTTATTTTCTATGTTACCTCAGGTTTTGAGTTCAACTTTCGATGAAAGCAAATTTCTTTTTTTTAGTAGATTTTTTTCTATTTTCAAATTTACTCTCAGTTTTTTGTCAATTTTTCCCATTTACAAATTTACACTACTAAATAATCCTGATCCCATAACTTTTTTTCATAAAGATGCTAGAAACCTTTCTATGAAACGGATATTTTATGCCAAATTTTGCTATTACTAATTGGAGACTCTTTTTGGAGCCTCCTTTTTAATCCTTACAAGATGCACTAAATAAAAGATAAAATCATAGAAATTCTCGTATAATCAGAAACAACATTCTATCATCGATTGTTGAAATCTTAATAGCCATTAGATATGTTTTCTATGTAATTGACATCCCGTCATCCATCATGTAGCTCTAATAATATATGTGTTTTCTAAAAATAGATAAATCATAAAAAGTCTCACAAAATCAGAAACATCCTGTCATCCATCATGTAGCTCTAATAAAAGTAGTCTTTAGATCTATTATAGTTTCTAAACAATTAACTACCATGACATTATGAAAGATGAAATAAAATAATCCCCTAAATTTGTATAAAAATTGCCCATCATGCCATTATGAAATTTGAATCAAATAACCCCTTAAATTTGCATAAAATTACCCACGATGCCATTATGAAATAAGAATTAAAATAACCCCCTAAATTTGCATATAAATTACTCAACATGCCATTATAAAAAATAAATTAAAATAAGTCCTAAATCTGCATATAAATTACCTAATATGGTATCATAAAATCTAAATTAAAATAATTTTTAATTTGCATATACATTACCCACGATGACATTACAAAAGATGAATTAAAACAATCAGCTCTAATATTATTACGGATTAAATCTATATCCTTTAAAATTCTAACCCATACGAGAGTACGGGTTGATGGACTAGTTTGACTAAATTCATCGGCCAGTTCATAGACCAAAGACAAGTTTTAACTACACTTCATTGGCTCGGTGCCACCACTGACAAATTCACTTGCATGGTACTAGGGTGCGGTAAAGAAGTTAAAATTTAGAAAGTTCCGGCAATCACAAAGAGGCAAAAAAAATTCGATATATATTTTTTACAATGTGTATGGTCGTTAGTCTTTCGCGAATTCGTCGCCCACGTGGCCCTGACAAATTTGCTTGGGTTGTTGCCCTAAACCCTGAATGAAAAGTTGTTCCTGAGAGCCGATTAAAGAAGATCGCTTATTGCATATACAATGGAGGTGCTTAGCAAAAACATCAGTTTATTTTCACTATTATTAGCACATAGTACGTGCTTAAAAGGTGGACTGAATGCTTAAAATAGCGTTGGTGCTTAATTAGTGCTAGTGCTTACATTGTAGGTATTACTTTTTCATTGGCGCTTAACGTTGTGATGACATAAGTACTTGTATCTAAGCATCTTGTATTATACATGCCTTTAGGTGCAATACGAGTCAGTCTAAATCATACGAGGATCGAACTTCTATTCTAGTAGGCTAAGGGTTGGTTCTATGGCGCACACACGTGAAAAAGCCCGTTGGAGCTGAAAAAAGGGCGCCGATGCAAATAATGGATGATGATATTATGATATTTTTATGGTGAGGATAACGATTTCCACAGCGGTCGAAAAAGTACGTACTGTACCTCACAAAACATCATTTTTCATGGCGGTTTATAGTCCGCTTCAAAAAACAACCAATTTTCATGATGGTTCCTAGTGCACCCCTTCATGAAAATACGCTTCCTAACTCGTATGAAAATACAACACCATCATGAGATGTTCATTTTCTAGTAGTAATTAATTTTTTCCTAGAGCAGAAAAAAACCCGTTGAATGTGAATATTCGTACATGCACACAAATGGTGTAGGAAGTCCACCCATGGATAAGTAATTACTTAACTAACGGTACGGTCTTCCTGTTGGCACGGTGACCAGCGATATATCGACGTTTACAATTTTTGGTTCGAGTTCGATTTAATGGGTGGCCTCCGAGGCTCCGAGGTAACGATCAACCAAAATCAGTCATCAGGACTTTAAGGTTGGTCCATCGTGTGCTTGCATGCATGCACAATTTGTCACGGAGTTCACACACGTATACGACAGCCTGTTGTGCTGTGGGAATTGGGAGCGTTGCTGATTTTCTGGCAATAATGCATGCATGGGAGTAACTATCCCATGCATGGTTGAGGTGTATGTATGGGCGTTGCTTGCTACGTGCGTTCAATTATCAGGCGTGCTATCGATGCAACATGAATTTTAATAGTACAAGTGAATAAACTTGGCTTCTCTCCAACGTAATATATATTTCCAAATTATTATATATGTGCATGTAGCATAAACTAGCACGACTAACGTGTTCTGCAAGCTGGGATTATTCCAGCTAGGACGATCGGTGCAGCGGTGTTCCTAGTTTTCCGTCTCTTAATTATGTGCTTTTATTTGCTCCACAACTGCATGTCAATGAACTCACTCCGGCCGCTTTTGTTCTTTGTTCTCCTACTAGAAGTGACTTCCGGTTCCGGAGACGTCAAAAATGGAATTTGCAAAAACGGGCAACCACGATCACCTGTAAATTATAGATTTATACATGTGGTGTCATTTCTAAGAACGTGCAAGGAATTAATAACCAATCGTCCCTAAAAATGTTTGTATGATGAATTTTCAGAGGCGAACGTTGTTAGCAACCACGCCTAGAAACAGAGAATTCTATCGACGGACGGTTAAGGGCTTTGAACCTTTAGATGAAAAAAACATATTTTCTCCGGTCATTAATATATGACGTTTTTAATGTAATTTTCATTTAAAAATGTCATATATTAATGACGAGAGTATTACAGAGGCTGTTTGGTAGGCAAGCTAGGGGGCTAGCCAAGCCACGGTAGTGTGAAGCCTAGTGTTTGGTTGTTTAGGTCGTCCCTCTAGCCGGGCCAGCAGTGCATCTTGAGGTCCCAAGGGTGGCTCCAGGGAAACGGTTGAATCAGGCCGTTTCCCGTGGCCAGGCTCCCGCTGTCACCGCTGGGCTCTCGCTGGCTCTGGTCCTCTGCCTCTCCTGCCTCCGCCTCCACCTCTATCGCGCGCCCTGCCACGTCACCTCCTCACTCCTCGCCGTCGTGCGCCTTCCTCGCCCGGACGCCCATCGCCTCGGCCTCCCTCAACCACGCGAAGCCTATTGCGCCACCGCCGCCGAGCTCCACAGATCTAGGCGGGGCCCGGATCTGCCGTGCTCTTCGCCGCTAGGCTCCTCACTAGCTACGCCCAATGTTGCCGCTAGGCTCCTCACCGCAGACGCCCACACTCCCCGCCGCCTCCTCTGGTTCATTCTTCTCCTGCTCGGTCGCCTCCTCCTTGGCCTCCCTCGCTCGTCGCCTCGGCCTTCATTGTCGCCGAGCTCCGCAGATCCAAGCGGGGCCCAGATCATCCGCGTGTGATCCATGGCCACGCACGCCGCTGCCGGCCGCGCTCCCCACAGGAGCTCCTCGGCAGGGATGCTCGTCGGTGGGAGCAAGCAGGGGAGTAGCAGGGGATGGGAACAATCAAACACACTCTTTTTTCTAGCCTGGCTTACTGCTTCTCTAACCAAACAACGTCTCTGGTCCTAAATTGGCTAAGCCTTAGCTAGTCTGGCCAAAAATCAGAGCCAGGTTACTGCTAGACTAAGGTACCAAACAGACCAGTGTTTGAGTTCACGTGTGAAATAAGTGCAGATATAGCTGTCAGGAGATTCAAACAAAGGACCTCTTTCGCTGCGTATAGCTTCATTACCATCTCACCTATTAAGCACATCTTGACTGGACGGGGATATTGTTCCTTTTCTACTTCATTCTTTCAATTACATATATATATATATATATATATCTTATGTATTTCAAATTTGAAATGATTTTAAATAAAAAAATTTCAACTACGATTTGCAGCTCTCAAGTACTAGCAACATATATAGATAGTTGTTGAGGGAACTTGTTCTGCACTTCTGCTGTATACTTCAGTGGGACTTGCTGCCATTGCTCCATGAGACCCACGCTGGTTGCCCCCACGTGGCAGGAACTCATGTACTGCTACAGTACTGCAGCGGAGCTCGGACACCCCACCTTTAGAAACACATTTCTGTAGGCCAACGTATGCCTTTGGCCTCCCCCAACTTTCTACGCCGTGGCCAGCTAATCCTTAGGGCAACCACAATTCTTTTTTCATATTGTTCCTTAACTTGATGGTGTTATGTGCTTAGGGCGTCCGCAAATGGCTAGACGATGTGTAGTTGAGAGCAAAATTAAAATACTAATTTCCTTCATCAATGTATAGGCAGCTTTCCTTCTTGTGTTGTCGTATTTTGATGCGTGAAGTGGGATAATATACGGCCATTCTTTTTAAGTTTAGCTCACTGCTTAAAGAAGGCTTGTTACGTTGTGAGTAGGTGAGTGGGTCTAAACTTCCGCTGTAACCGGATCAAGAAAGTTGACCATATCCCGTAGGCGGAGAACGCCAAACTTAAAAGAACGTTAATCATGGACACGTACAAGGCGACGAAGCAAACAGATACACTATCTTATTAGCCCCCTAGTCAAACCGATCCCGTGTCCCATGCTTGATGCTTCATCTCCAGCCAGCTCATCATCTAGTACAAATTCACGTTCACTCGTGCATGCAACTTGCTGGCCGGACAAACCATGCATCCAACACACTCTGCTCCTTGCTCAATCGGCCTATAAATACCACCCGGTGCAGCACCTCAAGAGAAGCATCCCAGACACACACGAGCACTACACTTACCAGCCTACTAGCCCCTTGCATTGCTTGAAGCTAAGCTGTAGCCACATACCGGTAGCAATGGCGCCATCCCAGCTTAGCCTATTGCTCCCCCTCGCCGTCGTCCTCTCCATCGCCGCGGCCGCGCATGGCTGCGAGCCCTACTGCCCCACCCCAACCCCGCCGGTGGTGCCGACGCCATCCGGCGGCGGCGGATCGTGCCCGATCAACGCGCTGAAGCTGCAAGTGTGCGCCAACGTGCTGAACCTCCTCAAGCTCAACCTCCCCGTCGTCGGGAACGAGCAGTGCTGCCCGCTGCTGCAGGGGCTCGTCGACCTCGACGCCGCCGTGTGCGTCTGCACCGCCATCAGGGCCAACGTCCTCGGCATCAACCTCAACGTGCCCGTCGACCTGAGGCTCCTCCTCAACAACTGCGGCAAGGTCTGCCCTGCGGACTTCACCTGCCCGCTCTAAGTGGTTCGACTCCGAGTTGCCACAATTCATGATGATGCGTGGAAGACGACGATCGAAGTTGTTTGTTGTATGCGTGCATCCTATACCAAAGTTCGTGTGTGCGTGTTACTACTTGCTTTATTTCCACCGTTCTTTTAATTTCCGAGTGACCCCATATTGGCGACCTTGTACCACACAGCTTTTGTTCTTTGTATACGTACCTATCATCCTACACACGCGCACACACACACACACACACACACACAAACATGTTTTTGTGTGTGCGTGAAATAAAATTTTAAACAAGTCGTGGTGAGTCGAGCTCTGTTGTGATATGACTGAATGAGAATGGCAATATATATTATGAACGCCCCTCTTACGGTTACGGTGCAGCTTTCTACAATTTCGGCCACCATGAGTGAGTACACGTACGTAGCGATCAGGATGACATACCCCTCCATAAAGAGAAATTCCGGATCGGATTCGGAAATCTAGTAGAGACCACGCTTATAATAACTGTAGAGGCGTAGCTATCTCTACCAACATACTATATAACACCAGTGCTTGTCTCAAGATATATAATAGATTATCGTGTTATTAGCCCTCAACATATTGAGGAAATAAAAACAGCTTTGCTGCAAAGAAAAATTAACATGGATGAATGGAACTAGTAATCCCTGTAACTAAAGGAGATGATCGAGGAGCTTCAAATTTTTACTGGCAATAATGATGCCTACAAAGTACACAAGCGTATATCAAACTATACACGATAGTCTAACGAGCCTGAAAATGGACCACATCATGTGTTTCACTTGGTGTGTCCAATTAAGTGAATCCGATGTACTCCATTGGGTTATTTTAGGTGTGTAGTTTCTGTCCATGTCCAAATTTGATCTTTGATTGTAGACTATTTCTATATTTTGCTAGAACTTATAAGATATAACCTTAATGTAAATATGAATCCCACTATATCAACTTTGCGATAAATAATCCACATATTATTGGACTTGTTGTTAGTGAACATGTGATTTTGATGATTAGTCAAATTGCGCCCAGCGCTAAAAATGAATGGAGGGGGTATTAATTTTCCAAAGGGATGACCCAAGCTCAGGTGGCGCGCTGATCTTGATTTAACTTTGAGATAGATTGCTTATATTGTCGCAATATATTGTTTGCGTATTGCGAAATAATTGGATACTGAATAAAGGCAGTTGCATGTCCAGAAAATTTAGGTCTGGCGAATGTCCAGAAAATCCAGGGAAAAGTAATATTGAACTGGTGGAAAGGAATTAAACAACAATTTAAAACTGAAAGGTGAAGAGATTTTGCATTATATATTTTTTAAACTGACGTTATTTCTGTACAGTAAGTACAGGCCGAGTAATGTGTGTGCTTATTAATTCCACGAGACCAAAAAAATAGCAACAAACGAGTTTGTAAAAGCAAAAGGAAGGATATGAAAATGCACGCGGACATGGTACATCTGAAAGGCGATCATATATAGGGTTGGACAAAAAGCTCACCGAGTTGGCGTGGCGGCTAGTATATGTATGTTTCAAAACCGATTGTTACTTCCTTTTTTCTTTTAAAATAGAAATACTTGATTTTGAGTGAAATCGATTCCGGGTCACCTTGTTGGTAGCCTTGGTTTGAACCTAGGTCATAAATAAAATAAATAATGCGTATATTCTGTGTGATAACGATTTATCTGACTTGGTGATTGTACATATATAGTACTAGCTGTAGTGTCTACAGATATTAGAAGACAGTGTGCACGTGAATTTCGTATATACTATTCCACAGCTGCTAGTCGTGTCCTGCTCCTCTGCCACTCCATATGCGCGGGCACGAAGGCCGGGCAAATATTATTCTTTCCTTGTTTTACTCATCGTCGATCGGAGATGGAGACGTGTATACGTGTGCACGCAGGAGTATAGCTAGTAGTAGCAGCTTACACCTGCGGACATGGCCGATTATTATTAATTACTTGCAGAACGAACGATCGACATGCATGATGTTGACCATTGATCAGTAGTCTCCAGCCACCAAAAAAAAATTCAGAAATTGCAATTATCAACCGAATGCTAGTTTACGTATATTTATCGTTTATAAATAAACAGAACAATGCATTGAATCGTCCGTTTTGCACTCATCGTATACTTCCTCAGTTCTTTTTTATTTATCAGCGATTTAGTTTAAAAATAAATTAGCAGGCGACAAATATTCAAAAATGAAATTACTGGTCGGATCCAGGAGCCTGCAACATAAATAAATATGCATACCATAGCTAGAGTTAGAGGAAGCCACACAGCTAGCGTGGAACAACTTGTTCGTTGGATTTGAGCGAAACTGCTACGAGCTTATACCATCGATCTAGCAGAATGCCTATCCATTCTTGTGTATCCTATTTCAACCGCCTCCCACTCTATCTACACTAGTGCTACAATCTCATTTTATACTATAGACTGGTCTATATGGACAACCCTGGAGACAGCCTTAGCTACGTACCTACCTGGGCACCCCACCAATGTCATTGTCATGTCATGCACGTGAAACTCGAACCCGGGAGAAGGAAAAATTTGACCCCCCCCCCCCTAATAATTAATCACACTTGCAGCTAAAAATTAGTGATATATACAATATACTCCCTTTCGTTTCAGATCCTTGTCCAAAAGGGCAGCAGGCTAGGGCAAGTGTGGAACGACGACGATCGATCGGGTTCTGCATGATCCCCGCATATATAGAATTAATTAGCTAGCTAACTACCTTGTTAATTAGTGTTTTATGCTCACGGTCGAGAATAATGATACAACCAGCGTTTGGTACGTGCGTGGCAGCAACATATATATGATCGAGTTTTTACATATGTACACATGTGCCGAGATGAGTTGGCCGATGGACGATACTGCTCGATCGATTTATAACAATAATACGTACTAGAAATAATGACCATGCATGGTGCGTGATCTATCATTTCCACCGATTCGATCAGATTTTTTTTTATCGAACATGCAGGAGAGCTGTGTATCTTTAAGCGAAAGAAAAATACAAATGCGGTGAGATCACGGCTATCGCAAACCAAGTACAAAGACGATAATCTTGCAATCATGCGACCCTAACTGAGCAAGGGTGATGTATCAACTCCACCGATTCGATCAGATTAGTTAATAAGTTTCTGTTTTCCTTTAGTTTGGCCCGTGACTTATTTAGGACCGGCCTGTTCCATCAGCTAGTAGAGACGTGTGGCTCCTGAAGCGTGTACGTGTTTGTTCAATCAGAATTTAGTCCAAACAAAGCTCTCCAATCGGATATCTCTACCTATTTTTAATAAGCTTAGTCAAATTTAGAGGAGTTTGACCTAGGAAAAAAAATCTAAAATTGGTCATTAGGATTTGGAAATTGAAACTGAATTAGACCTTTTATTAACAATCTACAAGGTAAGTGTCAAAATCCATAGCTAATCCATACAGGCAATACATACTGGGAACTGGAATTTCCGCAAGGGTGAAAAAAAGCGATAGGGTAAGAGGAAAACCCATAGGAAAAAATGCAAAAGCCCTAAAGTATGTAAAACTGACGGGAAAATGCCGACAAGGGCAGCGCGCGACAGGGGAAATAAATGTTCCACGACAATATCCCATTCGCTGGCGGTATTCCATTTCCCTAGCGGTATTTCACCAAGATGGAAGTTTTATTGCACGTTAGATCCAAAAACTTTCCCTGCCATTACAGCCTAGCAGGAAATAATCTAGAAACAAACAGGAAAATATTATGTTTCTCCCTGTCAACATAACGTGGTTGCAAGAGAGCATATAGGGTAGCGAACAAAGGGAAATAGCGGGGATTGAGATTTAAGCATGCAGTGGTAGTTGATGAGATCACGACGATGGTAGAGTTTATTCTTTGATGATTTCTACTCCTATATTGCTGAGGATAGCACAGCCGTTTTAGTAGTGGTAGTTGATTTGATGATCTCTATTCCCGCCGGTGGTGCCGACGACGCCGTCCGGCGGCGGGTCGTGCCCGATCAACACGCAGAAAGCTGGAAGTGTGCGCCAATGTGCTCAGCTTGCTGAAGCTCGCGACATCCCCGGCACGGGGAACGACCAGTGCTGCCCGCTCCTACAGGGCCTTGTCGACCTTGACGCCGCCGTCTGCCTCTGCACCGCCATCAGCGCCAACGTCGTCCTCGGGATCGACCTCGACGTCGACATCGACCTGCGCCTCCTCCTCAACTACTGCGCCAAGACCTGCCCCGTCAAGTTATATATACTAGTCTATCAACCCGTAGAATTTTATGAGAAATATGCATTAAAAGTTGATAGACGACTCTAATAATAGCAACAATTAATAATTTAAAAACATATATATACCTATTTTGTTATTTAAATTTTTATAACAATATATGTTTGTATTTTAGAGTTCAAATAATATTTTATTTAATATTTAATAATATTAGAGGTGTTTATTTTAATTCGTCTTTCATAATGTATGGGGGGTAATTTATATGCAAACTTAGAGGTTACTTTAATTCATCTTCTATAATAGTTTGGTGGGTAATCTATATATAAATTTAAGGGGTTATTCAATTCATACGTTATAATGGCACGGTGGTAATTTATATACAAATTTAGGGGGTTATTTTAATTGATCTTTCATAATGGCATGGTGGATAATTTTTAGAAAATCTAATAGATCTAATGGCTAGTATTATTAGAGCAGCATGATTGACACCCAAATTTTTCTGATTTTATGAGAATTTCTATAATTTATCCTTTTTTTTTCTAAGCGTTTTTGTGAGAATTAACGTGGAGGGTCCAAAAGAAATCTCCAATTATTATTAATAAGATCCCATCATTCAAGTTGCTAGCTAGAACTACATTAATTTAACGTGAACAAAAAACATGACTCATCAAATCTTTTCAATAAGTAAGTTTTTTCTATAAAACATAATTAGAAAATGTATTCGCTTATTTTAAAATATACAATGTAATACACATAATATCATCTTTCTGCTAGCTGGTCACGGTCTTGCAAGGACCCTACGGCTGTCTTTGGCCTCTACCTAGTCACGATTTGGCCGGATCGCAATCTGCACGTCTTTCGTCTGCCGTGCTATAGCAGAATGGATGGCATGTACGTCGTACGTCCACAAACATTGGAGATATATACGTCTGCGATGTTCGGCTCCGAAGCCAACAAACTAATTGACCTTCTTTTTAATTGATATTTAGTTGTTTGTTGGCTATTTTAAAGGCACGTCGTATATTTGTGTAGATCTAACGGCAATTGAGATTTTAGTACCCAACCAATGGTCAGATGTTTCTGATTATTGTGATATTTTTAGGATTATTATGGAGGCCTCAAAAGAGTTTATAATTAGTAATAGTAAGATAATGATGCAGTGGATATTAGAAATAGAATATATCATATGACTATTTTTGCTAGTGGCTACATGGTTTTTCATAAGTTTATATTTTTTTAGCACGTCTGATTGTCAGATAGTAATTGTGTAAGATTGAGTTATAGCGATATACTCATGCACCTTCACAATCACACCATGAGGTTGTGGTTTAATGTTAGTCTCAGAATGGAGGGTAGAGCAGCAGGTTTTTGTTGGGTTTTATGGCTGTCTATAAACAATGTTGTTTTTGAGAAAAATAGACCAAAATATTTTTTGCAAGTTTTTTCAAGGAAATTTATTGGCTTCAGCTATGGGACAAAGCAAGTTGCAGTGAAGTGAAGAGTGAACTCAAGTGAAACGATGGCTTTACAACTATTCATATCTTTCGGCTATCCATATGTGTCTAGGATTTCATTTTGAATAGTTTGGACTCGGTAATGGTAAATAATTTTTTTTGGAGTGGTTTGTAATAATCCTGGTCTGATTTTCTCTTTTGAGAGATGAAGCCGGAAACTAAGTTTCTATTATTAAAAAAGGTTGCAAATTTGTCAATGCAACATGAGTTACATGACTCAAGGCACACGATAGATGATGAATTTATAATAAGGCAAAATTTGGAAGGACTTAAGAATTCAAAGACATAAACCTAATGCAATATACTACGCACCTGGCGCATATAGAGAAATAAACTACGCACTAATGCAATGGCCTTTAACGATTCTATATAGCATGGCGTGCCATCAATGCCTATATGAGTGCCAGCTCGGTACATACCATGGGTGATCCCTTTCTTGTGGGCCTTGGTTCCTCAAGGAAGCAGCGTTCATCGCACCAGAAGCTGGCCAAGCACCTGCGGCCGCCTCGATCGCCTTCACCTGAGTTGTACCAGCATGCCGTGTTTTCCGGCCACCGTTCATCCGCTCCTTTGCTTAGGGTATCGTTGCTACGTCTAAAAGCGAATAGATCTAATTGTACTCGATGCGCAATTTAGAGTTAGGAATTATTTACTATTATTTGTATAATGGCAATGGTAGGTAATTATTTGGAAAACAAAATGTATCCGGTGGCTATTAAGATTTAAGTCCACCGAATTGATGGCCAGATGTTTCTCTTTTTTGTAAGAATTTCTAGAATTTCTCTATTTTTCTAGAGCCTCTCGTGAGAATCAACGTGGAGGCTCCAATCCTTTGGACCCTCCAATTAGTAATATTAAGATTTGTTGGTACACTGCGCCAAATAACCAGTGATACGGAATACTGATGCATGTGTATGTTGTTGGTCTGCATGCATATTCTCTAGATACATGAATGCATGCATGGGTTATATTATTATAACCTTCTGCGTGCGTGCCATCTTTGTGTAGCTATTTGCTTTATTTCCGGCCGCCCTGCTTCTCCGAGAGTGATCACTAGCGACCTTACCACGCAAACTGTTGTTAGCTTTATACACCTCTGCACCTACATATACAGACATGTAGTTGTACGTGTGTGGACATCAAATAAAAGTTTATACAAGTTGTGTTAACTCGAGTCTATGATGTTGTGTATACTTGTATGACCAGTGATGATGACACTGCTCTTCTTAGTTTAAAAATAAACTAACCGGTGATAAATGTTCGAGAACAGAAGTGGTATTATTTATGGCCCCTAATACCTAACCAACTCTTCTACAAATGCCACCATGCACGAGTATGTACCGATAAGAATGGCACGTTGCGAAGAGTGTCGATCGGCCACGTAAACAGATCAAGCTCGTCGTGCATGTGTGTGTGTGTGGAGGCAATGAAACCCTCGACATTGGTTGTTTCATATAAAACACAATCAGAAGACCTAATAAGACGTAGCTATCTCTACCTGCCGCGGTGCCAAACTAAATTGGCCCTCGACATATTGAAGGAAATTAAACTCCTTTGTTTATGAAAAGCAACATAAAGAAATGTGAGTTTGAATTGTCAAATTCTGACCACTTTCAACCAAAGGGATGGTCCCAAGCTCAGGCTGCTGCAAGACTGTGCAATGCTATTTTATTTCAACCAAATTGCCTAGATCTTGATTTAGCTTCAACACATATATGTTATATGTTATTTGCATTGTGATTTGTAAAGGATAGCGAACCTTGGATTGCATTTTGTTGGATGATAGACTGAAAGAATAAATTTTAGTGTGGTGAACGGCTAGAAAATCCAGAAAAAGTGACTTGAAGTGGTGAAAACAAAGCAAATAAAAAAATGAAAGCTAAAGTAGATTTAGCATTAACTTTTTCCTATATGGAATGTTATTTCCTTGTATATGCATATTGAAAAAGTGAAATGCACTGTAAATCTTTGATTTATCCCCCATGTTTCCATATAGACCCCTAAACTCTCGAAGTGATCATTAGATCATTTAACCTTTTTTAGAATCAAGGACTTAGTTCACTCATGGACTTGGATTTACACTAGAGACGAGTCATTTGAAAAGTTCGAGGAGATAGATGATCACTTTGAGAATTATAGATCTAGATAGAAATAAAGAGACCTATTATGCCTCCTCTTAATGAAGCATGCAATTATATATGTCTTGTTTGAGGAAAAATTGCTCCATCCATTCCAATAATTATAAGTCACTTGAATTTTTAACACTAGCTTTGATTAACCGTCTTATTAGAAAATAAAATAAAAAATGAGTCAGGATTAAAGTATATTGTCTAATAAATAAATCATAGTAAAAATAAATAATTATTGCATTTTTTAAATGATACAAGTGGTCAAAGTTGATGTTCAAAAACTGAAACAACATATAATATATTTTTTCTGGTAGGGTAATAACTTCAGGCCAAGCAGCAGCTAGCCGGGATTAACAAATCAGTTTGGCAAAAACAAAGCTGAAAGTTGATCACTTATATGCCTACTTGCCTAGCGCCTTTTGAAAGGCTCTAGGCTCCCGAAGACTAATGTCCTTACATCTTGGTCAAAAGAGATTAGAGAATATATATATGGATGACGATTTATTTGACTTGATGCATGTACACACATACTAGCTATAGTCAACTGGTAATAATTATAAAAAAAAACTGGTAATAGAAAACCTTGTCTTTACATGCGAGTTCCATGCATATATATTCCACTATTCGTCGTGTCCTGCAGGGCATACACGTTGAAATGCGACAAGTATTATCCTTTCTTGAGAGAGAACTTCCATACGGTGCACACGATGCCCCGGACATACATGCATTACCTTAGACTGCCGACATGGCCGATTGCTTTCCGGATGTAGTACATGACGACGACGTGGACCATTGATATGTCACTCTAATCGATCTCCTTTGGAAAAAAACTCAGGTTTTTTTTTTTTGAGGTAGCAATCAAGCAACCTGGCCAGTACATTGAGTACACTCATCATAGCTTGTTTGATACCGCAGATGCAATTACCAATTAATAATGCACTAGCTAGAGGACATAAACATTTCATCTAGAGAAGGAGAGAGAGCCACAGATATCAGATGGACTCCAACAACTTGTCCGGTGGAATTGAGCGAAACTGTGAGCTTTGCTGCTACCTACCTGGGCACCCACCAGATAATAACGCCGAGATAACCATATTATATACAGTATATACTTGTATATATCCATGGGAATTTAATGCATCATCGGACCTTCATTCATCATGCATGATTGCATGTCATGTCGTGTGAAACTGGAACCGGGAGAAGGACCTGTTTCGGCGTTGGCCGTCGTCTATCACCACCACAAGCTGGTGGTGCATGGAGACGCTAAATTTGACCACTGAACAATCACACTAGCAGCTAAAAATTACTAGTACAGGACGTGACCTTGCCTCCTGCGTAGGGTATGCATTTTAGTCGTCGCCGGTGCAAGGGTTCAAGTGGGACGCGACGGCGACGACCGACGACTCCGTTGCCGGCCGGGCTGGCACATGTGTGCATCGCAAACTGATTGATGGATCGTCAGAGAGAGCACATATAGATCGAGCGCTGCAATTGGATTTGGATTCCAACATGCATGTAGGTAGCTCATGCTTGCTGCTGGTGTTGGCGTCGTCTTGTCTCATCAATTGATTACTTCACGCATAGAATTAGCTGCAGCTTGATTATCATTAGTATCACAACGATCGAGAATTAATATAGTATCGCAATCGACGTTTATTTGCTGTTTGGTACGTGGCGGCAGTGATCACGCATATATGTCAGCCTGCTGCATGCATGTAGACACACACGATTAATTAAAGAAGATGATCATCTACACCGTACCGATTCGACCAGATTAATAAATTTTTGTTTTCCTGTGGCCGTACGTACGTGACTTTAGGAGCTGCTGCCTGCTGGCATCATCGTCAGCTAGAGCTGTGGAATGTGGCTCTTCTTGAATTAAAGGATCAGTACTTGCTTGCTGAATTATTAGTCCCTAGCTAATAAGCTCTAAGTATATCCAGTGATGACAAAGCCTAGTGCCATATCAAATTCGCCGCCCAATTTTTTGACACATGGAGAGCAACGAAAACAAATCATGGGCCAAGATTCGAAGTCATACAAACAAATCGCCATGGCCAAGTACATGAAGATTTGTCAGACTTATTTTGCCAATGGAAATACAAGGTTTTTGTTAAAAAATAATGACATACTCATAGACATGGAAAATTCAAAGATCGTAGAAAAATGTACAACATCACATAGTGTGGCTAGCTAAGGGGTGGCAGTGTGTGGGTAGAGAGTGAGTGGAGAGAGGGGAAATGGTGTGACTAAGTTGGGTACCTAAAATTCGTTAGCCATGTGGCAGCCAACCACTTTTTCATGGCTCAATCGCACAATAACATATACTCTCTCTGTCCTAAATTGCAAGGGCCGGGTTTTAGACCCCAAATAGATTCATTCATTTCTCCATATATGTGTGTTCAATATTTGTCTAGATTCATCAACATCCATATGAGAGCTAGAACCCTTACAATTTGAGACGGATGACGTATTGTTAAAGCAATTTGTTATAGTAAAATTCGTCAGTCATCAGGCCTAGCCCACCAAAATTAGTCAAAACTTGTATTTGGATAGTAAAACTAAAAAAGTGGCACTCTCAATTCTCAAAATTTTGTCAGCTCTTTTCTAGCATATTCAATGGATTTTAAATGATTTTCATCGGCTTTCACAAAATACGCCAATTTTCATCACTTTCTATGGATCACAGGAAATCATCACGTTTATCATGTCCATTTCTTTATGGTTAATGAAAAATAAATGTTTCCTCCACCAACAGAATTTTTCCAACTTTTAGGAATATACTCCACCTGTTATAGAATATTGGTCGTTTTTAGTTCTGTAAGTCAAACTTCACTACCTTTAATTTGGATTTATAGTGTATTTATTTGATACTCTAGATGTTAATATATATTTTTATAAACTTAGTCAAACTTAAACAAAGTTTTCAACCAAAATGAATCTTAGGATATGATGAAACGTGGAAGAGAAAGGATCACGAGCAGTTTTGCAACTGGGTCATTTTAGGTTGGGCCGTGGCCTGAGTAGCTGACATTAGGAAAAAGTCCATCACAGGTCCCTGAACTTGTAGCCGAATCCGGAATTCATCCTTGAAGTCAAAAACCGGGTATGGCGGGTCCTCGAATTCTTGAAACCGGTCACAGCTCGTCCCCGGCCGAAACCGACGGCTGTTTTTGCTGATGTGGACGGTGGTTTTCGCTGATGTGTACCCGGACCCACCTGTCAATCTCTCTTTTCTATCACATCCCTCCATGACCTCCACTGTGAACGAAGAGGTCCCTGGACCGCTGCCCGCCCGCCCGCCATCGCTCTGCCCCCGGTACGGCGGCTCCTCGTCGCCGAGCGCTGCCGCTAGCGCGCACGTGGACCGGATCTCCTCGAACTCCGCGTCCACCTCCGACGTGCCGCGGATCCTCTTGAGGGTCCGCCGCTCGTACTCGCCGCGCGTAGCGTTAGGCCGAGCGGGTGGGCGCGGGAGGAAGAGCGAAGCGGCCTGGTCGTCGAAGCCGACGCCGACGCCGAGGCAGACGCGACCAACGATGAGCATGGGTAGGTTGGCGGCACCGACGCACAACGCCATGCCGCTGAGGCAGAAGACGGATGCCGCCTGCATGGTGCGCTTGCTGGCGAAGCGCGAGCTGCGCACAACGCCACGAAGCTAGCCGCCAGCGCTGCCAGGTACAATGATGACGTGAAGAGCTGCAGCCGCTGGTCATCGAACTTACGGTAGTTGTTCTCGCGGGCGCTCCACCGGCCACGCGAGAAGGCAGCCAGGGGCGGACCCGTGCGCTGAGCTAGCTCCGCGCTCGCGCGCCAGACAAGGACATGGAGCTCGCACCAGCCACCGGCGCTCGCGGAGCCGCGGAGACGGAGCTCGCCCCTACGGCCAGCGCTCGCGAAGCCGCGGAGGACGCGGAGCTCGCCCCGGCCGCCGGCGCTCACGGAGCCGCAGGAGCCCACCCTGGCCGCCTGTGCTCGCGGAGACGCGGAGCACGCGGAGCTCTCCTCGGCCGCCGGCGCTCGAGGAGGACGCGGAGCTCGCCCTGGCCGCCGCCGCTCACGGAGCACGCGGAGCTCTCCCCGACCGCCAGCACTCGCCCCTGCCCTCGACATTCGCAGAGCCGTGGAGGACGCAGAGCCCGCCCGGCTACCGGCGCTTGCGGAGCTGCAGAGGACGTGGAGGTCTCCCCTGTGGCGGAACCACCGATTTAATCCGGGCTAAGCACACCTGCCACCCCTGGCTTGCAGTGCAATTAGCCCAAACTAAACCCGGTCGTCCGTCGTGAGTCATTCGGCTCCCGATATTACCTTTTCACAGAGGAACCGACATCATACAGATCCAGCCCTCGATGGAGCCACAACAATTACATCATCACAGGCAGTTGAAACAGAGTATAAGTAGATTTACTTTACAAACTGGTTTGAAATAAAATACAAGTTTTAACATAATGCCATATGAAAGGCAAGTTTGAATCAGATAGCGGAAGCGATTTTAAAAACATCTTGCAGTGGAAACAAGATATTTTAATAGTCTTCTTGCGATGATGATCCAGACGAGCAGCACCGAGCCCACCGGTACTACCATCCTCCAAGCACTTGTCCAGATGTCGTCGGTACCTGTTCTCAAAAGATGGGGGCAAACCCTAAGTACTAATTACTCAGTAGGACTTAATGGATTGGTTTACGGCTGACGCAAAGCTTGTTTACTATCACGTGGATCCTTAACCATAGATTTTAAACAGAGGCATAATATCATAGAGTAACAAGTCTCAACATTTGCATATAACTCTATAATAATAACTTGCAGAAATGTAATCAATACAATACAAACATGTATTATTTGAAAACATGAGTAACAAATATAATATATTTAAGTGGTTACCTGTTAGTCATCAGTGATTCGAATCGATTTTAATTCACAGGAATTACTATCATGCCTAGGGGTATATGTTTACTGGCCATCGAGTTCCCACGTATAGTTCCCATCTCCACCTGTCTTGTTCCAAGATTCAAAACGCCCCCACCGAACCCCAGGTTGTGCCCCCTTAGGAGCGTTACCACAGTGCACTGGGTCACCCCTCCCTCGAGTACAAGAGCCCCCAGGGCCCAACGGCCTCCAGCTAAGTGGATGTGCGGCACCTCGAAAACTCCGGACGAGCCCAGGTAAGACTTCACCGGTCCCATATCCCGGTTAAGCAATCTAGCAATGTTATGCCGACCAATAGCCGAACAGCGAACGGGCTTTAAACGACTCGGGCAAAGCCAAATAGTACAACAACACACACCCCAAAATAAAATTATTCTCCGCCCGGTCTCCACTTAAATCAAGAGCATAATATTACCTTCTCATTAGTAAAAGTTTCTGTGATTTTTTAAAACCACCTACGCGACGAGTGACTCCTTTCACTCGTGTCTACTCGCACCTAGCAATTCTAGGCAACTCGTCCTACGAACTCTAGGTATAGGTGCTAGGGCCTAGGGCGGCCAGGGGATCTAATGCAATTGTTTTCGATCAACTCCTAATGTGGATGCGTAATCAAACAATCAATTATTATGTTAGCTAGGAGAAATCATGGTCATGCCTACCTTTGCTTATTTTTAACAAACCAACAAACTAAGCTAACGTTAGTTTGCCGGGTTGTGAGGCTTTGCCCCAGGCAACCCCTTGATCACTTGGACAACTCCACCTTCCAAACACGACTGATGGGCTCTCCAGGTCGTGTTTGGGGCTTAGTTGATCTTCTGGACACCGTTGCTCGAAGTAGTCCCCGCACTTGTTTCTCGATCACGTATATGCATTAACCGCCACTGTATGAATGCCATGCACGATGCGATGCAGAAGATGCATGGAGATAGAGCACACACACAACAAATCACTTCATGGACAGGCAGAAAGGTGATTGATAAGATACCTACGAGATTTACGTAGAAAGTGTGTGTTACGTTGTGATATAGCAAACTAACTATACCAAGTAGCATATACACGACGCATATACACGACATTACAGGTTCACATCTGATCACACATTAACTTCCTTGTTTCATTTTCTTTATGTTATTATTATTTTTTTGGCTTATTTAAGTAACTACTTGCAGACCACTAATGAAGTAACATCTAAAATGTATGAAAACTCACATAATCATAAATGTACAGTAACCTGGCTGCATGTATTTTGGTGGCATTTTTGTAACACATTAACTAGCACTTTTTCTATTTTATTGTTTATCCTACTGTAGCATTTGTCATTTCAAATTATCATCAAAACAGCAAGCAATGTGCATGAAAGCTCTACAGGAGACTAAACTGAGCTAAGTATACACAATATAATTTATGTAGATTTTTCTGGATGTACTTTATGTAGCATGCATTGTCATAAATCTAAAAAATTACACTATATACAAACATAGGGGCATAACGGTAATTAAACAGTGTAAGCTAGGGTCATGCCAATCACAGCAGAGCCTAAAATCATGTTAAGGACACTATCCAAGTTTCATATTTTTATGAGCTCATTTACCCAACATTTGATAATTATTTACTAAAGCAATGCATGCACACAAGCAGGAGCAAGACAGTCATTTCATATAGCAAGGCCTAACCCACTATGTAGATCTATTCAAAATCAATCCGACAAAACAAGTTTCACATTTTTATGATTTTTCTACGAATTTATAGAGCATTTCAAATTCATATGTCAAATCCGGAAGATAGTTAAATATTAACCCTGTAAATAGACCTATGCGTAATTAACTCTAGATTCCAGGGAGTAGCACATAATTGCTCACAGACTCATCAAACAGTGTGTGTGAATGCCGGAAAGCCAAGGGCTAGATCTGCAAAATTTTAGGACTCGGGTCAAAGTGCGAAACACTAATAGATCTAGGGGGTTATCCATAGTTCCTGCAAGACACATTAGACAGTGAGATAATAAGTGAAAAATTGAAGGGGTTTTCTGCAAAGTGGCGCCTCTTTCTTCTACCTTGGGCCGACCAGGGAGTTCGCGCAAGGGGGGTTTCGCGGGCTGATCCGGCGCGGGAGAGGCACGGCCTTGGAGCCGAGCCACTTGCGGAAGGTGTCCCAGGCGTAGGTCTTTGTTTTCCCCAAGACGGAGGCGCTTGAGGAGGGTCGAGGGAGCGGGGAACTGGGCGTGAACCGAAGGCTGATGGTGTCGAGTCCGACGATGGTGGCTCGGTCTGATCCGGCGAAGGAGTGGTAGGGCAGGGCCATCGTCGGGTCCGTGAGCTGCGTGATGTCGAAGCGAATCCGGCGCAGGCGGTTGGGGCTATGGGGAGGCACCGGAGCGGCCCATCCACGGTGAGGTCGGCGGCGCTCTGTGGCTCCCTGACGGCCGCGCGTGGGAGAAGGCGGAGGAGGTGCTGGAGGCCGGCCACTGAGATGGGGGAATAGGTGGAGGGGGTTGACGCGGTCGTGGGGCGCTCGCTGCCTTGGAGAGAGGAGGATGGAGGCGGCCGGGAACAAGGCGACGTGAGCTCGAGCCAAGCCCAACAATGGCGGCCGCGCGCGCAGCTCTGCTGTGTAGGGGGCAGTGAGTGGAGCGCCGAGCGGAGGCCGAGAGAGAAGGCGATGGGAGTGGAGTGGGTGACGCGAGAGGGAATGGCGAGGCGCTGGTTGCTTCCTCCCCTTGAAGGTAGGCCGGGGCGGCAGGGCGTGCTGGCGGCAATGGCGCGGTGCGGGCAGGCACTGGGCGCCGCGTGTACGCGAGGAAGAGGGGAAGAAGAAAGAGGAAGATGTGGTGGACTTGGTGTATGGACCGGATGGCACTGACACGTGGGACCGGGGCAAAGGCAAAGGACACGAGTCTATGGACCGGGTGCACGAAGGGCATAGGTGGTTTTCCAATACCGGGGGTGAACGGTGGTTTCCCGGTCAGCTGGATTCGAGGCTGACGCGCGGGTCCCACTCGTCATAGACACAGAAACAAGAAAATAAAAAGGGAAATGATAAACTCAGTTTGACTGGTTAGACCGCTTTTTGAAGTTCGTATTTTTGAGGGACTTAATGGCCGATTTAGAAGGAACTCAAAATATAAAAGTTGTTCTACTCTTAAAGCTCTACAACTTTGTCAAAACTCATGGTACCAGGTTTTATTCACATTTTGTGAGTTTGAATGAATTCAAATTAGGAGCTCAAGTTTGACCAACAAATCCTTAGACATTTAAAATCTGTTAAATTTATTTGGAGGCATTTCTAGGAAAAGGGAACTATACCAATGTTGTTTATAATTTTATGAACTACAACTTTGGTATTCACATCATGGCATGATTTGAATTTTGTTTCACAATAATTTGAATTCATTAAATAGGTCTCAGTTCGACAGTTTTCACTAGAAGATAGAAAATAATCTAAAACACCATGCAAACCACTATGCATGTCAACACACAAAATACCAAAGTTGTTACTCATAAAATTGTCCACAGGTTTGGTATAGAAAGTTTAGCTTAAATCAAAATAGATTTTGAAATACAAACACAAATGTGTTCAGAGGTTTGGTCAAGATGCAGGTTTACTCTATGCAGAGTATTTCTGGTTTCTAACTTTTGAAGTATCAAATAAAGTCCAATCATTTTAAAGTCAGATGCATTTGAAAGATGATAAGTTTAATTGCATTTCATAGAAAGGAAGATTTTGAAGTTGTATGGTGAAATTGAAAGTAATTTCATAATGAAATTTGGGAAAAGTGTCGACCCTAAACTTAGCAACATTTCCTGAGCGTAGGCTAAATGGGTTTGGTTTGAACTTTTGAGCCCCTTAACATCTGATTTTGAAATTGGTCAAAATAGTAAATTTGAAGGTAATTTCCTGAACTAAAATGTTTGTATTTGAAGTCTTGCATGAAAATGTATAAATGTCAATCTACTTAACCAAGCAACGCAAAGTTTTGCGTATCCAATCTTGAAAATTTTTGACTTGGTTGTTTATTGACCTAGTTATTATTCTTCTCAAAGCATGATTAAGTCCAAATCCTTGATTAACACTAATCTAATTGCGTGTCAAGGCTTTTGAGATGCCAGAGGCATCACAGCCCCGGCCGCTAGCGCTCGCGGAGCCGCAGAGGACGCGGAGCTCGCACAACAGCGCAAGGTAGGGAAGATGTACGCCGGCGGCTGGGGCGCAGCCGCGCAAACCCACGGGGGAGTGGCGTGGAGGCTAGCATGGCCGTGGTGCGCGCAAGCTGCCCCTGCCAACGGGGGCAGCCGTAGCACGGCCACGCGAGCAGGCCATGGGCAGCCGCAAGCGGGAGACAACGGGCAGTTAGAGATGAACTGCTCCATCGAGGAAGATGGGAAGAAGATGGGCAAGGGTAAAGCTGCCTTTTAATGAAACATGTGAAAAGAGAGATTGACAGGTGGGCCCGGGTACACATCAGTGAAAACCACCGTCCGCGTCAGCAGAAACAGCCGTCAGTTTCGGCCGGAGACGAACTGTGACCGGTTTCACGAATTCGAGGACCCTGCCATACCCGGTTTTCGACTTCAAGGATGAATCCCGGATTCGGCTACAAGTTCAGGGACTCGTGATGGAATTTTTCCCTGACATTAACATACTAGGCGCGAAGCTAAAGTATGATGACGTGTCAAATAAAAACAGTCCAGCACACTCGTGTTCACCGTCCCACATAAACGATGGCTGCCGGTTGATGTATGCAAACTGTACAAAAGTGAGTGAAAACAAGCTGGATAAACAACCGGATTTATTTAGAAATTACGGTGGAAAAAATGAGAAAAGGAAACTCTCTATGCCCTTGAGCTCAAAAAAAATCTCCATCCAACTACGGTTCAATTTTATTTGACATGCCCATTAGTTTGGGCCCCTCTGCCTCGAGTCCCCAAGAGCCACATCATATAAAGTTTATGGACATAACTCAACCCAAAACTAGCCTAATAGGTGAGGGATACCCCTCTTAATGTTGTGCTCCTCAACATCAACTTTTGATGTGAGCCTATACATATCGCAACAAAGAAAAGAGTTACAATCAAGTCCACATGGGTCTTCTTCATCCTCAATTCCAATACACATTGCCAGAAGCAGTGGCCAGTGGAGCTAATAAGACTCCCATCACCCCGCCGAATGGCCCCACATGTTGGGTATAGTTGAAAGAGCCAATGCCACAATCTCTTCTCCGTAGCACATATTGATCCGCTGGAGAACTTCAGCCACCACCTTGCCAGAACAGAAGGGCAAACCTTTTGAGACACAGCGCTGGTACTCGTTGCTGTTGCAAACAACCATGGAGGACTAACATCCTAGCAGGCAACACTACGCTGCCATTGCAAACTCTAACACTAGTTAAACATCGAAACCCATCCAGGCAATGGTAAAGTTTAGGATTGATCGAGATTGAAATCCAAAAACACTGAGTAACTAATCGTGATCTAGATGAAGGTGGGTTTATAAGCAAGTGACATGCTGAGTGGTGCATGAAGTTACACGAAACAAAAGATGAAAGGAAGCAGCTAGGCCCCTAAGCAGTTAAGATCCTAAGCTATTTGAAATGTGGTTTTGTCATAATTTTACTGGAACGTTTGCTTGCATGTGCGAGACAACATAAAACACAAGAGGAGGCCAATAAACTAAGCAATAGGTCAAGAAATTGAAGTATGCCTAACCTATGCTATGGTAACGTTTGGATATGAACCACACACACGCTTAGAAAATGGCACGTCTATGATCTAGGTTTTAGTTCCGATCAGTTGTTGTGTTCCTTTTGTTATGACGTATAATTTTTTTAATATGATCGTTTAGTTTGAAAAATCCAATACTACATTCTTCCTTTTTTTTTTCCATATTGCTAGCTACCACCGTGAATGTTGCTGATCCTCAACCTAGTTCTAAGGTTGGATTTGATCAATTAAGGTTGGATTTGATCGATTACTGTGTGTACACAACCCTAATTAAACTAAGCAAATAATCAAATTTCAACCGAATACTCTGGCAAAATTTACCAAATCTAGTTTACATAAGGAGCAAGCATGCACTGATTTCCCAAAAGAACTGCTCACCAGTTTTAAACGCAGAGAACCGTCTAGAAAACCATTTCGAACCACGAGTATTTTCTACCAAAAAGAGAGAGAGAGAGAGAGAAAAAGAGGGGGAATTTTTTTCCCACTCGAATCGGCGAATCCTCGAAGGCTCGAGCTAGACACCGACGCGACAGAGACTCAGAGAGCTCCGAGAAGCGGCTCCCATCAGGCCACCACCAACCCCTCACGGCGGCGGTGGCGGCGGCGACGGCGGAGGGCGGGTCTTCGGCGGGGGTGGGCGCGGAGATGGCGTCCGTGGCCGCGGCGGAGGGCGCGGCGGCGGCGCTCCGCTCGGTGCTGTCGCGCGCGCAGCAGGCGGCGGCGCGGGCGGGGCGCGCGCCGGGGTCCGTGCGCGTGGTGGCCGTGAGCAAGACCAAGCCCGTGCCCGTCATCCGGGCCGTCTACGACGCGGGCCACCGCTGCTTCGGCGAGAACTACGTCCAGGAGCTCATCGACAAGGCGCCCCAGGTCGGATTGAATTGGGGCCCCGGGTTCTCACTCGCTCCAACAAAATCTTGCTTTCGGTCTCCTTGCTGTGGGAATTATCTGTTAAAACAGTGAAATTAGAGACAGGACCTTGTTCATTAAGCTTCTCACGAAGTCCTCGTAGCTGTGAAATTAGCACTGGGATCGGGTGATCAGTGGGACAGTGACGGAGCTTGAATTGTTATTCAGGGGGGCAAAAGGAGGATCTAAATAACAAAGGGTGCCAAATATTGATGTTGTGCATGCAAATTCGAAGCTCTAAAGGGTGATTTTTTGCATACAACTGTGTGACCCTAGAGAGTGAATTTAATCAGGCATTTCAAGTTGTGCTCTGTACAGCCATAAATCGCATGAACATAAGTAGGTTCCATTACAGTCTGTTCCAGGTTACGTGGAATAATTGGCAGCTGGAAATTTTCATAATTTTAGTTGATAGAGGCCCCACATCGGAATACATTAGAACTTATGCAGTGAACTTTCTGGAATTGGCATGCTTATTGATCGGTTGGCCAATCATTATCATTTTTCACCTTTTATTCAAGAAGAATCTGGATCCTAAGTTTTGGCTGTGGTTATGTAGTACCTGCTGAAAGTTGACAAATTTTCAATTCATTGCCTTTGGGTATACTTTCTGAAGTTCTAATGGGCCTAGTGTTTCCATTAGAACTTCAGTCATAGAACTGCTCAGTCCTCGCTGGTGATGCTTTATAGTCCTTGCTGTCAATTACCCTTTTTTGGGCCATAGAACTGTATAAGCAAGTGTTTTCCTCATTGTAGCTTCCTGAGGATATTGAGTGGCATTTCATTGGAAACCTGCAAAGCAACAAAGTTAAAGCCCTACTTGGTATGTACTACTTCTGTTGTTTTTATATACATTGGCATGCTCTTCTATTAATGTTTTTACCATTATTTTTTCTTCTCATATATGAGGAGAACTTGTTCAAAATACAATGGTTTTGAATTTATTTAAAATATAGCACTATTGAAGTATTTTTTTAATACTACTGGAGTATTGTTGATGGCAAATGCACTAATAGAAGTTTCGCATGAAAATCCTGTACGTTTTGCATATATTGGCAATATTGTAAAAATTCACTGCATACGCATCATTGGATATATATATAAGTAAAAAGAACATATGGAGCGTATGTTTTCTTGTTTGTGCAGGGTTTCTGGTCTTAGTTTCCAGTTCCTTAGGTTTTGCTATTACCTAGAGAGTTGTTGTAAGTAAAAAGAACATATGGATCGTATGTTTTCTTGTTTGTGCAGGGTTTCTGGTCTTAGTTTCCAGTTCCTTAGGTTTTGCTATTACCGAGAGAGTTATTGTGACATACCCTGCTAGGTTTTCTAATAGTACCTCAGTTGGCTTATCCTAAATATTTGCTTTTGAAGCAGCCATAATATGCCAAACTTCTTCTTTTACTCATACAGGCATACCACATACTATTACAGAAAACGGTTCTACTTACTACAGATTGGGCACTTATGCTAGTTTAAGGTTTGATCTAATAATTGTTTTATTGTTTCTTTAACTTTAAGCTGGCGTGCCAAACCTTGATATGGTTGAAAGTGTAGATGATGAGAAGGTATGTGATCAATCTTATCTTTATCTTTTCTTGTGGTTCCATTAACTGCTTTTCTTGGTTTCATGAAGCACTCACATTTGATGCACTTGTTCATCAGTAGCTCACTCACTTGGACTTGGTTACTTTCTACTAAAAGAGTTTCCTTTGCTGAATCAAAAAAGAGGAAAACAATATACTGTTAGACTTCATACCTGTCAGCATCTGAGTAGAACTTGTTACTTTTTAGCTAGATATATTAGACGTTCATTATATGTATTCAACTCATGTTTATATATGCTTCAAATCTGTCATACTTATGTGCTGCAAGATTTTTTGCATGACTTAGGTCCAAACAAATGATAGGTAAACTTTTGGTTACTCATCATGATGTCTTTTCAGGTTTTCAATCCTGAATCTGTACAACAACAACAACATAGCCTTTTAATACCAAGCAAGTTGGGGTAAGTTAGAGTTGAAACCCAGACTAAAACCGCTAGAAGGGGGGATTAAAAAAACTTTTGAAGAGAAAGCTTTGAACAAGAAAACAAGGGTTTTAAAGGTTTTTTTTTTCAAGAAGCACAAGGAAGAGCCTAATCAAGGCTCATGCACGTGGATAGCTGCTTTCCAAGCAGCTTTATCCAAGGCTAACTCTCTTTTTATATTCTAATCTTTTAGATCTCTCTTAACTGCCTCCTCCCATATCAAATTTGGTCGGCCCATACCTCTCTTCACATCATTGTTCCGTCTTATGATGCCGCTATGCACTGGCGCCTCTGCGGGTCTTCGTTGCACATGCCCAAACCATCTTATTCTGTGTTGCACAAGCTTTTCTTCAATTGGGGCTACCCCTAGACGATCTCGTCGTTACGAACTCGATCCATCCTTGTATGCTCACAAATCCAACGCAACTACTTAGTTGTTGAATATGTCTTCTTTTAGTCGGCCAACATTCTTTACCATACAACATCGCAGTTCTAATAGCCGTCCTATAGAACTTGCCTTTTAACTTTTGTAGTACCCTCTTGTCACATAGCACACCGGATGCTTGACGCCATTTCATCCATCCCGCTTTGATTCTATGGCTAACATCTTCATCGATATCCCCGTATCTTTATAGCATTGATCCCAAGTATCGAAAAAGTATACTTCTTGGGCACTACCTGACCTTCTAAACTCACATCTCCTTCCTCCTGTCTAGCAGTACCGAAGTCACATCTCATATATTCAGTTTTAGTCCTACTAATTCTAAAACCTTTCGACTCTAGGGTCTGCCGCCACAACTCTAGTTTCCTATTTACTCCCGCCTGGCTTTCATCCACTGGTACTACATCATCAGCAAACAACCTGCACCATGGGATATCTCCTTGTATATCTCTTGTGACCTCATCCATCACCAAAGCAAATAGGTAAGGGCTCAAAGCTGATCCTTGGTGTAGTCCTATGTTAATTGGGAAGTCACTTGTGTCACCGTCAGGTATTCGAACACTAGTTTTCAGTTATTCAAACACTAGTCACCACCTTGTTGCACATGTCCTTAATGAGGGCCACATACTTTGTTGGGACTTTATGCTTTTCCAAAGCCCACCACATAACACTCCTTGGTATCTTATCATAAGCCTTCTCCAAGTCTATGGAAACCATGTGCAAGTCCTTCTTCTGCTCCTTATACCGCTCCATAACTTGTCTTAAAAGGAAAATTTCTTCTATGGTTGATCTCCCCGGCATGAACCCAAATTGGTTCCTGGTAATACACGTTAATTTTCTCAAACGATGCTCTATAACTCTCTCCCACAGCTTCATCGTGTGGCTCATCAGCTTAATCCCTCTGTAGCTGGTGCACCTTTGAATATCTCCCTTGTTCTTGAAGATTGGTACTAATATACTTCTCCTCCACTCTTCGAGCATCTTGTTCGATCGCAGAATCTGGTTGAAAAGCTTTGTTAGCCAAACAATAGCTATATCTCCTAGGCATCTCCAAACCTCGATTAGGATCGCATCAGGGCCCACTGCCTTGCCCCCTTTCATCCTTTTTATGGCTTCTCTAACCTCAGACTCTAATCCTACGCACAAAGTGTCTATTGGCATCATCAAAGGAATCGTCCAACTCAATGGACGTGCTCTCACCCTCCCCATTGAACAGGTTGTGAAAGTACTCACGCCACCTTAGTTTGATGTTCTCCTCCTTCACCAAGAGTTAATCCCTCGCATCCTTAATACACTTGACTTGATTGAAGTCCATTGCCTTCCTATCACGAATCCTATCCATCTTGTAGACGTCCTTCTCTCCTTCCTTTGTACTCAGCCTTTGGTAAAGGTCATCGTATGCTCTGCCCTTTGCCTTACTCACTGCTCGCTTTGCAATCTTCTTTGCCACCTTGTACCTCTCTATGTTATCTGTACTCCTATCATGGAACATGCGTTTGTAGCACTCTTTCTTCTCCTTAAGGGCCTTTTGTACATCCTCGTTCCACCACCAAGTATCTTTAGTTGCACCTTTGCTCCCTTTGGTCACACCAAGCACTTCCGCAGCCACCTTCCTAATGCAAGTTGCCATCTTCCCCCACGTGTTGTCTGCATCTTCCCCTTCTTCCCAAGAGCCCTCCATGATAACCCTACTCTTAAAGTCTTCCGACGCCTCCCCTTTGAGCTTCCACCACTTCGTTCTCACTGACTTTGGTTTGTTTATCCCGTCTGGCACAGCAGCCGAAAGCGGAAATCAGCCACCATGAGCTTGTGTTGAGAGACAACACACTCTCCCGGTATTACCTTACAATCCAAGCATGTCCTCTTATCCTCTCTTCTTGTGAGAATGAAGTCAATCTGGCTAGCGTGATGGCCACTACTGAAGGTCACCAAGTGAGATTGTCTCTTCCTAAAGAATGTGTTGGCTACCATCATATTGTAAGCTACAGCAAAGTCTAAGACTTCCTCTCCCACCCGATTCCTACTACCATACCCAAACCCTCCATGTGCTACCTCGTAACCTGCATTAGACAATCCTACATGGTCATTGAGATCTCCTCCTATGAAAAGTTTCTCACTGGTGGGTACCGCTCTAACCATGCTATCTAGGTCTTCCCAAAACTGCCTCTTTGTACTCCCATCATGGCCTACCTGGGGAGCATATGCACTTATTACATTGAAGACTAAGTCCCCAACAACAAGCTTGACTAGGATAATCCTATCCCCCTGCCTCTTGACATCCACCACTCCATTTCTCAGACTCTTGTCAATCAAGATGCCCACTCCATTTTTGTTTGCAACTGTTCCTGTGTACCAAAGCTTGAAGCCCGTGTTCTCCACCTCCTTCGCTTTCTGACCCTTCCATTTCGTCTCCTGTACGCATAGGATATTTACACGTCTCCTAATCGCTGAGTCAACTAACTCTTTTAACTTACTTGTGAGGGACCCTACATTCCAGCTACCTAGACGGATCCTAGTTGGCTCGACTAGCTTCCTTACCCCTCGCACCCGCTGAGTCAGGTGTGAAGACCCTTGCTCATTTATCACTACACCCGGGCGCCGATGTAGCGCGCCACTAAGGAAGCGACGACCCGATCCTTGCTCACTTAACACCATGTCCAGATCACGACATGGCGCGTCACTAAGGGGATGACGGCCCGGCCCTTGCCCATTTATCACCATACCCGGGTTCCGATATGGCGCGTCGCTAAGAGGGTTACGCCCCAACGGATTTTTCTTGGGTTTCATCTCCATAAGAGTAGCTGGGTTTTTATGTTGGCTCGCCACGCCTATCACAACCTTTAAGGGCCGGAACCCCCCTCCTCCTTTATCCGGGCTTGGGACTGGCGATGTTGAGACAACATAGGCGGAGTTAATCAATCCTGAATCTGTAACCAGATTAAATGTAAGATTCATTTTTTCAGATTGCTAACCGTCTTGACCGGGTGGTAGCTGACTTGGGGAGAAGACCTCTTAAGGTTTTGGTCCAAGTCAACACCAGTGGAGAAGAATGTAAGTACCCTGCTGTCTTTTCTCAATACACTTGTGAACCTGATCTTTAGTTTCCTTTTTTCAATAAAAATACTAGAAGGATGAAAATTCTTGCTTTGGGCTTGTCATACTGGAATTTCAGAATGTGGAAACTGAGTTCGTTTTAGTGCTGAGCATTGATGATTTATACACAGCATCTTGTTTGTCTTGGATAAGTACTTGGAGGAGTGCAGCTGGTCTGCAAGCATACCCAGAGAGCATGTATATATGTGGTTGATTTCTGAATGCTATTTTTCTGTTTTGCAGCAAAATTCGGAGTAGATCCCTCAGGATGTGTTGAACTAGCAAAGCATGTCAAATTGAACTGCCCGAACCTTGTGTTCTCTGGTTTGATGACAATCGGGATGCTCGATTACTCCTCGACTCCTGAGAATTTCAAGGTAACTTATATTCTGGTATGCGAAAGTTCTGTTGGAGTGGCATGCATAAGTGCGCTAATTAGTACAGCGTCTGTTAAATTTGTAGACACTGGCTAACTGCCGGAAAGAGGTATGCAAGGAGCTTGGAATGTCTGAAGAGCAGTGTGAGTTGTCTATGGGCATGTCTGCTGATTTTGAACAAGCGGTAAGGGAGACGGTTGAGGGAGAAGATACATAATAGGCTGATGGCTGCATCAATAATGATATACGTTGTTTCTATGTTTCTGCAGATTGAAATGGGAAGCACAAATGTAAGAGTTGGATCAACCATATTCGGTGCAAGAGAATACCCAAAGAAGAACTAGGGTGCTTATACTGTCTGGTCCTCTCGTGATAGCATGCACAGAACATGCAGGAGTCTGCAACAGTTGCAACATTTGATGATATATGGGGAGTCGTGTGCCCATTATCTTCAGCGTAAACCATTTTTGACACTTTTACGTACCATGTGCATTGTGCAGCTAAGAAGGATATTGTTCTGTCATTGTCCACCCTTTTGTTAATAAAATGTTCAGACTGCACATGAGATTCTGATTTCCATCCCTTGTACTTTTACGCCAACTAGCAATTGTAATTGGTGTGTACTAGGGGAGTACACTCTGCGGATTGTGAAGAATTTATGTGCTGAGTTCGAAAGGTTTTATTTGTGTTGCAATTGTTTTATTTTCTACCAAGATTTGTGGTGCTTTTGGCTAGACCGTATTTGCTTATTCGTACATTCTGGCCTTAGCTATACGAAACTGGAAGGAAATAGCTTACTAGCATACAGCAAAAGCATAATTTTGGAAGTTCAATTCTGCCTTTAGTCAGCATTTTGCGAAGCTCGCATACAGATATTCCCCTAACAAACGCCTGGCCTCTAAGCACAGCAACGCAACACCTGCTGCTGAGTTAAAAGCAACACAGCCACTGCCACTGACCCTATACAAAGCCATTGGCAAATTAAGAATTATAGAAATTAATGAGAGCCAGTTTCCAGCAAGCATGAGATGCCCTTGACGACTCAGGTAATACGACATGGAAGAAATGCGCCATCTTTGAGTAACTCCAGCAGAGAGTATGCATCTTTTTGTAATATGTGCATAACTCTAGCTTCCATGCCTGCTGTTGATCCGTATGGCATGGGGTACGAGGCAATGGTGCCACCAAACATGCCTTTGAGTATGACAGTTTGCATGGTGATCTTCAAGTTCACAATGTTCCTACAAAAGCTCAGCATCGTCTTGGTCACCATCGATATCATCAGCATCATTCTCTTCATCCTCTTCTGGGGCATCTGGGTCCACTCCCTGCACATGAAAAAACAAGTACATGCAATGTTATCTCGCAGCAGTGGGACATTCAGAAATTGAATAAATGAACAAGATTGGAAAAGCAAAAGGAGTAAATAAGGGAGGCCGAAACAAAACTGGACGCCAGTGAACTAGTCAGTATGATGTAGTTATGAAATGCACAAACCTTCATTTGCTTCTCCAAACGCTCAAGTCCTTTCTTTGCAGCTTCATTTTGTGGGTTTATCCTGAAATACAAGTGAATTCCTTTTTCATGAGCTAGAAGTTAATACTAATAAAGCAGAGAATTATAAGACACAGGGAAGAGTACTAAGCATGGATTAGAAACCACAATCAGCCAATTCCTACCAGTCAGTAACTACAGGGACAATACCAAATCAGTTGATTTTGTATCACAAAGTTGAATTAAGATGAACTGGAACTAAGCCTATAGGAACACAGAAAGTAGCTATTTACAAATAAACAACATATACACACACAACTAAGCTGCTTCATGGGTAGCTTTTGAGTTGCAGCATTGCAGACATGCTGCATGCGGTTTGGGCCTTGAAGGTAAAGATTGAAGGGAATTGTCTGCACTGTCATTTAAGATAGTTCAATCTTCCAAAAGGGGCAGAATAATCAATGATGTTACAGATATTAGTTGAAAATACAAATCAGTCAGCTTACTAGATCCTGCCATAGCCATTTCAATCAGTGGTGGGAAGAAAGCCTATGGTGCTAACATCAAGAGGCAAGTTTCAATTGAAAAAATGAAATCAAAGCATGGTTAGTACGAAGTTTTCCCACTATTTTTGCTTTCAAAAAATAATTCCCACCATTTAGTTATTTGCTTACATTTCGTAGATGACACATAAACACAACTCCAGGAACTATCACTAAAACCATACCTCAATAATCAGATTGTTCCTACATATTCACAAACTAAACCTTGACTGCTTATGTGCCAGGTCTTCAGGATTCAAACTAACAGCAAAGACAGGGTTAATAGATGAGTGCTACGGCAGAATTACTGTCCAAATCTCCAAGAAAAAGCGCACCTTAGTGCAGATTGATAATGGGAAAGTGCATCAGAAAGCATATTTGTTGCCGCAAATACTTGAGCCAACTTGATGTGTAGAGAATCATCTGCCCATTGTCGGAGATATCTTTCAAGTAGCATAACAGCTTCCTTATTCCGTCCTTCCGTGACATGCAGATCAGCCAGGGCCAATGCAGCTCCAAGAAATCCAGGTTCAAGACGAATGGCTGATTCATAAAACTTTCTTGCCTACAAGTGATACAATGATATTAATATCAGCAAAAATGGGTAATGAGTGCTATCGTTGAAGAGCACTGTGCAGCAAAGTGGAATAAAAAATTGCTCATTTGAAAAGAGCTATATAAGTCGATTTCAATAAAGTCACGGCACCTTAATTGATAGAAGAAAGCAGGTTACGAGGCACATATGCTTGTTGTAACAAACCAAAGTAAACATGGATCATGTGCTTATAACTAAAGACTAACAAGTAGCACCCTCCAAGGTAGAACATTGAAAAATAGTGACCTTTTTTCCCCCTCAGGCAAAGCATGAGAGTTGATAGACATTATCATTTAAAAAAAGTGAACAGAAAAGGACTGCTATAGCAATGATCGCAAAAAAGACTACGATCTCTTGGTAACTACCACGGAATTACATGGCAAAAGACAAAAAACACATGCTACTTGGGTAACACTTACCAACATATAAAGTATATCCATTGGTTAGAGTGGGCAGCATATTATAAAGATATCTTTTCATATATGTTATCTAATTGGTGGAGTGGCCAGCAATAACAAAGTGCATATTCTTTCCTAAAGAAATAGAGCCTCTTTATTTAAGTGGCATCCATCATTCAGATAGTTAAACATAGTGATCTAGCTAAGCGTGATTGCTTCCAGAAGTCTGTGAATCAGTGATACATGGCAAAGTAAGCTTACAGACTACCTTCTCCCTCCCACTAGAACTAATTGCATGAACATCACCAACTAGCTTCAGAGCTTTTGCAGACTGATGCATAACCTTCATCGCCTCACGTGCAGTGAATAATGCATCTTTGCATTTAGCAAGTGCTAGATAAGCACGCACCAAACCTGGAGAACATCTACATTTAGACTGACAATAGGACAATAGATTTTGAATATCAAAGCACCAAGGCTACCAACCTTGATAAGAACGAAGATCAGCCCTCAATTCTTGAGCTCCCCTAAAGTCTGTCACTGCCAAATCTGGTCGATTCAATGAAAGATGCAGATTGCCCTTGAAAGACCAGTAAGAAAATAATGACAACTTGATGAGGGATAATCTTAGTATTCTCTAACAATGGAAGATGGTGATCCAAAAAGATGAAGATGGTAGCAGGCACACAAATCCAGAGATGAACTTCCCAAATAAAATAAGACAGCAATCAGAGAGGCCTTTAACAACCCCATCGAACCATGTTCAAGCTTGGCAAATTGCAATGCAAGAGGAATTGCCATAATAATGTAAATACAGTTGCATAGACAATATTTTGTAGTATTACCTTCATAATATAGCCGGTTATATGCCTGTCATCAACTCGGAGGCTCTGATGAAAAGGAAATGTCATAAGGAACATTGCATGGAAGGTGAGTTTCCACAAAACCTAAAATGTGTTTACCTTTTCTGCATATGTTAAAGCTTTTCTTTCATCTTTTCTTTCCCACATTGCTGCAAGAGCAACACATGTTTCTGGTCTTGCAGGGTCAATATGCAGCATATCATGTACTAACTTATTCAGTTTGATGTAGTCAGATTTTGATTTTAGAAGAATTGCATACTCATCCATATACGTCATAATGTTTGGATCAATCAACCGGGCCTGCAACAAAATAGCAAAGATAACAAATGGTCTTACAACCTTATTACTTGTTCTCATGGTTTCCAAAAGCAGGGGCAAGTTTGTACTTATTAAATTTACCTTCTCAAAGTTCATTATTGCTTCATCATTCCTGCCTATAATGGCATCAACCTTCAACAAGAAGCTCAGAGATCAGGATCAACACATGAAGAAAGGTTGTTAAAATCACCCACAAAATCAAAATAGGCAATGCACTTCACAAGGTCTCAAGGCACTGACAAGCACACTGACAGCAAAGTTGAAGGAATATAAGATCTAAGAGAAATCTGAGAGAACTCAATCATGTTAGTTTGCGTACAAACAAATACATAGGGGTGAGGGAAACAATAGAGGAGTGAAGAAAGACAAACCTTTGCGATTTCCAACAGGATATGCACATTATTGGGGAACCGTTGCAACAGTTCTAGATATGCGTCAAGACCACCTATAAAAAGCAAGATGCAGTAAGCCTATTTATTATGTGATCACAATAAATGAAACATGTCATTACTACTGATTAAGTGATTAGAATCTGCAACTTTATGTTCAACGTGTACAAGTAAAAAAGAGGAGTTTAGAAAAGTAATAATACTCTCTCTGATCCAAAAATATAGATTATTTAGGACATTGACACGGTCTACCACAAATAAAAAGGGATGTGCATCATGAAAGTATTTTTTTATAGTTAATCTAACAATATCAACCATAAATTTTCAATGGATATTAGTTTTTTTATTTGTTGATAATCAAAGATATAGAAGTTTGACTGATTTTTTGATAAAGGAAGATACTATTGATTTTCAAGCACAGTACATTGAAGAAGTTTGACTGATTGGAGGGAGTATTCATTACTGGATACTGATAGCTATAAATGAATGACATCTAAAGTTTAGGTTGACTACAAAGTTGCCCTCATGACCAAGAGTCAACACTACAGGATTCTACATCATTGAACATCTAACCAATAATAGAAGTGCTCAATAACAATGTGAAGTATTTCTCGAATAGTTCCATAAAAATTCAACTACGTACTTATGTCCGAATCCTCAGATAAAATGATTCATAAGAACACTTATGCTACCTTTATAATCATGTGAAGCAATGCAGCACTGTGCCTCAACATACCGCTGTTAAGAAAATAATAATTTAAGTGAATAATCAATCTGAACCAATCATAGGAAGAACAATGAAGTATGATGATGTCTGGATGAGTTGACAAAGTTTTTGAAAACTTATAACTCGAGTTTAAACTGTATAACAGGTACTGTTCTGAAAGCATCATAATCATAGGCTTATAGCGCTTCATCAATGATGGTACAACAAAACAGACATAAACATGCACATAAGTTGCAAAAATGGTAGCAAATTATGCACACAAAAAAAGACAGAAATAGCCTCAAAGTGTCAGAACGCATGATCAAAACATGGAACTAAAAGGTAGGACTTCATTCACACACTGTTTCAATTTAACAAGGTTTGGCCCTTGTGCAAAATTCGGTTTTGGAGTTCAATAGTATATACAACTAATAGCAAATCAAGCATAAGATGGCAATCACGAATCTAGAAACTTGATAGAGTAGGATGTTAAAGGCCAAACATTCCCACCAAAAAAACACAAAAAGAAAAGTCAATCTGGTAAATGTTATATCTTCAATAGGGTTGTAACATTGCTCACTTACATTCCACCACCGCTGTGCATCTACCGAGTCACCTGGCAGCTTCCCTCCTCTATTTGGTGCCTGCAAGGAAGTTTGAGTGGCTAATGACTAAACTTTACTAAGTAACTTAAGTTACCAAATAAACTGATGCATGTTCATTGCTTCTATAAAGCTTAGAGCTTATATGTGACATGTGGTATTTAAAAAAAATGGCGTCCATCAGTCCACATGGATAATATGTACAGGACAAGAGTAAAGATATATAAAATGTTTGGTGGGAATTGGGATATGGTTCTGTGATTATGCAGAATCATGCTAAGGTAAATACTGTGTGCAAAATAAGAAGAAAACTTCAGCATTCAGCAATTGTAGAAACAAGAACTTGCTCACAGGATTGAAGGTATAAACATCTTTGGTGTAAAATGCCAAGGCGTGGTTACTTATTGTACAATAGAGGAAACCATGGCCTATCAGTTTTTGTTGCAAATCTGGCAAGTATGCAGAGCATGAATAAACTCTGACAGCTCCTATAAACAGTACAGTTGGTAACCAGAAAATCTGACAATCAAGCAAGAAGAAGTCCTGACGTTCTAGCATGCGAAGTTGAAACTTAACTCCCATCAAAGCTTCCTTTTCACAGCTTAGGAAAAGGAGATATACACTTACTTGTGAAAATAATAGAGAAAACTCCTTTGCTGAAAGCCCCATTTCTGCCAAGGCTGTGATAGCTTCGAACACATAAGGGCATTGCCTGACAGAGAAGTATGAAAATATAACCTTATGAGGACAGAAAAGTGGAGTGGTTTCTGTAACCAAGCTAGAAAGGACTTGCTATACGAGAACAAAGTGGAAAATTATGTTGATGAAGTTGGAGAACAAAATCTCCTAAGAAGCAATTTGTTTGATATGTTATACCTCAAGCACTCTTTATAACAGACAACGGCTGAACGGATGTTTCTTGATATTCGGTAAAGCTTCCCTAACATCAGATTCATTTTCAGTGTTCTCACTTTAGAAGGAATACCCTCCATCTGCAGAAAGCATATATGTCAATATGCCATGTCACACATCATCTGTATTCATAAAATAGGATTCAAGGTTGAATAAGATGGTTAAACAGAATAAATGTAGAGCAAGGAACCTCTTGAAGTGCTTCGCGGTGCTCACATAGAGCAGAATGGCAAAGAGCAATCTTAAACTTCACCTGCAACAGCACATCAAAACTGGATGAAATACTTGCTAGATGTGACAAAAATAAATGTCAACATGAGAATACCAGGGTGTCAGGTTCAGCCATCCGTACCTCATTTTCATTGAATGATAAGAGATTAGAAGAATTCGGAGAAGGCGACCGGCCAGTGGCAGACACAGAGCTTCTGGTGCTACTTGTTGCTTGCCTAGGGATGTTTCTACTATATTGCATGGCCTGCTTGTACGCATTCTACCATGGAAGGAAGGGAAATTAGAAACTAAGATATCAGCGACTCAAGGATTCAATTATTCTACATGCTGTAAGTCAATCATAAGCTTTTTTTTTTTAAATACCAGCGCCCTGCGGAACTCTTTCTCTCCATACAAAGCATCAGCGTGCAGGACCTGCGCAGCACGCCAACAAGCACATCAGCTCCGAGAAACAAATTGAGCCCTGCAGGCGATAGGATTGGCATTGACAAATGCAGGTATGCAGGGCAATTCATCGTGCATTGACTGTCCAGCCCATTTTGTTCAGAAGTCAGATAGGAAGTGGAGTTGACAGAATCACAGCAATAGGCAAGACAGAAGTCAGAACTAGCACCACTTGCCGAGCTGCTGCTCAGGGAAGCTTACCAGGCTTTCCACCTTCACGGACACGCCAGCATCGTTGCTCGCACCCGCCGCCGACGCGAGGAAACACCCCTGCAAGTGGAGGAAGAGAGTTACCACGACGAGAACCTCCCTCGCAGCGCAGGCAAGAGGCCTGCCCCCAGACGGCAGACGCAACCCGCGCTCCGCGAACCCAGAGCAAGGCAACCTCCGGACCGTGCGTGCGCGCGCGCGCGAGCAACGGCTGGTTCGGGCCAAAACCCTAGAGTCTCGAGGTGGGGACGGGAGGCCGGGATCACGGCACGCACCAGCGTTTGGGCGGGGCCGAAGAGGCCGGCGTCGAGGAGCGCCGCCATGGACTCCCGCGCCGCCTCCATCTCCGGCGGCGAGGAATTTGAAACCGGGGCGGGGTGCGGGGATTTTTGGTGTCTGGTGGGTTTGTTTGATTGATCTGCTGGTCCGGTACTGGGAGCGCTCGCCACACTGGACTCACTGGACGGATTTGAAATCAACCGAGGGAGCGCTATGCGGCTAATGCCTCCCTCGCTCAAGAAAAAACAGATGTAATGTAATCCTCTCACGTTTATGTGCGGATATAGATATTAGAACCTAAAATTAAAAATTGAAACTATAATTCATAAATTATGTTGTTCTTTTTAGAAATTCAAAAGGTTGAAATCACAACCCTAATTCTCGGTGCTCCCTCGTTCGTAAATATACGACGCAGGTTGACTTTGCTATATAACTCCAATCATTCATTTTTATTTAAAGAAATCATAAGTCATTAGTTATTTTGTTGTGATGTGTTTTATCCCTAAAGGCGGAATGTGTAAGAGTTGAGCTTTTCGTGTTTGATTAATTTTAAAACAAAACAAATGGTTGAAATTGTAATTTTTGCAAACGGAGTTAGTATTAGGATATAACTGGAAACTTTTACCCCCTCAATGTTTTGGTGAATTGAAAAGAACATACAATATAACTTTAAATATGTTAGGTTCAGTCCCCACATCAGTAATTGATGGTGGCGGAATACGCATATAAGACGGGGGCAGCTCTCACCTAATGGACTAGTTCTTTAGGCTAAATTAGGCTTGTGGCCTTTATGTGTCGGGAATTCCATAATATGGGCCTAGTGGGCCGCAGCTCGTGGGTGCCAAGCAAACCGGGCCAGAATTCCGATGTGCTACTCTAACAAGTGGTATCAAAGCCCATGGTTATAAATCTGGGTAAATCTGAAAAATCTCGATGTGTCACTGGGGACGGCCCTAAGCGCTTGGGCACATCGGTAATTGACAGTGAGAGAGCACAGCATATAAGGCGGAAGCGTTTGGGCCGATGTGTGACTGAGGAGATTGTTAAGTTTAGTCACACGTTGGTAATTGATAGTGGGGGAGCACGGCATATAAGGTGGGGGCAGCCCTCACATAACGGATAGTCTTTTAGGTTAAGTTAGCCCTGTAGGCTTTATGTGTCAAGGACTTTTAGGTTGAGTTAGGCATGTATGTAGACCTTATGTGTCGGGGACTCCGTGATATGGGCCTGGTGGCCTCTAAACTTGTAGAGTTATGTCATCTCAATCATTAAACTTCTAATAAAGTGCACACCAGGTCTCTAAAATTATATGTTATGGCATTCCGATCCATAACTCTTAAAAGTGCACGTATTGGCCCCTAAACTCCATTTGGGTCTCATCATGGTCTAAATAGGTCTCGATTTCGTTTGTGCGGCATGTTGACTCTGCGCTAATGTGACAGACCACCCACATATCATGTCCATTTATATTGTTCCTCACCCCTCTCCCTCCATCCACCATGCCATCGCCTCTCCCCTCCCACTATTGGCCTCTCCTCACTATGCCGCCATTGTCGTCCATACCCAGAAGCTCATTTGAAGGAGGAAGTAGGGGCAGTGGCGGTGGCAAGGTGGGACAGAATGGGTACAACGGCAAGTATGTGGTAGAGGGAGATGAGGGGTGAGAGGTGTGATACTCCGTATCTAAAGACCCTCAAAGTGCATTGCATACTTTCAGAATTCTATTTTGAAAATTTAATTCAAATTCAAATTTGAGGCCTTTTCAAAAATTTGGAGTTTTCCTGGGACAAAAATATGAAATGGTAGTTTAAATTAAGCCCTTTCACTTTTGTATTTGTACCCCTGTCAAAAAAGGTCAAAATCCAGGGTTAAAAATGAAAATGGTAAAAGTAGAAAAAAAAAGAAAGGGGAAATTCCCCGCGAGCCGGGTGGCAGCCCGCGGCCACGCGCCCGCTGGGCTAAGCCCAGCCGGGGGAGGGCGGCCCATATGGCGGCCAGCCCCCTACCCACTCGCGCCCCCTGTCAGGCGGCGCTGACAGGTGGGACCCGCAGGGTCGGGTTCTTCTCCGCCCAGCCGAGCAGGGGGGAGCACTCCCGCTGCTCCGCTCCCAGTCCGCGCCCCGCGCCGCCGCTGCCCCGCACCCTCCGCCGCCGTCGCCGTGTCCCCGCGCCCGCGCCGGTGAGCTACGTCCTCCCCGCTCCCTCCTTCCCCTTTTGCGCCGCGCTTAGGGCTGGCCCGAGCTCGCAAGAGCTCGGAGCCAAGCCACGGCGCCGCGGCGGCCGTGTTGGTCGCCGCCGCCTCGTTCCCCGCGCGTGCGAACCCTTAGGGTTCCGGCGGACTCGCGCACCGGGTGCGCTGTGCGCTGCTCCTGCGCGCACCCCGCGCGAGAGGTGGTTGACCCCTACGGGCACCGCCGCCGCCGCGAGGCCACCTCGCCGGCGCGTTGCGTTGGCGGGCGCCATGCCGCAGCGGTCGGCGTGCACCGACAGGGAAAAGGAGAGGGGAAACAGGGGAAAGGGAGGGGAAAGAGAAGAGAAGCGCACGCCGCGCCCGAGGCCATCGCCGGCGAGGCCCTTAGGCCTCCGCCGCGCCTGATGGTCGCCGGCGTCGCCGGCGCGGCGGACGAGCAGAGCGCGTCGCGCCTGCGCGGCACGCCAGGCAGCCAGGCGAGGCCGGTCCGCTGGGCCGCCAGCCCCGCTGGGCCATCCGCCCGGCAGGCCTGCCCGCCCGCTGGGCCGGTGGGCCGAGCCGAAAGAGACGGGGGAATCAGGACTTTTGATTTGTTTTTTTTCATGGGCTGGGCCGAAATCCCTTTTTCAATTTCTGTTTTATATTTCTTAATTCAATTTGGTTATTTAATTTTAGTTTAGTTTAATCTGTTTATATAAATTAATAGAATTATTTATTAATTCATATAAATATTTTGTATTTCTAAAAAGAAATTAAATTAAAGTTTATATAATTTAAAAAGTTAGATTTTTTTTTAAAAATACAGAAAAAAATTCATAAAAGTGTATTAAAAATATAAAATTAATTCTAAAACCCATTTGAATTATTCAAAAATTTCTAGAAAATTCATTTAAGCTTTTAAAAATATTTAAAAATAATGTAAAATTCATTCGAGCCCTAGGACATCAGTTACGCCCCGAAAATCCAGATGTTTAACCCCAACCACCCTTTTTCTTTAGAAAATTGTACACTTTACTTTTTCAACAGGTTAATCATCCTCATACTTTTAAACTCCTGCATGTCATCAACCTAGGTACGTTGGTCCCGCCAATTCCAGTTGAAGAGTCTTCCACCACAGCGGAAGCTCCGGAAGCCGGTGTGGTCGAGACGTCCTTCGCACCAGCAGGAGGAGACTCCGAGTCACCGACGGAGACAGACCCCGTGACCCAAGGCAAGCCCCGGTGCATTTACCTATTTCCTTTGGGTCCTTAAATTAAATGAGAGTTATGCTTGTGCATTAGAGTTAGGAATTGATTGAAACCCTAGAGCATGGTTAATCGGGATCCAGCAGGAAAATCCTATACGCAGTAGATGGCTTGAGTGGCATAGGGTTAGAACGGAACTCTTTTACTAAAGTTAATTGGTTAAGAATGGGAAAGATGTTAATAAATTGATAGACATGCGGCGGGATCCGTTTCGCTTTCTGAAATCATTATGCTATGATTATAGCTATGGACCTCTGATCCTGCATGTGTCACATAAGGCCGTCCGATACGTGGCCTGGTTGGGCCGAACACGCCTCATTCACTTGCCGTCCTTAACGGGCTCCGATAAACCTCTCGTCCTGTTGTACCTAAGCGCGGAACTAGACGAGACCAACTGGAAGGAAGAGGTTGGGCGGGTGTCGAAGGACTGACACCCGGGTTCGGTGAGGATGGTTCCGGCTAGGTGGCATTGGATGTTGGGTTGTCATATGTAGGGTCAGTGTACACACATATGACGGGTGTCTGAGTATCCCTCTTGAGAGGTGGGAAAAAATCGATTCGAATCGTCTGTGGCTTGCCGGTTGTAAGCTGGCTGATCGCGACCAACATCGTAGTAAGAAAGTTGATCCTGTTGATAAAGAATGATTTGGCAAAGTGTTTGCTTTTGTTTGCTAGTAGAATAAGTATAACTTAGCCTACCAAATTCTAAAAACTAAGGATTCACTATTAGGCCTGCCGCAGTGTGAGTTGACCTAACCACCCCGGCTATAGGCTAGAGAGTCGGGTTTCGACCCCATGGTCGGGTAAGTCTTGCTGAGTAATTAGTACTCAGGCTTCTTGCCTACTCTTTTTACAGGAGCAGAGTATACTTTGTTCGAATGGGATCCTTACCTTACTCCTCCCTTCTTCTGAAGCAAGCTTCCCTACGCCTTAGGGCGGTATAACATGTCTTTTGGAGAAAAACTTGTGGCTCTATGTTAATTTTTGGAAAAAGGGCTGAAGAACTTACCAGCCTGGATGTAATAAGTACCGAACCCTGTGTGTAATATTTCAACTCTATGTAATAAATGTGAGCTGTGTATGTTGTAACCTGTGAACTCCTTCGAGAGTCGTCCCAAAAACCAAACTCGATCCGGATGGAAAGGCCAAGTCAGGATACCTAAATCCTGAAGGAGTACCGAGGTTAGTCCGGATCTGGTGGTTAAGCACTAAATCTGGATTAATCTGGGCAGTTCTGCCACAAGAAGAATAAGAAAATGTACATACATGTCTGTTGCTATGATGTAGATACATGTCAGCTGCATAGCAACACACCGAGTCAGCACATCGATTGGGTCAAAACTGATTGAATCTCTGATGACACACTGGAACAAGTTTGGGAAGAGATGGTACAACCCTACAAGTTTGGGAAGAGATGGTACAACCCTACAAGCTTAGAGATTGAAATGCTTATTTTAGAAGTTTAGGGACTGAAATTCAGAAGTTTAGAGACCGGGTCACCGAGATGACAACACTACATATTTAAGGACCAGAGGTGCATTTTACAATAATACCAGGAAGCAACAACAACGATTAAGCAAAAATTGGTACAATGGAATGTTATTTGAGCTCTCTATATCACAAATGGTGAACGGGCTAGGGCTCCACCATTGATCAACTGAAGCTTCTGCAATGTAGGAACCAGGCATTCAGGTAACAATCCAAAAGCTTGTAAGAACAGAACAGGGCGTTTTTCATATAGGCAGCAATGAGAAGTCAGAATTGCTCGTCTGGTGCAATTTAGATGTACATACAGGTTCCTGAGGCTGTGCGCAAATCACACCTTCAGAGTAGTTCCAGACGTCAACAAGGTCCCAAAGACCACTATTACACACTTACAACAAGCTTCAGGAAACAGGTGGCAATGGATCTAATACACTAGCTACGTTACAGCAACTGATACAGTAGTACAGGCCATTCCAAGGATGTTGCGATTTGGGGAGGCACCGAATAGGTTTACTCTGAGCTGGAGAACTCAAGCCTCTTCTACTTGCTCTTCCTCTTCCTGGAGAAGGTTCTCCCTGTTGTCGTGGGCCCAGAAGCCACGAACGTCTATAAGCATGCTGGCGATAGTCCCGCCTTGCTTGCAAGAAAGAAGATCTGATAGCGAGATCCTGAGAGGGTCTGCAGGCTTCACCATGTCCCAGATTTCATCTCTCACATCTTCAATGCAAAGCTCATAGTTCCCACCCTCAATCCATTTCTGGTGTACATCTCTGGAAACATGAATAAGGTTGCATGAGAAAGATGAAGGTTCAAATTTGGTTAACCTGTTGTTTTGAAAACTGTCTGGTCTCACAGCTTAAATAGTTGTAATAATTTTCAATGAAGTAACAATAAAATATTACTGGACTTCGTAAATATTCATGATTGCACAAAGCAACACTGCAACCATACATCCACTGTTCAGGGATAATATTTATCAATCACCCATGTCTTCCATAATAACAGTGCAACTGGTGAGTACAAAATACTAGAGAATGCTCTGTGGGTGCAAAAGGGAGGTAAACAGAATACATAACACCATCAGGACTCAGGCTCACCCAGGCTCTTAGGCGTAAGGGTTAGGAGATTAACTATTGAAACAACTGATATACCGCCTCTTAAGGCCAGCAGAACAGTCTAATAGTTCAGCAAGCACAAAAATGGCAGATTCAATCTAGGAAGATGGCATCAGGCAGGAATGTTAACTCTAACAGCCTCCTTTCTTTTCTTCCAGAATACAGGTGCTTCTCAAATAACATTTCAATGGAACCAAAGCATTTTACTTCACACTATCATTGGACACAATTCTTTTTTTATTGTTATACATGTACAGCATAATGATGACAAGCTGATTCTAGGCAGCTTTGAATAACACAAATAGGTAGAGCAACTGAATCAACCCAAGCAAGTTTCAAGACAACCTTGTAGTTTAAGAGTCCGTCTTTTCCCCCTTTTACTTCTAGGCAGGTAGTTTTCCGCATAACTACAAGTGACGAAGTAGAGTACTAGAGTGTCACATGGGACTGGAAGTCAAACCGAAATTGGTTCCAACTTCCAAGCCAAATGGATTGATCGAGGGTTTCAAGCCAAATGGATTGATCGCAAGGGTTTCAATTCTCAAAATTAAATTAGAAATGCCATGCTAAAACACTTTAATTGATCATCAAATAAAGGGGGCCTATATCTGCATGTCCAAGACCATGAACAAGTAGGTCTATCATCGGAGGAACAGTTGTCATAAGACATAAGAATGCGATTACACTACACAGAGCAAATTAGTTATTAGTTCATATACATACCTAAACAGAGTGTGGATATCTGCAGTTGTAAGGAACCCCCTTCCGTTAAGATCAAGGCATCTAAATAAATATGTCAGGCCTTCAGGGGTATCTTTGTTTTCTAGAGCCAAAACGAAATCAAGAAAGCTTTCGAAGTCCATTTCACGACTGTTTCCACCTCCAATTTTGCTCCGGCGGACATGCTCATCAAAAACTGAAAAGCAGAGCTACAGTTTTGTTATGTTCATAAATAATTTTTTAAGAGACAGTTCATGATCGCCTAAATAGATGCAAGATTTGAGAAAACGATAACGAAGCATCACAAGAAGCTAAGAGCAGTGACTTTAAACCTCTTTCAATGAAAATCTCAGTCAACGTGCCATCTGCATATTCCTTGAGCTCTTGTTTGCTCAGTGTACCATTTGTATCCTTATCTAGTGCAAGAAACATGTCTGCACAAGCACAAGGTGAAAATCAAACACAGGTCATACACCGCACTTGAATGGTTGGTAGATAAGACATTACAATTCTATGTGAGGAAAACAAGCATTTATGAGAATTCTAGCTGACATACCACATATGCGCTGAGCTGAAGTTAAAGAAAACCAATTTTCTGCCTGCTCGGTATCAGTTACCTCTTCCTCGCTCTCCTGAAAAATGGCAGTGATGAGAATCATCAGAGTAAGCAAATCTCAAAGTCATGTGAAATTTGCAGCCAAGTTACAATGTAAAAGCACAATATGTTTAAATTCACAACAATGAACGGTGCAAATGTATATTAAAAAATACCTGATGTAGCTCCATTAGCTCCTGGAGACAATTGCTCAGCAATACTTTCTTTATGCACGCTTTTCCTGCAAGAATAAACAGCAAGAAATAGGCAGTTAATCTAATAACGATGTCCTGGATGTAAATCTACTGCATAAGTCGAGTTCCTTTTTTATATACCTCGTCTGTGTGGATCACAGAAGAAAAAGAACTTCCGTGCAGCTATGCGGCAGTACATTTGAACAAACGCAGTGGGCATGTCACGCAATTGTGCCAAATTGGGGATGAGTCCCCTTATATATGCTTCCATTTCCTATAAATATAACTAAGTGAGACATCTTATACATGCTTCCATTTCCTATGAGAATAATCAAGGCATGAAAAAGACTTCTACATCCTCAAAACTAGAAACATGTGCATAAAGTATCATCAATAAGTGCTGGAGGATCCTTACATGAGGCTGAAGGAAACCATCAGAATCTTCATCAAGTTCACTCATATCTATCCTTGCTTGAGTAAGAGAAACCTGCAGAAGCACCAGTACGCAGATGATCAATATGTAGGACCATGATTTGCACAATAAGGTTACAAAAGGTGTAGCCTGACAGTTTATTTAGACAAACCGGTATAAATAATGAAGCAGATTAATTAATGGAGCAAAATATACTTCAGATAAGAACAGAGAACGGAAATGCTAACAGTGTGGGTTTTAAGTTTTAAGCAACTCACAGTCTATTACGGGGAAAAATGATACGCGTGGAACAAAACTAGCAACCACTCTATCCTGCAGAAATCACTTACTGTCCGCATAACATAAAGGTAAAATGGTAGGATGGCAATCCTCCCAGAATCATCCTTCTCAAACTTCATGAAGTTTGAAGGGCTGAAGAAACGTTTGCATTTCTGACCAATCTGCTCTGTGCAGACTGTGGCAATATGGCAGAAATCTTCATAATTCATCTGCAGAATTCCATGGAAAAATAAGGAAGCAATATAATAACAAAAGGAGTGCCACATAAACAGACAAAAACATAAATGGAGATGATGCATATAGCTATTGGCAGTGAGCTCCAGAACAGAACTGGTACAACAATATCCAAACATACAACAAGAACTAACACTTTGCGACTGGATATGGTAAAATACACAGAAAAGAATCTTACCTTTTCAGCACCAGTAGCATCATCGATAACACAATTTTCTCTTAAACAAACCCACATTGCATCAAGATCATCAGCATTCAGCAGAAGTTCTGATTGTTTCTGTAATTGGTTTTCAATAATTCCCTTAAGGCATAGGTCATGAAACGGAAAATGTGCACAAAGTAAAGCTTCCCAAAGACCTCATAGCATGTTGTCATATCAACATAAAAGACTAAGGTTACCTTCAGAAATCTGTACTTGGCCAACCTCTGAACTCTAGAGCTAATGGATCCTTCTTCAGGTTTCTGGAAAGGTGGACAGTAGCTTAGTCTCCACAGCAGAAACAGTATTGAGTGGAATTACTCAGGGAACCCAAAAGAAATTACTATCATCTACGCAGGCAGCTAAAGTAATGTTGTATTTTAAGTGAAGCTGCGTGTTTTATCTTAAGATACAAATATATGAGTGAGCAAACTGAATCGTGCACCTTCTTGTAGAAACTTGGGATGGAACCAGCTTCGGCACTCTTCCGCTGACGCTCCTTGAAAATTTCAAGCAATATCCTTTTAGTCTCCAGTTCTGCAAATTGTGTGTTTATAACAAATCATGAGTGTAGCACGAATTGTATGTGTTGATTAACAAAAAAAACACCATAATCTAGCATTTTATTTTAAGCTTGTTTCCAAAGCGAACAGGCTAGTTTTTTGCCTCATGTTCCCCTAGTCATGAGTACAAACTACCAAGCTGCTTTAATTTAACACAAATGTGACAGATTACAGAAGAAGCAGGTCCTAGTTCAGTAGTTCTGTGCAGGTGACAGAGAAGCACAAGCAGTCGCATCCCACTGTCATGAGGCCACATACTGTCGTACTCTACCCTAAAATCAAATTATGATTATAAGCGCAAGCTCAAACAGCACAAATCCAGAAACTATAGCCTTCCTAACACACCACTGCCTCTTCAGAAAGCATCATTTCCTTTGCCAATGGAACTCCGCTAAAATCAACAGGTGCAAATCAATATCCAACTCGTTTTTCCAGATACCCGTCAGCTGCATTACATCACCATGCATCCTAGAGCGCGCAGATCCCATCCTGGGATTCCTGGCATCACACGCATTTCAAACAGGGGCGCGTGTAAACCCTAGTCCCACCACCGCCTCGAATCCGAAGCGCGCAGCTACGACCGAGCCTAGCGCAGGAACGGAAGCGAGAGGGCACTGACCCATGAGGGCCTCGGATCCGAGCCCGGCGCCGGTGCCGACGAAGCGGCGGAGGTTGCGGACCCACGGCATGGAGGAGGCGGGCGGGATCCGCCTCCCGGCGGGCGCCGAAGCGGCCGCCGCGGCGGAGGACGCCCCGTCGCCGCCGGCGTCTGCGCCGTCGCCGGAGGCGGTGCTCATCGCGGCCGCGGCGGTGGATCGGGGCTCGCGCGTGGGGGGAGCAGCGGGTGCAGGCCGGATGGGATGGGGTGCCCCGAGCCCGACGCGGTCAGGTCGCTTGGCCGTCTAGGCGGACGGCACGAGCGCAAGGAAGAAAATGGCAAAGGGAAATGTTGTTCAGTGAATAATGAATACTCCGCACATGTCCGAATTAATTATCGTTTTGGATCTACATGTGGTCTCCAAAACATAAATTTGACCAATATTTTTTTATTAGAATATAAATAAATATCATAAAAATTTAGATTTTCATGAAAGTACTTGTTAAGACAAATTTATACATATGACTTTTAAGATTCAAAACTAGATAATATAAAAATCATGTGTAGTCAAATTTTTAAAATTTTGACTTCTGACTTTTCTAAAACGACAACTAATTCGGGAGTACACGATTTCAAAAGACGGCTATTATTTTATTCTTTTGTTTTTCAAAACACTATAGGCGTCAAGTGATTTTGCATTGAGTTTCCGTTTACATTTTCGTACCAATAAATTGGTATAACACATCATAAAATGACAGCATAGAACACAAATAAAATAACAAGAAAGACAAAGAAAGTTAATTATTTTCTCTAGTCATAAATATATAATGTGTTCTATATTAGTTTTGAAATAAAAACACCATATAAATATTAATGGGAAGGATAGCAGGTGTCAAAAAAAAACAAAGAACAAAAGGCTTCATGCATAGGTTGATTAGTTTTGCAGGCTTGATCTCCCAAAATTAATTACCAAGCTATGACCAAACTAAACCCAATAACTTTACAGTGCATCGTACCATTGTCTAGTTTGATTACCTTTTATGGCTAGACCTGCAAGAAGACGATAGATTCCGCCTATTGTGGTACATCTATTTTATGTTTTTATGGATGCAATCAATTACTCTTTATCTTTTTTATCTTTAGTGTATACTAGCATAGAGATATGTGCTACATACACACGGTAAATTAAAACGTCGAAGAAAAAGGAAGGAACTATCCGCCAACAATCAAGGAACGAGAAAAAGAAAAGAAAAATGTGGAATTAAAAGAAATGAGACCCATTTGACCGATGCCTTTTTTTAATTAACTTCGTGACAACGAAACTATCTGATGGATATAGGTATGGGTACAAAACGCGGTGACAAAATAAATGACCAAAGAAGGAAACATTTTTTTACATCCGTTTTAGATCCTTTCCAACCATCCAGTAGGGCGAATGTGAGGGGTTAAGAAGTTTTTCGTTCGGTGGAAAATGGTGTCGAAAACTCTCTCTGTTATAGTGTAGATAGATAGATTTAATGTATATGATAAATGCTTCGCATTTCAGTTAATCCAATTGAATGGATGTTGTAATCATATTCGGAATCCCAGTCAAATTAAGAACGGTCTAGTGCATGATTTTCTGCTTCGTCGCAACCTGAACTGCTTTTTGGATCAAGGAATGAAATATGGTTGTCCATTTCATGCCATGCCACTTGCATCGGGAAAAGATTGCCAAGCGACACATGAATTTCCCCCATCATTTTTGTTCATGTCTCGCTCCATCTCACAACTCCTCGTCTCCATTGCTCCACGTCCTCAAGTATATCACAACGGTCTTCTCATCGGTCATCACTCGTCTTGAAGCTCAAGTGTCATATATTTCGCCTCCGTGTGGAGCTATCAACACTCGCCACCAAACCACAAGATAGCCATGCTATCACAGCGCCCTCTTACCATTGTTGCATCTAGTAAGCCTGGTTCTCCATCTCTGCCACCAAGAAAAAGGGTGGGCTAAATTTTAATTGCAGTAGTGTCAATTTATGATGTACAAATCCTACCATCAAGACCGTTATTTCCAAACTTGATTTTATGATGGGCAATTATTTTATTATTATTTTGCTTTGGTTCCGGTGTTGGACATTAGTAGAGCGTTAGGTCGTTTTCAGGGGAAGGTTTCATATTGCAGCGGTGTCAATTTATGATGTACAAATCCCACCATCAAGACCGTTTTTTCCAAACTTGATTTTATGATGGGCAATGATTTTATTATTATTTTGCTTTGGTTCCGGTGTTGGACATTAGTAGAGCGTTAGGTCATTTTCAGTGGAATGTTTCATATTTGTGTTCCCAACGTGCCATGTGAGCAAGAAGAGATTGAAATCATGATCAATTTAATTCGGCACGGTTTCACATGTAACATGCAAGATACAATATGACTAGGTAACGGTATAAACATAGTTTCATTCGGATGAAACCCATTTCATTTCTTTCTTCGTCGGTGTCTTGCCATATGACATGGCACCTCATTTAATGAGAATGAAACTCCTATTGGAGATGACTTTGGAGCTACAATTTGGTTCTCTCACATGTAAAAATTGTGGATCTTATGTATTACTTGACCCATGGTGCATGACGATACGTCGTTTGCATATCAAATTCTCCCTTTGCGATGAGTTCTACATGCACTATCTAGCTTTAGCATCTAAATGACATATAACCCATCGTGCTTAAGGAGTTAAGGTCTACCATCCTACCATTCACGTATTGGAGAACTCCTTCAGCCCAAACACTATTCGAGACTCATGCACAGTCTTTAGAAAATAAAAATGCCAGACTTTGAAAAATCTTTTTGAATACGACGAGTTGGTTAAAATCGGTAGTAAAAAAATCAAATGTTATATGAATTGAGATCGAATGAGTACTACTAACCACAAGGTAAAGGAAACCGGATGTAGGACATCAAATTGCCTGAACACTGGTTGCATGTTACCTACGAATGCTACGATGTTTACCGCGCAACCTTGACGCCTACTCAACGTTGTGGCAACAACGTAATAATAACGTTCCAAGAGATCAAAAAATGAAACACAGAATCTGAGTGCCGCTTCCAAATTCACCGTGCACGTTGCAACAGAAAACCGACTCGGAGATCACAGATCCACGATCCACCGTTCAGATTAGATCAAAGCCTGCGGTGCGGTCTAGGGATCCATTGGCCAGGCGGGCCAGGCGGCGGCGGTATACAACCCCAAGGCCCCCACCCCCCGTCACGCGCTCGTATCATCCTCCCCCTCCCCCCTTCTCCCTCCTCGCTCGGACCCAGGCCAAGGCCGCCCTCCCCCCGAAAAGCTGAAAAGCGCACCGCCAAACCCCCCGCGGCGGCGCTAGGTTTTTGGCGCCACGCGCGGCGGCACCGGCACCGCCACCGGCGGCGATGGCGGGGCAGGAGCGGAGGACGATCGATCTGGAGGAGGGATGGGCCTTCATGCAGAAGGGCATCACGAAGCTGAAGAACATCCTCGAGGGCAAGCCCGAGCCGCAGTTCAGCTCCGAGGACTACATGATGCTCTACACGTGCGCCTCCCCCCTCCCTCTCCCTCCTCGCACCCGCGGCGGCGGCGGCCCGCCGCTAGGGTTTCCCGCCTCGATCCGCCTCGATCCGGTTCTGATCTAGGGTTTTGGTCCCCCCCCTCGCAGGACGATATACAACATGTGCACGCAGAAGCCGCCGCACGACTACTCGCAGCAGCTCTACGACAAGTACCGCGAGTCCTTCGAGGAGTACATCACGTCCATGGTGAGCAGGCCCCCCTCTCTGTTCATTCCCATCGCGCTCATGTGAATGCCTGTCTGCGGCGATAGGCGATTTAGCATGTGCGGCTTGGTGCTAGGGTTAGATTTCCTAGGCTAAGGGTAATAGGCTGGTTCGGATGCGATTTATTCAGCTCTGGTGGTTAGCACTTGGCTCGGGCGAGAACAGGCTTGGTGTGTTCTGGGTCCCGTTTCGGTTTGGCTGTGTTGCTAAATGACAGATTGCTTTGCAATAGCGGATTAGATTTACTGCAATGTTTCTCATGGTCAAAATCTTGATGAGCCAAACATGCCGTAGCTTGCATCGATTCAGAAACAGGCATTTACAGCTTTGAATTGTTGATTATCATCTGCTTTGTTGGTTTTGGGCCAAATCCTACAAGCCGCAGACCTGATACCCTTAAAGAAGTTATGTCTGGCATTGGGCCTGGTGTTCTGATGGCTCCTTGGTATAATTCATTAGATTTAGATTTCTTCTAACAGTATATGCTTTTTGTTGGAAATTGTATTGTCTGTGTTGGGCTCAACAAGGCTAGACTAGAGAGCACATAATGCACAACCAGGAGGATCTCTTAAATAAGAGCTGTTGCACGTAGCTGGTTGCTCACTTTAGAATTGGTGTGATCTGTTTAATTGTTCTTGTGGTAAGCAGGATTTGCCTATGCTTGCAATTATGAAATACTATGGTAATCATTCTTTGTATGATGCAGCTCATTTCATATATTATATATTGTTAAATACGAACATGTGCCGTAGAGAATACCTATTTTGTTTAATGATGCATGCTTTGTTTCTAAAGGAGACTTATACCTCTCTTTGGCTACAAGTGTTTGCTTGACTGGAGACTGAATTCCTGAATTGTGCCCTTTTTTTTATGCCAGTTAACCTAACATTATTAATTATTGCATGCTTTATTCCATGTTATCCTCTTCACTGTCAATGTAAATTCGCTTGTGAGTTTTCTCACTTTATTTTTGTTTCATGCAGGTGCTACCTTCGTTAAGGGAGAAGCATGATGAATTTATGTTGAGGGAGCTAGTACAAAGGTGGTCCAACCATAAAGTCATGGTTCGGTGGTTGTCACGTTTCTTTCACTACCTTGATCGATACTTCATCTCAAGGAGGTCACTTACCCCGCTTAAAGAAGTTGGGCTTACCTGCTTCCGAGAGCTGGTAACAACATTTACTTGATTTCTAGCTTATTTTCCATGCGTTCCTTTTCAATGTCCATGCTCGAATCAAATTTAACTCATTGCAACAGATCTATCAGGAGATTAAAGGACAAGTAAAAGATGCAGTTATAGCTCTGGTGAGTCTTTTGCATCTCTACGCGAGTTCCATTTAAAATTGTTGCTTAGGATATATCCGTTCTTTCCTTATTTGTTTTTTTTGGCATCAGCATGGTCCCCATTATGTCTTTGACTGTACTTTTTTCTTACTAAACCTGTTGGAATTTATTAAAAATGTAGGCATGACAAAACTACCAATAGCTCTTCCATATAGCAAAAACTTGCGTACATTACTCTATTAGTGGCCAAAGTTTATAAAATTTGGCTGCTTACATCCCTAAGCATAAATATTTGAGAATGGGAGGAGTAGCATTATGTGATACCTTTCCTTTTTGTTTAAACAGATAGACAAAGAACGTGAGGGTGAACAGATTGACAGGGCTTTATTGAAGAATGTGTTGGATATTTTTGTTGAAATCGGGTTGGGTCAAATGGACTGTTATGAGAATGACTTTGAAGATTTCTTGCTTAAGGATACGACCGAATACTACTCTGTCAAGGCCCAGAGCTGGATTCTTGAGGACTCCTGTCCAGATTACATGATTAAGGTACCTTTAGTTGATGTGGTCTGTGTCTGCTCCTATCTGTATTATGCATGGATATTCCTGAATGGATGATACCTCCATTAGGCTGAGGAGTGTTTGAAAAGGGAGAAGGAGCGAGTTGGTCACTATCTGCATATTAGCAGCGAACAGAAGCTATTGGAGGTCTGTTGAAACTTTCCTGTTCCAACTTTATATTGTTTCTATATGATCAATATTTTATTTACTGAATATTTTGCAGTTTGTAATCAGAATGTTGCAATTTCTTCCTTGAAGCTCTACATATTTCGCTGTATTTCTTGTATATATTATTATAATTTTGGATTTGGACTTCCACAGAAGGTGCAAAATGAATTGCTTGCTCAATATGCAACTCCGCTGTTGGAGAAGGAGCATTCTGGATGTTCTGCTTTGCTTCGTGATGACAAGGTTTGATAAAAAAAAACGTGATTCATTGTTTGATCAATATATATCTTATTTCCTGACAATGCTAACTATATCCATCTATTGCTACAGGTCGAGGATCTTTCTAGGATGTACAGGCTCTTCTCCAAAATCACCCGTGGCCTGGAGCCTATTTCTAACATGTTCAAAATGGTACTAATTTGGCTTTCAATGCTTAAATTCTCTTTTAGTCTGTGTTCACCCAAATAGTTACCTATTGTTTAGCCATTTATTCGTGCTAAATGTGCATTTACATAGGTTTTAACAGGATTAATAGGGGATTAAACAGACATGGTTCACTATCCTGTAGTGTGTTTACTCGGGCTAAATGGCTGTTTAGGCTAGCAGTGCTTTTTAGCCCACTCATTTTTTCTCCTTCAAACTATGTGTAGTTCTGATCTTTTTCCTCCGCAGCATGTTACGAATGAGGGTACAGCCTTGGTGAAGCAAGCCGAAGACTCTGCAAGTAATAAGAAGGTGCGGTATTTCTTTAGCTGTTAAATTATGTAAGTTTCCTTTTAGCAGTTCATCACATAGGAACACCAAGTTGTGTCAACTCCACATTAATAGTTTGTAACAGCCTACTGCTTACTTCTAATGCCAAGTTGCCAAGTGGTCCTTTCTTAGTCCTTTTCTTTAATTTCCCATTTTGTATGTGCGATATCCTTCACCTGTTTGATTGTTCTTTTATTAGTTTTCTGAAATTTGTTCCCCAAACTAATTTTTTTCTCAACTGACATGTACAGCCAGAGAAGAAGGATATGGTTGGCATGCAGGAACAGGTGTGTATCTTGATTACACAGTACTTTTGTTGTGTGTTATATGTCCCCTTAAGTCTGTTCTTGCTCTTAGGTCTTCGTCTGGAAAATCATCGAGCTACATGACAAATATGTGGCTTATGTCACAGAATGTTTCCAGGGCCACACACTTTTCCATAAGGTGTCTGAACTGATCTGCTTCTTTCATTTTGCTGTTGCCACGAAATTGCATATGGTGCCTTACTCTCATATGTTTCTTACTACAGGCACTTAAAGAAGCCTTTGAGGTCTTCTGTAACAAGGGCGTGTCTGGCAGTTCGAGTGCTGAATTGCTGGCTACCTTCTGTGACAATATTCTGAAGAAAGGTTGCAGTGAGAAGCTAAGTGATGAAGCCATTGAAGATGCCCTTGAGAAGGTACATCTTTCTCTCTCTCTTTTACTGCTATTAAATTATGCGCGGGATATTTACATGTGGCGGTGATTGGTTTCCAGGTGGTGAGATTGCTGGCATACATCAGTGATAAAGACCTCTTTGCTGAATTCTATAGGTGAGTGCTTATTATCATGCATGGTATTTTCAATGCTCTCAGATTCCACCTGTAAGAAAATATTATGCCCCTTTGAACTTGTTTTTTATGTTTTCTGTTGTGTGAATTGGCTTGCAGGAAGAAACTTGCAAGAAGATTGCTTTTTGACAAAAGTGCTAATGATGAACATGAGAGAAGCATCCTCACAAAGCTCAAGCAACAATGTGGGGGCCAGTTTACTTCAAAAATGGAGGGCATGGTCACAGACCTTACTGTTGCTAGAGATCATCAAACTAAATTTGAGGAGTTCGTAGCTGGACATCAAGAGTTGAATCCTGGGATAGACTTGGCTGTTACTGTTTTGACAACAGGATTCTGGCCAAGCTACAAAACTTTCGATATAAACCTTCCTGCAGAGATGGTAAGTTCACTGTTTGATCGCATCAAGAGCACCACCATATTTGTACCATGGAGCATGTTAGCTCAATGTAATTATTTGAAAAATGAATATCCAGGTATCTGTCTATGTTTTTTAGGTGAAATGTGTAGAGGTTTTCAAGGAGTTCTACCAGACAAGAACAAAACACAGGAAGCTTACTTGGATTTATTCCTTGGGAACCTGTAACATCAATGCTAAGTTTGATACCAAACCTATTGAACTCATTGTTACGACATATCAGGTAATCTTGGATCATGTCTGAATCTGTAAATGGTGCTTTATTAACCTGTCCGATGCATTTTTACACGCCTTTCTTTTTGGCAGGCTGCATTGCTACTGCTATTCAATGGATCTGACAGGCTTAGTTATTCTGAGATTGTAACACAACTAAACCTGTCAGACGATGATGTAGTACGTTTGCTTCATTCGCTCTCTTGTGCGAAATACAAGATCCTTAGCAAAGAACCAGCAAATAGATCCATCTCACCCACTGATGTTTTTGAGTTCAATTCAAAATTTACCGACAGAATGAGAAGAATTAAGGTATTTCCTGTTTTTCAATATTATTTTGCTGTTAGGTGGACTTGTAATCAGAGTTGAGGCAATGCTAATATTGCATCTCTGACGTTATGTGCAGATTCCCCTCCCTCCTGTTGATGAGAAGAAAAAGGTTGTTGAAGACGTTGACAAAGACAGGAGGTATGCCATTGATGCATCAATTGTGCGCATTATGAAGAGTCGCAAAGTTATGGGTCATCAACAGCTAGTTGCTGAATGCGTTGAGCAGCTCAGCCGCATGTTCAAGGTACTTACAGCATATCCCCAATACACATACTTAGATTAGTCCTTGGTACACTGCCTGCATGCTGGAACCTTCTTTTGCTGTCAATTGTTTTTTAATTCTTGCTATTGTCATGTGCTAATGATTTTGTTTGCAATGTTCTGCTCATGGGTAACCTTTTGTTGAATCTGGAGTAGTCATGTACCCTTCTGTACTGGACTTGAAATTTCCTTACCATGTTTAGGTAGCTCTACATATGAATTCCACATCTGAAGTAGACCTATGGCCGTCATGTTTAGTGAACAAAGATGTGGACTTGTTCATGGCTGTGAAATCTGTGATATCATATAGCAACAATTTTTTTGTTTGTTTGTTCCTACTTGCCCATTCTGTCCACCTACTTACTGGGCCTTTGTAATGCTGCAGCCTGACTTTAAAGCCATCAAGAAGAGGATTGAGGATCTTATCACGAGGGACTACTTGGAGCGTGACAAGGACAATGCGAACATGTACAAATATCTGGCCTGATTGGTGGTTGGTGGCAAGTCGAAAAAAGTTGCAGACTTGCACGATACCACGGGGGTGGCCGCTCCTGCAGTGTCGTGGTGCCCCTCAACAACCTTTTCCATGGCACCCAGCGCCTTCTGGGGAGCCTGCCTGCGTGCTGTTACCTAACCGTCCAGCCTTGGCACGGGCTGGTCGCATTTTGTACATTCATCGTTAAATAGGATAATCGTGTTGGCCTACATTAGATATATGGTGATATGAGGATAGGAGAGACATTCCAGTACCGTCTTCCGTGCTTTTTATGCCATGCTTTTGAACTATATATCTCTACCGCTCGTCAGTTAACTTGGATGAGTCTGGAAGTGTTTTGCTCTATGAAATGGTTGCTAATATGGCAATTGAAAATCTTCCTTGTGTCCATGAGCTGAATATCTTAAATGGTCATGGAGGTGGCAACATCGGCTGGGTGTACGTGTGCGGCATGGCAGGTTCAAACTAGCTCCCGTGGGTGCTTGCGGGCTTTGCTTTCGGCGTACGTGGAGTTTGTTTTGTTAGGTCATCGTTGCTAACGCCGCAAAGTAGAAATCCGCCGGTGCTGTAGCTGTAGGGCCAGAACCAGACACAAGATATGGATTAAAAAAACTGCAATGAACAAGGGGATTGCCATCTGCACATGCTCGTGGCATCCACTTGTGAAATATGAATTGATATCAGTGCCTACATCATCACTAATTCTATCCTAATATGAGTAACGACGATTCTGCAGTGTCTTGAATCTAAATCCCTACATCATCACTACATCGTCTGTAACAAAACGGAAACTCGAGTTATGGCAGATCTCTACGGGATTGCTTCACCGTCCCAGCACGGCCAAAGTCACTCCTCCGGCGGCGGCGGCGGCATCACGCACGGCTCGTCCACCGCGGGCTCCGCCGAGGACGCCTCCATGAACCGTCGCTGATTGTCGTCGGCGAGGCACATGACGGACCCCTCGCACGCCTCCTGCGCCGTGGGCAGGCGGCTCGGGCTTGAAGTCCATGAGCCCCGCGTACTCGGTGAGCAGGTGCAGCATGTAGTCGTAGACGGCGCCCATGCTGAGGTCCTCCATCAGGCGCTGCCCCCACTCGCCGACGCGCTCCGCCTCCGCCGGGTTGGCGTTGCCCCAGTCGACGGCGTCGCGGATGGACTCGCACATCCCCACGCCGGCGCTCACGGGCCAGTAGCTCACCCGCGGCTCCAGGCCCCGGCTGAAGAAGTCCTGGTACCGGGGCTCGATCAGCAGCGCCGTGGAGCCGCAGGCGAGGATGTACTTGAGGCTCACGGACCACGCGAACCCCTCCGCGTACACCTTGTACCGGTGCGTGCACTGCGCGGAGAGCCGCGAGTGCTGGAACCCCGACCGCGCCTCGTCGTCCCAGTTCTGCCGCAGGATCTCCGCGCGCCACGCCGCCGTGTCGTTGCAGCGCAGCAGCGCCACGCGCAGCGGCGACGCCACGTCCGGGTTGCCCTTCCAGTACGCCGTCGGGACGCGGTCGGCCCACCGCGCCGCGCCGGCGCCGCGCTTGATGCTCGCGAACTCCTGCATCCAGGGCTCGATGTTCGTCTCCGGCCTGCGTCAAAGATGCTTGCTTTGACATTAAAATAGTATACGTACTTGGGTTCCTGCGGCCAGTAGGAAAGGGCGACAACCGCCCAGTGGCAAGGGCAGCATGGGAGTGGAGCATATTCTTTTCTTACCAGCCCCAGAAGGACCAATCGGGGAAGGGGATGTCGAAGTGGTCCCGGGTGGTGCAGTAGCGGAAGAGCGGCGGCGGCGGCGGGTCGCCGGCGCCGTGCTCGGTGCGGTTGACGGCGGGGCGGTCCATGCAGTCGAACATGAGGTCGACGTCGGGCACGCGGCCGGGGTACCGCCGCATCAGCTGCAGCAGGCTCCACACGGTGAGCAGCGCGCGGCTCTGCACGCACGCGTAGTACAGGTCCACGTGCAGCCGCCGCCCGCCGCCCGTCACGGTCACGCGCATCGACGCGCGCCGCCGCGCCTCGTCCAGCAGCGCGCGCGTCACGCCGCGGCGCCGCCACGGCGCCAGGTCCCGGTGGATGGCCGCGAAGTAGGTCGGGCACCGCCGCCGCTTCGCTGTTGATGATGTGTTGGCCGCGCCCGGCGGCGGCCGCGGCCGCGAGAGCGGCGGCAGGCAGGCGACGGAGGGCGCGCACCGCAGCGCGGCGCGCGCCGGCGGCCGGCCCTTGGCGTGCGGGAACGGGTGCCACGGCGTCGGCTCCAGGTTGTGCCCCAGCAGCGTCCGCGTCCGCGACAGGGCGTCAGTCGTACGCCTGCAACCGCCGCCGCCGTCAGCCACGCAACGCGAGATCCGCGGTCAACGCCAGCGGTATGGTAGTGAGGAGGAGTGAGGAGAGATGAGATCGGTTACCGAGTGGAGGACGACGAGAACAAGGACGGCGGAGAAGGCGGCGATGGCGGAGACGACCAGGGCGGACAGGGGAGGGTACCGCGCGACGCCTCGTGCGCGGCCGCCGGCGCCCTCCGCCGCCATGTGGACTCTCTCCCTCCGCACACTGGACTGGATCGCCGGACGACGAAAGGCGACTGGACTAAAATTTAAACTCGGAATCTGGTTAACACTTAACAGTGTTTTGGTCAACTCAGCGGAACCTGCATGCGCGCATGCATCCCTGCATGCCTACGGTCCTCAGCGACGCCGCCTTCGCCTTCGCCGTCGGCATCGCCATGGGCGAACCCTGGTCATTGGCTCATTGGTAGCCCCGTATATTAAATTTAATATGGAATCCTCTTGGCAGGCACACTAGCGGCTTTTACTGTGAAACACTAATCACAAGTAACAAAAGTAAATGACCACGTAATCAACTTTTGGACGCCCGCCCGTGGCAACGCAAAGTCCCTTTTCTTGTTTACAAATTAATGGAAAAGTTTAAGAGGTTCTTTTTTTTTTTTTTTTTTTTTGCGTTGGATGGATGTGTGGCCATTTATCACACTCGCACAGTAGTAGAAAGGTAACTAAGCGACAACAACGATGATTAATTAGTACATACTGTACTTCCGTTCCTTATTAAATTGCCGTATTTTTTCTTTTTTTTTAAAGTAGCAAAAAATACCGCCGATTCCGTTAATTACTATTCGTAGGGAAGAAAGGACTTGCTTTTTTGATTAGACAGGACAAGAAAGTATTGATTCAATGTTGGATTGATGCTTCTGACGGCTGATATTCCATTTAGGAGGGAACCATCTTTTTTTCTACTATTTGTCAGACGCTAGTTCGTTTTCAAACTAAAACATGACAAGAAAAGAACGGATGGAGTATTTTGCAGGAGGAGATGACAAGATGGATGCTCAAAGTGTATCCCTCCAACAGATATTTCTACTGGTTTATTTTGTGTGTGTATTTGTGCGAGCCACACACGTCTTTGTCTTCTACATATATATCCCATCATCAGTTCGCTTTATGCGATGCATGTCTCTTTTCGCTCCTCCCCTTGGCTCTTGTATTTACGTATGAACAATAAAAAAAAAACTACCTCTGCTCATAAATGTACGATGCAATCGATTTTTTCAACAACTTAAATTGTTTATCTTATTCAACAAAACATTCAAAATTTGTACTAATTTATTTTGTTGCCTCAGTCCAAGTACTATCTTCATTTCATATAGGTATATGTTCATATCCTTGGTCTTGTAAACAAGCATGTTGCTGTAGATATGTAGATGTGCAAAGTGTGTTTGAATCTGCAAGCAACAAAGTAGTAATACTCTTTGTCTTTGCTAGCATCCTGCTGGCCCGGCCTTTTGGCTCCATGAGCGTGTGGGCATGTGAGTGGCTGCCCACGGTCCTGTGCTCTTGTCGACGCAAAGAAAAGGCAGCGTCGCCGTCTCGGGCCCATGGGATGGCTTGTTGGATATGCATAAATAGTGGTGGTCCATGATCGCTTAGAGAGGCTAGAGCCTGAAATTCTCACTCATAGCACGAAGATATATATCTCCGAGTAAAGGGTACTATAGATGTGTTTGGTTCTCTGCTTCTAGACATGCAAACGCCACGAGATGCAACGAGATGATATTTAGTTGCCGTGATCCGCATGTGCGATGTGCTTGCCTATATGGAGGCATGGAGCCGGACTCGCACCGTGCTCAAAGCACCCTGGGCCGGACTTTGCAGAAACGAGCAAAATGAGCGTCTCTCTAGAGTCAGATCTGGCACATAGAAAAAATGATGCATAGGGATATAATAGATGACTTGAGTATGAAGATGTAACATTTTTTCTCATTACAACATTGATGGTACAACTTATATTATCACTACCACATTAACTCATTAAGTACATGGAAAAAACCCAAGAGCTGGATGTGCTTGCGCTTAACTATATCCTATACCAAAGACTTGACATACCTTTTCTTGATCAGGACCTCAACAAACTTGTTACTTCTCTAGATAGATAATATAACACCACCATACCATTCCACGAGAGTTAACACAGTGAAACACCTCAACTACCTTTTTTTTAATTAAGAACAACACCTCAAATACTAACACATATTATATCCGACAAATCAATAAATAATTATTTTTAGTGACGTGCTAGTAGTGATTTGTTTAGACTTAGCATTAAGCCGCTGGAGCTGGAGACGACTTTGGCGCCTTGACGGCCTCGAACCTTGGCTCCTTGGCCTGGAACTTCTGCTTGGCGTAAACGTCCATGTAGTCCGCGAACACGTACTTGGGGTACGCGCCGCCGCCGCTGGCCGCCGCCGCCGGCGAGATGGTGGCCTCGTTGGCCGGGTTGTAGAAGGATGCGATGGAGCGGCGGTTGCCGTCGCGCATGGGCAGCACGCGGTGCCAGGCGCTGCGGTAGCGGCCGTTGCTGAGCACCTCGATCTGGTCGCCGGTGTTGACGACGATGGCGCCAGGGGAGCGGCTGCACGTCGGTCCACTCGCCGTCCTTGAGCACCTCGAGGCCGCCGACCTTGTCGTCCTGGAAGAGCAGGATGACGCCGCCGGCGTCGGTGTGCGCGCGCAGGCCCGTGATGAGGTCCGGGCGCGGGCACGGCGGGTAGTGGCTGACCTTGGTGCCGAAGAAGGGCTCGTGGCGGCCGTCCCCGGAGAAGGCGCGCTTGATGCTGCCCGCCTCCAGGCCCAGGTTCTCGTCCATGGCCTCCATGACGCGCTCCGCCAGCTTTCGCAGCTCCGTGCGGTACTCGCGCATCGTCTCCTTGAACGCCGGCGGGTCGGACGGCCACTGGCAGCCGTCGTGGATGTAGAAGATGTCCTCCCAGTCCATGTCGTCCACGGGAGCCACCGCCTCGCCGCGCTGCTCCGCCGCCACGAGCGCCTTCAGCGTGCGCACAGGCTCCGACGCCTTGAACCCGGCCTCCCGGAGGCGGTAGCACTCGGAGCTCACCTTCTTCACGCGCTCTAAGAAGCTCCAGCGGGATGCCATGGTTCACCAGCTGCATGCCGCAGTGAGCAACAGTTAGTTTCTCCATCACCATGAATCGAATCTGCTTGCTAGCAAGACTACAAGAGTAGTAGTGCAATGCACGCTCATCGCCATAGTTTCCATGAACGACGGTGTGACATGGCGTTCATGTATCGTGTCTGTCAGTCTGTACCTGAAAGAATCCCCACTCCTCGCAGCCGTTTGCGATCTGCTTCATCGTCTCCGCCCTCTCGGCGCCGTCGAGCTTGGAGAAGTCGATCACCGGAACCACCATTGTTGTGTGATTGTTTTTGTCTTAATTGGGGAAGATGAAGAGATTGTGTGAGTGTTGGATGCAGTGTCGCAGCAGCTAGTAGGGTTCTGAAGCTTGAGTGCAGCTTGGTTTGCAGCTGATGGGTTTGAGATGGAGAGGTGATGGTGGATGGCAACATATATATAGTAGGTGCCATGGATGAGCAGGATGATAGTTTGGTCAAAACAAGAGCTGACCTGTCATGGCTCTTGCAAAGATGGTGTGATGAAGCTTCTGGGCAGTGGCAGAGCCGTTTGGAAGCTTGCGGCAACTTGATCTTCGCAACCCCAAATTCCAACTTGCGGATACGCCAGAGGATGTCCCTGTCAACGTGACTTGTGAACGCGCGCTAACATCAGGTATTCTGCACATTGCGAATCTACATGCATGAAACGATGGTTCGTATCATACTTCGTAGGGGGAGAGAGCGGAGCGCAAATCAGGCCAATCATAATCATGATGCAAAAGCTAAGGAGCAAAATATACCACCGGTCTTTAAACTTATCGGCGGTTGTTTTCTAGGTCCTCATACTTCTAAAGTACGCTATATCCTAGTCAGTAAACATGTTTCTGATCTTGTAGTCATCCAAACGAGTCACGGTTTTGCCAAGTGGTCTCCTAACCTAGATGTGACATGTGCGGATCTCATATGTTAGCTCCACTTATCTTCTTTCTCCCCCTCTCTCCATCTCCTCTATCCTTCATCCCTTAATCCATTGAGACCGGCGTCGCTGCACCCTCCCTCCACTTCTCCAACTGCCGCAAATGTGTCTGCCCCTTCCACCACCACAGCAATCGCTAGCATCGACCCGCATGCGGTGCGGCTTGAGTAGCCGTGAGCGCGGCCATGTCGCCGGTATCGCCTGAACAGGGCCTTGTGGCGCTGCCGCCCATTGTCGCGCGTCTATACCTCATTGTCTACCGCCATGGTGCACATAAAAAACAGAAGGGAGATAATGGAGGGGAAATAGGGATAAAGAGCCTGATATGCACCATATATACAAGATAGTGGTGACAACCATGAGCATGTATGGAGCCATCAAATACCAAACAAAGTCTAAGACCCATTTAGAACGCCGGAATTTCATAGGAATCGCATTGGAATTTTACATGAAAAACACATGAAAAGGAAAAAAATCACGTGTTTCAAATATGGTCTACAATATCTATCTGGTGGTTGTGTCCGTTGGCAATTTTCTCAGTAGTTATTTTCACAAAACTACAGCTTTTTGCGCCAGAGTCCCAGAAATCTACAACTATGGAGATTTGTCCAGAGGACTACAACTACTTAGAGCATGTATTCCACGCGCCTACAATGACATTTTGCATGGCGTACATGCTAGCCAAGCATGTTATGTGCGGACCCATATGTCCTATTTGTGTGACTGACAGGTGCATCCCCATTGTACTTCCATAAATTGAAACCAACTGTAAAAGTTACATTTCTTTGATAAGTTAGGGTCTATTTGGATTCACCTAACTAATCGTTAGCCGCTAATAATTATCTACTCTACACCCAAACGGAAGATCCAACTAATCTATTATAGTTTCTTGGGGCCAACAAAATGTAGCTAATTGTTAGCCGCCAATTTTCAGTGAGTCCAAATAGGCCCGTACACTTAAACAGTTGTAGCATGCGTGAAGTTAACTCATTTCCCAAAACATGGAATTCGTGTCACATTGATAGGGTGGTGAACCATCGCATTACGAGTTAACCCCCACACTCTTGTCTTGCTGATGTCTTGCAAGTTCGTCCTGTGCGTGGCTAATTTCGTCAAGAAGAAAATGTGCCCCCCTTAAACACATGCATGACCTCTGGGTTGGGCCAGAAGTTTCGTTGTCCATGAGTCCATGGAACTTGGAAGTCCCGGGGTTCTTTTTCTCAAGGAAAATGTGGGGGGAGACGGAGGACCGTGAGTTTGTGATGCCAGAATTGGATTCCTTAGCAGGACCGTGAGAATTCGAACTTGTCGTCTTTGGCAGTAGCTTTCGTCATTGGGGAGAGGGGACTGTGCCTGGAAATAGTGTTTCATTCCACAAAAAAATATCAATCGAATGTTTTTTTGGTTTTCTTAACACTATTTACTTACTAATTCAAAGATGTTGCGGGTTATTTTTTCCTAACTCCGGCGAGGTTAGGCTCCAAAGTCAAGTTTCAGAAACCAAGGTTACTTGTGGTCTTCAGGCTTCGAATGGATGCCCGGAATGGAAGCAGGGTGCAAGAGAGCATTGGCCGGGGCACACAGAGGCAAGGAGGGAGGCGGCAGATCGTTCGGTAAAAAAAACATGTGCCAAGAGGCCCACAAACAACCAAATATTCACTAGACATGCTCTTTCTTTCTTTCATCCTATGGGCACGTGTTTTTGCATAGCGTGCAAAATAATCCATGAGGGAAAAAATCTTTTACTTGCTTCTAAATAAAATTAACCTTGGTTAATTCTTTGGCCCAAGAAATTCCCTAGCCATGTAAATAGACACAAGTGTTAAGAAATACATAAGAAATATATTTAATACAAAATATGAAAGTTCTAATTTTTTTGACCAAATGAGTTTCTCGAAGAAAAAATGGCCATGATACGTCTCTTCATGCCTAATTTACCTGCACGCTGCAGTTTACTATTTCTTCCCTGCTACAGTCAGCATCATGTGGTCAACATTATCCCGTCCTCCTCACCTGCACAAGACTTTGTGCTGTAGTTTTTTAAATGCCAAAGACCAGGGAATTGAAGGGCTGGCAAATGTCTCAATCAGCTTTACTGTACAGACAGTCATTTTGAAATGTTGAATTAGGCATTCATTGGGTAGAATCAACCAATAATCCACAGTGCTAATCATGGGATGACAGGATAATTAAAGTAAACTAATTAAGAAGACCGCCAGGCTCCAAATACATAGTCTAATTGCTCGAGGTGCATTTAGACTTCTCTGTTACTTCTTCTTCTCTCCATGAAGTCATTTGGACCATGCATATATATGACGAGCACCGAAGATGCATGCATATGCATGATCCTGTGCTTTCAACAAGTCATCTAGCTAGCTAAAACCAAAAAAAAAAAAAATCACAAGATACATATGGGCTAATGCCTAGTTGTGCATAAAGAAATCATGCCTGAATTAGTAGTCGGAACTGGTCATTGATGCATGCATCAGTCCCAGGGACAGGAATTAGCCAACGGTCGACCACGTGGCACATGCACGTAGAACAACAACCAATCTAATCTAATTACGATTTTAGTTAGAACCAGCACAAGTTCTAGTCGTCGTCCTTGAGACAGCAATTTAAGAATAAGATGCACGCAAAACGTAGACACCGGCTATATATTTTCCTCACATTGTTCTTGAGCAAAACATGAGTGCATGAATCTGCCTTATTACGTCACGGTTTGCACACGTACGTACCCGGGATCAGATCAACGGTCAGCAGTCAGCTAGCATCCTACGGAATTCCAGGAACGACGTAGGCACTGCATGTAATAATTTTCTTAGATTAAAAAAAGCTTTGACGCCTTCAGTTCAGGCTTCAGTAGATCATGTGGCCAGCGATGGTGCATCCAATCTCCTTCCTGGTCCTCTCATCCTCAATTCCTCATCTCTCCAATCATGAGACCCACCACCCAATTAAAGGAGAGAGGTACAGGCCCTCTGAAAAAAAAAATCCTTGTCTTAGATCTGGGAGGAAGAAATGACAGAGGGAGATTGGGAGGGAGTATGCATGAGGAGTCAGAGATGGCCCATGCCACATGTATAGGGACAAAGATCCTCACTGATGAGGGGATTTGGAGCTTATTTGGACCTAATTATTACAATAAGTAAGTTAAGTTTAAGGATCTGGACATGCGTACAAGGTTTAAACGGATCGTGCACCCTTTTTTTTAAAATGGAAAATTCCGGCCTTTGCAGACGCACATAGCCAATTGTTAATGGGTTCTTACAAAAGAGTTTGATTCAGCTAATCGTGATCAAAATAAAAGCACCTAGGTAATAGTAATACATCTGGACATGTTTAAGGTCAATCGATATATACACTACTCAGCTCTTCTTCAACGGTGGTTTTCATTAAGAGCAAGATAAAATACTCTTCTTATTTCAACTTGGAAAATACAACAGTAATTAAGGAGCTACGAGAAAGTTTGATGAACATATGCACCGGCATTTTGATGGCATATTCATTGGGTGAAAAGGACAAGCTGGTAGACACTGGAGTAAAGTAGACGACAGCTGGGGTGATGGATAAACATTACGCCCAACCTTGCTGCTGGATTGAAAGCTAAGAGTAATATGAACTAATTAATCTTGCGGCAATAATACACACATTAGTACTCTATTTTCCTTGGAGAAATTACATACTAGTAGTTATTTTTTCAACCCGTCCTATTACTAGGAGAAGAACCATTGAACCAACTTATTGTTTTTCATACTGGTGTGATGAAGCCTCCCAAAGACCTTTCTGATCAGAGACCTGCATCCCATTCTTTATGCATAGCAGAAGACCATGCTAGCCAGCTCTAGCCTCCCATTATCTGTTAACTATGTGGCTTTCAGAGAAGTCATACATGACAGGGACAGAATCGTCTGGATTAGTACAAGTCACGGCCGGGGTGCATTGCTAGTTTGCTACCAATCGAATCAGTCAGGCCTACTGCCTAGCTACCGAATCCAATGCAGCATGAGCCTCCAAATGGGGGCAAAACTTGGCTGCCCTCCAAGCAGCTTCTCCCCGTTTGGCACATGCGGAAAGTTCGCTGCGATGCTGATGCTGCCATGGACCTACTGGACACCTGGTGCCCTGCCTCTGAGCTCCTCAAGCCATCAGCTGCACCTGCACCTGCATGCAAACCACCTTCATTTCACTACACTGACTGAAGAGATATATTTCTTGCAATTATTGCAACGCCTAAAGAGTTCAGGCTCGCAGATAAATCATCAGATCAGTCTTCTTCCTCCTCTTCTTCAGACTTCAGCCATGGTGGTTCCGGTGATCGACTTCTCCAAGCTCGACGGCGCCGAGAGGGCGGAGACGATGAAGCAGATCGCAAACGGCTGCGAGGAGTGGGGATTCTTTCAGGTACAGACTGACAGACACGATACATGAACGCCATGTCACACCGTCGTTCATGGAAACTATGGCGATGAGCGTGCATTGCACTACTACTCTTGTAGTCTTGCTTAGCAAGCAGATTCGATTCATGGTGATGGAGAAACTAACTGTTGCTCACTGCTGCATGCAGCTGGTGAACCATGGCATCCCGCTGGAGCTTCTTGAGCGCGTGAAGAAGGTGAGCTCCGAGTGCTACCGCCACCGGGAGGCCGGGTTCAAGGCGTCGGAGCCTGTGCGCACGCTGGAGGCGCTCGTGGCGGCGGAGCAGCGCGGCGAGGCGGTGGCTCCCGTGGACGACATGGACTGGGAGGACATCTTCTACATCCACGACGGCTGCCAGTGGCCGTCCGACCCGCCGGCGTTCAAAGAGACGATGCGCGAGTACCGCACGGAGCTGCGCAAGCTGGCAGAGCGCGTCATGGAGGCCATGGACGAGAACCTGGGCCTCGGAGGCGGGCAGCATCAAGCGCGCCTTCTCCGGGGACGGCCGCCACGAGCCCTTCTTCGGCACCAAGGTCAGCCACTACCCGCCGTGCCCGCGCCCGGACCTCATCACGGGCCTGCGCGCGCACACCGACGCCGGCGGCGTCATCCTGCTCTTCCAGGACGACAGGGTCGGCGGCCTCGAGGTGTTCAAGGACGGCGAGTGGACCGACGTGCAGCCGCTCCCCGGTGCCATCGTCGTCAACACCGGCGACCAGATCGAGGTGCTCAGCAACGGCCGCTACCGCAGCGCCTGGCACCGCGTGCTGCCCATGCGCGACGGCAACCGCCGCTCCTATCGCATCCTTCTACAACCCGGCCAACGAGGCCACCATCTCGCCGGCGGCGGCGGCCGGCGGCGACGGAGCGTACCCCAAGTACGTGTTCGGGGACTACATGGACGTGTACGCCAAGCAGAAGTTCCAGGCCAAGGAGCCAAGGTTCGAGGCCGTCAAGGCGCCAAAGTCATCACCGGCGGCTTAATTGAAAGCTGCCGGTATAGTTGATAATCATGCTAAAACTCAATTACTCGTATGATTATATTTGTTTAGTTGAGTATTGTAGTATAATAGCCTTAAAAATAAATTTTATTTGGGTTGCTTGTTGTTTCATTGTGACACAATGATTGTGTTGTAATGGTGTGTTGTGAGAATATAGCGACCTTGTAATACTATTCGTGCATATCTTCTTCAAGATCTGTTTGAGGAAATGGTGTCACATAATTCCTTGATGGAGTAGCGGGCCAGATCGACCTATATGTTCTATTTCTTTTTAAGTAAAGAGAGAGCTTTATTCATTACTCAGTGTTAATGTTACAATCATGAGCGTACACTGTCCAATGTGTTTCGACATTGTAAACTTGCCATTAGTAGATAATCATATTAAAACTCAATTACTCATATTATTATTTGTTTGTTAACTATTAAAGCATAGTAGCCTTGACATAAGTTTTATTTGTGTTGCTAGTTGTTTCAATTGACACAATGACTGTGCTGTAATGGTGTCTTGCTAGTTGGCGAATAGTGAATTTACACCTTGTTCTCTAAATCTGTAAGACAGCCTCAGGCAGGCAGCAGCACCAGAGTCTTGCCTGCTGCGACTCAAAATTTTTTCCAAACTAATTATAATACTATCACTACTTGCTTTCTAGTCACTTGATTTCAAGAGTTGAAATTAGAAGTCAACAAGAATCTAATATTGTCCTTATTTTGCGGTGTATGATGGAATAGTAGATTTTCTATAAATAATGTCTGTTATGTTGGGGCTGTTTCCTATTATTGCTACTTGAAGAAAAGTAATGTGAACACTGGACAGCAGGAGCATCCCATCATTTTCCGGTACTATAAAGACGCCGACCATTTGATTGGTTTGGTACAACATAAATTAAGGAATTTGTTTGTTTTGAACAAGTAGCCATAATATCTTATTCACATCAGAAGGCAGTCTTTACCCTCCCCCTGCCACAAAAGACTACTTACCTAGGGCGGTAGCAGTGGTGGAGCCAGGATTTCGGCACGGGGGACCAATCCACCAACGTGACCCATCACAAGTGGCCTCACACAGTTGAAATCTAACTCGGTTGAAAGAACACACATGCATTTTTTTTATAGAAATTGGGCTTGCAATTTGATTGGCTTGGGCACATGAATGGAGCGTTAAGAGGATGAAGCCGGCGTCTAGCCCGAGCACCATGGCACAACAACGCAGGACACGCTAGAGCACATCTGTTCGACGGTTCACACATAGCTCTCGATAAACTGAGGACGGTGGCCGATCAGAATTGTGGAACTGAATCGACGTAACGTGAGACACTGCGTGCCCCCTGCAGGCTTGCCACTAGAAAATACTAGACCTCCTAGGCCATGTCGGCGTGGGCTAATAATACGTACTAATTAAGTTGAGAATTGACTAATTAAGGAGATTATAGTAACATAATATGCTAATAGATCATATGTCCTAGTGGTATTAGGAGAGGATTAGGGGGGGGGGGCCTTGCGCGCCCCCCTTGTCTCCGCCCCTGGGCGTTAGGGGCATTCACAGTGTGCGACAAAAAAGCATAGGGACTCATTGCTTGGGGTTCATGGTGCTCAGGTTGGGCGGTACTCTCCGTTCCAAAGCTTGATAATCACTAAATTTGACCACTTGTCTTATTAAAATAATTATTATTATTTATCTTCATTGTGATTTTCTTTATCATATCATATACTTAAGCATGGCTTGACTTTTTTTTAACCTTTTACAAAATTTTTGAATAAAATGAGTGATCAAACTTATTGTAAAAAAAAATCAGATAACCTATAAATTAAAAGAGAGGGAGTTGTACTATTCATCGAAGCGGTTTTTTCAACCTTCTTATGAAACAATTACTCTATATAAAACTAGGAGGCAACGAGCTTCCCCAGCTCTAATGGGCTACATTGCTGCTATGCAGAGAAGCTGAAACCCTATGAGCGTTGTCCAATAAGGTCCATGATATCTCCAGGGTCATGTCGAGCGTGCAGTGGATTGGCATAGGAGGATGGAGACACGGCCATAGAGTTGTTTCCGGTAGGCATCCATATGGCGCTTCCGCACTTTATATTTATAGTATAGAATGGGCAGGTTTGAATATAGGCGAAAGAGAAAGACCGAAAGAGTATTAGTAAGAGACAAATGACTAGACACGAAATGGTTTAAGTTCACTCCAGCGGTCGTCTCATTTTGAGAAATTTATCATTGTTTTAGCACCGTAGATAGAATAGAGTTTGAATTTGAAAAATGTGATAACTACACTGCTAAAGATCTTTAGCATTGAAAACCAACCAATACTTGCTAAGAGTATCTCTAAAACTATTTCCACACTAATGACTTCAAATAAAGTATACCCGCGACTCAGCCACTACCGAACGCAACTTTAAACGGCCTATAATCATCATAAACAAACCACTATGAAAGCAAGAGGAATTTAAAATAAAAACACCAAGCTCTACCAAGTCTACAACCATGTCATTATATAATTTTTAAGAGTCTACTATAGTCTTCTTAACTCTAAACGACGGAGTGCATACACGCTCTCTCGCATAACCCAGAGTACATAGGAAACAAAACCACAGTCATACAGTACCACAGGAAGGAGCACCTGCCGTCCGTCCTTCATCACTCACTCTCCGTTGTCTCTCCGGCAAAGGTCACCGTTAACACTACTGGCCCAGGGCCCCAGCTGACGATACAACGCGGCAGCTCCATGGCGCCATGAGCCCATGGCCACGAAGCTGCCACGACAAGCTCTCGGAAGGCTCGGAGTAGGATGCCACTGCTCACTGCGAGCTGAACAGGTGGTAGGGGAAGTTGCCGTTCTTGTCGGTCAGCGGCTCCACCATCTTGGCGATCCCCGTCATCAGCCTCCACACCTCCGCCTTGAACTCCTCCTTGGACGTCTTCCACGCCGGGACCTCCTCGCCGGCGCCCTGCTGCTGCTGCGGCTGCTGTGCCTGTCCGGCGGGGACGACAGGCGGGATGTCCCCGGCACGATGCGGGTGGTACGGCTGCTGCGGCTTGCCCGGGGAAGCTGGTGGACCGAGCCATGTACGGCAGCGGCGGTCCAGGGAGCGTCGAGGGCCCCGCGTACGGCGCCGGCTGGCCGGAGAAGGCTAGCGGCCCTTCGGTGTGGTGAGGCGGGTAGTCGCTGACGCGAGGCGGCTGGTATGGCAGCGGCAGTGCTGGCGCCGGCGGGAGCTGCGCGGCGGCGCGGGGAGGCTGCAGGGGTGGCTGCGCGGGGCGCATGGGCGGCGCCAGGGTGCGAGAGGGTGGCTGCATAGGCTGGGGAGAAGGAAAGCCTACCGATCTGGCGCCCGCCTTGACGGCTGCTGCTGCTGCGCCGCCGCTTGCCGCCATTGCGGGCGGCTCGAGCTTGCTGGACCCGGCGCCTTCCCCCACGAACTTCGCCCGCGAAGCCTCGTCGCTGGTCTTCTTGAGGATGGACTTGGGCGGCGGCCCCACGTTCGGGCGCGCCGGCACGGCCGTGGACGTGGCCAGCGGCGCGCCGTTGCCGGAGCTGCCGGGCCTGAACGGGGCGGTCTCCAGGAGCCGCAGTTCGCGCTCCTCCTGCGGGGGCGCCTCCGGCGCCGGCGGCGGCGGCTCGCGGCCCGGCGCCTCCAGCTCGGCCTCGACACCGCGGAGGTGGTACTGGGTGTCCACCTGCCCGAACATGGCGTTGGCCCGGGCGTACCGCAGCGCCGCCTCCGCGTCGGACCGGAACTTGTAGAGGACACGGCACATGTGGGACTTCCAGTACACGCGGATGCCGTTCACGTCCAGCGGCCCGAAGCGCGCGAACCGCGCCTTGAGGGACGCCACCGATGGCAGCGTGCTCTTCACCGGGAACTTCATCATCAGCGCCGTCGGCGACGGGGTCTTCCTGGGCGCCGGCGCCGGCGGCTCCTTCTTCTTGCCGGCAGCCACCATCTCGGCCTTCTCCTTCGCGCCGATAGACCGTGCCTGCTGCGCCGCCACGGCGCTGTCTTTCTGCTCCAGACCGGCGGCCTTCTTCTCGCTGGACAGTGTCTTGATCTTCTCGAGCTTGGCTTTCTTCTTCACGGCCAGCTCCTCCTGCCGGTCCGATGGCCCGCGCTTCACGCCGCCTTTGGTGGGGTCATTGCCCAAGCCAGGCCTCGCCGCGACAGGCTTCTTCTTCTTCGGCGGCTGGCCGTCAGCAGCAGCGGCCGCGGCGGCGTTAGGCTTGTCCAGGCTCTTCTTAACCTCCTCGGGCGGGTCGTTCTCGTAGCTCTTCTTGTAGTATTTCGAGCGGAACGCGAGGATGAAGGAGCGGGAGGCGTCAGAGATGCGACGGTCGGCGCCATGGAAGGGGGCGAGGGGGAGGTTCCGAATGTCCGATATGACCTGCGTCAGGTCAAGCCCGCTGGGGTCCGGGAAAGCGGAGGGCTTGCCGCTGCCGCCGCCGGCGTCCAGGTTGGAAATCTTCTTCTTTTTCTTCTTTTTCTTAGTCTCGCCGGCCGCTGCGGCGGCGGCGCTGGCGTCGGCAGCTTCCTCCCGCTCGGGCTTGCGGGGTTTCTTGGCCTTGGGCGCCTTCTTGGGCGCGGCATCGGTGGCCGCGGCGGCGACGGCGGCGGTGGCGGGGGCCGCCTCGGTCCCCTGGGCGGCGGGAGGGAGCTCGACCACCGGGGCGCGCCTCTGCAGCATGAACTCCTCCTCGTCGGCGATGGAGCTCCCGGGGAGCGGCGGCGTGGGCGGGTCATCGCTGGGTGGGAAGCCAGGCGGGCCGTCGTCCACCGCGGGCGCGGGCGCGGGCACGGGCGGCGGCGCGTCCGGGAGGGGCGGGCGGTGCGCGGGCTCCGGCGCGTCCCGGCGCTTGAGCAGGTACTGGTCCTTCTTGCTGGCCTTGGCCTTCATGGCGGACGCGCCGGGCACGATCTTCTCCACGAGCCTGGCGGCGGCACCGCCGGCTCCACCCCTCCGGCGGCCGGGCGTCGGCGTGGCCTGGTCCGGCGTCCTCCTGGCCCCCTTGAGCGGCCGAGCTGCAATGCGTCCGAGCGGGCCATGTCAGTCAGCAGCGGCGGCAGCAGGTGGCAGAAACAGTCAAACAAGATAGTGTAGCTAATGCAGGGGGGGACTTCCAAGGAGGGAGGAAAATGGAGTGCTAGTACGTCAATGCAAATGCACAAAATTCCTCGTCGACGACGCTTCACAAAAATAGTAATACAATCATTAAACCTGATGATAATAATATAACAACGACATTGTAAAGCATATAGAAATATAATATTTTGAAACATTGTAGAGGTAGAAGCCTAGAAGGCACTGTGATGCAAATGAATCAAGTAAGGCAATGTACTTATCATATATACCGTAGTACTCTACATAGTCGAACACCGAGGTGCATGACTGTATGCACGTGTCTCTGGTCCGACCAAATATGAATGTGTTAGACCATGCTCACTAAATAGTATAAAAGGAGTGCCAAAAACACTGTTTTACATTGTATGCACTGTAGATGTAGATAGAAAGAAGTTTGAAATATAGACGTTTGGATGTGCTCTATAGTAAAAATAGCCTTAATATAGCTGACTAGCTCAGTTTGGTCTTTGTTTAATCTAGCTGACTAGCTTAGCTTGTTGTAGAAATCCTATTTTCTCAAGGGAGATTAAACAAGATCATAATCTCTGCATTATCCTGATGATGGATGATGCCAGGAGCTTTTCTAGTGCATCGTTATTCATATAATCCATTTGGCATCAAAGCATGCAACGAAATTCACAGGGCCTGAGCTTCGTCTCCCTTGTACTCCAGTGAAGAAAGGTGCGCATGTACGTATGTACCAGGCTACCAGAACGCCACCGCAATAATTTATTCCTAAAAGGAAAGAACAAACAAAAAAAAAAAAAGGCCATTGCAGTGGCACCTAAAGTTTGGGGTACTAGGTATCAGGCCAGGCCAGAATGGGCTGAACAACCTACGCTTTCCTGGGCCATGTCCCTATCTCCACTGTGATTCTATCCTGGCTGGGCCGGCCAGGGCCCAGGCGGCCAGCACAAAAAGCTACGCAGCCGTCCCTCTCACCCACCAGGCCACCACCAAGAGGGAAGCAGGCAGCATATCCCGCGGTGCGCATCTTTCCACTCTCCCGGTTCCCTTGCAACACAGGTGGATGTGGCTCTAGTACTTGCAAACTTTGTGCAACACAGATATGAGGGGGCATTGGAGGAAGGGGCATCTGGGAAAGGCAAGCTACTAGAAAGAAATATGCTAGGTTAAGTGAAGAGTGAATACTGTTTTACCCCCCTCAACTTGTCACAATTGAAACCTCCTGAACTCAAATACCATGCAACATGTCCCCGACTTCGGATCCTTATGCGGAAAACCTAACCCTTGGCCTCCATGCTCTTCTGCCGTTACCCCCTCCACACGCTCTGGCGCCTTTGATGCTGAGCTCGCTCGAGGTGAGCCCTTATGCGCACTCATCTGAATCTCGAGCCTACCACGATGATCGTTGCCACGAGGAGCGTAGCCCCTCCCCCCATTGTGTACCCGATGTCATAGACCCCACCATGGAAGCACCAACACCCGTGAAGAAATGTTGTGTGGTCCCCTCCAACGCCAGCCACCCCTCTCCACCGTTGTCTTGAAGCGATGGTTAGCACACTAACAAGAACCTTGGACCCCTATCTCCTCCACAGCATCGCCAGGACCATAGTTTGGCGAAGTGTCGAAGACATTGAAGCCAGAGTAGTTGGCCATGGAGGCTCTTGAATTTTACAACCCCCTTAGTGATTATGTAATTATGCCCAATTTTTGCTCCTAGTAAAGGTGGGGCTCACATGTCCATGTGAGGGTTAAAGGTGGAGACCACATCTAAGCAAAACCGCTTTCCAAAATCAGTCTAGCGCTCTAGCTTGACATAGGGGAGAGATGGGGTGTTAATTTGTCTAGTTTTTGCGAATTATAGGGTTTATTATTAAGGCTGTGTTCAACGAGAGGACCAAAACACAGAATCTATACTGTAGCAACACTGTACGTAGAGTGGAGTTTGAATTTAGAAAGTAGGATGATCCTCACCGGTGGTCTTAGCCTAAGGGACGAGTTAGTAGGTAAAACGGATTCACTCGTAAGCTAAGGCCACATAAGGATAACATCACACAGGAGGTGTGCCACAAGGCCTCAGAAACCTTCGAGGCACAGCAGACTCCAGTACACAACTCACCTTAGTCGACGATTCAGAATGTGGTGTTTTAGACCCAAAATAACGTCACCAACTGCAGTCAAGTCTGCTGGTAGCAGGCCCAGATGACCATATGTCAGTGTGTTCAGAGTTCAGAAGGCCTGGAGCTTCCAACTGTTCACGGCCAAAGAAAGCACTAATTTTATCGCGGAATTCGATCTCCAGAAACTCTACTACACTGACTGAATGGCCAAGGACAGTTTTTTTGCAGCCTTCAGAGTGGTAAGAGGAGTTAGGGCAACCATAATCTATATGGACCAATCAGTGAGGAGTTAGGGCAACCATAATGTATATGGACCAATCAGTCCATATGAGTGGGTCTCATGACAGTAGTTAGTTAAGCTGGGGGGGGGGGGGGGGCGCTGGGCACGAGCAGTTAGTCATAGCATGAGGGGTACTTCACTGCATGTTTGTAGAACCTTTTCTGTTTATATTAGGGTTCACTCACGGCGTCAGTGCATGCAAGTCTGACTCAAACTTGCTCCCCATTTAATTCATAGCTCTCCCCACAGGGAGACTTCAACTTGATACCTCGTACCTGTGAAGTGTATACCTCATCATGTACAAATAGGTACATTATAGGATAGGACACTCTGGTTCCACTACGTGGTGGGTAGAATAGCCCTATTCGGATCAGTGACTATGATTGCTTTATTAATCTCTCTCTATCGTAACAGTTATTAGATCAATACTTTCATAAGTTTTATTTATACATGCTTATTATAAAATATAAATATAATAGCTAAAGCACCACAACAGAGCAGTGAGACTGAAGAGCGCCAGTTGCTTAAATTGGTGCCTTCCTTCAGGTCGTACAATTGAACTCAACCAGCATACCTCAATTGCCTGCTTCGCATGTTGAACAGGCAGATGGTGCATCCAGAACAAAACAAGCATGTCCAGGACTACCCCAAGTTCATTAGTACCTCGATTCTCAAACATCAGTAATCACCAATATATTAATCAGGCACACTAGCACACTTTCTTTCACAATCAGTTTTATACAATTTATAGCAGTTCTTTACAAGACATGAATTTCAATGCTCTTTACTGACTACATTCTCAAAGATCAAATTGTCAAAACTAGATGCATCCACCTTGACATGCAAAATTATGATTTGAACAAACATGCAAGCTTTTATATGAGGGGACATATTTTAATTCGACCTGACTGCAATTGATGCAAGGAAGAGAGGACTGATGTGCAAGCACAATGACTAGAATAGGAAGGGGTCACATGTTCCAAATTCATGAGAATTGGTGCAAGGTGCAAAAACAACACAAGCAAAAGGAGCCTAAGACGTGCATATATGGGTAGCAGTAAATATCTCACAACCCAATACGTCATGATGCAAAGTAGCCACTGCCTCAAAAGCTTCATGCCCAGAAGATCATGGATAATAATTTTTTTATATGAACAGCTAGATCGAAAAAGGACCTAGACTGCATAGGAAAGTACCATACAAATGCATATACATATTTGTAGAACAAATGCAGAATGATTGCTGGATGTGCATCTCATGTTTTACCATGACACAATAGATGTTTCCATTTATTTCACAAATTCTGCATGCCTAGTATCGCTTGAAATCGCTCGACCAGTCAAAACCAATGCAACATCGTTAGTGCAAACAAGCAGTTCTACGAAAGAGAGAAACTATTTGAATCAGATCCATTCCACTATTCACATCAAAACAATAATTGTAGGAGTAGCATTGTTTAGACATCGCATTCAAGTACACCGCATCAAGAACAAGAGCGCAGTCAATAATACAACTACTAGGATTGGGCATGTGAGTGTTGATACCTCGAGCTCGCTGAGCAGCGGCTTCCTTCTCAGCTTCAAGCACCCTCTGGGGATCCACCCCGAAAGCCTCTGCATAGGTGTCGTCGCGCGTCGCGAACACGGTGCGGCGGTACGCCACGAGCATCCCGGCCATCTCGATCCCCGGCAGGGTGCGCGCGGCGGCTTCCGCCGCGTCTCGCTGAGTCACGGCGGCGTCCAGCAGGTACTCCAGCGCCTTTCGCGGCACGAATCGCTCCCGGGCGGCCTGGATCTGGTCGGGGTGGTAGTCGGCGTCGGAATCGAATCCCGGGACATCGACCAGGAGGAAGCTGCTGTCGCTGGGGTGGGTGCGGAAGGTGCCCGGCTTGCGGCACGGGCAGAGCAGCGCCAGAGCGCTGCGGCGCGCAACCTCGTCGACGGCCTCAGCGACGGCGGCGGCGAAGCTGCTCCGGGTGCTGCCGCCCTGGGCCGCCTTCTCGGTGAAGTGTTCCTCGAAGGGGACGAGCTCGTGGGGCTCGAACCAGCCGTAGCTCGAGTCGCCGAAGAAGGCGACGAGGATGAGCCCGTCGCGGCGGCCGCGGTGCACCTCGTCGTCGTCGGTGAGGTTGATGCTGTAGATGTGGCCCGGCCACCACGGGTGGGACTTCACCTTGCCCCAGACCATGTCACCGAATCGGGGGCCGCCGTTCGCCCACATGCTGCCGCTTCCGGCGGCCGTGAGGGCGCCGCCGACGGCGGGGTCGGACATCCTGTGGAGGGGAACCGAAAACCTAGGTTTGGGCGAACAGATCGATCTGGGCTCGGGTTTGGGTTTGGGCCTCCGAGGAGGGGCTTTGGGGTGCACGGGAAGGAGGGGCATTGTTGTAAATTTTAGGAGACGTAGACGGCGGTGGTAGGGCAGAGGAGGCGGTGGAGCCCGCCAGAGACGGAGGAGACGATGGCAGCAGGGACGCCGGTGAGGGGAAGGTTGAGGAGGATATTACGTGGTATGGTGTGGCCTGTCACGTTATAATGCAATTCTAAAATGGTAACTGAATTTCTCATTAATCGGCGCTAGTATGAGAGCCTACGCGTTGCCAGCGGGCATCCTCTCGGTGTCGTGACCTGGCGGCAACCCTTTGATGTCATCTTGCCTCATATTCACGTCCGCACCTTTCCTTTGCTTGCCGACATCAATGGTCCCCTCCTACACCCTAACCAAAGCTACTTTGCCGTTCAGTGGTCTTATCTCTAAAGGGGATCGGCGTGGACCGCGCAGGGAAAACATCAACCGGTGCGTGCAATCCTTCTCGCTCGAGGCAAAGATAAGCATTTGCCGTGTAGAGGGAGCTTGACGTTGCTTCCTTGTGCTGCATGATTTTCACTATCTCCCTCTACATCTGGTCTTCTATCCTAACCGGTGAATGACATGCTCAAGTTGCTGTCGGTGATTGAAATCAAGGTCTCGAATGTTAGGAATGTTGTCAACTATTGTTTCTTTTTCCTTCCTAGGCATCATGTCAGACCACCACTTGGTGACCATGGCCTCCTCAACGTAGATGAGGATGTGAATGACTGTTTCAACACTTCGGCTATGTTCCATGCAGCGTTTTATGTCTTTGGTGGCGTGGAGTGAGTTCCACATTGCACTAGATGACTCGCGGTGGCCATAGCTTCGAAGCTCTGATAACCTACTGGCTACTGCTAGCAGTTCTTAGCGTAACAGATTTTACTCTGCAATCGCACAGAGACCGTTGTAGCTTTCACCCGAGAGTATTCCAAGGTATCGTATTTATCCACAAGGAAGCATTGAGATAAAGATATTAAACTATCACTCATCCAGCTATTACTACTCTTTCATATCAGACCATGGATGAAAAGATAACGGTGACCAAACACATGACTTTGAACATAGCTCATGAAGAGCTAGGAGGACAACGAGGTGAGAGCTCAGATTTCTGATGAGTACTTTCTATAGTACGGTAAGCTAGATAGACTAAGCTAGACCCAACATGTTGCTCTGACTTAGGTAATGATTTATCTAGTTGTTTACGATACTTACTTCACAACCGAGGCTGCTAACCACTTCCGGGCACTAGAGTGCTGATAACCCAGACGAGTAAGCCGAGTTTCGCAGGGAGTCGGCTATGCGGCTACAAGCAACCCGAATGATGGGGGTGGACTACATAGAGTACACTCCCGCCGTCACCAAGAGGACCTATCGTATAAACAAGTGCTATAAAGAGCATACGAGAAATCTATAAGTATGACAAACTAAATATTCATTACCTCTCAGAGCAACTCTAACTATAGTCTAAAAGACATTACTATACTAAGTCATGATTAATACCGAAAGAAAGAATGTAAATGCTCACACAAATAAAGAAAGATAATACATTAAACAGCTCAAATCTTACAGGAAAGCAATGATACAATAAACTCATACCAGGAAGAAGGGAGTGTGTGTACTTGAGGTACATTTTGAGAGTGGGGGAGTGCCCCTCTATTTATATGAGTGAGAAGGTCAGTGGGATAGCTAAGTCGGTGGCCAAGTCCCATGGCCGGTCGACCATCCTTCGTGGCCGCGCGACCCTCCGATGCACCACCTTGATCGATCAACGCTTGGGATGCCCTCTGGAAGTCGGTTTCCGTTGATACACGTGTTGAACATGTTCGGACGACCAACATGGTGGTCATGCAGGCCAAGTAATGGGCCAGGCAGCCATATGAGGCGGCTGGCTAGCCAAGTCCATGGCCGGTCGGCTATATTTTCTAGCCTTAGCCACATTTTTGGACCGTTTGATGGCCTTCCGACATTGGATTCGACTTGGGCTTGTTCCCTGTGTGTATTTGGGTCCTTGGTAACTTCCCTGGATGAATAAGATGATTGATGAGGCATTTTAGGAGCGTACATGGCCAGCCGGCCATGCCTTTGGCCGCCCAGCCATCTTTCTCATGGCCTATGATGTCAATCTTGCGGCGGCCATAACTTTTGCGTTTAGACTCCAAACTGAGTGAATCAAAACTCCACTTTGATTATCTCGATGAGATCTTTACACTCGGTTTTTGATATACTATATAGTGGTGATATGTTTGAACTTGATCTCATGCCTCTTGTACCCAAATTCACACAAGCTCCATAAGATGCCTTTTCATGTGCAATTTGAGCATTTCCCTACAAAACCGCCAAAACCACCAAAACTCATGGAATCCATTAGTCCAAAATAAATAATGCATAGAATCTTGCGTATACCCCATTTAGTCACCGACAATTGGTGGTTGAAATCATGCAATAATGATCACCAACACCTACTCTTACGTTGTTTGTGTGCTGTACATCTCGAGTTCTCGACCCCTCCCTAGATGTTTATTCATTTCCATTCACTTTCTTTTGTCTAGGTGGTCTTTTGCGCTCAACGCAACCTCCCTTCCCAAGATCATGATCCAAGACTTGCCAATGCCTAGGTGTCCCACCATGGCTTCTCTTTTGTGGTGGCCTTCTTCGATTTCAACGTCAAGGAAGTGAAGGAAACCCTAGGGCACGGGGAGAAGCTTGGACAGTACTTAGGACATAACCTCGATGAGGGTTAGCACATAACCTCATCCTTAAAGCTCGGGAAGAACAAGATGGAGAGAGTGCTTGGGGAGGAAGAGCTTGAAGGAGGAAGACACAGAAGCAGGGAGCATGGAAGGGAGGGATCGAGTTATGGATGAGAGGATATAAGTGCGCCCCTTAGGTATGTTGCATGCATGCCAACACATCAAATAAAATAGATGATACCTCTTGCATTGCTGAGTGAGTTCATAAACTAATTTTTGAAGTGAAATTTAAAGGTAGAAATTTTAAATGTGATTTTAAGAAACATTTTTATGACACTATACTTGATAGCATGCAATCTTGGTTTGAGAGAGATAGAGTCTTAAATTATTAATTTATCGTGTATTTGTATCTTGGCTACATGAATTTTTTAGTATGGTACTCATATGAACGGATTTGCATACATGGATATTATTAGCCATAGGAAATCGATAAAAGATATCAATAGAGGGTCTTAGTAGATGGTAATGTGGCTTCTAGCTTAGTGGACTCATAGATGACGTGCTTGCATATCGAGAGAAACAGAGTTCATAATAGTTAATGGGTTTCACTTATATAGGCTTACTAGATGGTACCCCGCGTGTTGCTGTTGAAATTCTTAAACTATTTTTTTTCTTAACTGAATTTTTATTTTACTTTTTCTAAAGTGAAATTTGAAGTTAGAATTATTGATGTGATTGCAAAGAACAATTTGTTCAAAGACATTGTACTCAATAGCATTTTCATCTTGGTTCAGAGGTCAACTCTTAAATGATTGATTGTGTTTCTGAATAGTAATTTTGTAGGAATGACACTCACATAGACTAATAGTTGTATGCATGGATGTTATCCGCCGCAGAAAATCGATGAATGTCATCAATAGAGAGGTTTCTAGTGGATGATGACATGGCTCTTTAACTTAGTAGACTTCTAGATAATGTGGGTAGTTTGCATGTTGAGAGAAATAGAGTTAATGATGGTTAGTCGGCTTCACTTATATAAGTTATATAGATAAAGATATATGACATAGACATGCACTAGCATTATCGAACTCGAGCAGAGATAATCTAACCATGATTAAATGATCTGAGCCTATTTAAATCACCTTGATGGCCATTGGAAGAGAGATCTTGATTTAAAATCATTCGCATAATGAGAGGATCCTATTTATCTTAAGCTACTTCTTGGGTTACTTTTTTACCTAGATCAAATGATCTGATGTGACTAATACTAGGTTGCATATGACAAAAGGCCTAAATTCTTTTGACATTCCAATCTCAATTGACAGAGATCTCTACAAAGGCCCATCACCATCAGTCAAACGGCCCAAAGTGATGCCACGACACCCAGACCGGCCTATCGGGAAGGACATTGTGGTGTGGCCTCCTATCTAAACGAGTCAAGCCTCATTAACTTCGCTTGCGGCACTGACCATTGGATAGTCTATGCCCGCATCAGATAGTCTAGTGTGTAAAGAAAAACCTAGCCTGAGAATCCGCCAAACCTTGTCCAAAACATGATCAAATGAGCTTCAAACTTCATGAAACTTTGTGTGGGCCATGTCCAAGACATGGTTCCCACAATATCAACCCAAAAGATCTAGGGTTGTCCACGATTTTGACAGCCCTAGAAGTGAAGTAAATTTGCAAAAACAAGGACTTAGATGCTACACATGGATCCAAAGGATTTAGCACTTAAGATCGAATCCACCACATCATAGCAAGCAAGACAATAGCAAAAGAGGGATTCTACTCATGGCAACATGAAACACACAAAAAGCCATGAGTTTTCTTGAAGATCCAAAGCTAGAGAGGTGAAAACTAGAGCATAGAAGGGGCCAATATTGAAATGCCTAAAATGGTCTCAGGATCAACTACAAGGACAAATATTGCCTCAGGTGACCACCTTACTCCAATCCTCTAACTACACAGCTCAGATCTAGATCTGGCACTCTCTTGAAGCACTTGTTGATTAGATTAGACTAAAAGGGGCAAACCCTATGACAACCTCTAGGGTCTTATTTATAGCACATACTCAACACTTAGACTCTTAAATGGCATTTTACAAAGATCCTGCTATGTTATAGACACTTACACTAGAAATCCAAAGGGCTAAAAATATAAACACATAATAACTCAATTATGACCTCATGGGGGACTTAGATGCTTACACTAGTTGCTTAGGTTCAACACAATCTCCTAATAACCTCCACACATCCAATGGTCCAAGCCTTTTAGGATATCCTGTTGTGACGCTCGAATTAGCAAACGCTTCGAAACCCTGGTTTTGACGCTCGAACAAGAACACAATCTAGTGACCTTGGTGTTGATGTTTGAACTGGGAAGCGATCATGGGTTTTATATTGATAGTGGTTTAGAGGCCCATCAAACCTTGCCTGACTTAAAGTCCACTATAAGCGGGGCTTGGACCCAAGTACACACTGGGTGACATACTAGTCTGCTTGGAATTTCGACACACCAAGTCCACTCTAGCGCGGCCCTTATGTCTACTCGAGAGGGCTTTTATTCAAGTACACTCTAGAGGTGCACGTCGGTCCACTTGGTAGGCCTTCAGTATTGACATGTGTTCATCAGAGCTAGGAGCACTGACCCTAAACTCAGTCCACTCGAGTCCCTCAATCTCCTAAGCCGAGCTGGTAATGGTTAGTGCACCGGTTTATTTTGGTAAGGAATTGATTTGGACCAATTGAAATATAAGAAATGAATGTATCTGTTTTTCTATGTTTAAGGGATGCAAAATACACATTTTCCAAAAAAACATTATAACCATAGTCTGTGAATAACTAGCCTAACAAGCTTTCTATTAAATATTAGAAATATTCAAAAGTACTTCCTACTTATTATGTTACTGTAATAACCAGCAAAAATGTTGCATAAAAAAAAGTTAGGGTCAAAGATCCATTTTTGGACGTTAGCCCTTCTGACACTTTAATACAGTTTGAAACCACAAATCGGTATTAAGTGTCCTCTTAACTTCTTTAGTACATTGGGGCAAATATTCGGTAGTGAGGCTATTCCCAATCCATGGCTTCTTATCACAATATCCAAAGTTGCCATGCCATATGTTATTATAGATGATACAATTATCCTAATGCATAGTACTCCATCCGTCCACAAATATTCTACATATTTAGGAGAGAGAAGATGTTCAAAAATGATCTACGTATTTGTAGAAGAGCTTGCTAATGCATCTCGCATTTAGCCACTGTGTCCATGCATGTAGGTGCCATTGGTTGCATGCAGCTCTATGCATTTAGTAATCCTTTTTACGATGCATGTTTAATGAAAATATAAGTAGGTGCTTATTTCACCTTGGTCTTGGTACCATCTACAAATATGAAGATCATTCATAGGATGGAGGGAGTATCATGTATTGTTTCGTAGTCTTCACATGACAATTAAATGCTATATGTGTATGAGAGCATGAATTGTGGGCCACTTACATAGTTCACGTCCTAATGCCTATGATCTCGTGCCCAAGTAATATAGTATCTCAAAATACTGCTTTATTCCCTCCCGTATTACTCACATGCCACATCATCTTTCCATCTTACATGGCACATTAAATGCTTATGACACTATGCAAGATGTTTGAGTACGCTATGCATGATGTTTGAGGACTTTAGTCTTGGTTTGCTTGTGCCAAGACTAGATCTTGTATCAGAGGAGGGTGGGTAACCTAGTACCGATGGTAGTGGACCGTCAGAACCATGTCGGCTAGGGATACGATGAACATAGAGAGTAACACCAAGTCGCGCCCAGGGTTAACCATTTCGTTCTACATTCAAATCTTGGTGATGGGCGAAAACGAAATTTCAGATGAAATTTCGTGGATTTCGGAATTTCCGAACGGAATCTTATTTGAATTTGACAAAAACGAAATTTCATTTTTTCCGGCGAAATTTCGGTAATTCTGCCCGGAAAATGCGTGTTTTTGACCGGAAAATTGTGATAATGACCGAAAAATGTCTGAAAATGTATGTATATATGGAAAAATTAGAAATTTTGGTAGAGTTTCCCCTAAATATGTGTATATTGACAGTTTATACACAAAACCTAACATCAAACAATCAGTGGATTTTTTATCTTAAATAAACTAAGAAATCCCTAACATTCAACTAACCCAAGAATTTCGACTCACAAAACTACCATCCATTTTCATTCTACTAACCAAACACTACCTAACATCAAACATTCGGTGATTATTTCCACCGCTAAGCTTTTGAACTCACAAATCACCTAAGCAATCCGTAATATTCAACTAACCCTAAGCACTAACAGTCCAAAACGTAGGTTTTTCCTACTGCACACATCAATATTATTCACAAATAACCACTAAACTCCATGGATCGACATCAAAATGCATCAAAATCACCGATTTGACTTACCTTCCTTCGATTCCTGAGCTCACGTCGATGGATTCCGCTCGGGAGAGGTGGTTTTCTGCTCTGGATCGGGGGCTTTCCACTCAGGAAAGGGCGGGATCCGCCCCTGCGCGCGCCCGGTGGCCGCCTGGCCGGGATTCGCCGCCTCCCGGTCGGGATCCGCTGCCTCCCGGTCGGGATCCGCTGCTTCCCTGCGAGATTCCGCCCCGCGGCGTTGAGAATCGCACGTGCCGGTGGCGGTATGGCTTCGAGCGCTGAGCAAGGCGTTGGGCGAGGAGGAGGGGACTGGGCGAGGAGGAGGGGACCGATACAGCGAATAGATATGGAGCTATTGGGTTTCAAAGTTAACGGGTTATAGGGTTCATAACGGGTCTGCAACCAAATTGCAATTTTAACCAAGAAAATCACCTTATATTTGAACGAGGTCTAGTCCTAAAGGCTCAGAAAAACATCTAGTTTTTTATCTTATTTTTTCCGATTTTTTTCAAATTTTTTTGAATTTTTAAAATTCAAAACGAAAAATCCGAAAAATACTGAATTGCCATTTCCCGTAGTCGAGCGAAAACGAAAAAAATACCGAAATTTCGCCAAAATTCGTCCGAAAAAGAAAACCCTGGTCGCGCCACATATTATCAGTTGCACCCTCCATCAAAGAACCGCCATGGACGGTTTATCGCCGATAACCACAACTCTAAGAATAACTAGTTTATCCAACTTAAGCGAAGCTATTCTTCCCAATGCCACGCCAACAAAAGGCCGTTGGCTGTGCACAAAATTGCCCCCCAAAGCCTTCAACAGACCCTGAAGCTGGAAGGGCCAAATTCGTGATTTTACCATCTAGCAACCTTCCATCTTTCCCATCCGAGTCTCCAACACGAACTACGTACACCCGCGCCGTACGTGACATTGCAAGCTCCATCGCAGATTCGCAGCTTCCTCCTCCTACACCCTTTCTGGCACAACCGGTACGCCGGCGGCGGCGGCGGCGGGCGTGCAGCGCCACGCAATGGTGTACCAGGTGCTGGAGGTGACGCTGATCTCGGCCAAGGACCTCAAGCGGGTGACGCTCTTCTCCAAGATGCGCGTGTACGCCGTGGCGTCCATCTCCGGCGGCGGCCCCCGGCTGCCGACGCACCGGACGTACGCCGACCGCGCGGGGGGCCGGAACCCGATGTGGCGCGCCCCGCTGCGGTTCACGATCCCGCCTGCCGCCGACCCGCGCGGCCTCGCGCTGCACGTGCTGCTCCGCGCCGAGCGCGCCTTCGGCGACCGCGACGTCGGCGAGGTGCTCGTCCCCGTCCGCGACCTCGCCGCCGGGGGCGGCGAGCAGCGGCACCTCAGCTACCAGGTGCGCCGCCCCGTCAGCGGCCGCAACCGCGGCGTGCTCCACATCTCCTACAAGCTCACGGACGCGCCGGCGCCCGACGCGGCGGCCGCGCCGTACGCTGCCCACTGCCCGGCCCCGGCCTCGTCCAAGTCGCGGCGCGCCCGCCACCACAACAAGGCCGCCGCGGACGCGATCACCGCGTACCCCGTGGCGCCCCGCAGCGGCCCGCCGTACTACGGGCACCCCCCTCCCTACGGCAGCGCGTACCCGCACGCGTACGGGGGCCAAGGCGTGGCGCCGGCGGCGAGGGCCGGCGGAGGGGTGGGCACGGCGGGGCTCGGGCTCGGCCTCCTCGGCGGCGCGGTCGGCGGGATGATGCTCGGCGAGATGGTCGCCGACGCGGAGATCGACGGCGGGTTCATGGACGGCGTGGGCTTCTGATTCTTTAGCGAGATCGCTCGTTCGTTCGACGGGAAGGGGAACGCGCGGCGGCTGCGGAGGCCATTGATGCCCAGCCCACGGCCACCTCGTTGCATGCATGGCTGCCCTGCATTGTTTTGTTCATGGATCCAATGCACTTAATCTCGTTGGCATACATGACAGCTAATCAGGCATGCTTTTGCACTGGCGAATATATGGCGAACGCGAAACTGCAATGTTCATCATGCTCGGCAACTGACATGTGTGTCAAAACGGGGTGACTTTGCCTGTGTTATGTCTTGTGTCAGAATCAATCGATTCGTTCTTGTAGACAATCGGCACGGTTTGAGATGATGATTGATGAACGATCCACTCATAAATTCTCATGTCGAATGGAGTTTCATAACATTGGTGCGGCGCGCCAGCGCCGGGACCTTGCCCTCACCGATGGCGTACGCGGCGGCGTCGCCGATCAGTGCGGCCGTCCTGGCCAGCCCCCACGCGTCTGCCTCCGCCGCGCCGTGGGTACGCCGCGAACCGGCGCGGCGATTGTTTGGTTTTCTTGCGAATATTATAAGCTCGATAGATACTGTAAAGATGGATTTGTGTACACAAACTAGAGATCAACGAGACGACAATCGACGAGAAGGTTTGCACGAAACAGGGAGAGGCGGCGAAGTAAAGGAGAATGCTCGTTTTCCTTCAATTAATTGGTGGCAGAAACATGGCCGGCCCAGAAGGCGTCCATGAGCGCGGCGACCTTCGTGACGGCGGGCCTGGCCGCCAGGCGTTCCCACCATGCCCTGACGTTGGCGAATTCCTCCATCAGCGCCGCGTACTCCGTGCAGGCCACGAGCAGGTGCGTGAACCCGACGTGCGCGAGGTCGGCGAGCGTGGCGCCGTCGCCGGCGAGGTACTCGCGCCCGCAGCCCAGCCGCGCGTCGTACGCGCGCAGCACCTCCCGCAGCGCCCCGACGTGCTCGTCCACGACGCGCTGGTCGCGGGCGCCGCCCATCATCGGCAGGATGAGGCACTGCCGCACGATCTGCGCCACCGCGGGCTGGTACTGCTGCGCCTCCACCTCCAGCCACAGGTCCACCGCGGCCGCCGCCTCCGGCCCGCCGCCTTCTCCTAGCATGTCCATGCCCCCCGCCGCGCCCTTGTACTTGCGGAGCACGTACCGCGAGATCGCTCGAGACTCTGTGTACAGCAGGCGAAACACAGCTCGATTATTACGCGAGCAAGAGAGCAAGACGACTCCTGCTTGTGGTGTGATCTTGGACTGGTCGAGTGTCTGATGGATTACCGAAGAGCGTGAGGTCTCCGTCCTGGAAGGCAGGGACCTTGCCGAAGGGCTGCTCAAGAATCAAGGACCGGCGTGGATTTCTGTCAGAGCAGAGGGGGGCGAATTTGGCAGGAGATGGAAGGAAGACGATGCGAGGGAACCACTGGTACGTACGCTGCGTGCGAGGTGGTGCGGCTCCTTGTGCTCGCGCGCCGCCATGTCGACGGGGACGAGCTCGTACGCGGCGCCGGCCTCCTCCAGGCACACCACCACCGTCGCCACGAACGGCGACGCCACGGGCCCGTACACCTTCACGACGCCGCCCGCCATGGCTCTTCACCACCGCCTTGCAGCCGTGTCGGTGAAGCAGCTCTCCTGCGTTGATCAATTTATGCTTGATCCGCTGGCTGCGGCGTGATTACCAACTCCATATGCGTATCTACCTCGAAATTTCGAGGAAGCAGGCGTTTGGGGTCGGATGGGGCTCGCCTCTGACTTTTGCCCGAGGTAGCTTCTATCTGTTGGTGTCATGATGAAACCCCCGACGACGTGTCAAGGTTAGTTTAAACAATTCAGGTACGTCTACTGTTTGATTAATACAAGGAGGCGATCTCAAGAAGAGATAATGTTAACCATCTTGTCACTGTCAGAGTGTCAATTAGCTCTGTTCATGAGCCGGTTAAAAATGATTGCTGGCCCCCACCTAACTCATAATAAACTGTTCTCCTCGTCGTATGCATCTTGGGCATGGTTTCCATGTTCTAACTCGCAAAGACCTAACATGAGAGCCGGTTCGTGGGTCGATTCCGTGAAACCCATCGTACCCGGAAAAAGAAACGAGTAAAGAGAGAGAGAGCCGCCGCCGCTGGCCATGGTTGCTGCAGCAGCCTCCTCCACCTTCCTCCCTTCCTTTCCTCTTCTCTTTCTTTCGTCACAGGCACCTAGATCCAGCGGTGGCCTGGCGGCAGTGGCTCACCCCTGGCCGCCTTGCCCCGGCGGCCGCAACGCAGGCATGCGACCGCGCGCCGGCAGCAGCGTCGTGGGTGCGGTGGAACCCCGGGGTCCTAAGGCCGTCTCGCCCCCGCGGCAGCAGCGCAGGTAGCACGACGGCGCTCTGGCAGCAGTGGCAAGGGTGCCACCGCGTCGCCCCAGCGGCAACTGGTGGCTCCTTGACTAGCGGCGGCGGCCTGGACAGGACGAGGTGGACGCGGTGGCGCCTCGACATCTCAAGGCCGTGTTGGGGCTGTTGGTATCGGCAGGACGGGATTGCCGGCAGCGGCGGCATGCGGCTCGTCGGGCGTGGCCCAGGTCCAGCAGCACCTCCTCCACAGACGTACGTGGCAGAGTCGGAGCACCGAGCGCCAGTCGTGGACTCACCTCCTCCCAGGTTGTGTTTCGTGGGCGATGCGCGTAGCCGTGGCCGCGGCGGCGCTCGGGGACGGCGGTGGCGGCCGATGCCCTCGGCCCCCCCTCCATCAGCCAGCACCCCCAGCTGCTCCTTCAACGAGTCGATGGTGCCCAGCGATCGGCCCCATGGGTCACAAACCAGCACAAGCTAAACCAATAGAATACTCAACCCGTCGGCAACCCAGTATGACCAATCATGTACTGGACCGGGTTGGAAACAAACCAGAAACCATAAAACCAGCCCATGAACAGGGCTAGTGTCAATCACATGACGGAAGTTGGGTAGGTTTTCTAACTTTCAGACCACCGAGAGTGCAAAAGTCCGTGCAAATGGTTGTATATGTGTATTTTTAGCAATTGATTAGAGCGCAGTAAATTGTACATATATTTATATTTATTGTGAGAGTAGATGAGAAACGAAGTGTGTTAGGCCACCCCTAATGGGGGAGTAAAAAGGGATTGCTTATCCCTATTCATCCACTGTTCTAACTATCCCTCTCTCTGTATACAGTAGCGCTACAATGTCAAACACTGTCATTTACACATCTTTTTACTCCTCCATCGGGCTTGGTCTTAGGCTCTGTAAATTAGACTTCGGGATACACAATATGCTGCCTTGAGTCTTGGGCAAACTGGTGAGCCATTTCTTTTAATTTGTTCTTCATTAGTGTTTGTCTTACTGCCCAAGAAATTGCAGATCCCACATAGTCAGCGTTGATGATTTTTTCTCTTTTGTCAGCAGTGGTGTTGGATTTGCCATGTCATGACCCATTTGTACAACTGAATTACAAGTAGGAGACCAAACAGTTAAAAATTACTTGGTGCTTCAATACAGGTGGTACAGCAGTTGTATGAACAAGTCATATGCGAACCATTTTCATGTTGTGTGGTCCGTTTCTCTTTTCCTTTTTTTTTCAGAAAAAGTCTATTTTACAACCTTGAACTGATATAAGTATGTTTTTCGACATTCTATTACGAAACCGGGTAACCTGTACTCTTGAACTAGCGCAAAAGTCTGATTTACAACCCTGAAGGTGGTTTTCAAAGCTGTTTTGTTGACGTGGCCGTGTGGGACCCAAATGTCAACGCAGTTATTGCTCATTCTTTCTCAATGACATGTGGGACCACTGGTCCTTCCCTTCCATGTCACCCTTTCTTCCTCCCTCCTCGCTGCGCTCTGCTCGTCGCCATCGCGGGCCTTCCTCCGCATCGGCCCCACCGTCCTCCTCCGCGCTGCCCCGCACGCCGCTCCCAACGCGGCCAACTTCCGCATCCTCTCCTCCGCGCTCTGGCGCCGCGCGCAGCGTCCCTCCGCCGCCACCGACCTCCTCCACTGCATGCCGGTCTCCTCGACCCGGACCCGCGTAGCTACCGCACGGTCCTCGCCTCGCTCTGCCGCCGCGCGGTACGCGCTCGTCTTCCTGGACAACATGTGCCGGTGGGGCGTCTCGTCGCGCCGCCCGGACCACCGCGCCGTCGTCGACGCCCTCCTGCAGGAGGGGCTGACGGCCGAGGCGTACGAGGTCATGTCCGAGCAGATGGACGCCACAGGGTCGCCCCCGCGCTCCCGGACTTTGAGCGGCTGCTCCACGCCTACCGCGCTGCCGGCGTCAGGAGGCGTGCAGGAGCAAGGGGTGAGGCCTGGCCGGGCGCGGAAGCTGGGAGAGCGGCGATGCCGGCGATGGAGAATGGGCTGAGCGGGGGAAGTGGCTGGGCGTGCGCGGGGCGAGGCGAGCGGACGAGCGCAGAGGCTAGGTCAGCGGTGGTCGGTGATGCCGGTGGTGGAGGACTGGGCTGAACGTGGGAGGCGGCTAGGCGAGCGCGGGGTGAGGCCGGCGGCCAGGCCTAGATGCTGGGCGAGCAACAGAGAGAAGAAAGGGTGACATGGAAGGGAAGGACAGGTGGGTCCCACATGTCATTGAGAAAGAATGAAAAGTAAATGCGCTGATACGTGGGTCCTATACGTCACGTCAGCCAAACCACTTTGAAAACCGCCTTTAGGGTTGTAAATAGGACTTTTGCGTCAGTTTGAGGGTGTAGGTTACCCGGTTTCGTAGTACAAAGTTGAAAAACATACTTATTGACCAGTACCAGATTGTAAAATGGACTTTTCCCTTCTCTTTTTAGGAAGACTGGTAGAAGCACTGCCATATCACTTTAACAAGATGTGCAAGCAGAGTTCACATGTTTACGCTACATATTGAAACAGAGAAACACAAACAGCGATATAAAAGAAACATACTAAACCGTGAAAACCATGGTATTAGCAAAAACCATGGTATTCCATTAAAACCACAAAGAAACCTTACTTCCAAATAAGCCCTAAGTCAGGTAAACAAAGACGCCTACAAGCTTGCCTTGGAAGAGCTGCTTCCTCGGTTAGCTTGAACACCTACTCAGGTGCCGCCACTTCTACACTAAGAAGGGGCAGGTTTTAGAAAAAAAATCTATTTTTTTACCTACGATAACCCTAGTGTGCGCAGGCTGAAAAATGGAAAGGATAGGAAAGGTTTAGAAATGGTCTAAAACTGATAGAATGTTTCCATCATTTATTTTTTTAATTTTTTTCATCTCTTTTTGTACACGTATCCATCGGGTGCTTTCTTTGTCTTGTAATTAATAAAAAAGAAAGAATGTCAATGGTCTTCTTTCTTTTTTTTCTTCTCCTCTTTTCTCATTGCTTGACTGGTCATTTAGTGCTACGCTCGTGTTGCCCGTACATCTTTCCAGATATTCCATGCCATGTACTCCTACTTTCCGGATGTTCTATGCTTTACAAGGAAAAAAAATTAAGGCATGTACTCCTACATGAGCAATGCCGTCATCATCTTTCCACTTATGTCTTTCCGGAAGAATAAAAATTGGCAAATCACCCTATTTCCAGATGTTCCATGCCATGCACTCCTACATGAGGGAGGCCGCCATCGTCCTTTTTTGCCCACAGTTTATTTTGTGTTTTAAGGCCATCTTCGGCAGTATACTCACTAGATTTCTCAAATTTCAAACTCAATTATGACTATCGTGACAAAATAGTGTTTTGCATATCTATTTAAGAGTCCGTTGGAGATGGCCTACATGTGCCCCCCCCCGGCCACACACACCTTAAGGCGGTCTGAACCTGTATAAATCTTGTGTCTCATCATGCACAGCACGAACCATCGAGCTATCGACGATCTCGCCCACCTTCAAAAGCACCGCGCGGTACTCCTCGTGGTGTACCGCCGATATAAAACCCCGACAGTTGGCGCGTCAGGTAGGGGCAACAACATCGTCAGCGGTTAGCGTCATGGCCATCACCACCATCAACAACGCTAAGCTCGCCTCCGTGATGATGATCCGTTTTAGGTCTATCCCGTTCATCGCCGACATGCACGACAATCTGCACCGCGTTAGCGGCGTACTGGAGGAGGCACGGAGCCAGAAGGGCGCCGCACCGACTCAGAAGAACATCTCATCTGCGACCACTACGACCCTAGCCTCGACCACGACTAATCTTCAGTCGGCCGGTGCGTCACCCCGGGCTACGCTCGCCATGCCGTCTCGCCCTCGAGCTTTGGCGTCCCAAAGTACCCCAGGCATGCGGTAGTTTCTAAACGACCTCAAATTAAAAAAACTCAAAACTATAAATTTGTAGATCTCGTCGAGAGCTACAATTATTTTTATATAAAGATCATCTCAATCCGACGTCATATTAAAAAGATACGATTTTTTGAAGACAAAAGATTGTGACGTCGGTCTGCGTGGCGCCGCGCACTGTGCTGTGGCGCCATGAACAGTGGCGCCGCAAACCTTTGACATGAAAAGTGATGAGTCAGACCACTGTAGAACACCACGTTCGGCTTCTATGTGGCTGACACTGCGGCGCCATCGTCTGTGGCACCACAACGTTTTATTGCGGCGTCACCAAAAAAAGGTCACACCATGCGAATAGTTTCGGAAAGAGGTCAATTTCTCTAGTCGGGGTCAAAATACAAAAAAAAGTGCCCATAGAACTCGAACTGCAATGTTCATGCTCTGCAACTAACGCGCGTGTCAAAATGCATGGAGTGACTTTGATCACCATCTCTGGCTGATATCGTTGCTTCTTCTTCTTCTTGCCGTGTTCTGTGTTTGTGTCAGAACTCAGAATGAATTCAATCTATTCGTTCTTGTCAACAATCGTTATGAAATCGCGCTGTTATCGGTTTGACGGTCTGAGATGAACGATCCACTAAATTCTCATTTTGATTGGAGTTTCATTCATTGCATTGGTGCGCTTGTATCATAAGTTGGTAGGGAAATGACCATTCACTGAATAAGATCTTACCGAAACCAAACGTTCAGCATGGGAATTTGCAATTTAGCGGTGAGAATCCATCGGCAATTTACACACAACGGTTGTTCAGGTTCCATAGCGCAATACCGTAATAATCCACTTCTAAACAGCCACTGGATGAGCAAATATATTTAAAGCCACCAAAGGTTGTTTGCCATTTGTGTGAACGTGCTATAGAATCCATGAGACGACGACCGACGAGAGGTTCGCATGAAATTAACAGGGAGAGCCCAAACAAGTGTCTGGATTCACAACAAGGCGCGAAGTGAAAGGAGAATGCTCGTTTTCCTTCAATTAATTGGTGGCAGAAACATGGCCGGCCCAGAAGGCGTCCATGAGCGCGGCGACCTTCGTGACGGTGGGCCTGGCCGCCAGGCGTTCCCACCATGCCCTGACGTTGGCGAATTCCTCCATCAGCGCCGCGTCCTCCGTGCGGGCCATGAGCAGGTGCGTGAACCCGACGTGCGCGAGGTCCGCGAGCGTGGCGCCGTCGCCGGCGAGGTACTCGCGCCCGCCGCCCAGCCGCGCGTCGTACGCGCGCAGCACCTCCCGCAGCCGCGCGACGTGCTCGTCCACGACGCGCTGGTCGCGGGCGCCGCCGACCATCGGCAGGATGACGCACTGCCGCACGATCTGCGCGGCCGCGGGCTCGTACTGCTGCGCCTGCACCTCCAGCCACACGTCCACCGCGGCCGCCGCCTCCAACCCGCCGCCTTCCCCCAGCATGTCCCCCGCCGCGCCGGCGTCCCTGTACTTGCGGAGCACGTACGGCGAGATCGCTCGAGACTCTGTGTTCAGGGGGGGGGGGGGTAATTAATCATCTCGATTATTACGCGAGAAAGAAAGACGACTGCGTGTGGTGTGATGATCTTGGCGGAGTGTTTGGTAAATTACCGAAGAGCGTGAGGTCTCCGTCCTGGAACGCAGGGATCTTGCCGAACGGCTGCATGCTCAAGAAGCAAGATCAGTGTGAATTATTGTTGTTAGAGAGGGCAAATTTGACAAGACGATCGAAGATGATGCGATGGGTTTACGTACGCTGCGGGCGAGGTGGTGCGGCTCCCTGTTCTCGCGCGCCGCCATGTCGACGGGGACGAGCTCGTACGCGGCGCCGGCCTCCTCCAGGCACACCAGCACCGTCGCCACGTACGGCGACACCGCGGCGCCGTACACCTTCACGACGCCGCCCGCCATGGCTCGTCTTGATGGTGGCTTTGCCCTGCCTGTACAGCCGTGGCGGTGGTCAATGCAAGCAGCTTAGCTCTCTGCTCTGCTCAATTTATGCTTGCTCCATCCACGCCGTGGCCAACTACTCCTGGCTGTAGTAGCCAGCATTAGCAACAAGTTTCGAGGAAGGCGCTTGTGGGTCAAGGTTCTCTCAGGTACATCTTGATGATTTCAGACATAGTCTATCAAGATGATACGGTTTTAATCTTGTTGTTGTCACTGTCAAAGCGTCAAGCAACCTCACGATGGCAACTTGGGTAGGTAGGTAGGTAGGCTCGCTTTTCTTTTTCATTCGTTCTTCAATAATGCTTGTCTTCCTGCCCAAGAGATTGCAGCTCCCACATAGTCAGCGTTGATGACCGTTCTCCCTTTTGTCAGCAGCGGTGCTGATTTTCGCATGTAGATTATTTCCTTTACCTTTTCCCCCATTTCTTTGGAAAAGACACGGGGTTGTCATGAGTCACGACCCATTTGTACAACCGAACCGAATTACAAGTAGGAGACCACCAAACAGTTAAAATTACTTGGTGCTTCAATACGGTTCAAATAGGTTGGTGTATCAGGCACTAGCAGTTTGTATATGAATATAAGTCGTATGTGAAGCATGCTCCTGCTGTGGTCCGTTTTCTTTTTCTTTTTTTGATCTTTTTTCTTTGTTTGGAAAACTGGTAGGAGCGGTACCATGTCATTTCAAGAAGATGAGCACATGCAGGCTCACAGGTTTAGGCTACATGGCTGAAACAAAAGAAACACAGACAGCAATAGAAAAAAAAACATTAATAAGCCAAGTAAACAAGGTTGCCCACAATGAGCTTGTCGCAGGTGCTTCTCGACGAGCGCGGCGTACTCGGTGGCCATGAAGTAGTGCATGATGTAGAAAACAATATTTTTCTTCTTTGCAAGCAGCCATCTATTCAGTTTTGCATTGGCTTCGCACCTGTGCTATCATCCAAACGCCAGATTCATACGATATGCCTGCAATGGCATCTCAGTGCTTGTCGCAGGTGGTTAAGAATGTTTTTAACCCGGCACATGGGTGGCATTAATGTGTTGGTTTTTTAGTGCTTTGGCCGTGTGTATTGATGTAATGTTTTTGAAATTAATAAATCTTCCCATTTCGAAAAAAAGATAAGAGGATCAAACAGAGTATAGATTTTAGGCTACAAGACTAAAACAAAGAAACACAATCAACAATAGCGAAAGAAACATTAACGTAAATTTCGTTATACAAGCACAGAATGTTATTATTAATTACTATTACTGCCCATCAAAGTACACAGAGCCGATTTCGATACAAGAAGAAGCGAAAGCACAGGCGCCACACGTCCCGTCACAGCGTCACTCGTCTTTCTTGGCGGCCGCCCCCGCCCCCGCCCCGAGATTCAGCGGCATGAACCCGGCGACCTTCCTGGCGGCGGGCCTCGCGGCGAGGTCCTCCCACCAGGCCCTGACGTGGGGGTGCTTCTCGACGAGCGCGGCGTACTCGGTGGCCATGAAGTAGTGCAGGATGGTGAAGTGACTGAGGTCGGCGAGGCTGAGGAAGTCGCCGGCGAGGTACCTGCACCGTGCCAGCCGCGCCTCGTACGCCGCCAGCACCGCCGCGAGCTTCGCGACGTTCTCGTCCACGAGCGCCTGGTCGCGCGCGCGGCCCATGAGCGGCGCGAAAAAGCACTCCACGGCGATGGCGCCCGCCGCCGGGTGCAGCTGGTGCGCCTCCACATCCAGCCACACGTCCACCGCCGCCGACCGCTCCAGGCTGCCGCCGCCCAGCAGCTCCGGCTTGTGCTTCCGGAGCACGTGCCTCGCGATCGCCCGCGATTCTGTGAAGAAAATATGTGTATATATAAACTTCCTATAAAACCAAAAATCGAAATTGACAGATGGATCATCGTCGGCGGATGAGCGTAGTCGACGTCGTACCGAAGACGGTGAGGTCTCCGTCCTCAAGAACCGGCACCTGCCCGAACGGCTGCAGCAAGGAAGCCAAGCATGGACCGACCATGAGAACAGAACGGAGCAGGAGAAATGGAATTGGCACGGGACTAGCAGGCAGCAGAACGTACGTTCCTGGCGAGGTGGTCCGGGGTCCGGTGGTCGCCGGCCTCGCGGCTCATGGGGACGAGCTCGTACTCGACGCCGGCCTCCTCCAGGCACAGCAGCGCGCGCGACACGAACGGCGACCTCGCCCACCCGTACACCTTCACCGCCATCTCGCCTCGATCGATCGCCGCCGCGCCGGGCCGTGTGCCTTGCTACTACAGCCGTGTGGAGTGGGAGTGGGATCTGGTTGTGATCTCGACGACCGCCGCCGCGCGCTATTTATACGCGAGGCGGCGCGGCGAGGGCGGACCAGGTATCCAATCTAGGAGGCGAGGGGGCGATCAGCCATTGAAGAATAGTCCATCTTGGAGGCGAGGCTGACTGGCTGAGGCCAATCATGGGTGGAGAGGAATAGTCCATCAAGAAATTAAATGCAGCGTTTGGTGCCTGGTGGTCTCGAGGGGGTCAACCGGCGACTGTTCAAGTCACACGGTGACGCCATTGCTTGCGTCGTCCTATAGATCGACGGACGGGCTGTTTCAGTGTTTCTGCTCAAGTCGAACGGTGACGACTATTCAGGCTTGTGTGCTGTCCAAGTCGCACAGCGACGACTATTCAGATTGAGTTCAAACGTAACGGAGTGTGAAATAAATATACAAAATACAACTCTCCCCATCTTAATTTACAGGTCGTTTGATTTTTTTGACGTTAAGTTTGACTTGTTCGTTTTATTCAAAAAAGTTCATAATGATCATTTTTTTCATTGTGATTTAGTTTAGCATATAATATACTTCAACTATAATTTAAATTTTTCTATATTTTTATATTTTTTTAATAAGATGAGTCGGTCGTAAAAAATAAAAAAAAATCTATAAATTGAGACGGAAGAAGTAAAACATACGTGTGGCGGATGAAATAAAATAGAGTCTGAAAAAAGGATAGGCCAACGGTTAAAACCAGTTGGGCTGCCTACAAGCATAGTAGTACGCTACCTGCCCAAAACAGCTGGTGGCCTCAACGAGCGCCGAAGCTTGAGGGCCTGTATGGAAGTCACGCGGTGGTGACGACTGTACGGATTCAGTTTACTGTTACATGTAAATAGCATAATACAGTACTCCATAACTAATGTGGAATTTGAAATACAAAAGTAAGACAGGAAAACGAGTAAAATCAGCTTGGGGCCAGAACTCTAGAAGCATAGTGCACACTGCCAGCCCACACGGAGAAAAATGCAGTCTGATAGTATATGAACATAGTGCGTGTTTTGATAAAGCAGATAATTAATAATGCAGTGCGCTGTGCAAGTCCATTGTGCAAACTAAAAATCAGGTTGAGGCAGTTGCTCGGAATAGCATTTGGTCTTTCCTTTTTTTTACAAAGTCACCAGAGACGGATAAGAGCAACATTTAAGCACCGCCTGTTCAAAATCTAATCTAATGAAGTTCAAATATAGTAGACAACGTTCGCATCGAATAAGACATGCGTCGTGACTTTTTCAATAGGGAGATCTGTCGTCACAGTCTTTTAAAAACCTAGATGATACTCTGTGCGCGTTGCAGTATGAGTTTCGTAGTATTGAATTAGATAGATTTATAGATCGAGTTGGGTGTAATAAATAAATTACTTAAAATATTAGGGAATATATGTGTATGTATTTTGTTCTTCATTCTAACCACATGTGTGAGTGATGTTAGCCATACAAAATTGATGTAAACCATTGTTGAGTAGACCATTGTTGAGTAGTGCAGTGACTGGTGGACCCTACGATAACGTGGATACGTTGCATGCTGAGAGATCATTTTAAACACATGTATGAGTAATATTAGCCACACAGAAAGTCAATGACAATCATGAATTGAAGTAGCGTAGTGGCTGATAAATCCTTCAATGATGTGGATAGACTGCATGTAAAAAAAAATAGCATAGTAATGTTCACTTAGGTAGATACCCGCGAAGATAGGGCGCATGTATATATGTTCATAGGACTTAGGAGTAAATACATGTGAGCATCTATTTTTATACCGTGTTTCGTGGAAAAAAGAAACAAAATATGAGCGAAAGCCAAAAGCACAAACACATCCATCTCACCTCTTTCGTGGTCACCTTGAATCCAGTGGCATGAACTCGGCCAACTCCTTCGCCGCTGGCGGCTGGCCGTGCGGCGAGCTCCTCCCGCACTCGCCTTGACATACACAGCATGCTCTGTAACTGTGTGGATCGAAGCAATGCACGACCTCTTGAAATAAATATATTCAAACGTCGGGTTAGGTTGGATCAAAATTAGATTTGTTAAACAGACTGTCAGTATTCAGACCATTGCCCTTCGGTTTCTTCGGTTTCTCTTTTAGTTTCCTATGCATGTACTAGCTATATATTTAGCTATATATTGTAAACATGTGATGAGATTAAGGGTGACGTTTGGATGGTGGACATGATGGAATGTAATAGCTCCATTCCTAAATCTTGGGTTGGGATGATGATTCTATATTTTTGTTTGGTTGGAGGGATAGAATGTCTCTATTTTTGTTTGGGTCAAGGGACGAGGATGCTCCGTCCACTTGTCATACAAACATCCCCATCTTCTTCGTGGCATGGCAGGCTGCCTACGCCCAACTGCCAATGCGCTCGCGCCTCGCCGCCGGCATGCCTGCGCCTATGGCAGCCCCGCTGCGCCCGCCAGCCTTACGCTCCACCGCCGTTGCGACCGCTGGCCCCATGCCCCTAGCCCTGTCACGCTCACGCCCCACCACCGCTGCACCTGAGCCCATGGCGGACCTATGCTTGCCCGTGTCCATGGTGGCCCCGCCGCTCCGGCCGGCCTTGCGCTTCACCACCGACACGCCCGCCGGCTCTGCGCCCACCACGGCTGCACCCCCACCCCGCCGCAGTGCCCGCGTCCATGGAGGCCCACCGCCACCGCGCCCCACCACCACTGGCCCCGTGCCCCACCACGCTTGGCGCCGACGACCAACCCGTGCCGCACCATGCTACCCCCACCGCCACGCTATGCCAGTGAGAGGGAGAGAGAAACAAGAGAGGTGGAGAGCATAACGGCAAGCGATGGAGGGACGGTTGTGTTCCATAATTTTCGTGGGATGGGCGTATCTCGAATATTGAGGGAATATTCTCGTACTTAGGATGGCCCCATCCCATGCTCTTGAACCAAACATTATGAAAAGTGGAACGGGATGGCTCTGTCCCATGCAATCCTAGAAACCAAACACACCCTAATGAAGCGGTGATTACCTTAATAACACGCGTCTTCGAGATTGGATCAAAGACGGGGGCGGGTGCCCACGATCGGTCCTACCTCGAAGTGGCTGGTATGACTACCTTCGTATCCTACTATCTTTGATTCCGGCCACATTTAAGCGATCCAGTTGCTGACGACACACGGTATTGGGGGTTTTTTTTTTTTTTTTGAGCAAGAGATGTGCTTTTCATTCATCAGAATAATCAAAGTTACAATCAAGTTTGAGTAGCTCACTGACACACAAAAGCACACTGCCTCTCCAAACAGCACAGTGCACATTGCGGAAAGCGAATCTAGCTAATTCATGCGCTACCCTATTGCACTCTCTTCCAATTTTACAGAACTGCATATCCGACATCAACATCGCACACGCCTTTATTTCCTTAATAGTGTTTGAAAAGGAAGACAGTTGACATGCAATCCAATCAAGGAAGCAATACTTCTGCCTGAGTTCCTCCCAAATCCTGCACTTCACCTCAGCCTACCAGGATGTCTTTATCTCCTGTCGCAAGAAAGCGCTCTTAGTTCAGTTCGGTAGAACGTGGGTCTCCAAAACCCAATGTCGTATGTTCAAATCCTACAGAGCGTGATTCTGTTCTTGTTATGTCGAATCAAAAAAAAGAACTTAACAAAGGTATTGCTATCCCTATTTATGACAATGTGTTGACTGCGCTGCCAAGATTCCCCTCTAGCTAGAAGTTTGATGTTGACAAAGAGCACCGAACGTCCTTCACGAGGGGGTTATTGGAATTCCTCTAAACTGTCTTGCACCGGGGACAACAGAGTATTTACAACATTTGACAATCGGACTCTAAAATTGTTGGCAGTTTGATCCATTCAACTTCTAGCTGTACTCCTTGAAGACATGCCCTCGCTTCAGCTTCTTCCACTGTACTGCATCGCTGCCTAGCCATCCAAGCAGACAAAAGAAACTTGCCCAAGTGATCCCTGATGACCGTTGGTTTGTGATCTAAATTCTATGAGGCGGCCAAATTGGAGAGCGAACCGGAGGCCCGTCGTCTGGAGGCTTGACCAAAATATGAGGTCAACTTGCAATAGACCATTCCATCTACTTAAACATAATTAAAATAATAGAATGTTTTTGGTCGGAAATTTGTAATCTAATAGTTATTCATGGTTAGGACTTAGGATTCATTTTATTTAACTTATTTTCAAAGACTATATATACTTTCATTTTATCTAACTGAATTTCAAAGACTATACGAAGTTACGGCATTTTTTTGGGTCAATATAATGTGATGTGGGTGCTTTGTCCCAATAGAAAAAACAGTTGACACCCAAGCTAAGTTCTCGTAAAAAAACATATTAGAAGTTCAAGGTTCAGATGAAACGTGCCAATGCATTTTAGAATTTTGGGGACCGGGATGACAAAACATGCCAAGTTTGGGAGAGGTTAGTGCATTTAACTTATTAATTTTCTTTGTTAATTATTCTCTTTATTCTGGTATATTTGTCACAAGTTATCATATTTTTGTTATTTGTCTAATCACTAAAGGCGAGTTATCAAAACTATAGAAAAAGTCAACTACAAATAAAAAGTTTGATTTGTGGGACCGGAATGACACAACATGCCGAGATTAGGAGTGCATTTAACTTATTGATTTTGTTTTTTAATCATTCTCTCTATTCTTGTTATTTGCCACAAGTAATCATATTTTTGTTATCTGTCTAATCGCCAAAGGTGAATTATCAAAACTATAGGAAAAGTCAAAACCATAATGTGAAAGGCAAACTCAGTTCGGCCAGCATAGTTCACAGCTTGGCCCGGTTACTGGTCCGGCCCGGAGCAATCGCGTGGCGATCTTGCCCGTTGATGTAAGATGGACGGTCACCGTTCCCTCAATCCAAGGATATTTTAAAAGCTCTACGGCCTGAAAAAACTAACCGCACAAACACGAGCAAGGACCTGATCCTTCCGCCCGCTCCCCTCAAATCCTGCCTGCGCCGGCATGATTTTTTTATTCCACAAGCCACAAGCTTTCACCCTCCAGATGCGATTTTATCGCTCTAGGCCAGGCCATGCCATTTGGATTTTCTCTGCTGTGTGTTTTTTATTCCCTTCATGCATTTCGTCTCTACAGGATTGGGTCTACGAAGGTCACGTTGAATGCCTAAGAACAAGCATATTTGGCCTTGCATAAGCAAGAACGCCAAAATCCACCGTTCTATCCTAGCCAGCCTTCGCGTGTCATCTCTGCGCTTGAGATGGCCATCCCCTCCCCACCATTGCCGCTACCCCTCCCCTTGTCGCCGTCCGCGCCCGTCATCCCTCATCACCGTCTGTGGCATCCCTGCACGCCGCCTCCCCCCCTCCCACGCCGCAGCCCTCGTAGTCGGCAGCGGCGTCCCTGCGTGCCGCCTCCCCTCGCCGCGCCCCTCGCAGTCAGTGGCGGCGTCCCTGCGCGCCGCCTCCCCCACCTTCGTGCCCCTCGCAGTCGCCGGCGACGTCCCTGTGCGCCGCCTTTCCCACCGTTGTGCCCCTCGCCGTCGTCTGTGGCCTCCCCTCCTGCTGCGCCAGCACGCCTCCTCCCTTACCTCCGCGCCACTCACAGTCATCTGCGAGATCCGTCGACATCGCCTCTGCCGCCCAGAAGCACGCCTCGTCCAGTGGAGCGCCGCGCGCCGGTCGTCCTCGTCGCCCCAGAGCGTCGCAGAGCGGCCGCCAGCTCGTCCTTGTCCTTGTGGAGTGACGCGCCGGCGTTCCTCGCCATTGCCCGTGGTTGGAAGGGGCCGCAGTGGGTAGATCTCTTGGTGGGAGGGGAGGGGACCGACGGCAGGCCCTAGAAGCGAGGGCAAACCAAACAAACCCTAGGGGTAGCCTGGCCTTCTGCATTGTGCAACCAAACAAACCCTGCATTACTATGGCCAGGGCAAAGGTAGCCTGGCCAGCAGCTGGAGCCAGGCTCTGCTTGGAGGAGCAACCAAACTGACCCATAATTTCTCATGGTAGGACCAGAAATGTATCTAGTTCATCGTTAAGCAGTTGGGCTAGCAGGCTAGAAGGTCATATTGATCTGTTATTACAGACAGGATTCTCGCTTTGGATGAGAAGAGCTCTGCTGTGGAAGTCTTACGTTTGAGGACGAGGTCACCGACGTTGTAGGAACCTGGCTTGGCGTTCTTGTCATAGTAGCGCTTCAAGGCTTGCTGGTATTTGACAGACTTGAGGGCGACATGCAGGCGCTCACCTTCGATAAGATCAACATTTTTGGTTCTTGACTATTCAGCTGCTGGTATGTTTCTGAATGCCACTCTAGGAGCCCCATGTATCAGGCCTGTGGGTAGGACAGCTTCCGATCTGTACACCATGAAAAACGGGGTGTTGTTATTGATGGGCTTAGATGGCTGAGTTCGCAGTCCCAGATGACTTATGGCAACTACTAGAGCCACTTTTCCTCGTACGGATTTAGCTTGTCGAAGACGGCTGGCTTGAGGCCATGCAGGATCATCCCGTTGGCGCGTTCTACCTGTCCATTGGCTCGTGGGTGTTGAACCAAGGCGTAACGCACCAGAATCCCTTTCTTCTCGCAGAAGTCAAAAAATGCCGATGCTGCAAAGTTTGTGCCAAAATCCGTGATGATTTTTTATGGAACGTCAAATCTGTGCATGATTCCCTGGATGAATTCTATCGCCTTGGCCATTGTCAGCTTGTTGATTGGCTTGTATTCTATCCACTTTGAAAACTTATCAATTGCGACCAAGACGTGATCATATCCTCCTGGAGCCTTCTTGAATGGTCTGATCATGTCTAGCCCCCCAGCAAGCGAATGCGAATGACCAAGAAACTGGAATGTTCTGCAACTCGGATGCTGGGAGGTGATGTTGCCTTGCAAAAAATTGGCAGCCTTCGCATCTCCGGATGATCGTTTCGGCGTCTTGCTTTTCCCTGAATGCCTTGCCCACAAGAGTTCTGGATGCTGCATGATTAGCACAGGAGCCCGAGTGGATTTCATGAAGCAGATTGATTCTTTCCTCGTGCGGAATACACTTCAAGAGTACACCGGATGCTGTAGCCCGCCTGTAGAGTTGATTGCCAATTAAGGTATAACTTTTGCTTCTTCAGTGAATCATGTCTCCTGCAGACTTTGGCTCTGGAAGGGTGTCGGATTTGATGCACTCAATGATCTCTGCCCTCTAGTCGGCTTCGACAACCAGCACTTGCTCCTCTGTGGATTTGACTTGCTGAGTTTCTCTTTTTTCCTCCACTGTTGGCTTGTCAAGGATCTAGACAAATATGCCGGGTGGTACCTCGGCTAGATTGGAACCCAATTTTGATAAAACAGCGACCGCCACGTTGTCGTCTCCGAGCTCGTGGTGGAATTCTATCCCCTAGAATTTGCCTTCAAGCTTTCTGACTTCTGCGCAATAAGCAGACATCTTCTCTGATGAGCAGCTCCAATCATTGTTGACTTGGTTGATCACCACCAATGAATCATCGTAGACCAGCAATCTGTTGATGGCTAGTGGCTCGGCTATGCGCAGGCCGTGAATCAATGCTTCGTACTCTGCTGCATTATTGGAGAGCTTAAAGTTGAGTTGGAGGACGTATTTGAGTTGCTCGCCCTTGGGTGATATGAAAAGAACTCCAGCCTCAGCTCCTTCCAGGTTCAAGGACCCGTCGAAGTACATGACCCAATGTTCTGGCCTTTCTGGATTTGCAGGAACTTGCTGTTCTGTCCACTCAGAGATGAAATCTGCCAGTGCTTGGGATTTTATCGGACTGAAGTCGATGTCATAGACACCCAGCTCGCATGCCCATTTGGCTATTCTTCTGGCTGCCTCCTTGTTGCGCAGAATGTCTCTAATGGGGAAAGCGGTGACGACTACCACTCGGTGCTCCTCAAAATAATGTCGCAGCATGCGACATATAATGAGGACAGCATATAAAAGCTTCTGAACTTGAGGGTACCGTATTTTGGCTTGGCTGAGGACTTCGCTGATAAATTACACCGGGTGCTGGATCCTGTAGACGTGTGCTTTGCCCGTCCTCTCGGCGATGAGTGCTGTACTCACCACGTGCGTAGTGCAAGCCAAGTACAGGTACAGATCCTTTGCGGGTGCGCCGCCTTGCGCTCAGGATTGGGGCAGTCAGCACTAGAGGTGAAGAGAGGAAGATCTTGAGCTCATCCAGTGCCTTCTGCACGTCTTCTGTCCATTTAAACGTGTCGAGCTTCTTGAGGAGCTTGAAGAAACGAAGCCCCCGGTCACCGAGGCGCGAGATGAACCGGCTGAGGGCGACCATGCACCTAGTGAGCTTTTGGACCTGCTTCTGTGATGTCGGCGGCTCCATATCGTAATCGTTGATATCTTTTCTAGGTTGGCTTCAATCCCACGGTTACTGGCTATGAAGCCTAAGAGCTTGCTGGATGGTACGCCAAAAATGCATTTATCTGGGTTCAACTTCCACTTGTAGACCCTGAGGCTGTTGAAGGTTTCTTCTATGTCCCTGGTGAAATTGTCGGGATCTCTGGTCTTGATCACGACATCATCAACATATGCTTCAACGTTCTTGCCCCACTGTTTCGACATGCAGGTTTGGATGCTTCGCTGGTATGTAGCCCCAATGTTCTTCAGTCCAAAGGACATAGTCTTGTAGCAGTGGGCCCCGTAGGGTGTGATGAAGGATGTCTTCTCTTGGTCTTCTAGAGCCTAGAGCGATCTGGTGGTAGCCTGAGTAACAATATAGAAAAGAGAGATTGGGCGCAGTGTGCTGTAGAGTCTACGACCTGATCTATCCTAGGTAGCCCGAAGGGATCCTTCGGGTAATGTTTGTTAAGCTCGGTATAATCAACGCACATCCTCCACTCTTTTTTATTCTTTTTCATTGCAAGTACAGGATTTGCTACCCAATCGATGTGAAATACTTCTTGAATAAAGTCGGCTGCTGTTAGCCGAGCCACCTCTAGCCTTGATGGCCTCTTTTTCGTTGGAGAAACGGCGCAGCTTTTGCTTGGCGGGTTTGGCACTTGGATTGATTTTCAACTTGTGCTCGGCCAGCTCCCTGGGTACGCCAGGCATATCTGATGGTTGCCAGGACGAACATATCCCAATTTCGGTGCAGGAGCTGTACCAGCACGTCTTCCTATTTGGGGTCAAGGCTAGCCCCGATAGTCGCCGTCTTCTTTGGGTCGATGAGACTGCCGACTGCATCGCTTTCCCAGTGGTATCGGCGGTCAAGATGGTTGGTTGTATCTTAGCAGCCAATGCCTTTACTTCTTCCCGAGCGGCTTCATGCTCGAGGTCCTCTGACGTCGCGAGTGCTGCCTGGTCGCACTTGTAATACTCCGTATTTTAAAACACTTAAGTGCATTTGCAATTTACCCTAATTTTCTTTCAAAAATTTGATTCAAATTTAAATTTAAGGCCTTTTTAAAATTTGGAGTTTTCCAGGGGCAAAAATGTGAAAGGCTAGTTTAAATTAAGCCCTTTCACTTTTGTATTTGGACCCCTGTTGAAAAATGTCAAAATCTAGGGTTAAAAATGAAAAGGGTAAAAGTAAAAAAAAAAGAAAAAGAAAAAGCGGGGGGAGCTTCGCGGGCCAGCTGGCCAGCCCGCGGCCACGCGCCCGCTGGGCGAAGCCCAGCCGGGGGCAGCGGCCAGCGTGGCGGCCAGCCCACCCGCGCCCCCTGTCAGGCGGCGCTGAGAGGTGGGACCGCGGGGGGCAGAGGGGGGCGGGGTCTTCTTCCCCGCCGCGGCGCGCGGGGAGCGGCACTCCCCCGCTCTCGTGCCGCGCCTGTGCCCCAGCCCCGCGCCGTCGCTGCCGCCTCCGTCACCGTCACCGCCGCGACACCGCGCGGGTAAGCACGCCCCTACCCCACTCCTTCCCTCTGCGCCACACCGAGCGCCGGCCCGAGCTCGCCAGAGCTCGGAGCCCCGCATGGCGCCGCGGCCACCGCGGCGTCGTCAGCGCGGTCCCCGCGCGCGGGAACCCTAGGGTTCCCGCCGGCGCGCGCATCGGGTGCGCCGCGACAGCGCGCACCCCGCGGCAGTAGAAAATAGGTCACCGTAGGCACCACCGCCGCCGCGAGGCTACCTCGTCGGCGCGTTGCGCCGGCGGGCGCCATGCCGCGGCGGGCGGTGACCCCACAGTGTAGAGAAAGGGGGAAAGAAGGGGAAAAGAGGAGGGAAAGAGAGAGGAGCTCGCGCCGCTGCCCGAGGCCACCGCCGCGCGAGGTCTCTCGGCCTCCGCCGCGCCGGATGGTCGCCGGCGATGCCGGCGCGGCGACGCGCTATGCGCGTCGCGCTCGCGCAGGCGCCCGCCGCCGGCGGCGGGGCGAGCCGGGTGAGGCCGGTCCGCCAGCCCAGCTGGGCCGCCCGCCTGGCAGGCCGGCCTGCCGGACCGCGCAACGGCCGGACCGAGCCGAAAGGCTTCGGCTGGGCCGCGCCATTAGGGCAGGCAGGCCGCCGGCCCACTTCGGGCCGGGCCAGGCCGAAAGGGGTACCCAGGCGATTTTTGGAGGGGGAAATTAGAACATTTTGCTTTCTTCTTTTTGTGGGCTGGGCCGAATTTCAACAGTAATTCTGTTTTTCTTTTTCCTTTTAAATTTAAATTGTTTATCTATTTTTCTTAAATGTATTATGTTTATTTTAATTAGAAAAATTATTTATTAATTCATATAAATAATTTAATAATTCCAAAAAGAAAGTAAATTAGAGTTTACATATTTTAAAAATTTAGCCTTTATTTAAAAATGCAGAAAAATTCATAAAGAGCATTAAAATATAGAAAATTAATTCAAAAATCCATTTTTATTATTCAAAAATTCTTAGAAAATTCATTTAAGCTTTAAAAATTATTTAAAAATATTTAAAAATACCTGGTAATTCATTTAAAGCTTAGGACAATCATCTTCATTCGAAAATTATTCATGTTTAACCCTAATCACCCGTTTTCTTTAGAAAATTGTACATTTTACCTTTTCAACAGGTTGATCATCCTCATATTTTTAAAAATTCCTGCATGTCATCAACTTAGGCACGTTGGTCCCACCGCTTCCCGTTGAAGAGTCTTCCACTGCAACGGAAAATACGGAAGCCGGTGCGACCGATGCACCCCTCATACCTGCAGGAGGAGACTCCGAGTCACCGACAGAGGCCGATCTTGTGACTCAAGGCAAGCCTCGGTGCATTACCCAGTTTTCTTAATTTCTTATTCTAATCAGAGTTATGATTGTGCATTAGAATTAGGAATTGATTGAAACTCTAGAGCATGATGACTCATTACCCAGCATATAATCCTATGCGCAGTAGATGGCTTAGGTGGCAAAGGCCTAGGAAGGAAATCTTTTACAGCAAGTTATTGGTCAAGAATAAAAAGATTGTTAATAAATTGACAGGCATGCGGTGGGATCAGTTTCGCTTTCGTACTTTACATGTTATGATTATTTGCTATGGACCCTGATCCTGCCTGTGTCGCATAAGGCCGTCCGATGTGTGGCCTCGTTGGGCCGAACGCGCCTCATTCACTTACCGTCCTTAACGGGCTCCGGTAAGCCTTTCGTCCTGTTGTACCTAAGCGCGGAACGAGACGAGACCAACTGGAAGGAGGAGGTTGGGCGGGTGTCGAAGGACTGACACCCGAGTTCGGTGAGGATGGTTCCGGCTAGGTGGCACTGGATGTTGGGTTGTCGTATGTGGGGTCGGTGTACACACATATGACGGGTGTCTGAGTATCCCTCTCGAGAGATGGGAAAACCGATTCGAATCGTCTGTGGCTTGCCGGTTGTAAGCTGCCTGATCGCGACCAACATCGTAGTAAGAGAATTTGATCTTGTTAATGATGAATGTTTGACAGCATATTTGTCTTGGTGGATCCTGGTGGGTTAATAGAATAGGAATAACTTAGTATGATCAGGTAATAACTAAAAGGGTGAACTAAATTCTAAAGCTAAGGATTTACTATTAGGCATGCCGCAGTGTGAGTTGACCTAACCACCCCGACCTTGAGTTAGAAAGTCGGGTTTCGACCCAGTGGTCGGGTAAGTCTTGCTGAGTAACTAGTACTCAGGCTTCTTGCCTATGCTTTTTCAGGTGCAGATTACACGTGGTTTGAATGGGACCCTTATCTGAATCCTCATTTCTTCTGATCTAAGCTTGGCTACATCTGAAGCAGTTAGGTGTGTGTGTGAGTTGAAGGAACTTGGGAACTATGCTACTTTTGTTTAATGGCTGAGGAACTTATCAGCCGGAATGTAATAAGCACCAAACCTTATGTGTAATATTTTAACTTGTGTGATAAATGTGATGTGTATGTTGTAACCTGTGGACTCTTTCGAGAGTCGCCCCAAAAATCAAGCTCGATCTGGATGGGAAGGCCACGTCAGGATATCTACATCCTGAGGGACTACCGAGGTTAGTCCGGATCTAGTGATTAAGCACTAAATCCAGGGTTAATCTAGGCGGTTCTGCCACAGCACTCATGGGAGATCTTGAAATCTCCTCGGATAGAGAGGATGCCGTGAGGACTCGGTATCTTAAGCAGCAGGTATGAGTGGTGAGAAATTGCCATGAACTTGGCGAGTGCCGGTCTTCGGGGGATGGCGTTGTAGGAGGAGTCGATGTGAGCCACCTCAAATCGGACATACTCATTCCTCTAAATGTTCCTATCACCGAAGGTGACGGGCAAGGTGATATGTCCGAGTGATCGAGTGCCGCGTCCGGAGCACTATGTCGTAGAACGACTGTGTCCGACTCCTTTAGGTCCTATACGCTGAGCCCTAGGGCGAGGAGGGTCTTCTCAAACAGGATGTTGAGGCCGCTTCCCCCGTCGATCAGCACCTTGTGTAGGAGGGATGAGCGCACGATTGGGCTGACGAAGAGCGGATAACGGCCTGGCTCGTCGAAGTCATACCAGTGGTCATCCCTGCTGAAGCTGATTGCTTGCTCGGACTGCTGGTAGAAGGTTAGGGTAGCCGTCTGCGCCGTCAGTACCTGCCTGTTGATTAGCTTCTGCTTGCGCTTGCTTTCCTTTGAACCGTGCCCGCCATAGATAACGGCCACCACGTTGTTGACGACAGGAAAATCCGTTTCCAGCACCTGATCTTGGTCCTCCAGTCCTTGTTGACTGGCTGCTTGCCATCGTCCTTGTCGTCCAAGCCGTCTCCCATATTTGGGGGTAGGGTGCCCCGTCGAAGTAGGATCTGAAGGCCCCGACAATTGCGGTACATGTGCCCCATCCTAGGATGGACTGGGCAGGGTTTGTTGAGGATGTCTTCCATCATCTACCGCGGTCGCTTGCCGGAGTCGCGTCGGTCATCATCGTCCTGGCGCCAGTCATGCCGGTCGTCGTTATTGCTGGCGCCTGCCGTGGCGATCGTCATTATCCTGGCTTGGCTCGTGACCTCCCTTGTTGCCCGAGAGGATGTTGTGAATCTCCTCATGGGCGTCGGCGTACTTGTTGGTGATGTTGAAGAGGGACTCGATGTTGCTGGGGAGCTTTCTTGTGAGCTTCTCCAAGAGCCGCTTGTCCTGGAGGCCTTCCTTGAAGGCGTTGATGACGGTTTGATCAGGTATGTCCGCCCCCAGGTTTCGAAGCTCGGAGAAGCGTCGGATGCACTTCATGAGCGTCTCGTGACACCCTTGACATATGCGGGCGAGGTCCCAGCACAGTTGCCGGCTAGGTGATAAGTATCGCGGAAGTTTGCAATGAACTTCTCACAGAACTGGGGCCAGCTTCGGCCGGAAGGTTTTGGAGCCAGTGCAGGGCCTGAGGCCCCAGCATGATGGAAACGTAGGCTAGTGCCACATCAGAATTACCATGGGTGGCCTTGACTCCAAGATGGTAGAGTCGAGCCCACTCCTCCGGGTTCTCCTTAGGATGGTACTTGTCGATATTGATCGAGAGACCGCCCTGATCCTGGCAGAGAAGGCCTTGATTCTATCGTACTCATTGAACGACGGATCGTCAAAGCTGGGGTTATAGTGGCGGTGCTCGACGAGTGCCCTGCTTGGACGGGGGCTGTCGTCACTCCGTCGTTCGTCGCCATAGTCGGGTCCTCCTTGGTTGGTCGGGGGAGGTAAGATCATTCCATACTCTTTTTCCCAGTCCCTTCAGTGCTTGCGTTCTTTCTCCCAGGCCTGTTGTCGACTGGTGTTGATTTGATGGCGAAGGTCCCTCTGGTTCTCGATGGTTTCGCGCAGGTCAAGGACGCCACCCTGTTGTGGTTCAGGGGGGTTTGGCTCATTCTTTTCCTCTTCCCCAAGCTTCAGCCCTTTGAAGGCCAGTTGAGTCAACCTCTCCTTGGTGGCTGAGGGAGGAGGTCCACCCGCGAGTGTGCCCATTGCTGCGATGCAGAGCTCCTTGCTAGAGAATGCATGGGAGGAGGCCACCTCGTCGAAGTCGTCTTGAAAAAATCTGACTGCGCCTGTAGCTGGACCCAGGCGCCTTCCTCCATTTGCTCCTTGGAGGACAGGTAACCACTTCAGGTTAGGCGGCAACCCTCTGCTTGCGCCGTTGATCATGGTCTTGGTTGTGGCGGATGTGCTCGCCACAGTTGCCCAAGCATCTCGCCAGTCCTGGAGGCTTCGTCTGCGAAGACCGGGTTGCATAGCTCTGCCTGTTGGGCCCATCGGTCCCACTCCCGTTGTCTATCGATGTTGCGTAGGCGGCGGGACTCGGAGGCCGCCGGGGTTTCTCCATGGAAGGAGGGAGAGTCCGACGTCACCGGTTGCTCTTGCTCGTGGAGGTCAGCCATGAAAACCTCCCACGAGGGATCGTGAGCCTAGGGGAGCCATGAGCTCGGTCGGCTAGAGAGGAGGTGCCAAAGGGTAGCCTGGCCAGGGTACCGTGCCACCAAGTGGTCTAGCTGGCCGGGGTAGAGTCGATGACGAGCCTCAGCCGGAGGCCCATCAGGGGCATTGGCACGTCTTTGGAGTTGTAGATTTCGTCGTCAACGAACGTGGGGGACCCTATCTAGACAGGGCCGCCCGCGCAGGTGTTGGAGTTGGCGACGGCCGAGTTGCGCAGGCCGTACAGCACCGCTCCGCCGAGAGATGGCCGGGGCTCAGCAGGCTCGCGGGGTCGCCGAGCCCTGAGTCCTCGCCCCTAGTGCCTCCGCCGCGTGACTTGGGTCCACCCAGAGGAGAGTGGTACTGGCGCAGTGCCTAGGTGGGGTTGGCGAGGCTCGCGCTGTCACCGAGGCTGGACCTGGCGTGCGATGAGTCCGGGTCGTCGAGGCCTGTACCGGAGCGCGCCGAGTGATCGGTGGGGATTGCCTTGGGCGATGCTCAGGAGTCAGGGTAGGAGGCGCGACGTGTCTTGTGCGACGTTGGAGATGGGGCCAGGTGGAGGCTTGGTCCACTGGTCCCCTTGTTGTAGATGGGATCTGTCTTGGCGACTGCTAAGGTGGAGCCAAAGGATCTAGGGCTGAATCGCCCCGAGCGGCAGATCAGATTGACCCTGCATTTGATGGAGGAGAGGTTTACGAAACAGAGGTGCGTGGCACCATGGGAGTCGGCAGGCCGGCGACGAGGTGCGTATTGCCGTTCTTGTCGACAACGGAGGTGAAGGCGCCGAAGGAGAAGATCTCCCCCGGCTGAGACTTGATCAAAGCGCGAAAACTGATTCCCATCACGGTCTGTGGATTCTGCTCACAAGCCCCTACTTGGCGCGCCAGCTGTGGGAGTTTGGTCCTAGCAGCCCACCACAGGGTAGGTCCTGCGATGGTTTTGCAGTCGGTTAGGGTGGTGAGGAGATCGTGAATGGTGTACAGCATGTAGGAACATGACGATCTAACAGGTTCGGGCCGCTTGATCGCGTAATACCCTACGTCCTGTATGGGGTTCATGGATTGTATTGCTGGATGTATGAGAGATTGAGCGAGTTTTCCCATGGTCCCTAACTCCCCTTATATAGGCTGAGGAGCTAGGGTTACAAGGCGCATCCCCAGAGAGCCGCCTGCCGCCAGACTCGTATGATTACACGCCGGATATACAGGATGAGATCCTAACAAACATCATCTAAAGCAATCCGAGTGGCTTGCTTGCAGGTCAGGTTAGTCGTTTCCTTGGACCGGGGGTCAAACCACTTAGCCCACCCGTCAGGATGGTTCAATCAGTCGTCATAGGGAGGCCTCCCAGCACTCAAATTTTCAGATCGTCCAATCAATATCGGACGGCCAGGATTCCCCCCGCCTCCCTTAACCCTAACCCCCCATCCCGCGCCTGCTGCCTCTCCCCTTCCCCGATTCGTCTTCTACCTCGCAGCACCGACTCCTCACCTCCCTCGTCGCTCCTCTTCACGCCCCCCCCCACCGGGCCTCCTTGCCAGCCGCCTCCACCGCCGGCCACCTCCGACTCCCTGGGATATGCTGCCGCCGGATCCACAGGCGCCTTCCCTAGCCGTGACGCCCGCGCCCCACCCTCCTACCACTTCTCTAGCGCCTACCGCTGCCGCCTCCCCCTCCCACACTAATTCGGCTTCGCCGAGGATGCTAGAGGCACTATCGCCCCCGCCTCCAGCGTCGGCCTGGCTTCGCCTCCGCCACCGCCCACCGCCAGCTAACCAAGGTAGGCGGGCATGGGCGGAGAAGACGCCCCCACCACCGGCACCGGCCCAACCGCCCTCCATCGCAACGGCGGGCGGTGCTGCTGCCTCACCGTCCGGCCCACCGGCCACCACCATCGCTGGGCGGCCACCCCTCTAAGGCCGGAGATCACAGGTATGCCCTACCCCCGAAACTCAAACCCTAACCCACCCCGAACCCAAAACCCAAACCCTAACTTGGATCGGTTGTTGTTTAGCTTTCCTCTTCTTTTTCATCTCGGAGTCGCCAAGTTCCTGGTGTGATGCCCGTAGATAACTTTTTGGTGAAAAAAAACCTATGCAACAGCCCGAGGGGCTATGCTGTACTGCGGTAGGAACACCCGTTCCACCCTTTCCGCCGTTTCTACGGTAGTTTTTAGTGGGCCTAATTGTTTTGTTGTGGGGACGTGGCAGATTTATATTACAGGTGGGTATAAATTTATTAGGGTTAAAATGTTTTTTATGAACTCGCTCTTTATATAGTGTGTGTGTATAGATAGATAGATAGATATGTATGGTTGCTATAGAAAGTGCTGTGTAACGAATATGAGGTAGCAGTAGATTACATCACCGATGCTTTTTGGCAGGGTTGAATTGGCCTTGATCACCGATGCTGTTTGGCACGCCTTAATTCAGCTCTGCGCCGTTGCCCTCTCGGTACATGGCCACATGGGTAACATGAAGCCTAGCCATGTGCTTGGGCCTCTAGGTAGTCTTCTGGTCAATGTTAAAAGAAGCTCCTCAGAAGGGATCAAGTATATTTGAGTTCTTGGGTGACAAACGGTAGGTAGGTAGGTTCATCTGAGGTGGGGGTACAGTGCAGCTGAGTACAAACCTTCGTCACTGTCTTCCTCCAGCATTTGGTTCTCATTCCTGTGTGCAGCGTATGGCGATGCACACCCTGTGGTAGGTATCATCAGTTATGTAAGTTACACATGCATCCTGTTCCTTGCATATATTATGCATGGCGGCGCAGATCAACGCATAGATCGAAGTACTAGCTACTCCAGTTCCTAACATTAATCGATGCAGATGGCCACATGGGTAACATGAAGCCTAGCCATGTGCATGGGACAGCCGGACAGGGTATCCTGAAAATTTAAAGAGTTCGGGCCACTAGGTCTTCTTCCGGTCAATGTTAAAATTAAAGAATGCAGAAGGTATGAGCTATAATTTAGTTCTTAATTGGGTGACAAGTCTCTCGGGGAGGTTCATTGATCTGAGGTACCAACCTCTACTTGCTCCAGCATCCTGGTTCTCATTCCTCGATCTCGCTCCAAGCCGTGGTATCATCATCAGTTATGTAAGTTACTGCACATTTCATCCTGTTCCAGTTTTCGATCCTTGCATACGATGCATGCGCAGAACACTAATCGACACTGTTGGGGGTATATATATGCTGCAGAAAAATATATTTTTTTTTAGGACTGGGCCGGGATAGATATATGGCAGCCAGCGGGCTGTTGCAGCTGTGGAAAGAATGGGGGATCCAGATCCTGGTCCTCATGAGCTTCGCGCTGCAGGTGTTCCTCCTCGTCATGGGAGGGATCCGTCGGCGCAGCTCCTCCACCCCGCTGAGGATCTCCCTCTGGTTCGCCTACCTGCTGGCGGACTCCACGGCGATCTACACCTTGGGCCATCTGTCCATGGCCAGCGAGTCGGGCGAGCACCGGCTGGCCGCGTTCTGGGCGCCGTTCCTCCTGCTGCACCTCGGCGGCCCGGACAACATCACCGCCTACGCGCTCGAGGACAACCGCCTCTGGCTGCGCCACCTGCAGACCCTCGGCGTGCAGGTCCTCGGCGCCGCCTACGTGCTCTACAGGTACACGGCCGGCACCGGAACCGGCACCTTGCTGCTCCGGCTGGCCTCGGTGTCCATGTTCGTCGCCGGCCTTGTCAAGTACGGCGAGAGGACGTGGGCACTCAAGCGTGGCAACATGAGTAGCCTTGGGAAGTCGGATGACTGGGTTGACCCTTTCCAGTTACTGAGGCCGGGTATGGGCGATGAGGAAACCCTGGTTCGAGCACACGCCCAGCTCGCCATGTGCAGGTGTGTCTTCAGTGACACGACGCCGTCGGGTTCCCGGAACCCGAAAACCACAGATCCGGCGTATTACTACTCTCCGCGGCTGAGACCTTACTATGATGAGGATATATTCAAGCTGTTGGAGATGGAGCTGTCCCTTACGTATGATATGCTGTACACGAAGGCGGCTGTGATCCACACATGGTATGGCTTCTGCATCCATTTCGTCTCGTTGGTTGGCACGGCCACTGCATTCTTGTTGTTCCAACTCAGTGCCACCAGTAGTACAAGTGGGTACAACAAGGTAGATGTGGCCATCAGTTACTTCTTGCTGGGTGGGGCTTTGGCCCTAGAGGTCATATCAGCCTGCAGGGCAGTTTTTTCAAGCTGGACATGCTTCTTCATCCTCTCCAAGGCCAAGGACTACAGCTGGACTTCTGATGCTTGGCTCGAGTGGCTTCACTGCTCTGTCCTCTCTCCACTCCGGAAGCCTTTCAAGCCGGCAAGCAGGAGGCTGTGGCGGGGCACCATGGGGCAGTACAACTTGTTCCATCTGTGCACCAGGGAAAGAACCGACCTAGGGAGCAGAATGGCAGTGAAGCTAGGGCTGGAGGAACTCTGGGACAAGATACACTTCTCAGGCACTTTCTCGGGCAACGATTCGTTGTCGATGCAACAATTCAAGGAATTGCTGCTCACAACGATTCAGCGGGAAAGCTTTGCGAGATGCACATATACAATAACAACACTTGACACAAGAGGCCGCTTTATCCTAGATCGGAAGAACGCATTCTACAGCTTTGCTAAATGGAGTGTGGTGGACATTGAGTTCCACGAGAGCATCCTCATGTGGCACTTCGCAACCGATCTGTTCATCTGGGAATCCAAGGCTGACCATGACCCAAAGCTTCTTGAGGCTACAAGGGTGCTATCCAATTACATGGTATTCCTGCTGGTGGCAAAACCTGGAATGCTGCCTGGTCGTGCACGTGACACCTTATCTCTTAAGAGCATCAGTACGCTGAAGAAGATGTGCGAGAACTTCTTACGTGACGAGGACAACTCTACTCTGAGGGTGTCTGCTAGTCCTAGAACAAGCTTCTGGAATAATTGCAGTGCATTTAAGGAATTGTTCCTCCATGAAGGCCCATATTCTTCGAGCATCACTCAGGCTCAGAGGGAGAAGGTTGCCGGGGTTCTGCTTTGCAACACTAAAGTTGCTAATAATCAGTGGGTATGTGCAGTATTTAGGCCTTCAACTTATGATCTCATATTTTGTCCGTGATTTCGGTTCATAGACAATCATCCCATCTTGTTAGTAATTAGATTTTAAAAAAAAACAGCGAAACCGTTGTTGGGGTACACACCTGCATGTTCAAAAGTGCACCTAAAATAGGCTATCATGTGTTAATTTTGAATTCCATTGGACCTCAGTGGCTCAGTCAAACCGCATAATGGAGCATAGTTAAACTCATCACTATGTATGACGATGCATATATAGTCTGCAATCTGCATACACTAATTCAGACTGGACCAGAGAGTCTCGCAGCGTCACGTGATGATATGTCCCGGTGTGCAGCCTGGCTGGCGAAGCAGCTCCTCGACATGGATACGCCTAGCACGTTGGAGCTTATCTTCGCGGTGTGGGTGGAGTTGATGATCTATGCTGCGGAGCAATGCCCCCGAGATTCCCATGTTAGGGAACTCTGTAAGGGCGGTGAGTTCATCACCATCGTGTGGCTTCTGATACATCACTGGATGCACACCCACAGGCACAAAATAGCTTGATAATTAGTCACTTTGATGGCATCATCTTTAATTTGTAGCCATGTTAGTGTCAAGGAAAAGAAAATGAAGGAAGTGGCTGTAAAAGACTTGAGTTGATTTAATGTGGATGGTTAATGTTTGTTTGAGTCTACTATTGTATTGTTTATATAAAAGCACATGACTTTGAGATAACAATATTAATAGTGGACCTCCAGGCTATCACGGAATCACAATTAATTAATCCTAAACTAACCATATGCTACCTCCATCCCATCAAGAGTGCATCCCTAGCATTTGAAAAAAAAAATCCCACAAAGAGTGCACCCCTAGCTATTTTAGTACTTATTTTCTGCATGGTGTCATCCAAAACCAGTGACGGAGGACAACCTAAAATTGAGGTATGGCTAATAGAAAAAAAAAAGAAAGGAAAAGAGAAAGAAAAACAATAAGAATGGTGGAGAGACCAAGATTCGAACACACGACGCAAGCAATTGATGGCTGCATGACTACCACTACGCCACAGTTGCTATTGCATACAAGTTTGAGATATGTGATAGTGAAAATCTAGGTATAGCGGCCGCCATACTCAGCCATAATGGGTCCAAAACGCCATAGCTCTTGGAACCTGAGGGGGCACTTGCATTAATTAACGTTAGCACTAATCTGTCCTAAAAAAGATAGGTGGTGAACTTATCATGTGATGGAGGTAGTATATCAGCAGATGCCTACCATAATCTAACATCCACACCATCATAGTGACTTGGCGAGAGCAAAGTAGGTAGAGAGATTGGAATGGTAAGCTAATACTTGTTGTAAGCCAACAACTTGTAATCCTTCTGTAGTTGAAACCATATTACTCCATCCTAAAAAAAACAGTGCGTGCATGTATTTAAAAAAAATCAATCTTTTAAGTTTGAGAGAATTACCTATTCGGCCTAAAAAATTTTGGCGCTTCTTTCCTTGGCATAGGAAAAAATTTTCGTTCCCCCTACTCGACCCAGAATTTTTGTTTCGTTTCTTTTTTGGCACTTCCGTCCATTTGAAAATGTTCGAGAATCCATTAAAAATAGGATAAAAATGTTAAAAATACAAACTTTATTGAGTTGTATTCCTTGTTAGTAGATCTATAGAATGATAAAGATGGGAATCCATGAAAAGATTTTTATACCCTCGGTTTATTGCATGTTATCTAAAACAACAGAAATGCCAAAATGGGCTAAGTGAACTCCAAAAATCATGAAACTTGGACAATAGCATTCATATGATAATTTGGCTCTATGGTGATTTTTGTAGCCCTAGAATTTACAGTTAAATGATAGATCTACCCTTGTCTTTGTTTTTAGATATAAAATTGAATTGGAAAATACTTGCTATAGCAAAAGTGTTCCAAATATTACACAAAAAATTGTATGTTCCCTTTGTTGTATATGTATCTCACTGTAAAATTTTGAAACTCAGCATATAAATATTATTGGGTGTTTTGAAAATGATAATGATGTTGATGTAAAGTTAGATAATAGAGAAATATTTATTTAACGTGTGCAATAAATTCCATTAAAAATCTCAAAGCAGGTTGGTTATGTATAGAGACTAGAAAATATTTTTGGGGGATTTTCTTGTGACTCAATTTGACACCGTTATGGCTCTAAATGGACAGAAGTACCTAAAAAAGGAACGAAACAAAATTTCTAGATCGAGTTGGGAACGGAATTTTTTTCTGGGCCAAAGAAGGAAGCGCCAAAATTTTTTAGGCCAAATAGGTAATTCTCTCTTTAAGTTTTTGACTAACAATTCAGTAAAAACATACAATTTTAGTGTATGCATGTTATATATTCGGGTTCATATTAAAAAAAATACTTTGATATGAGATGATGATACATTTGTGTTTGTTCGTGATCTATTTTAAAAAAATGAATGGTCAAAGTTATCTTTAAATACCATGCTAAAATTTGTATGACTTAACTTTTGGAGGGGAAGGGGGAGTATTATATTTATTATCTTTCTCAATAATTTAATAAATTGCCAAGAATTTCTTTCCCAACAAATATATTACCCAAAGTTTGGCAAATATCAATCATAAGAACCAAAACATTGGCCATTTCAGAAGAGCAACAGATTGGGAAAGTTTATTAGTCTTAAAAGGCTATGAAAATTTGAATTTTAGTGTACTTCAGTACTCAAACCACATAATGGAATAGAGTTTCTTTTTTATTTTATAATTATAGGAATAGGAACAGAGTTGAACTCTCTTCACTATGCATGACGTCACGTGCATTTTCAGCGGCACTAATATTACTCCCCTATCCCACGACAAAAAAGATTCGGTTTATGATAAGCTTCAATCATGCCCGGGCTATAGGCTGGTTTGCGGAAGAGCTCCTCGATTTGGGTAGGTTGGACATGTTCTATTCTAAAGAAAAAATTATAGATAACCCCTAATCTACCTTTCTACGTCTGCTTCACCCTCAATCTTTAAAATTGGATATTTAACACCTAAAACTTTACAGAACCGGATAAAACACTTGAAACGGTTTTGTGGGTGGTTTTGCCACCATGGCACAGTAAGGCCCACATGACAGGCGACACATGGTGCAAGGGCCACATGTCAGGTCGCTCTCCCTTTCTCTTCTCTCTTTCTCTCTCCCGCCGCATGAACCTGCCTTGGCTACTGCCGCCGCTCACCACTCTCGGCATCAAGAGCCGTCGGCCCGCGCCGCTCGCTGGTCTATCCTCACACAAGCCGCCGCTTGCCAGCACTTTCGTGCGCTCGCCCCACACGCCAACGCCTGTTACCGCCCTCACCGGCGCCTCCGCGCGCCGCTTCCCGTCGGCACACCTCCACTGCTCCACGCTCTGACCCGCCTGACAGCATAGTTGGCTCCCTCCAGGCGCTCGTAGCATGTGCCTCCACCTGTTAGCGCAGCTCATCGGCGCCTTCGAGCGCTCGCCGCCCATGGAGCTCCCCGGCGCCTCCGCCGTCAGCAGGAGGAGTGCTGACATCGGAGGAGTGCTAATCATCGTCTTGCCGGTATCCTCCTGTTGTCGTCCCTCTCGCCACCGTCCTCCACCGTTGGTACTCTCGCTGACGACGGCGAGAGAAGTATCGATAAAGAGTGAGTTTGAGACCTAGATAGCACATCAACCAAGTTTAGGGATCAAAATGACATCTCTAGCCAAATTTAGGGACCCAGATTCTATATCAGCATGCCACGCCAGCTACTCGAAGAAAGGAAAGCGGTTTTAGAGAACAGATTTGGGACCTAGAAACCCTAGCCAAAATTATGGATTTGGATTGCCGGTGTTGTAAGTTTGGGGACACACAACTAACTTGGAAGATCGCCCACTATTTTTACTCTAAGATAAATATATTCAAACGTCGAGTCTAAGTCATATCGGATCAAAGACGGGTCCGGTTGCTACCGGCACATGGTATTGTTGTGGAGCATATTGTTATGTGCCCAATCGTCAGAAACATGCATGAACACCATTACACCAATCAGTTAAGCAACAATTTGGAAGAGCAGTACATTGATCAGCACGCATGTTAACTTGACACACACTGTCACAGTCAGACTGATGAGGCATTGACTGAAGGTGGGACTCGATCAGTACAAATCAAGAAAGAGGGAGAGTTGAGGCACGAAAATTAAACGAGACGAACGACACAACGACGGAGAATTCTAGACGAACAGTGCAGGCACGCACACGCCCGAGCCCGACCAGGCGTACGTGCTGAGGCACCCGGTCTCGGCGAAGTCGCCGCCGACCTGGTTCACGGCGAGGGCGCGGCGGATGGCGCAGCCGCACTCGAACGGCTGCGTCGGCGGCGTTCCGGATGGCGCCCAGCTCGTCGCCGGCCGCTCCCTTGGCCTCTGCGAACACCTTGGCGCAGTACTCCACCACCTCCTGCGTGCGGTCGCCCGCCGCCGCCGCGACCGTGGCCGCCGCCAGCGCCACTGCGACGACGACGCAGAGGAGCCTCATGGCCCTGCTGCTGCCGCTGACACGCACCATTGCGTGGTGAAAGGTCGACCGACCAGGTTGAGATCAAAGTATATCGAAGATCGGCTTGCTGATCGAGGCTGTGCTTGATGAGCCTCCACCCGACTCTGTTTTCATGGGCACCACCGACACCAACAAACCATTACTTAATGCGTGAGCCATTTGATCTACCACGAGTTTTCTCAAAGTGCTCCTCGTGCTCCAAACTTGTATGATGCGTGCTTTAATAATCTACTCCCGTGTCTCATCCCTCTGTCCACACCTGCTTATTCGTGTGTTCTGGTAGATCAAAAAGCATAGCTGCTCTGCAATCTTTTATTCTATTAAGACACATATAGTATATTATGTTAGCTTACTATGCCGCTGCAATGCTGCATCATGCCTCATGTGCAACGTCTTTGATCGCGTTGCTTTTAAATTAGTTGAACAGCAATAAAGGAGGTTGGGTGATTGGATGTCTTAATTAAGAGATACAGCGAAGAAAACGGAGATAAGAAGTGCTTTGGTTTTCGTGCCTGCTCTAACCGTGCATTGCGTGAGCCTCGATTTGAGCGTATCAGCGGAGCCAGGCTGAGTCACTGCTGCAGACGTCCAAACAGGTGGTTGCTGCATCTCGCGGGACAGGCCGGCGGCATATGCACCCATCCAATCACGCCCGTAGGAGCTCCTTTGTTTCTCTGTCCGTGCCACTGTAGGACTGTTCTTCCTTTCGTTCCTACGTGTTCCATCACCGTGTCCTCCGATCCTCGCCGTTCCTTGCCGAGATAAGAGCTCCGGTGAGTCCTCAATCCCGCGATTCCCCTCCCCCGGTCCAAACCCTAGCCGCCCGCCACCTCTCCCATGCTGCGGTGGCGCCGCGTCTCTTCCCCGACCTCCGGAGGGCCGGCGGCTTCTCCTCCACCCTCGGCGGTGCGTGGATCCGCGCGACGGCGAGGGAGAGGAGGTTCGCTGGCCCCACCCTGCCCATGCGCCGGCCATGGGGGCTGAATCCGCGAGGCGCGCTGAGCTCCCGCCGCTGCGACCCGCTTCCCCTCGCCGTGGACCCGCGTCGGCCATGGAGGGCCGTTGGGCAGGGAGTTGGAGGCCGCCGCGCTTCGTCATGGCCGGGCCGTCTCACCTCCAAGACCGGCGACCGCCGCCATGTGGGAGGGACCTCCCGATCCCCGCCTCTCCAGCCTCTGGATCTGGCTTCACCGGCGCCGGCCACGCCTCCTCGCTATCAGCCCGCCTCCCCGCCCTACTGTAGGTCTGTAGCACACACTTTGGCCTGTAGCTCCGTTCGCACCGTCGTCGGGCGCTCTGCTTTGGGCTACTGCCGACCCAAGGCGATGTCTGGCCTCTGCCTTGAGTTCTCGATGATACTTGGAATTTACCGGATCGACAGCATCACATCCACCTCCAAGGTACGTCTCTACTTGCGCTACCTTCGGATCCGATCCAGAACACATCAATTTAGCTTCACTGAGAATTTCCCCCCTTGAGAGGCGTCGTAGCTGGGGCACGTCAAGCAAAGTGAGGTAGTTTTTCTTTTCCCTGTGTGGACTTTTCTACCGCCACTATGATTAGGGTCCTTGGTTGATGACTCCCTGTACCGTATAGTGCCTTTCTGACGAGCTAATAATGAGATGGTGCATTGTTTGTTGTTTTATTTTAAATGCTAATGTGTTCCTGTGATCTGCGATTTGTAAATGAAAATGCCATGATTTGTAAAGGTTATCCCCTTTCAAACGCAACATTACTGTGAACAGCCCCATTCATTATTCACGCTTTTTATTCGCTGACTTCATGGAATAATCTCATTTAGTTACTGTCATTAGTCTGGAAGACATGTTTTTGGTCCGCTACTGAATGTGCCAAAGATGAGTACCGCTGCATATTAGCTTTTGCTCATGGATAGCTCGAACTCCAATTTCATCTGCTCTTTAATTGATTGATTAAATTCTAATCTAATCGATGCCACAAATCATCAAGTCTCATGAATATGTTTTTTGTTTATCACTAAGGGTAGATGTTTTTGTTGTGCCACTGTGATTTTTAATATTTTTGTTCTCTCACTTTTTGTACCGTGTTTATATATGTACATGGCTTCTTTATATGCCCATTGGAAAGTCACGCTGAAACCAATTTATGAAATCATTTTACCCTAGCAGAGATTGTTGAGCCTAGTTAACTTTACTTATTTCCAGTTCAGACTATCTATTCAACCCCCTCTGTTTTTCTCCCTGCTAATCTGATAGTGTCCTCCCTGCAAAACATTTCCTGACGCTGAGCTGAGTTATAAAAAATTCTTGCCTACCAAGGAAGGTCATTTCTTTTCCTTGCGAAATGCGATTGGATTAAATTGCTTGCCATGTATTCTTACCAAATTTCCATGCCTTTTGCTTTATAAAGCTTCGTTATTATTTACATATATAAACATTGCCCCATGAACAACCTGGGTTGCATTTGGCGGCTGCTCTCCTTGGGCGCCGGGTGCCTCCAGTGATGCTCTGTCAAGTGAGCAAGCATTTCTTTGTTGCAACACCAGAGATGGCATGTCGCTGACTTTGTTCATCAGTCTATTGTTGTGCATTTGTATTATTTTAATCCGTAGCTTCAAAGTAAATCTTAGAGGCTTTTTATTTGGTTTATTTAGATACAAAACAAACACATAGAACTCACTGATGATCACCATACATCTGCGCCTTCCTCCATTCCCCTCTCATTTCGTTTATGCTGTTACTACAAATTGGAAACAGCAGCGCAGGCTCATCTCTTATAAATATGCATGTCTGGAACAGTTTAACCTCACTTCGAATGTACATACCTTGGTTTGCTTTTGGATCCAAATTCTTACATGCCTACACTGCTGATAATGTTAGATTACTCCTTGCCTTCCTATATTTTGTAATGTTATGTTATTGCTTGATTGAGAATTATAGCGCTCAACTGATCTCATGTGCAGGGCAATTCCCATATGTCTACTGAGTCATGTCTCATGATCACAACGACGATCTTTTGTACTAAGAGGTAGGGCAAAGCAAATGCATAATTACGTTAGACATTGGAGCTGGTTTGAAGTAGTGTATGCTGGCTTTGCACTCTTGGTTTCTTCCTTTATCTCCTTATGGATACTCCAGTGATCTAACCTGATATAAATATTCAAGTTTTGATAGTGTCTAATTCTCGTGCTACAATGATGCAAATTCTGACTTTTGTATTTGTACAGGGTTGCTTGTGTCTCTTTCTGCCATAGAACAGCTATCTTTGCACAAGATGTCCACTCAATGGAGTATTCTGAGTACTAGAGATATACTTGGAGTGCCCTCACAACATGTTCCTCTGTATATTGACTCATGTAATAGAGTATACTTCGTTGTTCCCATACAAATAATCACTCATGTAGGTTGGACCCATATAATGTAATGTTGCCATACTAAGTTATATTTTCATGTACCGAAAAGAGGAACCTACGTGTTACTCATTTTCAAAACTGATAGATTACCAAAGAAACAGTCCAGTCAATATTCTATAGTAGTTGTTCATTTGTTTGTTCATTCCAGTTTTTTTACATAGATCTTCCTTCAATTTGACCACTGTACAAAAGGAAAACCATGGTTCGTTCTCCCGCAGCGAAGCGCGGGGTGGCCGCCTAGTTTCAACATGATGCTTGGTCACGTCGAGACAAGCGCAAATACATTGCCCAAATACACAGTGCACGGCCAACTGAACACGAGCTAGTCTGCTAGTGACACAAACAAGTGACGGTCTGATGACCACTGAAGATTTTGTACAAACTTGTAGTACTCCGTATGTTCGGCTAGCAACAAGAACTAGCAATCTTTTTTTGGAACTTTATAAGCATATATAAGACCACTCTATACCACAGTTTATATCCACGATCACATTCACATCTCACTTGAGCTACTCGCCGTTGTGGACTGCGCCTAGTGCCGGCTTAACGTCGCCGTCCTCCACCTTGGCGGCGAGCTCCTTGGCCGTGTCGTAGGACGCGTGCAGACCGACGAAGAGGTAGTAGACGAGCAGCGCGGCCGTCCATATCCCGAACCGCATGAAAGACTTGGAGTCGATGGAGCCCAGCAGGAAGACGTTGATGGCGATGGAGGCCGACGGCAGCCACGGTACCAGCGGCACGCCCCACAGCTTCGGCGCCCTGGCCTGCGGCACGAACGCCCACAGGCACACCGTGGACGCGAACCACGCGGGCACCGTCACCGCGTACGCCCACCTGTTCACGTCCACCCCCCAGCACGTCGCCGTCGCCACCGACGTCCCGATGATGGCGGCGATGCACGCCACCAGCTTGTTCCGGTTGGCGGCCGTGGTCTCCCCGGAGACGTAGTAGCGGCGGACCAGCAGCGCGACGGCGACGAGCATGAAGATGAAGAGCGTGGATATGGAGAGGGCAGGCTGGAGAGGATGTTGAGGTCGGTGAAGAAGGCGATGATGGCGGTGGCGACGAGCATGACGACGGTGGCGTTCACTGGCGTGCCCGTGCGCGGGTGCACCTGCGCGAGCCACGGCGGCATCATGTGCGTCCGGGCGATGTGCGTGAGGTACCGCGCCTGGCCGACGGCGCTGACCAGCAGCACGGTGGTCATCCCCTTGAGCGCGCCGAAGGCGACGATGTACTTGGCCCAGTCCATGCCCCTGGCCGAGAACGCCACGGAGAAGGGCGCGTCCTTGTCGATGGAGCCGAACGGCTGCATGAGGCAGAGCGTGACGGCGAGCACGCAGTAGAGCGCGGTGGTGAGCGTCATCGCGCCGACGAGGCCGATGGGGATGTCGCGGGCCGGGTTCTTGGTCTCCTCGGCCATGGTGCTCACGGCGTCGAAGCCGATGTAGGCGAAGAAGAGCACGGCGGACGCCGTGAAGATGCCGCGGACGCCGAAGGGCATGAAGTCACGCATGTTGGCGGGGTCGGCCTTGGTGAGGCCGGCCACGATGATGAAGATGATGACGGCGATGTGGACGATGGAGGTGCCCTTGGTGCTGAGCACGGCGAGGACGCAGACGAGCGCGATGACGACCACGGCGATGGGGTCGAGCTCCGAGTAGTCGGCGGAGAGCGACGACGCGTGGATGCGGAAGTCGCTGGGCTGGTGGTTCAGCAGCGTGGCGAAGTAGGACGTCCAGGCTCGTGCCACCGCCGCGCCGCCGATGCAGTACTCCAGCAGGATGTTGTCCGCCGCCACGAACGCCATGAAGTCGCCCAGCTCCACGCGCAGATACGCGAACGATCCACCTGCAGTTCATCATCAAGAACGAAGACGCCTTCAGTTCAGGATTTGCATTCTCACGAAACTCGAACTGAGGAATAATCGACAGTTGGCCCTAGTTTCAAGCTTTCAGCCAACACATCCACCTTGCTAACGGCGTGGTTTTTCAGACTTTTTTTTGCGAATTATGTTCTTTCAGACTGCAAACAAAGAAAAAAAAATCATATGTCGAAACAATTTGGATGCATATCTTTCATATGCCGATTTATTTTATGATTCGTTTCGAGATTTGGAGTGCTGGAGATGTCAACAGTGATGAGGTGGAAGATTTGTATGTGCTGATTTATCTGAAAAACGTTTTCCTAATAAAAGGAAACCACTAGTATTTGTTTTAAAAATAATCTTGTTTATGATTCTAGGAGGAGACTTAATTGCAGTAAGAACAGGTCAGTATTCAAGCGGGCCTGCCGTAGCATGCATATGACCTTTTTTTTCTCTATGCGACAAACTAGTGTCATGCTGAAATGGCCATACTAGAGCCAAGTCAACCAAAACGTGCATGGTAGTGAAGAAGATTAGTAACCTCAGCGTGAGTATCGGTGACCTAGTGACACACAGCTGACATTAAACTATGAAAGGATCAGTAGCAGACGTCGGTGCACCAATGCTACTGATTAAGGAAAACCTCAGTGATGCTACTGATGGGCGTTGTGGTCGCCAGGTCAACAAAATATACGTTAGCTTTCTGTTTTTTCTGCTTCAAGAAACAACACATTGTTGTCTAGTCAAACTAGAGAATTTTCGGCGAACAAATGGAAAAGTGTGACCAAAACCCAGTCTCCTTGATCGGTCTATTTTATGAGACAATGACCTGCGTCCAGTTCGATCGAACTGTCCTTCAGCTCAAGGAGAATGTTCAGAGATACTGCACTAATTACTAGAGAGGATCTCTAATCTTCACAGCTAAACTAATTTTCCACGCAGAAAATGAAAATAAAACGCCATGGTTATCTTAGGTTTACAAGACTACAATAAAGCTGGACAGGATCAAAATATCGAATCTGCCCATGTGAGGTGAGGATGTTCAGTCTGAACTGGATCAGCTGGATAGGATCGGGAAGATGCATGCTAAAGAAAGCTACAGCTGCTCACTGACCATTGACCAATCCCAATAGAAAACAAGCAAGTAGGCTCGCTTGGACGACTAGTATATATATAGGGCAAGGCTGAGCTGAGATGAGCACTGAATGTCAAAGATGAAGAAACGAGGACTTCACTGGAAAAGCAGGGCAACATGGCGATGCAAGATGAATGTCGTTGGGGCTGCGATGCTAAAAAAAAAAAAAACTACACCCGCTGGATAGACGGCTCCGAGTTTTTCATTAAGAGGATGAAATCTGAAACAGGTCTCGAAAAAAACCCCCTAAATCCTAGCATTGCTAGCGAGGGGGATTTTTATTACCCAAATAGAAATTCATTCCAGTGAGAGATCGAACTCACAACCATAGGGTGCCAAAGAGACGTGTCTACCACCAGACCATATGCTCCTTAGCTTGGGGCTGCAATGTTTTTGTGATCTTTTTTTTTGTATAAATGGTTACTGCCACGTCTTCTCGAATATAAGGATTTTGGATATGTCCCAAGCCAAACTATCGTATCATTTGTTTAACTAATTTTATAGAGAAAAAATATTAGCATGAATCATGTTTATAAAATAAACTATAAAACTAATTTCATAATAAATTTAATCATATAGTATATATAGTATATATGTACTAATTTAACACCGCAAACATTCAATACACCTTGTTGGCAACCGTCCGTCACTGTAGTTTTGCAACTCGGCAGCCGATATTCCTGCCGGTTTCGCAATCAAAGGCCATAACCATCCGTTCAAATAGTAAGCCATAACCATTAGATCGTGGCTAATCTTAATAAGAAAAAGAAAATTCTCACAAAAAATTAGAAACATCCGCACCAGACGCGTTAAGAAAAAAAAATATAAATTCTAGAAATTCTCATAAAAATCAGAAATATCCACCGTCCATCATGTATATCTAATAATAGTAACCATTATATCTATTATATTTTCTAAAAAATTACCCAACATGTCATTATGGAAGTTAAATAAAATAACCCCTAAAATTATATAAAAATTACCATGCCATTATGAAGTACCAAATAAAATAACCCCTCTAAATTTGCATAAAAATTACCCAACATGCCGTTATAGAGGATGAATTAAAATAAACCCTAAATTTGCATATAAATTACCCAATATGCCATCATGAAATATAATTGAAAATAATTCCTAAATTTGTATATAAACTATCACAATGTCATTACGAAAATTACGAAAGATGAATTAAAATAATTACCTCTATTATTACTAATGATTAAATGTATATCTCCTAACCCGTGCGAGAGTACAGGGTTGACGGACTAGTATTACTAATTGGAGGTTTTATTGGAGCATCCACTGTTAATCCTCGCCAGACGCGGTAGGGAAAAAAGATAAATCCTAGAAATTCTCACAAAAATCAGAAACATCCAGCCGTCCATCACGTAACTCTAATAATAATAGCCATTAGATCTATTAATTTTCTAAAAAATTACCCGTCATGCCATTATGAAAGATGAGATAAAATAACACTCCTAAATTTATATAAAGATTACCCACCATTCCATTATAAATACAATTTAAAATAACCCCCTAAATTTGCATAAAAATTACCCACCATGCTATTGTAAATATGAACTAAATTATCTCCTAAATTTTCATATATATTACTCAACATGCCATTATAAAAAATGAACTAAAATAAGTCTCAAATTTGTATATAAATTATCCAATATACCATCAGTGAAAGATAAATTTAAATAATTCCTAAATTGCATATAAATTACTCACAATGCCATTACAAAATATGAATTAAAATAATAAACTCAAATATTATTAAAGACTAAATCTATATCTTCTAAAACTATAACCCGTGCGAGAGCACTGGTTGATGAACTAATAGTCAGTCAATTATGATATTTTAAAATAGTAAAAAGATGATGATCATATAAAAATTCTTTGTACCCAAAGTGACTGCCACAAGCGTGTGCATCGTAAGTCATTAGCTGAAATCCACAGCAATGTGTTCACAACCTTTTAGATTATCTATCATAACTATTTATAATTATTTATCATAATAGCAAAGTGAGTAATTTAAATACATATATAAGAAAATAGTATTGTACAATTTCGTCTTTTATAGTGGCATAAGAGGCGATTACGGCACAAAATTAAGGGATTTGATTTTATAATACTAGTGTAAATGCACGTGCTACGTACGTGACAATATATGTTTTTGTTATTTATAAGGTTTTATTTGTGAAAGTTTTTTATTGTTTAGAGTCATAGAGTAATTTTATATTTTTAACAATGAATTTACTTTATAATTTATTGTGGTTTATAGATATTAAAAGTTTTATTTTAAGTTTCATTGAAGTTAAAACAATATAAAATATAAAGAAAAAAGTTACCTAATGGCCTTTAAAACACAGATCTTGCAGCCCAACCTCATCCTAGCTAGGCCCACAACCGGCCCAGACCCGTTTTGGTGGTCGGCACACCAGGACCGTCCGATTGAATCGGACGGCTCCGGGTATCTCAGGCAACAACACAAGTGGTTCCGAGCTGAACCCTAACCCTCGTCACTTCTCTCTCCCCGCAGTCGTCTCCTGCTGCCCTGACCTCCTCCTCTTGCCTCTCACGGTGGCGGCCACGTACCCCCTCCTCTCCTCTCCATCTCCACCCCGACTCGACCCCCTCCTTCTCATCCTCCTTGCACACAAGGCAAGGGGGGCCTGTCGCGGCTCCTCGGCCACCGCCTGCTCGGGCACCGCCCCGACCCAACCACCTCCTTATCGTCCTCCTCGAGCACAAGGCAAGGGGGGCAATCATGGCTTCCCAGCCACCGCCAGCCCAGGCGCCGCCTCCCGATGGTGCGGCTTCCGCTCGCGCGCCACCAACCTCCGGCCTCACAGCGGCCCGATCCGCCCGGCCACCGTCGCCTCTTCGTGTCTGGGCTGCCGCCTCCTCTCCCCCCCCGGCCCAGGTGCCGTGGGGCGTTGGTTGGGCCGCCTTTCCTCTCCAGCCCCGGCGCCGCCTCCTGGCCTACGGCGGGGACATCCTCCGTCTCAGATTTGGCCCAGCACAGCCGGATCTGTGGCCGCCGCCTCCTCCTTCCTCCCTCTCGCGCTCTCTCCCTCCTCTCTCTTCAGTTCTTGCCTCTGTGATTCTTTGTTGTTTGTTCTTGATGCAATGAATATTTGTGCATAATTATCCACATTTGATGGAGCGATTTGGGATTAGTATACGTTAGGACTTGTGGATTTTGATGAGATAGGCTAGATGGGCTGAGCTTCGGATTGTTGTTGGCATGGGTGGGTAGACATGCGGGTATAGAAAATTTTTGGTGAAAAAAACAGGACCATGAGTCACGCGGGCAGTGAGATTGCATGGCAGAAACGTCCGTTTCTGCCGCCTATGCGTAATGTTGTCCGTAACTTGATTAGAGGACCATCGGATTAAAGAAGGGGTGAGGCCATTGTTTAGATCTAACGATGGGTAAATGTGGTGGGTAAAAAACATATGGGTAGATATTGTGCTATTTTCTAACTTGCTCTTTTACAGGTAGAAGTAGGTGCGGGTAATTATTCCGAAAACAAAGTACACGTAAACTGTGAATAATACATGGATCAGCACGCCTTATATAGATCCACTGTACCACCGACTGGAGGAGACGTAGTACAAATCAAGAAAACAGGCCGGAGAAGTTGAACCAGCAGGAAATGAGATGATTAACACGCACGCACGACGACCATCGACCACCACCCCATGCATGCAACGACGGCTACTGGTTGTCACTGCAGATGTATCTGCTGAGGCATCCGGCCTCGGCGAAGTTGCCGCCGGTGCGGTTGGCGGCGAGGGCGCGGCGGATGGCGCAGCCGCACTGGAACGGCTCCGCCTGCGCCTTCCTGCAGCACTCGCTGAAGGCGTGCGCGTTCTGGATGGCGTCTTTCCTCAGGTCGCCCGTCTTCTTCACCTCCCCGAACGCCTTGGCGCAGTAGTCCACCACCTCCTGCGTGCGGCTGCAGTCGGCTTGCTTTGCCGTCGTCTGCCGCCGCTACGCTCCCGGCGCGGCCGGCGGTGGCGACCACCACCATGGCCACCGCCAGCACCACCGCTGCCGACGACAGGAACCTCATCCCCGCTGCCGCTGCCACAGCTGCTATGCTGCTAACAGGTAATTAATTGAAGTGTGTGCTAAAAGATCTAGAGAGCTGGCTGCTTGATGAGTGACCAAGCCCTCCATCCAGCTCTGCTTTTATGGGCACCGCACCACCAACCAAACTCTAGGAAACCACATTATATTAGTTATTAATATATGAGCGATTTATTTCATTATTTGATCTACCACGCGTTTTTTCAGAGTTTTCCTCGTGCTCCAAAATTTGAATCATATTATAATAACCTGGTATATCTCGTTGCCGTCAAAGGGTGCCTCCACTTTTAGGTTCTCGCGCGAGCCTCGTAGTGGTATATCATTAGTTAGTTAAGTAGACTGTAGACATGCTAAAAACGTTGTCCATGCAAGAGATGTCAAATATACTGCTTAGTATGTACCTACCATCATGTCCCATGTGTGCAACGTCTTTGATTAAGTAGCAATGAAGTAGTACTAGTTAATCATCAAGGAGTTCAACGGTTCAAGCACTGGCGGCAACACTTGAGAATGATCGCATTTATGGCACTAAGAACTCAGCACATCATACACATACAGTTAATGATTGAGCTATTGATATATACTGATGACTTGGTGTCATAGATATTGATTAATTTTATATAATTTATTCAATTTTTCAAAATAGTTTTGACTTAGGATAAACATTAAAGTAACTATACTTTGGACAGAGGGAGAGTGTAGTAATTAGATGCATTTTTAAAAGATTTTTGTCACCTTCAGAAATACCACCTCCCTCGTACAAAATGAAACTGGTATCCCCTTTTCTCTGAATATTATGAAAATAATCTATATTGTTATCATCCTCCCGGTGTCATGTTTCATGGCTTCCTTCTTAACTAATACTACTCCTCTCCCTCAAGAAATTTCATCAACTCTAGCTTGTTTCTTAGCTAGCCTTTGCTTGAAATTGATCATGGTTTAAGCCATGATCTTCCTCCAGGTTGCTCTGAAAGCATGATTTTATCTTGTAAGTTTGTCTTCTCGAGGAGCTATGTCCCTAACCAAAATAACTCCTCTTCATTAAGCAATGATTTCACTCATCTCAGCTAGATTCTTAGCCTTTTGCACTATATTGCTTGAAATTCAAGATGCGTACGGTTAACCCATGATTTCATCTTGTAAGTTTGTCTTCTTTTCCCTGCTTTCAGTCTTTCACCTTGCTGGTTGAAATCCCAGCCTTTAAAGTATTCCTTTAACAGTTTCATTTTTATTTTCTAAATCTTGTCAAATGCTGAGTTTGCACGACAAGGTTTTCTCCATACCACCTTCACAAAAGGTGAAAGGATGGTCTCTCTCTCGCAATAGCATGTTTTTCATCAAGAGGATAAAAAAGCAGTTTGTGATATATTCTCGTTAGTCAGCATATATATTTCAAGTTTAAGCTGTACTTTTTTTAGATAATAGAAAAAGATTCCGGCTTCATCTCTCCACAGAGAGAATCAGACCCACATTATTACAGATTTCTTACACCACGCTTAAAAAAAAAGAGAGACCATCCATCACACAGGAAAGGAAATCCTAGTCACATTAGGCCACCCAAACGAAGAGAATAATTGCATTGTCACCGTTTCAAGTTTGCGACACGCTTGGAGTAATCCATGTTCACATTCTTCACTTCGCTGCAACTTGATCCATAGTCGAATGACAGTATGTTCCTCTGAAAAGTACCTGTACACAAGATTTTGATATGCATTTGTCAAATACGACAGTCATTTCTTGAGAGCCAAAGAGCCCAAAGAATAGCCACTGCACCCGTTAGTAATAACGACTCATGTTCCAAACCTCCCATGTTTCACCCAACTACTGAACAAATGTTGGATATTTTGTGATGGGCAAATTCCAAAAGCCGTGTATACTATGCGCCAGAGAAACTTAGCATATTTGCAATCTAAAAAGATGTGTTGAATTGTTTCAGTCGTATAACAAAAACAACAGGATTTATCTCCCTGCCAGTTACGACGTGATAAATTCTCTTTCGTTAAAATCACCCCTTTTTTTAGGTACCATAAGAAAATTTTAATCTTTAAAGGTAACCTTGTACGCCAAATTTCCATTGACACTCTAATACCCGTATTGACCAAATGCATGTACATCGATCTCACCAAAAAGTTTTCACTTTGATGTGATTGCCACTTAAAGACATTGTTACCCTCTTCCAAGTTAACATTCAAAAGTCTAGCAACTAAGTTCTCCAAGTACTCGAAGTTTGTTCCCTACTAATGACCTTCTAAAAGATACATTAAGAGGGTTCGAACCAAGGACTTCTGCAACCGTTGCATGCTTTTTTCTCACAATGTTGAACAATGAGGGGTATTGATATTTTAAGGATACCCCACCTAGCCAGATGTCCTCCCAAAACCTAATCTGGGTCCCATTTTTTAAAATAAATGATCCTAGGTTTAAGAATTGATCTTTTATCGCCATTAATCCACTCCAAAATTGAGAGTCTCCTTATTTCTTTTCCAACCTGCGTCAACATCTTATTACTTAGGTATTTGTTTCTTAACAAACGCCTGCCACAAACCATCTTCATTGGCTAACTTGAAAAGCCATTTCCCCAGCAAGCATTTGTTCCTGTGTGTCTAGGTCAAGGATGCCCAAACCTCCTTGATCTTTTGGCATGCACACAATCTCCCATCTAGCCAACCTGTATTTTTTTCTTGTGCTGATCATTTTGCTAGAAAAAACGCGATCTGTAATAATCCAACTTTTTAAGGACTCCTCTTGAGACCTAAAAAAGACATCATAAACATCGGCAAGCTAGACAACACTGAGTTGATCAACACCAGCCGCCCCCCTACGGAAAGAAGCTTTCCTTTCCAACTGCTTAGCCTGTTTTCAAACCTTTCTTCCACTATTCTCCAATCTGCATTACATAACTTTCTATAGTGCATTGAAATGCCTAAATATCTAAAAGGGAAGGATCCTACTTTACAGCCGAACAAATGAGCATATGTTGATTCAACCTCCTTTGCTTGGCTAAAGCAGAAAATTTATTTATCTTGAGACCTGATAGTTGTTCAAACACACACAGGAGAAGTTTCATATTCATAGCCTCTTCCAAATCGTGGTCCATGAAAATAACAGTGTCATCTACGTATTGGAGAATTGATAAACCTCCATCTACCAAATGCGGGATGACACCCTTGATATGACCATCTTTCTTTGCACGTAGTAGAATGACTTGCCAGCATATCCGCCATGATATTGAATAAAACCGGCGATAGTGGGTCCCCTAGTCGAAGACCTTTTCTTGTTTGAAAGAAAGGGATGCTTGAATGCTTCAAAGGTTTTTTAACCTCAGTGATTAAAACAAAAGCGTTAATTATGGCCGACGCTTCTCTAGGTAGTAGGTACGTTGCTTGTAAATTAAACATCACTCTAGGAAAGAAGATCCTCCCAGTTTGCGCTACTGCTCGTAAGATCCCTTTCTACAGTGGGGGTTACATTATATTGATGATGATATAGACTAATCATATATTCTCCACAAACCGATTTGATTTCAACTAATTCATTATTTGAATCAAATATTCAAATCGCAAAGCTGTCTTATTAATTACGACGATACAAGCAAGCAAAGACACATGCGACGACAAAGTTCCCTGCTATCGTTAACAACAATCACTCCTGTTTCTTGGCCGCCCCGGCGCGGGCGCCGGCGCCTCCGAGCGGCATGAACCCGGCGACCTTCCTGGCGGCGGGGCGCGCGGCGAGGCCCTCCCACCACGCCTTGACGTGGGGCTGCTCCTCCACGACGCCCGCGTACTCGGTGGCCATGAAGTAGTGCAGGATGGGGAAGTGGCTGAGGTCGGCGGCGCTGAGGAAGTCGCCGGCGAGGTACCGGTGCGTCGCGAGGCGCGCCTCGTACACCTCCAGCACCTTCCTGAGCTTCTCGACGCCCGCGTCCACGGCGGCCTGGTCGCGCGCGCGGCCCAGCAGCGGCGCGAAGACGCACTCCACCACCACGGCGCCCGCCGCCGGGTGCAGCTGCTGCGCCTCCGCCTCCTGCCACACGTCCACCGCCGCCGCCCTCTCCAGGCTCCCGCTCCCCAGCAGCTCCGGCCGGTGCTTGCGGAACACGTGCCGCGCGATCGCCCGGGATTCTGGGAAAATCCGAATATGTATAACCGTATTGAAGAATTCCACGGCGGACGGCCGATCGATGATGAACTGAACTCAACTTACCGAAGAGCGTGAGGTCGCCGTCCTCGAGCACCGGCACCTGCCCGAAAGGCTGCAGCAGAGCAAGCATGAACGCTGTCAGCCGGCGGCGCGACGGTGACGCTGAGCGAAACAAAGTGTGAAGCAGAGCCATGGTAGTAGGTTACGTACGTTCCTGGCGAGGTGGTCGGGGGTGCGGTGGTCGCCGGCGCCGCGGCTCATGGGGACGAGCTCGTAGTCGACGCCGGCCTCCTCGAGGGCCAGCAGCGCGCGCGACACGTACGGCGACACCGCCCACCCGTACACCTTCACCGCCATGCCTGGAGCTTGCTCTCGCGACGGACTGGGAGCGCTGGCTCTGCAATAACCAACGCAACGGGATGCGGATGGAGATGATGGTTTGCTTCCAGCCTTGCAACCAGCCTGCCTGTTGGAGTTGCCATTTATAGAGTCCTGGAGAGTGGAGTAGGTCGATTCGTACTTGGTCAACGCGCGCGGTGTCACCGCGTATGCGTACTGCGTACATGACGCCGTCGCTTGCGTGCGTCCCACTGGTGAAAAGCGAAGACGAGCATCGACCAAGGCGGCAAAGTGTGGTATAGAGCTGTGGCACACTGGCACTGCGAGAGGTGGCACAAGGCAGAGAGCAGCTGACCTTTTGATGACAATTACGGCAAGTGCTTACATGGCACTTTTGTATATGCAGAGGGAAGAAGAGACATCTAGAAATAAAAGGAGTGGACTCTTATACAAATGCCAGTTTTTACACAGACTCCATGACAAAAAAAAAATAGGAGAAAGAGAGAAAAACTTAATTTAAAGGCAAACCTTAAAACCAAACCTATTGTATGAACAGTAGTTGTGTGGTGTCTATATAACATGATAACATTATAAAATATACGGTGCACTTTATTATTAACATTGCTTTTGGATCCCAGTGGCAAATTAGCAAGCATCCGGCTGCACAGACTTATCAAACGTAAGAGATCAAATGAACCGACGCAACCAGACGTCACAGATTACGTGGCATGACGCGGTTTTTTAATGCGCGTGCGTATATTACTTCTAGCAGCTTCCACAGCTGCTTGCTCTCGGCCGGTGCGACGCTTTTCATTTAATTGTCTGAGCTAGCTCTCCACCTGCTCATGATGTAGGAGTATATCTCTAAAGCTAAAGCTAACAAATCTCTAATATGGGATCCCTAAACACCGTCACGGTACTGTTCTACTGTAAACAGAAAAAAAAATACAGTTAAAACAGTGATGGAGAATGAAAGAGGAAGAATTCTTAGGTTTCAGCCTAAGACCATGGCAGAACGAAGAGCGGACAAGGTAGGCACGGTGAGCCTGCAGACATTGCTGCTAGTGGCAAGTGTCCAAAGCTAAGAGGAGAGCCGGAGAGGGATAGCGACCTAACTAGAACAACTAGGGCTCAACTGCTCAAGCGGCGAGCAGTAGTAGTGGACGAGGTAACGAACCGACAGAGAGAGTATCTACCACAAGACTAGCTTAGCACATAGCACCGACCAAGGCATGTGTGTTGCAACGAGATAATGTCAAGCCAAGATTCACCCCAGGCTTCCATTGAGCGACTGCATGGCCGGTACATTCGGCGGGCCGGATCCGGACGGGCAGCAGCGTGCCGTGCACAAAAATATCAACGTAGGGGGTCAAACCAACGTAGGAGGAGATAATAAGTAATATCGGTACAAAGCGCCTGGCGGCCTGGCCAGCGGCACGTTTTTCGTTGAGTGTATATTTGGTTTATAAACTATACTAGGAAAACTATATTTTGGGTATCCTATTGGTTTATTTTAGTTATTTTTAAAAGATATATATTTGGAATGTCTACACGTTTTATTTGCAATTCATACGTGGGAGGTATTTGGTTCTGCACAGATTCCAGAAATTCAGATAGTGCACACTGTTGCACAAAACCGTGAAATATGAGCAACATTGGGTTTCATGACGGGATTCTACCATCTGATTCTGAAATCTCGGTGAACCAAACGCTGCCTTAGAATAAGACCAAGTACTATACGATATGAACGCTTTACTACTCCGTACCATATCACTTATCACTGTAACGACTACTCTTCCCGCCTCTTGAGCCGCACGCACAGCCCACCCGTCATCTTCATGGTCACCGTTATCTCGTACACAGGAGGCGTCCCCATGCTGGTCACAGGCGCCACCACTTCCACTCTAAACCTCCGGAGCACGGCCACGGCGATCGTCTTCATCTGCACGTACGCCATCTCCTTCCCGAGGCACACCCGTGGGCCCGCATGGAACACTGGGTACCGCGCCGCGTTGACGGGCACGAACTCGCCGCCCTCACCGAGCCACCGTTCCGGCACGAACTCCATGTAGTCCTTACCCCACAGCTTCTCCATCCGCGCCATCGCATACGCCGAGTAGTTGCCGTAACAGCCCGTCCGCACCACTGCTCTGCTCGGCAGCACGTCGTCGCGCACCACGACCTGGCCGTTGAACGGCACCGGCGGGTACAGCCGCATGGCCTCGGTGATCGCGGCGTGCGGGTAGTGCATCGCCTTCATGTCACCGTCGCCCTCACTGCCTGACGTGGCCTCCCCGTGGGCGCGGCGCTCACACCACGGGTGCACGGCAAGCAGCCAGAAGAACAAGGTTAGGGCCAACGATGTCGTGTCCTTCCCGGCGAGCACGAATGTCACGACCACGCCCCGTAGGAACCGGCACTTGGCCGCGGGCGAGGGGAACATGGCGGCAAGCTCGCAACTACCGCCCTCCTCGTCTATGGCCTCCATGAACCGCGACAATAGGTCCGCACACCCGTCGTTGAGGCCGCCGCCGCTCCTCTGACGCGCCTCCTTCTACTTGACGATGGACATGGCGTAGTCGTCGATGACACTGACGGCCTCCCCCGGCGCGATCTGCCGACGTCGAGGAGCTTGGTGAGCCACCGCACCCATGGGGCCGGCATGAGCACATGCCTGAAGGAGATCTCGAGAGCCTCATCGAACGCGGCGAAGAGCCTGTCGCGCATGTGCGGCTCGGCGAGTGGCAAGGCACATGAGAGCTTATCCCTATCTCTTGTAGACATTGGAGGCAGAAGTCTTGATTTCGTCGGGCTAATCTTAGTGGAGGATTGGATATTGGCATATTACGCCACGATTCCGACGGCCCCCACGATGTGCTTCGTCTCAACGTCATGGCCTAGATGCTCGTTCTTATGTTCCTCTCCTAGGGCTTGGAGCATAGCATGGCCGTATCGAACTCTGGCACTGTCAGCTTGCCCCGACGTATCCGGCTATCAGTAGGGTGAGACAGAGTCATGGCGTCCTTATACGAATATTTTTTGGCCGGCGGACGGGAAAACGGGCAGAAATTATTAGGTGAGGATTCAGATGATTCGGTCCCACCCGTTAGGTTTGTGAGATGACGGACCAAGAATCTTTATTTGCTTTAATATTAGGTAGAGACTGGTAAGTATATATATGCCACGTAGGTGTTTAAACTTTTCGAGCGATTCACATTTCCTTCGTTCAACCAAGGTCCAATAGTAAGATCTGGACCGCACTTCAAACGGAACGCTCGAAAAGTTTAGTTTTGAGCTAATTTTTAGTTGATCCAAGTATAGCCGTTGGTCCGATAAAACCCTCCACATCTATGTGGCGGGGTTGGCTGACCCCGCAACTTTTGACAAGCTGCTGTCACTGGCCCACCTATCTCACTGTCTATAATTCAAATTCCAATCTGATTACCGTATCCATTTTCGTATACACGCTCTGATGACATCAGCCTCCTGCTACGTAATTCGGCCACGTAGGACCCCGGAAAAATAAACTCTTGGCCTCGGTGGCCGATCCCAACCATCAACAGCCAATGCATTAGCAGGCCAACTTCATATCTAGCAGCAGCCCAAAAATATGCCTAGAGATCTTATGTGCACAAATCGATTCCTCTCTAGTCTCCACTCCTAGACTGCAACACAGTTAGCTCTCCTCGTTTCCCCTTCGCTGTCCTTGGCGCAACGCTGCCTGATGACTTCGCACTTGCTCGTGTTTTCCTGAGGCGACCGACAAGGTGCCTAGTGCAAAGTACTGCCAACGCGGCGGGCGACCGGTGAAGCATGCAATTGCCTAGGTGGAGGCTCACTAGTCCTGCTCTGGAACTTGGATCGTTCAACGTAATGCTGAATCTTGTCTGTGGTTCGATAATGCCAAATCTCTAATAATTTTATGACCGGCAAATAAAATTTCATTTTATTGACTATCATCTTGATTCCTTTAAAGGACCTACATGTTACCTAGATACCTGAGAAAATTATTATAACTCCAGCTGAAAATCAACTCAAACCGGATCAACTGTTCTCAACATTGGTTTAACCAGTTTGACCCCGGTTCAACCAGCCCGCTCCCGGTTCAACCAATTTGCACAACAAATACTTGAACTGAACTCAAATTTTGACAAAGTTTGAATCTAAGAGTTATCGAGACTTGTAGAGGTGTATACTTGTAGATTTGTGGAGTACCTGTAATACTCCGTATTTTTAAACACTTAAGTGCATTGCAATTTACCCTAATTATTCTTTCAAAAATTTGATTCAAATTTAAATTTGAGGCCTTTTTAAAAATTTGGAGTTTTCCAGGGGCAAAAATGTGAAAGGATAGTTTAAATTAAGCCCTTTCACTTTTGTATTTGGACCCCTGTCGAAAAATGTCAAAATCTAGGGTTAAAAATGAAAAGGGTAAAAGTAAAAAAAAAAGAGGAAAAAAACGGGGGAAAGCCCCGCGGGCCAGCTGGCCAGCCCGCGCCCACGCGCCCGCTGGGCGAAGCCCAGCCGGGGGCGGCGGCCCGCGTGGCGGCTAGCCCCCCGCCACCCGCGCCCCCTGTCAGGCGGCGTTGACAGGTGGGACCGCGGGGGGGGGGCGGGGTCTTCTTCCCCGCCGCGGCGCGCGGGGAGCAGCACTCCCATGCTCCCGCGCCGCGCCGTGCCCCCAGCCCCGCGCCGTCGCTGCCGCCTCCGTCGCCGTCACCGCCGCGACCCCGCGTCGGTAAGCCCACCCTCGCTCCCTCCTCCCCCTCTGCGCCACGCCGAGCGCCGGCCCGAGCTCGCCAGAGCTCGGAGCCCCGCATGGCGCCGCGGCCACCGCGGCGTCGCCGCCGCGGTCCCCGCGCGCGGGAACCCCTAGGGTTCCCGCCGGTGCGCGCATCGGGTGCGCCGCGACTACGCGCACCCCGCGCAGTAGAAGATAGGTCGCCGCGGGCACCACCGCCGTTGCGAGTCTACCGCGCGCGCCGCGCCCGAGGCCACCGCCGGCGAGGCCTCTCGGCCTCCGCCGTGCCAGATGGTCGCCGGTGCTGCCGGCGCGGCGACGCGCAGAGCGCGTCGCGCTCGCGCGGCGCGCCGCGCGCCGCGCGCCGGGCGGCCGGGCGAGCCGGGCGGGGCCGGTCCGCTGGGCCGCCAGCCCAGCTGGGCCGCCCGCCGGGCAGGCCGGCCTGCCGGACCGCGCGCGGCGGGGCCAAGCCGAGAGGCTCCGGCGGGGCCGCGCCTTAGGGAGGCAGGCCGCCGGCCCACTCCGGGCCGGGCCAGGCCGAAAGGGGAGCCCATGCGATTTTTGGAGGGGGAACTTAGAACCTTTTGCTTTCTTCTTTTTGTGGGCTGGGCCGAATTTCAACAGTAATTCCGTTTTTCTTTTTCCTTTAAATTTAATCTGTTTATCTATTTTGCTTTAATGTAATATGTTTATTTTAATTAGAAAAATTATTTATTAATTCATATAAATAATTTGGTAATTCTAAAAAAAAGAAAGTAAATTAGAGTTTATATATTTTTAAAAATTTTAGCCTTTATTTAAAAATGTAGAAAAATTCATAAAGTGCATTAAAAATAGAAAATTAAATCAAAAAATTCCTGGAAAATTCATTTAAGCTTTAAAAATTATTTAAAAATATTTAAAAATACCTGGTAATTCATTTAAAGCTTAGGACAATCATCTTCATTCGAAAAATATCCATGTTTAACCACAACCACCCTTTTTCTTTAGAAAATTATACATTTTACTTTTTCAACAGGTTGATCATCCTCATATTTTAAAACTCTTGCATGTCATCAACTTAGGCACGTTGGTCCCACCGATTCCAGTTGAAGAGTCTTCCACTGCAACGAAAAATCCGGAAGCCGGTGCGACCGAGGCATCCTTCATACCTGCAGGGGGGGACTCCGAGTTACCGACAGAGGCAGATCCCGTGACTCAAGGCAAGCCCCGGTGCATTACCCCGTTTTCTTTAAATTCTTAATTTAAATCAGAGTTATGCTTGTGCATTAGAGTTAGGAATTGATTGAAACCCTAGAGCATGATGACTCATTATCCAGCATATAATCCTATGCTCAGTAGATCGCTTAGGTGGCAAAGGCCTAGAAAGGAATTCTGTTACAGCAAGTTGTTGGTTAAGAATAAGAAGATTGTTAATAAATTGACAGGCATGCGGCGGGATCAGTTTCGCTTTCGTACTTTACATGTTATGATTATTTGCTATGGACCCTGATCCTGCCTGTGTCGCATAAGGCCGTCCGATGTGTGGCCTGGTTGGGCCGAACGCGCCTCATTCACTTACCGTCCTTAACGGGCTCCGGTAAGCCTTTCGTCCTGTTGTACCTAAGCGCGGAACTAGACGAGACCAACTGGAAGGAGGAGGTTGGGCGGGTGTCGAAGGACTGACACCCGGGTTCGGTGAGGATGGTTCCGGCTAGGTGGCACTGGATGTTGGGTTGTCGTATGTGGGGTCGGTGTACACACATACGACGGGTGTCTGAGTATCCCTCTCGAGAGGTGGAAAACCGATTCGAATCGTCTGTGGCTTGCCGGTTGTAAGCTGCCTGATCGCGACCAACATCGTAGTAAGAGAATTGATCTTGTTAATGATGAATGCTTGACAACATGTTTGTCCTGATGGGTTAGTAGAATAGGAATAACTTATTATGATCAGGTAATAATTAAAAGGGTGAGCTAAATTCTAAAAGCTAAGGATTTACTATTAGGCCTGCCGCAGTGTGAGTTGACTTAACCACCCCGGCCTTGAATTAGGAAGTCGGGTTTCGACCCAGTGGTCGGGTAAGTCTTGCTGAGTAATTAGTACTCAGGCTTTTTGCTTATTTTTTTACAGGTGCGGAATACACGTGATTTGAATGGCACCCTTATCTAAATCCTCCTTTCTTCTGAACCAAGCTTGGCTGCAACTGAAGCAGTTAGGTGTGTGCGTGAGTTGAAGTAACATGGGAACTATGCTACTTTTGTTTAAATGGCTGAAGAACTTATTAGCCGGAATGTAATAAGTACCAAACTCTATGTGTAATATTTTAACTTATGTAATAAATGTGATGTGTATGTTGTAACCTGTGGACTCCTTCGAGAGTCGCCCCAAAAATCAAGCTCGATTCGGATGGGAAGGCCAAGTCAGGATACCTATATCCTGAAGGACTACCGAGGTTAGTCCGAATCTGGTGATTAAGCACTAAGTCCGAGTTAATCTAGGCGGTTCTGCCACAGTACCTACACCCAAATAAGTCTAGACAAATAGATAGGGGTAATTCTTTCACAAGTAATCATGCGAGAGACACAATGCAAGGATTTGTTCCCAAGGTTTGGTCACACCACCAATGTGCCTATTTCCTTATTGTAGCACTCATAAAGATCGATACCTGTTTCAACCCTATTCCTCCCTCACTGACCACAACGATCAGTAATGAGATAACTTACTACAAATTGCTCAATGAGCAAGTCAACAATCAATGAGGGGGCCAAATCAAGAATCAAGGAGGAGGCTTGTGACTCTCAGAGATCTGGGCCAATCAATCAATATCCTATGGTTTTCCTACCATCGGCTAGGGAGAGGGCCCAATTAAGAATCAAGGAGGAGCCCTGCGACTCTTACAGATCCGAGGGAATCAATCAATGTCTGATTTGGCTGTCGATTGCCGTGTTCGGCTAGGGAGAAGGCCCGGTCAAGAATCAAGGAGGAGACCCGCGACTCTTGCTGATCTTGAGGAATCAATCAATGCCTAATGGTTTTTTGGCCGTTAATTGCCGATGGACAATCGTGATATGCTAGGGAGAGGGCACAAGTCAAGAATCAAGGAGGAGGCCCAGGACTCTCACACATCGGAGAGGGTGTTTAAACCACCAATGGACGATTTTTTATCGTTGATTGAAGAGATGCTTCTGGTCCAATTGTGCTTCTGGTCCAATTGTTTATTTGGTCGTCGATTGCTGATGGATAGTTGTGATCAGCTACGGAGAGGCCGCATGTTAAGAATCAAGGAGGCATGCAACTCTCACATATCTGCGGAAATCAATCAATGTCCGGTGGTTTTTTTGGCCGTCGATTGGCGACGGGTAGCTATGTTCGACTAGTGAGAGGGCACAGTCAATAATCAAGGAGGAGGCCAACGACTCTCACATATTTGGGTTTAAAGTTTAGAGTATAATGGCCTTTTCACCATTGATTGACGATAGACAACGATGATCAACTGGGGAGTGGGCCTAAGTCAAGAAGCAATGGAGAAGCCTCACGACTCTCACATATCAGGCGGTGTTTAAACCACCAATGGACTCTTCTTTTACCATTGATTGCCAATGGACAGTTGTGATTGGAGGGGAGAGGGCCCAAGTCAAGAATCAATCAAAGAAAGCAAATAGTAACGGACACGTCGGTGGCTCTCATAGATCTGAGGGTGTTTAAACCGCCAATGAATGTTTTTTTTTTTTGCCGTTGATTGCTGATGGACAGCCATGATCGTTGGGGAGAGGGTCCAAGTTATTAGCTCATTATTGGCGAGTTCGACAGGAGGGGTACAAGGATGGTTTTATTTTTTCCCCATTTTCTCAGTATCTCAAATCATTTGTACATGTGTATTTGGTGGTGTTCTAAAAATTTTCTATATTTACTAAAGAATATACATAGTTTAATTTTTTAATGAAACACATGCACTGATATATAAACAAAGGAGTAATGTGAAAAGAGTTGTGCATATGGTTATTTAAATTAAATTACATTTTTTCTGATAATAAATTAGAAAAAATGACAATAGACTACACTTTTTCCGATGATAGCCTACAACTGATTCTTATTTCGTTTTCATGCTAGACCCGTTTCCATCTTTGAAATACCTATATTCTTTCCCATCGCACAGTATGAGGTACCCAGGGACCGTGACACGAGGAGGAACATGTACCTGGCAAAGAAGTTTGGTAAAATCGGGCAGACCGATAATAAGATCTTCGAATGTATCATGATGCAGCGAATGACCAATAATATGGTCTAAAGAAACCAAAGATACCATATTTTCTTTGTGGTTTTAGATTTTTATGTTAATTGGTTTTCTCGGAGCTCATGGATCAATATTTTGTGCTTTTATATCTTATGCAGTGTTCGTGGATTTGCTTTAGGTTGACTTAGATGTTGTTTGTGCTAGAATCACCAACATTGCAGGCGTTGGATTTTTTTCATCGGTGCTCACTGGATTTTTAAGTCATGTGTGTTCTGCACGAGCATACGCACGTGTATTTTTACTGGTAAATTAAGCCATAAGTAAATTAGATAGAACAATGTACAAAATTTTGTTTAGGATCTGGATAACAAACTTAATAATGTTTTTGTTACTCCCACCATACTTAATCTAAATAAAAGAATGGATTTCTATAATTGTATTATGACAAGATATGTAACAACTTAGGTTGATGTTAACATAATTATCGTTTTGGCTAACCACTGAGAAAAAGGCCATACAACCGAAGGGATGCCCTAAGAAATAAATCAACGAAAAAAATTAAGAAATTGGACTTGGAATGTCCGTCGCTTCAAAGAGAGAAATTTGAGAGAGAAATCAAACATTCTCGCATTCCACCGTCAAAACCTAGAACTAACTATGGGCACCACTATTTGGATTAAATTTTCTAATACACACACAGAGTGTGTGTGTCTAAAGGAAGAAGAGTACCCAAATAATGTTTCTCCAAAATTTGTCTTTCCCCTTGCCCTTTTATAGGAGTCAAGGGTTGTTTTTTTTGTTTGATTTTAATGATAGATAGGAGCCTGTTTTGTTACATACATTTATATGTCCTTAGCTCTTGTTTTAGGCCTTCTCCTAAGGGATAAATGGGCCTAAGATGTTATCTCCCAACGTTGAGAAACTTGGTGTTAAGATGGTTATTTATACATATTGTATAAGTGAAGCGTACTAAATATTTTTCTATACATGCAGCCTGTCCATGTCCACTGAGCACTACTCATTGATGGTTTCATCGATTTTCCGTGGCTAACATCACTCATGCGTGTGTTTTTTTTTCTGTGGCTAACGTCACTGTGTGCTTAAAATTAAACACACATAGTTTTCCTAATATTTTAGTATTTTATTTATTGCATCTCATTTTACAAATCATGTCCATTTCTATGCTACAATATCTTCGCTGCAACGCGCTGTGTATCATCTAGTTCAATCCATGAATTGTGAAGTTTCACTACTCCCACTAAGTATTTCTCTTGACATGCAGCATGTCCACATCATCACAGGGTCCACTATACACTAAGCACTACTCATGCATGGTTTCATCGATTTTCTGTGGCTAATATAACTCATGCGTGTGTTTTTTCTGTTGTTAACGTCATTATGTGCTTAAAATTGAACACATATTTTCCCTAATATTTTAGTATTTTATTAATTACATCTCATTTTATAAATCATGTCCATTTCAATCCTACAAAATCTTCGCTGCAACGCGTGAGGTATCATCTAGTTCAATTTATGAATGGTGAAGTTTCGCTGCCACAATTGAAGCATATGCGCATCATAGATTGGTAATTACGTTGTCGACAAAAAATTCGCCAACGCCAGGGTACGCGGAGTACAAAAAAGAGAAAAACATGGCTCTGGTGGTCACTGCGATAAAGGTAGACGTCCTCATAGCACACGAGATTTTTAGAGAGATTTGGGCGCCGGAGCGTAACAGCCTACGTCCTCTTTTTGTGTCTGTGTTTGCTAGCAGTATTTTTTGGCCAGAGCTTGGAGTACAATGGAGCTGGAATAGCTACCCGTAGCCTATCTGACTGTGTGAGAAGAGATAGCAGGAGTTAGCCTTGCTGTGTGCGTAGGACAATATCTCCCCCGAGTGCGCGGGGCCTGCTCTCTTTTACAGCACAAGAGAGCAGCCCGCATTACAATAGAGAGTGCGTACACATGATCATGAGACGTATGGCCTATAGTACGTAGTAGGTGGATGCTACATGCAAAGCTAGTGAATGTGCACGCAGCGCGTTACTTCTTTACCACAAGAGACAAAATGTGTTGTCTTATTCAACGGTATGTCTCTGTAGGCATTCTGTATTTTAATATTTAGGTAGGTATTGTCATCATTGCAGCATGCATGTCATGTATGCAAACTGTAACTACCTCTGGGGCTGCCCAAGAGAGAACATGTATGCAAGGCTGAACCCGGAGGGCCCTGAAGTTACATGCAGCAGTTGGAAACCCCCGGGGTTGCCCACACATGTAGGGGCGGAGCTAGACCAAAATTGAGGGGGTGTGATACTTTCCCACTCATACAATACTCTATATGTCCCAAATTGTAAATCTAGTAGATGACTGTAAACTCTTACAATTTGGGACTGAGTAATATATTGTCTAAATAATGTGACCAATGAGTGTTTACTACATCAGCTCTTTAACCTAAATGATAATATTCTGCGATGGCAGATAAAGTGTCACTAAATGTGGTTATCGAATAGATAGACTCACTAATAATAAGATTAATTTTGTTTTGTGCCGGCACGCATAATGCATTGAAGAAAGGAACAAAATCATAACCATAAGATATTCATGAAATACCAACTCCGGCATGTGTATTTCTCTAAAAGCCTAAATAGGAACCACAATCTGCTCTACACAAAGAGTAACTAAAAATTATACTACATCTAAAATAGAGTGTGCATGTATTTCAAATCAATCTTACAAATTTTTTTGAGTAATAAATCAATCAAAAATATATTTTTAGTGTATACATGTTATATATTTAGATTTGTATTTAAACCTACTTTAATACGATGATAATCTTATATTCATTAATAACGTATTTTGAAAAGAAATAATTTACCAAAGTTTTATATTAGTTAATAGCCTCATTTCTATCCGTCCATGTTCAAATTGTTGTTAATGAATTTAAATATATATACAACACATTAGAAAATGAATGGATTTATTTGCCTAAAAGGAACTATAATTAGGGTTAGGGATTGATGTATGAAAATTCAATAGCGAGCTCACCATGGGTGTTGCTCTAGCCATTGGCACCACTACTACGAGCCTTTTCTCTTGACTAAATGCAGTAGTTAGCTAGCCTTGTGGTTTGTGGGTGCATGACGTTGAGACAAGGGGTGCATATGAGGTAAATATTTGATCACTAGTACTAAATTTTGTTTTTGCCGTGCACCCACCGGATATAAAGTGGCTTCGCCCGTGTTACACATGCACGCAGGAGTTGGAGACCATTGCATGCAAGTAGTACATGCACATTATCTTTTTGTCTCCCAAGTCAAAAAGTAAAGTCTTGTCAGAAGATGAAGGTCTTGTCAAAGTCTTGTAGCAAGTGGTGTTGTCCTAGTAAAATAGTATAGCCGGTGGCTTTTCACATATACCACAGCATGCTGCTACACGCATGCTGCAACTTGCAGTCTGACCATACCGTGTAGTCTGCTGCCCTTTATTTAATGCACACGGTGGAGTGCAGGCGCGATGCTGCATCAAGGGTCGGTCTCATGGTGACGATTTTAGCTCCTCCAACGAGTTCTGAGACTGCTGTATTTTTTTTTCAATACATGCTGACCGCGGTGTGCGTGAAGGCAGTATACAGGGATACCCCTATCCCATATCACTAACATAAGCTACTTAGAAAAAAAAGCTTTGAATAGAAGTCATATTTCATGTCTATTATCTTGAGTTACTCTTATGATATGTTACTCATTTCTCTTTCTAGTTGGATAATATGCTAGTAGATATATGCAAGGGATAATTGGAAAATATGATTCCCTTATTCTACCGTGAATGTTATGGTAATGATAATTTTGCTTCTATGCTTCTAGCCATGAGTGGACAAAGTCCGTCATTTTATGATATACTACGTAGGTAAAGATAAAGATGTGTAAGTGAAGAGTGAAAAATAAATATGCTCGGTAAACCTCTAGAGACGGTCTTGTATAATCAAGTTTGCTAAAAAAAGATCTTATAAATACGCATCATCGCATCTATCAGGGCACTGTCATGGCTGACCACTTTCAGTCCATCTCTTAGTTGTTCCCTCTGGCGAGTTCTGAGGAGTCGCGCAAGCCTCGCCGTGGCATCGGCTGTGATTGCTTGATTAGCTGATCGTTAGCTATAGCGTAGACAGAGGTTTGGTTGTTACCCTGTGCTGTGAGATAGTCTCGCTCGTGATTTCACTCTTTGTAGCGCTTGCCACGGGTTTGTCACGTTGTAATACGGAGTACTCCGTAGTTGGTTTTCCCCTTCTTAATACTTATTTGCCGAAAAAATATACGCATCATCACCAACAAAACAAAACGACCCCTCGACCGGTTTGACAACAATCAGTCCTGACACGTGAGTCGTGACCCTATCGTTCTCCCTTCCTTTGTCCACCCACCCGACAGTACAAAAGCCGAGCTGCCTCATCCGCTGCCGTGCTCACTGTCACTGTGGTCCCCGCCGGGAGACGAGCGCCCAGCCGCCCACGTCGTCCACCCAGGTTGCCCTCCCTCCACGCCTCCCGCCACGTCGGCCTCGCCTCGCCCGCTCTCACACCACCCAGGTCACCGACACGTGGGGCCAACTCCACCGTCGGTCCCACACGTCATGGGCGGCTCTGTTCGTCGCGCCGTGCCACGATGGCGTGGCGTGGCGTGGCGTTTGCCTTTGACCGCCCGGGCGGGCGGGGGCCGTCCTGGGGTTTCTTTTGTTATAATATAATTCGCCTCTGCGTCGCCCTCGCTTTCAGGATCATGGCCAGCGCAGGACGCCGCCACTCCTCCTCCTGCCCCTCCGCCCCCGGAATCCCCCACGGAGCCCTCGCGAGGCCGGCGCCCAGATCTTCTCCCCCGCAGTTCAGATCCCCGGACCGCGCCGAGCCGGCGCGCCGTGAAGAGGACTCCGCAGCGGCAGTGAGGTGAGGTGATAGCCGCGGAAAGCTTCTGATCTTTTCTTTTCTTTTCCTTTCTCTGTGCCCGAGTTGGTTCGTTTCTTGCTTCTTAGTTGGATTTACTCACAGCTGCTTCCTGCTAAAAAAAATTAGCTTGCTTTCTGCCACTTGCGATGCTGCTTAGCTTGAATCTCCTGCCTGCCTCCGTGGTTGCCTCAGCTTGTTCTAACAACAAGCTCCAGATGTTTCGCTAGTCCAGAGCTACAGCCTACACTGTTCCAGCAACAACTGAGTCCCTCCCTTCTCCTTGCAAGCGCGAGCATCTCGCGTCTTGCGAGGTTGTGAGTGGAGAGCAGCAGCGTGATCCAGCCCACAGCATTGCCGAGCTTCGCTGACCTTCCACTCAACCTGTCAATCATGTCCGGTGCTGCTGTTGTCATGCCAGGTCGCTTTGAGCTGTGGATCTCCTGAGGTGGCGGCATGGGGCTTCTGGGTTTGGGAGCCGTTCTCAAATCCGGCGGCCTGGGGGTCTCGGACTACGACGCCATCGTGTCCATCAACATCTTCATCGCGCTCCTCTGCAGCTGCATTGTCATCGGCCACCTGCTGGAAGGGAACCGATGGATGAACGAGTCCATCACCGCGCTTGTCATGGTCTCGGCTTCGGCTCTCCGCTCTCGCAGCCAGGGTGTTTGTGGTTTTGCTTCGGTCGGCGCCAGTTTCATCAGTATTCTAATGTGCTTTGGTCTCTGTAGGGCCTGCTCACCGGAGGCGTCATTCTGCTGGTCACTAATGGGGCGAACTCGCACATTCTTGTGTTCAGCGAGGACCTGTTTTTCATCTATTTGCTCCCGCCTATAATCTTCAATGCCGGGTGAGTTTGCTGAGCGCGGTCATTGTTTTTCCTTCTGGGCAGAGTCTTTTTTTCTCCCCTTCTAGGAGCCAAATGTTGTTTTGTTTTAGACTCAGAAATCACTCTATAGTGCGAGCAATATGTAATTTCCTGAGTTTCTCAAAAGTCGAAACCATTGAGAGGTGGAAACGGCATCAGTTTCAAAACCCTCTCTCTTTTCTCTGGAGTCTGGATATTGCAATTACACTACGGTGACACCCTGAATTTCACTATCGTTACTATAAACCATTTCCCCCAAAAGTAACAAACAAAGTTTTACTGAAAATGGGGACCCTTGTATAACAAAAGGGTTCAGATTATGAGTGGCACACGTTTGTTTAATCATTCTTGCTGAATGGGGTAAGCTGTTTGCCTGTTTCAGTAATTTAGGCTAACACAACTATGCTAGACTATCTGCTGAACTTGCTAAAAATTCTATTGTAAATTTGTACCGTTAGTCTAAGCTCCAATGTTACATTTCATACAAGGAAACCTTTAAATGAAGTATGCCATTGTAAATATTTCTCTACGTTATCAGGTTTCAAGTAAAGAAAAAGCAATTCTTCCGCAACTTTATGACAATTATTTTGTTTGGTGCTGTTGGGACTCTGATTTCCTTTGTAATAATCACTCTTGGTAAGTTGCTAAACCACTTGTGCAGTTTGCATGGTCTTACTTTGGTTTCACAAGAACATTCATAATATTTCTAATTACACTCATTATGAGGAAATTATATTTGCATTATTTTATCTAAAATAGAATTATTGAAGCAAGGTCACGGTATTAATTATTGAAGCTGTCATTTGAAGCACTAGAATCCGTTATTGGTTTGAAAAACAAATATGTTGCACTGGCATCTGGGCCTATGCGCCACTTGTCACTGTGGCAATTTTTTAACTCCACCTTTGAAGTCCTTTAAATGGAAATTTTCCTTCAGTCCTTGATTTCTTCGTAGACTAACATAAAATAATTGTAAGCTAGAGAACAAATAAGCTTGTTTATTAGCAATGAATACCCATCAATCCTATATGCAAGTATGCAACTATGATAGCTGGGTTATGTGCTACTACATAATTAACATAAAACACTGACAGTACATTACTGCCAGCTTGATTTCCCTTTTTCAATTGCTATAAATAGAAGACTGAAAAACTTTCTAGTTCGTTGGTTCTGTGATGTACCATGTGGTACAATAGGTTGAAACAAAAGGCTAATGAATAAAAACTTTCTAGTTTGTTGGTTTTGTGATGTACCATGTGGTACAATAGGTTGAAACAAAAGGCTAATGAATATCTTTCACTCCTATATGCAGCTATGATGGTAGGGTTAGGTGGTACATAAAATAATCACAGTGCATTACTGAGCAGCCAGCTTGATTTCCTTTTTCAGTTGTCATAATAGACTGAAGAACTTTCCAGTTTGTTGGTTCTGTGATATACCATGTAGGATAGCCGGATAGTATTTCAATAAGTGATAGTATTTCGATAAGTTCTACAATAGGGCGTAACGAAAGGATTTGAGAACCTGAATCAACAATTTGAAGTGTTAAATGGATATATGTCCTATAGCTCCTTTCAAACCAACAGAAGTGTCCTGAGACCAATATAAGAGGTGAATATAGTATAGTGCATGGCCATTTTTTAATCCATACTGACTAGATCAGGCTGATACTCAACTCTGAAAAGAAGCCAATTCTTTAAAATTCCAAAGACTGAAATGTGCCCTTGCATACACATTTTAAATATTCATGAAACAGGTGAGATAATATAGATAAATGCTAAAATGCAGTATGCTTCTTGATAGTTGACAACCATGTGAATCATCGTTGATAACTGTTCTTGAAACCTATTGAATTTGTGGAGATCATCTTCATATAGGAATTTTTTTTCAAGCATGATGTGCTGCTTTGAAGTCCTCAAAATTTGATACCTTGCTCAGACTGCTAAGGTTTTGTTCCAATGGACATTTCAGGTGCTATGGGATTGTTCCAGAAACTTGATGTTGGTCCACTCGAGCTTGGAGACTATCTTGGTTGGATATATACTTGACGCTTTTTCGTCGCTGATTAGACCATGGATGCCATTGTCAATTCGCTAATACTTGTTCTTTTTGGTCTACCCATATGCGCAGCAATTGGTGCTATTTTCTCTGCTACAGATTCTGTTTGCACTTTACAGGTTTCTTCTTGAGTGATTTGAGATTATTATCTTATAAAATTAGATGGCAAGCCAATTTAATTTGTAAAATTGTTATTTGCAGGTGCTTAACCAGGATGAAACACCCCTACTCTATAGTCTAGTTTTTGGCGAGGGTGTTGTTAATGATGCTACATCTGTTGTTCTCTTCAATGCAATTGAAAACCTTGATATTGGTCATTTTGATGCTCTGGTTCTGTTGAACTTCGTCGGAAAATTCCTCTACCTATTCTTCACCAGCACCGTGCTTGGAGTAGCTGTAAGTAATCACCTACTGCCACTGTTGTGAGTGGTGGCTCTTATAGAATCCACCCCGATGCAGCAGAAAAGTCCAATGACTAAGCAATCTACCCTGATGATTCACTGACTGAGTATTGTTTCCTGGCAGACTGGGTTGCTTAGTGCGTACATTATCAAGAAGCTTTGTTTTGCAAGGTCTGTACAAGACAGTTCTCCAGTTCTACTGGGCTGTATATTTCAGTTTACTTTAAAGTTTAAACTACAAAATAATACAGAGATTTGATTGCTGTATGCTTGTGGTGATGTGCAGACATTCTACTGATAGAGAAGTTTCTATCATGATGCTCATGGCATACCTTTCATACATGCTGTCCATGGTAAGTGCCTGAATATATTATAATATAAGAAGTTCCAAATTTCGAAAATAAGCAACTGATACTCAAAATCGTTAGGGGGCTCTATCGACATATGATATTGATAATATACTAACATTAAACTATAGTTATCAATTTCAGTTGATTTATTACTACCTTTGTTCTTATTTGTCAGCAGCATGTAATGATCTCATTTTCACACTAGCCTCTAACAAACTACACAATATCAAGATTTTCCCTGATATTTGTTTTTTGTATTTCAGCTCCTGGACTTGAGTGGCATTCTCACTGTCTTCTTCTGTGGAATAGTAATGTCACATTACACTTGGCATAATGTGACAGAGAGCTCTAGGGTGACTACTAAGTATGTATTTTCTGGTAACCAACATTTCTGGCATCCAGTATGGTTCCTTTTCCATAAAGAACATTATCTATTGTACCTTGCTGATTTCCTTTTCTTTCATGCTGCAGGCATACTTTTGCAACTTTATCATTCATTGCAGAAATTTTTCTGTTTCTCTATGTTGGAATGGATGCATTGGACATTGAAAAGTGGAAGTTAGCTAGTAGAAGGTACCTTTTGCTTTCGATAAATGATTTCAGATTTAAAGGATTAGATATATCAACATACACAACATACCAGTAAGAAAATTTCTTATAATCATCATTGTATCACCAGTTATGTTGAACGAAACTATATGTATTAGCTGTTGGCTTTTCTTGCATTTATGCTGATGTTATGTCAGTCCTGAACTCAACATATTGTTATCCTGGATCTCTTGTTGGCAAGACAAAACTGTAGTCTTTCTTTGTTACTTGGAAACTCTTCGGAGAAACTGATCCGCCAGATTTCTACTACTAGTTGTTTGGCAAGTGGACACTTGAGTATGGGCTCACAACAGCAGTTCCCATGGATGTCTTGTTCTTGCTTTTAAACATGATCTTTGTTCCCAAATTAATTTTTGTTTCTCTTATGATGCAGTCCTAAAAAGCCAATTGCTTTAAGTGCAATTATACTGGGCTTGGTTATGGTTGGAAGAGCAGCATTTGTGTTCCCTTTATCTTTCCTATCCAACCTAAGTAAAAAGGAGACACACCCAAAGATCTCCTTCAAGCAACAAGTTAGTATTTGAACTTTTGCCATGGTTCTGCCCTTAATTTCGTTGTCCCTTTGGAAACCAGAAGGAGCTAATTTTGTTGGGATTTGCTTTAGATAATCATATGGTGGGCCTGGTCTCATGAGAGGTGCAGTATCAATAGCACTTGCCTATAACAAGGTGATGTTTAAACTGCATTCTCATCTTTAAGAAAGTGCTTTGAACCTGCTACCTGATTTGTACATATCTGATATCTATGCTTGAGCATCTATAGGCACTGAATTGTATTAGTCCTTGTAAACCTTTTCAGTTTACAGCATCTGGTCATACTGAGGTGCGAGTTAATGCTATCATGATCACCAGCACTGTCATTGTTGTTCTGTTCAGCACAATGGTAAGACTGCTATGTCTTGCTATTTATCTTAAAATGGCTATTTCTTGTCAGCCTACTTTTTTTTGTTGGTTCTTCATATAGTAGCATATTTTTACTCTATGTTTGGACATAAAAGATGATACTGACACTATGTTCATAATTAGTTAAGCAGTGTGATATTGTCTTCAGATAAAAGGTCCACTCTTGTCAGTCCACTATGATATTCGTTTCCTTTTTGAGCAGTATGATAATATGCGGATCAGATGAAAGGTCCATAGACATGGATAGACTGATTTGCTTTGTTGAAAGAAAACAAAAGGGGTATCATTTTGCTAACCTATAACCATCATTTGAATCAGGTTTTCGGTCTGCTGACTAAGCCCCTGCTTAATCTCCTCATCCCACCAAGGACTGGACCGAACACATCATCTCTGCTCTCAAGCCAATCAGTTCTGGACCCACTTCTTACTAGCATGATGGGGTCTGATTTCGATGTAGGCCAACCCTCCCCTCAGTACAACCTCCAGTTTATTCTCACCGCGCCAACTCGCTCCGTCCATCGACTTTGGCGCAAGTTTGATGATCGGTTCATGCGGCCAGTGTTCGGGGGGCGAGGTTTCGTTCCATTTGTGCCTGGTTCCCCAGTGGAACGGAGCGCCCCTGATTCTCAGCTGGGCACTGTGACTGAGGCAGAGAATAGTTGAGGCGCAGAAGATGTAGACAATTTTCTGTAAATGTTCAGAAAGATACTGTATTAGTCTCTTCTGTTCTCAGAGTTGGTTGATGTATTTGTTGTTTTTATCTTGTGCAGATAGTTTCTCTAGAGCTACTGTAAATTTCTGGGATGCACTCCCAACTGTAGATCACTACAATTCATATGTAAATTTCAGCGTTGTTCACAGAGAATAACCACATTCTGGCATACTGTCATGCTTTCGGAATAATCGCATTCTGGCATACTGTTTCCCCCCTTTTAACTATTGAATCAAGTTTTTTTTTTCCGAGCTTGAACGCCTCATTGAGAATGCTTGAGGTTGAGGCAGCCAATTTTGATGTGTACTATGCTTTAATTCACTACCAAACATCTCTCCGGTGAGAGCGTGATAAATTAAAATTTAAAATACATGAAAGTGGCCCGAAACTACTCTAGAATTCCAAAAAAAAAAAAAAAAAAAAATCCAAGTGAAGGAAAGGGCATCTTGTTCGGAGACGAACATGAAGCCCAACAGACAAAACATGGCGTGTTAGAGTTTGGAATAAACGATTTGGGAGATATACCGCTCCAAGACAAATCATATCCAAAATGAAGCAGTGGTTTTTTTTTCCAATTCCTCTAAATTTAAATTCGGCGGTTTTATATAGAATATTCTTGTACTAGTATTTTTCTACATTGACCGTCATGCTTGGAAGAAAGAATTAACGAAAATACAAACAAAATCGGTGGCGATTGGTCCGGCCCAATTGGCCTTGGCCCAACTTACGTATCCGTTCTAAAAAAAAAGGTGGAAGGCGATATGGTGTCGGGTACTCGTGTTGCAGGACTATGGGGCCGTTCTCTTCGGTGGATCCGATCCGCGCCGTGAAGAGATGTTCCGCGCCGCGCGAGGACAATAAATATCCTTCGTCCTATCGAGAATAATCAAAGGTCTAGAACTAGCGTGACACACTGTGCAGTGGAGATTTTCCGCTCCACGCCGCGGAGTGGAACACAGCCTATAAAAACATCGTGACGCTCTCGTCCTACCAATACTCTAGGGTTCGAGGTGGTTTTTTTTAATTTATCCTTTTTTGCAAACTTTTTTCATAAATAGACCTCTAGCGAAACTTTCTCCAAAAATAGACCCCGACCTCAGCGTTTTAGGACCCAGCGCCAAGGTAAGGCAGGTCGACGCGCCCTGCCCTAGCGCCGAGCTGTGCCACGTCATACTGCCCGCAGTGGCCTGGTCAGCGACCTCGGCGGTCGTTGACCTAGCGCCGAGGTCCCTTAGCTCGGCGCGCGGTCCATTAGCGCCGAGGTGGGCCGAGGGGGGTGGCACAGGAGACCTTTCGTGGGCCGAAGTTCGGCGCCGGAAGCGGCCGCGCCGAGGGTACATAGCTCGGCGCATCTCCCTTTAGCGCCAAGGTGCATTACCTCGGCGCGCCCGTATCCAGCGCCGAGCTCCAGCCCTCTAAAGGCTGTGGCCCCTCCTTTCTTCCTCCTCCAGTCTCATTCCTCCCCACCCGCTGCCATTTGCAGCACCTCCCCCACCGTCGCCCATGCCCTAGGGCCCGTTTCCTGTACGGTACTCATCGGATCGAGGCCTCCCTCCCTCCCCCAAGGTAGTCCTCCGTCTCCTCTCCCTCCCTATCCGATTCATTTCAGTTTGCATTGGGTTGGAATGCTTAGAACCCTAGGGTTTTGGGAAAAGCTACACTAGGATTTTTTTTTGTTTCGGATTGACGTTAGGATTTGAATGTGCGTTGTGAAGGTTGGACCGATGCATAAGAGTGGGGTGAATTAGGATTTCTAAAACCTAAGGCTCTATAAAAACTACAACTACTAAGTAAAACCTATGCAAGATAAATATAGCTATGTGCACTAAGGTTTTGCTAAGTGTTGCTAAATCTACCGAGGCCAAGTCTTGCAACCTAATTCCACCTAGAAACTAACCTATCAAGCTAGTCTATGAATGTAAGCACATAATTGCAAGAATAAAAATGCGGAAGCTAAAGAGATGAGATAGAGAATGCAAACTCCCGATGGCGATGTCGACGATGGCACACGATCGAGACACAGGAGATTTTTCCTGAAGTTCAGGGGAGGCCAACGTGCCTCTACCCCCTACTCCTCGTTTGGCGCCCCCTGTAGGGCTTTGCTCTCGTGTAGTCCTCAAAGGAATACGGCCTCACCCACGCAAGGGTGGAGGATGGCAAAGTGACTTCCGCAGAAGCCAAGCAACCACGGTCGGGTCTCCGGATATCCTCAGTACACACCCACCCGAGCCTATCTCACGCGTAGTTCTCCACGAACTACTGGCCTCGCCCACGCAAGGGTAGAGGATGGATAAGGCCGTTGGGGTCTTCTGAGTCCTTCTCGTGGAGCTACCCCGCCGTCTCCTCTAGGAGAAGCTTTTGGCCAAACCGCCGAGGGCCTTCCTCCCTCTCACAAGTAAGGTGGCGGCCAATCCATACTCCGGAGGGTCTCGCAAGACTTACAAGCCCCACACTTACAAAGGTTAGACGTGCACGCAGGCACGGATACTAGACAAATAGGCCTAAGCCAAGATGCTATGGAAGCTCTCGCTATGACGGGATGTGTCTATTTGCTCTTGTGGTGGTTGGGCTCTCAAATGTGTGTATGAGGCTCTTGGGGTGGATCAAATGGGTGCTGTAACACTTGTGTTAGCTCAGGATACTCCAACCACTATGTGGAGGCTGGCCTATTGGGGTATATATAGCCACCACCTCCAAACTAGCCGTTGGGAGCTTTCTCCCTCTTTTCTGCGTCACCACTGGACGGTCTCGTGGTACACCACCTGGACGGTCCGGTGCATGTAGCTGGCTAGCCGTTGAGTCGACCATTGGACTTGAGAATTCAACCGTTGGAGCCACCGGACTGGTCTAGGTGGGTATTGGCGCTGGGTCTTCCTAATGTGGAGTCCTTTGTCTATAACGTCCGGTGGCACCACCGGACGGTCTAGTGCATACAGCGCCGGGACTTGGTCACCCTTTTCTTCTCTGCCCAGAATGTCTGGTGGTGGACCACCGGACCGTCTGGTGCATTTAACCGGTTCTCCAAGTCTTCAATCTTGGGCTTCTTCTTCTTGCCGGACCTCTCGACGGGGCTTCTCCGGACCTCTTGGTGCTCCAAAAAATCGGTCCGCTGACCGGTCAGCGGGACCGTCGTGTCAAGACTTCACGGTTCCGATGATTGATGGCTTGGGTCTTCTCTTGTGTCTTTTAGGTCCTTCTTTGAGGTGTTTGTACGCCAAGTCCATCTTTTGCACCCCTGGGACTTAAACAAAAACACTTGCACATACATTAGTCCCAAATGGTATGTGTTGTCAACTCAACCACCAAAATTACATTTCGGGAGCTAAGCACAAGGCTTAGGGCCCATTTTCCTTACATGTTGTATTGTAGGTAGTATGTTCCAGCAAAATTGCGAATCAGTTGTCATTTTGAGGATCATGAAGGATTTTTTTTCCAATTTCGGGATAATGTGAGCATATATTTATATAATAGATACTTCCCACTAATTTAGGTTTAGTAGATGCATCTAGGTAGGTGTATGCATTTGTTGGAGGTATTATTTCTTTACATATGCATTTTGTCGTGGTTGTTGTGACATTGTTGCTCTATTTTGTTTTCGTAGATGGATAAGATAGTCAGAGTCCGTCACGGTGGGAATTTGTTGAGGACAGTTAGTGGCAATATGGAATTTGAAGAAATGTTTGAGCTTGTGTTTATGTTTGGTCGATCGCCTAGTTTCAATGAATTGTTTGAGCGGGTTCAAATCAAGTTTGAGTTCTTCTGAAGAGGTTACAGTTCTGAAAATAGATGGAGTCATAGATGTCGGTTCGTCGAATGGGCCACGGGTGAAGAGGATGGCTCCAATAAGGACCCAAAGTGATTGGGAAGCATATAAGGATATAGTAATTGTGGCGGAACCACCAATTTAATCCTGAGCTAAGCACACCTGCCACCTCTGGCTTGCAGTGTAATTAGACCGAACTAAACCCGGTCGTCCGTCGAGAGTCATTCGGCTCTCTATATTACCCTTTTCCAGAGGAACCGACATCACACACATTCAGCCCACGATGGAGCCACAACAGATACATCATCACCGGTAGTTGAAATAGAGTAATAATAGACTTAGTTAAAATCCGGATTCAAATAAAGTACAGTTCCAACATAAAGTATAACATAGTAAGTTCAAAAGTATCTCGCAGCGGAATATTAAAGTTCAAGGGTCATGATAACATCTCAAAAGACTTGCATTAAAAGAAACAACATCAAGCCCACCGATGTTGCTCTTGTGCCACTCATGTAGACTTCATCCCAGATGGGGGCATGCACCGCCTCCAACACAGGTGCAAACCATGAACTCCATACCTGCGCTCAAAATATGGGGGCAAACCCTGAGTACTAATTACTCAGTAGGTCTTAATGGATTTGGCTTACGGTTGACGTGAAGCGACTTACTATCAAGTGAATCCTTAGCCATTGATTTTAAGCAGTGTCATAATCATCATAAAGTAATAAGTTTTCATCATTTGCATAACCATCAACATAATAGTAAATTGCAGTAAGATAAACAGTTCGATACATGCATGTGATATTCGAAATCATGAGTTATATATATACAAAGTGTTTAAGTAGTTACTACATTGCCCGTGTGCGTTATCAGCATTCCCACACGTGGTGGGCATCAGCGATTCGAATCGATTTTTAATTCCCAGGAATAACTCATGCCAGGGGTATATGCTTACTAGCCTTCGCGTTCTCACATATCGTCCCCATCTCCACCTGTCTTGTCCCAAGATTCAAAGCGCCCCCACCGAACCCCTGGGTTGTGCCCCCATAGCGAGCCTGCCGACATCTCGGTCTTCCCACAATAAGTACAAAGCTTCCCCAGGCCTTCTGCCTCCATCTAGTGGATGGGCGGCACCTCGAAAACTCCGGACAAACCCAGGTAAGACTTCACTGGTCCCATATCCCAGTTAAGCACTCTAGCAATGTTATGCCGAACAGCAGGCGAACAGCGGACGGGCCTTACACGACTCGGGCGGAGTCCAAAGTGCGACATCATGAAAAGTAAATACTGAAATAAAATCTCCTCACAGTCTCCATTTAAATCATGAGCAATAGTAATAATGGACATAATAGTAATATATTGTAACTTTGAAAACACCTACGCGACGAGTCCACACACTCGTGTCTATTTGTACCTAGCAATTTCTATGCATACTCGTCCTACGAACTCTATGTATAGTTGCTAGGGCCAGGGCGGCCAGGGAATCCAATGCAACTGGTTTCAAGCAACTCCTAATGCATATGCGTAATCATCAAATATAATTTGTTTGCTGGGATAAGCATGGCCCTGCCTACCTTCTTCGTTAGGGTCAGTAGCTTCTTCCGGAGCATAGTCGGGCCCTTGCTGCTGGTCTTCTGGCTCCTGATGCTGCTCTTCCTCGGGCTCCTCTACTATCGGCTGCTCCGGCGGACGTCCTTCGCTCGCGGGATCTATATGCATGACATAGTGCAATTTGAGCATATGTAAGTGTAATGTTTGCTTATGATGCAGATGCGATGCAATGAATCGTGATTATGGAATGGAGTTATGCATTTTTGTGTTGAAACTTGTTTAGTACTAAGAAATCGTATAAACCATCACCTAAGATAACCTATCTTATCACACATAACAAAATAAGGGCGTGTAGTGACTATAACACCTAATCTAGTAAAATGATCAGAGTTTAATTGGACATCTTCTTTCCATATAGCCAATTTAGCATTCCCAACATGCATTCCAAAACAGTAGCTATGATCTAGATACTCCTAAGTTTCATCATGATCTATCGGGACATTTATTAAATATACTAGTCTCACATTTTCTATTATTCAATTAAATATGCATTATTTTGGCATTTTCAAATCAGTGCTTATACTTAACATGCACAACTATCCTACTCCAACAGTGAGTCATTTTCATAACCTAGAGCTCACACCAAGCCCATGAAGTCACCTAGAGCATTTTTCACTATAGCAACCTTTTTCTTATTTTAGAAATATGCTTAATTACTTGGCAAGGGTAAAACAGTAATTAAACAGTCCATGCTAGGGCTACCAAAATTTATACAGAGCCTAGATATGCTAGCAAAGCCTCTGTCCAAATTTCAAAATTTTTGGAGCTCATTTAACCTATATTTCCTATTTATTAGGTTTTCACATGCATGCACTAGATCAGGGGTAAAAATGTCTTTTCCTGCTCAACCATCATACCCAACATATATATCTATTAACAAGGGTCACAATGCAACTTAGTTTGCTATTTTTGGATTTTTCTTTGATTTACTACGATTTATTAAAGATTTCTGCCGAAATACTAAATAAAATAGAAAAATCACTAGATCCAAGGACCTAAACACAATTAACTGTAGATTATAGGGACTATAATGCGAGATCTGCAAGACACAACGAACGATGCGGTGGATGAAAGTGTGAAAACCCAAGAACACGAGGGCGGATCTGCCAAAACTACTTCTTCCTCCTTCTGTTTCGTCTACCTCGCGCAGGGGGAGGCGCGGTGGCGCGCGCGACTGCCTGGCCCTGCGGGGCACGGTTGTGATACCCCGTATCTAAAGGCCATCTAAGTGCATTGCATGCATTCACAATTCTCCTTTAAAATTTTAATTCAAATTCAAATTTGAGGCCTTTTCAAAAATTTGGAGTTTTCCAGGGGCAAAAATACGAAAGCGTAGTTTAAATTAAACCCTTTCACTTTTGTATTTGGACCCCCTGTCAAAAAAAGTCAAAATCCAGGGATTAAAAATGAAAATGGTAAAAGTAAAAAAAAAAGGAAAAGGGCAGCCCGGGGAAGGCCTGCGTGGCGGCATGTGGCCACGCGGCGGCCCAACCGCCCGGGGAAGGTCTTCGTGGCGACCGTGGCCACGCGGCGGCCCAGCCGCCGAGGGAGGCCGGCGTGGCGGCCCGCATGGGCGCCAGCGCGCCCGCGCCCCTGCGCATCTGACGGGTGGGTCCCACCGCCCGTCGTCGTCTTCTCCGCGGGGGAAAGGAGAAGGGAGCTCCCGTCCTCCCCAATCCGCTCGCCCCTGCCCGCCACCCCGCTCCGCTCCGCACCGTCGTAGCTGCTCCGCCCCGCCGCCGTCCCGAGCCGTCACCGCCTCCCTGCCTTGGCCGCCGCCGCTGCGCCCCCACGCAGCTCACGCGCCGCTCGTCCGCACCCGCCGTGACGCCTCCCCGTCGACCGCTGCCTCCGCCGTCTCCGCTCGCCGTCGAGGGGTGAGAACCCGCGTCCCTCGGCACCCCCTTTCCCTTCGACCTTCCCTCGCCAAAGATTGGGGTCGGCTCAAGCTCAATCGAGCTCGACGCCCATCCATGGTGGCCGCGGCCGCGAGGGCTGCGCTGCCCCTAGGTTCCTTGCGCGCAAGCCCTAGTGGCCTCTCCTTCGCGCGCATGGGTTGCGGAACGGCCCTGCGCACCTCGCGCGGGGGTCACCTGGCCCCGTTCCGGCCTAGTGCCACCGCGCGCGCCGTTCGCCGCCGCGCTCTAGCGCGTGTGCGCGATGTGGGCGCCGCGGGTAGAGAGATGAGAGGGAGGAGAGGAAAGGGGAAAGGGGAGGAGAAAAAGGAGGAAGACGTCGCCACGGTGGGTCTCCGTCGGCCGGGACCCTGCCGGCGAGGCCACGCCGGTGAGCGCGCACGCCGCCGCGTAGCGCGCGTGCGCTGCCCCGCGCCGAGCCAGCCGGGCGAGGCCGGTCAGTTGGGCCACCAGCCCAGCTGGGCTGCCCGCCCGGCAGGCCGACCAGCCGGCCCGCTCGGCTGATGGGCCGAGCTGAAAAGGGGAGGGAATTGGGCCGCGCCGGGGAAAAGGCCGCCGGCCCACTTATTGGGCTGGGCCAGAGAGGAAGGAGCCGGGCTGAATTTTTGGAGGGGGAAATCAGAACTTTTTGTTTTGTCTTTTTTTCGTGGGCGGGGCCGAATTCCAATTTCTATTTATGGTTTCTTTTTCTTTTTAATTCAAATTAGTTAATTAATTTTAGTTAATATTAATCTGTTTATATTAATTAATAAAATTATTTATTAATTCATATAAATATTTTATATTTCTAAAAAAAATTAAATTAAAGTTTATATAATTTTAAAAGATAGATGTTGTTTAAAAATGCAGAAAAATTCATAAAAATGTATTAAAAATATAGAATTAATTCTAAAACACATTTGAAGTATTCAAAAATTTCTAGAAAATTCATTTAAGCTCTTAAAAATATTCAAAAATATTTAAAAATAATATAAAATTTATTTGAGCCCTAGGACAGTCAGTTACGCCCTGAAAACCCAGATGTTTAACCCCAACCACCCTTTTTCTTCAGAAAATTGTACACTGTACTTTTTCAACAGGTTGATCATCCTCATGCTTTCAAACTCCTGCATGTCATTCATGTTAGGCACGTTGGTTCTTATCTTTCCAGTTGAAGAGTCTTCCAAAGGCATCCCAATGTGACACCCCGTAGCCGAGCCTCCTGGACCGTCAGATGTCCACTACCCTAATCCCCGAAGCGATTTCAAGACTCTGAGACCTTTTCTAAGGCAAGCCCCGGTGCATTACCTATTTTCTTTAAGTCCTTTAAATAAGAATGGGTTATGTTTGTGCATTAGAGTCAGGAGTTGGTTGAAACTCTAGAGCATAATTACCCCAATGTCCTGCATGAAGATCCTATACGCAGTAAATGGCTTAGGTGGCATAGGCCTAGAACGGAAATTCTTTTATTAAAGTTAATTGGTTAAGAATGAGAAGGATGTTAATAATTTGACAGACATGCGGCGGGATCAGTTTCGCTTTTGTATATTGCATATTGTGATTATTGCCATGGACCCTGATCCTGCCTTTGTCGCATAAGGCCGTCCGATGTGTGGCCTAGTTGGGCCGAACGGGCCTCATTCACTTGCCGTCCTTAACGGGCTCCGGTAAGCCTCTCGTCCTGTTGTACCTAAGCGCGGAACTAGACGAGACCAATTGGATGGAGGAGGTTGGGCGGGTGTCGAAGGACTGACACCCGGGTTCGGTGAGGATGGTTCTGGCTAGGTGGCACTGGATGTTGGGTTGTCATATGTGGGGTCGGTGTACACACATATGACGGGTGTCTGAGTATCCCTCTCGAGAGGTGGAAAAATCGATTCGAATCGTCTGTGGCTTGCCGGTTGTAAGCTGCCTGATCGCGACCAACATCGTAGTAAGAAAGTTGATCTTGTTGATAAAGAATGAGTTCGCAAAGTGGTTGCTCTTGTTTGCTAATAGAATAGGTATAACATAGTCTAGACAGGTAATAACTAAAAAGTAACTAAACTCCAAAAGCTAAGGATTTACTATTAGGCCTGCCGCAGTGTGAGTTGACCTAACCACTCCGGCTATAGGCTAGAAAGTCGGGTTTAGACCCAGTGGTCGGGTAAGTCTTGCTGAGTAACTAGTACTCAGGCTTCTTTGCTTATGTTTTTCTCAGGTGCTAAACACTCGCTGCAAGTGAGAGCTTTCTTCTATCGCTCCCCAGGTCTTCCTTTTGGGGTGAGCTGCATCCTTGGACAAGATGCAAGTTTCCCTCCCTGCAGTCATTTTGAATAAAAGATTGTACAAATCAACCGTTTGGTTGTAATAATTTATTTCTTTTAAGCCATGTGTGAGATGTAAGATATTGTAATCTGTAGACTCCTTCGAGAGTCAACACATGAGCTCGATCCAGATGGGAAGGCCAAGGACTACCGAGATTAGTCCGGATCTGATGATTAAGCACTAAATCCGGGTTAATCTGGGCGGTTCTACCACAACGGTGGCCCTCTGCGAAGGGCTCGGGAGGAAGAGGAGGCAGCGGGGGTTCTTACCCCCAACTTTAATCGATGAATGCGGTGGCGTGGGGGTGGGAATAGGCCGGCGATGAGGCTCGGAGGTGCGGAGCTTCGGTGATGAAACATGGCGCGGGGGAGCAGCTTCGGTGGCCTAGATCTGCGGGAATCGGTTGCGCAGGGTGAGGGGAGGACCGGCATGGAGACGGTTAGGCACGGGGGCGTGCGTAGCCGTGTCGGCGTGAGCTCCTTCGAGCTTCGACAATGGCAGACGGGCGGGAGCGAGAGGGAGCGACGCGCGAGCGAGTGGAGCGACTGGAGGGGAAATAGAGTAAGGGAGGGACACGGCGCGGCTTAAGGACGAGACCGGAGGGGCTCGATCCGCGCCGGGGCCACCCTGGCCGTACGCCGGCGGCCACGCGGCAGCAGCCGGCTCGGCAGCTCGGCCCGGCCGGATTCTTGGGCCCACCTGTCAGCGAGTCATGTGTCCAAAAAAGGAAAATCCATTTTTTCTGTTTTTGTTTAGCCTCTGTAAATCGCTGTTTTGACCTACTTCCAAGCTGAATTTGAAGAATACCTAATTGGATGAAATGTTTCTCTATTTGTGATCTACAAGTTTGTAAAATGGCCCAAGTTCAAATTATGAGGCTAAATATGATTTAAATTTGAATTTGCCTCCAAGTTTCAGATTTGACCTACCCAGCCATTGTAAAGAAAATTTTAAAAGTCCTATTTGTAGCCAAAATATCCTGAAATGTTTTATACCAACTTTGTTCAAAATTTCAAGATATGCAACTTTCTAAATTGGAGCTTTTCATGAAAGTGATTGTAGATCATAGAAAAAGTGGAATTTCTAAACAATTCAGATTTTGACTGTGTTTGTATGGTGACAGAAAAAGCTCTAAATCCCCTAGCAAACCTTTGTGCATGCCAAAGATCTAATTACCAAAGTTGTTCCTCATGAGATCATCTACAAGTTTAGTATAAAAATTTCCACCTAAAGCTCAATAGAACTAAAGTTATGATCACGTTCCCGCTGTCATTCATGCAAAAACTGAGTGCACCACTTAGCTTTTCTACCAAGCTTGCTCATGTGAGTCAAATGCACACCAACATGAGATGAAATGATGCTTATGAGATGTAATTAAGAAAATGATGCGCATGATATGCACTGGAGATGCCTAGGGCATCACAGTAATGTCTTCTGAAGTTCGGTCCCTTGATCTCATTATGATGAGGGAATTGGCAGAAACGGAAGGGGCAACAAATGTGTTGGAGTTAACCAACGAACCAAGTAGTGGAGATGTAGGCCTACAAGAAGAGGTATTGGTTTCTCAAGAAGAGCTTGTGGTGACCCAAGGCACTGATTGTGGTGAAGATGGTGCAAATGAGTCCCCTGGTAGGTGGAATGGCCCTGTGGAAGTGCTTCTCCCAAGTAACAATGAGTACGAAGGTGGGGAAGGGTACAATGACAATGCAGGACATTATGATTGTGATAATGGCAATGAACATGAAGTAGAGGGGGATGGGAGGGCGATGGCATCTGATCGGGTGGACGTTCAGGTGGAAGGAGATGATGAATCGTAAGAGGACAAGATGGCTACCGATTTGGATGATGATCGTCCGGTGCCGAGGCTAAGTGCAGGGTACATGGAAATTCTTAAGGAAGTCTTGACATGGAGAGATCCTCTTGTGCCAGATTACTTTGATTTGAGCCAAGGGCACAGTGTAGTAGCTCATGAACGGAGTGAAGTGCCACGTGATCTGGGCAAATGTGACATCATTGAGAACGGCGTGGTGTTTCTGGATATGGGCCAACTTAAAACTTGGTTGCAAGAGTACTCCATAGTCCACAACCGTCCTTTTTGGGTCATGCACTCGTACAAGGACCGGCGGTACATGGTCACTTGCAAAGAAGATTGTGGGTGGAAGGTTTGTGCTAGGAAGGACAAGGTTGGAAAGTGGAAGATAACGTCAGTTCAGGAACCACACACTTGTGCAACCGCTGAGGTCAAGGAAGCCCATTTGCAGTTGAATTCTAGGTTCATTGCCAAGACATTTTGCAACGTCATCAAACACATGCCCACCATGACGGTGTCAGCCCTCATTGAGTCAATCTTTGTGCATTTCGAGTATAGAGTCAAATATGGTAAAGCATGGTGGGCAAAGCAATTTGCTTTAGAAATGATATATGGCGATTAGGAGGAGGCGTACGAGCGGCTCCCTGTTATGTTAAACGCCATGAAAGCCACAAATCCATGCATTTCAAGTACTTGCCTAAACCGGGTGAAACAAGGGATGGGAGACAGGTCTTTGGTAGGGCTTTCTGGACGTTTGGCTAGTGCATTGAGGCATTCAAGCATTGTAGGCCTGTGCTCGCAATAGATGGCACATTCTTGATGGGCAGTACAATGGAACTTTGTTGGTTGCTATTGGCATTGACGGAGAGAACATGTTAGTTCCGTTGGCATTTGGGTTGGTAAGCAAGGAGGACACAGACTCTTGGTCTTGGTTTCTTGGCCTCGTACGACGCTTGGTTGTCGGGCCAGGCCGGGATGTATGCATAATCTCAGATCGGCATGCCAGCATCCGTAATGCAATGGAAGAACAACAACAAGGGCATGGACGCATGCACCACAGGTGGTGCATGAGGAACCTCACCCAGAACTTGATCAGGTATGATGGCATAAGGGAGAACTTTGAGTTGTTTGAGGAGGTGTGCAGGCAATGTGGGAAGAGAGACTTCCATAAGAAACCAGATGACCTTATGTTAAGGACGACTGATGAGGGTAGCACTTTCTTGGAGGGCATGTTGATGTCCAAGGAGAAATGGTCCCTTGCATATGATGGTGGAGTACGATGGGGTTTCATGACGAGCAATTTTGTGGAGATAATGAACAATTTTCTTAGGGGCTGCCGCTCACTTCCCATTATAGCCATTGCGGCGTTCACCTTCTACAGGTGCAACATATGGTTTGTCCAACGCTTCCACCTAGCCACAGCTCGTCACAACAAGAGGAAGGAGTGGCCGGCGAGGATAGAAGAAATGATTGCGTTCTCAAAGAAGAAATCAAAATGACAGACCGCTACATGCTTTGATAAGGCGTCGGGCACTTATGAGGTATTGGAGGCCAGTGAACAAACATAGGTGCAGAGGATTGTCATGCTAGGAAGCACAAGGTGGTAATTTCTCAGAACACATACACATGTGAGAAACCAACACTGGAGTAGATTGTGTGTTCACATATGCACACGGCTTGCAGGGTGCGACGAGTAGACCCATTGGTGCCGCCGAGGACCGCCAAAGAGTTTGGCCCTCTTCACGCGAGCCAGCTTGATCTCTATTTCCACCTTGTTCAAAGCTGCGATCCTCACGCACTCCTCCTCAATCTTCGCCTTCCTTTCCTCCTTCTCCTTCTTCCTTAGTGCAATCCTTATCTTGATCTCCCTATCAAACTCCTTGCAGCCTTCAAGGAAGGCCCTGTCCTCCAGTTTCACCTCGGTGTCAATCCACTCCTCGAAGTCACACAGAGGCGGAGGCTCCTAAATATTTATCGAGAAACAAGATTACATGTAACAATGAAAATGAGGAAACATTACATGACTTGTGCAATTTTCATTACTTACAAGCACCCCTCTAATGACGGCCTACTCTAGAGGGTCAAAAGCCCAATTTGCACACATCCAGTACCTACGCCTGTACGTCTTCTCCTTGTCACTCTTCTCCATTTTGCACGGGTCACCACAAAAGCACATGGGTGGTACCATACCGGCCGGGATGGGCAAACGAGTGTACCCGATAGCTAAATGAAACAATAATGACAACCAAATATATCGTATGAAAGGATCAAGATGTCCAAGAGGGGGGTGAATTGGACTTCTAATTTTGAAACTTGAAATTAAATCCTATCAAAGTAGTCCCAATTCACCCTAGTGCCTAAATAAGTGTGTCTAGAGTTCTACATGATACAAAAGGATTGCAATCTAGAGCCAAGCAAGCAATACTAGGAATGTAAATAGCGGAAAGTAAATGCGGAATGTAAGTGCGGAATGTAAAGAGAGCGAGGAGTCGCGACTCCCCCTTAGTCCTCGTTTGGTGCTCCTCGCAAGGCTTTGCTCTCGCGGGCTCCCCGCAAGGATCCCAGCCCCAAACCTCACAAGGAAAGGGGTTGGCAAAGTGGTTCTCGCAAGAACTAAGCTACCTCTTGACCTTCGCAAAGATCAAGCGCTCTCTTCGGGATGCTGTTCTCAACTCCGGAACAGTGAGCTCCAAACTGCGAACAATGCCTTCGCAAAGGCCTTCTTCCGCTTCTCCCGCAATCTCCAGAGAGCTCGCAGAAGGCACGACTCGTAAGCCGTCTAGGTGATCATGATCACCAAGAGTGACAAGCCATGGTCTTCACTTGATTCAACTTCTACTCAAGAAGTTATCTCTCTCTCAAGTCTCTTGCCCCAAAGCTCAAAGATTTGTGTGGAAATGGTGCTTGGGTGACCTTTGTGTGTGTGTAGGTGTTTCCTGGTCACAAAGGTATGAAATGGAGGGATTCCTTTAAATAGTGGCTAGCTCAAAAACTAGTCGTTAATGAATGAAAAACGTTTTCTGCGCGACCATCGGACGGTCCGATGAGTGTAATTTTCAAATCCCTAGTTTTCACGCCACTACCCAGAGACCATTAGACGGTCCGATGGTTGGACCATCGAATGGTCCGATGCATGAGGGAGCCCAAAACTCGCGGTGGCATACCTCCCTGTCCATCTAGTCCGATGGTGGGTTTTACCCTGTGACCAGCCTGGACACACTCCCTGTCTAATTAGTCCGATGGACCATCGGACGGTCTGATGGTGGGACCATTAGATGGTCCGACGGTCACTAAAATGCTGGTTTGGACTGTTTTGAATAGGAGTAAAGATTTAGGGAGTTTCTTTTGATCGTAACAGAAAAGGTGAGTGTGTTTATAGCACATTTTAAGTATATGAGCTTTAGGACAAAGATGCACTCGAAGTTGAGAGTAACTCTAGAGTGAAACGCATCAAGCTACTCACCTCGACCCCTCTTGATAGTACGGCTTATCTAGAAACTAGAAAAGAATCTCCAAGTGCCCTTCTTTTGGCTTTCCGACACTTAAAGCTATTGATCCTCGATCTTCACGCTAGATAGTCCCACCAACAAGCCGTCCATCATGAATATGAAAATTAGGGGTCTCTTTTGGTCAACCAATGAGCTCAATAATAAATATATCACCTTCATGTCATGAACTCATTAGTAACATAATTAAGTTGTCATTAATCACCAAAACCTCTACCTCTTAGGGTCATCGTTTCTCACAATCTCCCCCTTTTTGGCGACCGATGACAACATAGGAGTAGAGCTCAGAATATAAATGCAATTAAGTTCAAGGCTCAAACTAAAAGACATGAATGTAAATACATAGCCATCCACAATCAAAGGATCCTCAGGCATGGTGAAATTGAGTCATGCACAAAAACAAAATACCATGTCTGTGAGTCAACATCCAAAATAAACATCTGGAGGGGTCCTAGCTATACATCAAAAGAATAACTCACATAGCTCCCCCTAACTGCTAAACTCACTAGCTCTACTCCCTCCCCATAAAAGTAACTCTCCCACTTTGGCAACAAGCACTAAACAGGGAGTCCTAAGAGCTCGACAGAGGAGGAGCACCTAGAGGAGCTCCACGAGTAGCCACCAGAACGTAGTGACCACGAGCTCCACGAGTAGCCACCAGAACGTAGCGAGGCATCATCATCTGACTCTTCAGCTGCCTCATCAATTGCCCGCTCAACATCCGGATCTAGTGATCTGAGAGCTGCAGGGCGACAGAATCAGGAGCAAGGGCTGTCGTCGACAGAGAGGGCACAGTAGCATCAATCATCGAGCATGTCGTGGAGGCAGAGTGAAAGCTCGGCTCGGTCGACTGTGAGGTAGCGAGGGTGTCAGGGGCGGACACGAACGACTCTGGAGTGGACAGCACATGCTCTGACTGAGAAGAGACACCTGTGACCTGCGGCTGCCCGGAAGTCCGGAACTGAGAATCCTGAGCTGGAGGCACAGTGAAGGGCAGATCAGGAAGCGATGGAGGCAATGAGTCAAACTGCTGTGTACGTGTCGGTAACTGACTCATCTCCACCTGGTACGAGGTCCCTAGCAGCTCAGAGTATCGGAACTCGATTGGTGAGGTACTAAGCGAGCCGAAGGTGGTGAGGGGACTCTCGTGGCTCCTGTCAGTAGTAAGCAGTGGCTGAGACATAGAGGACAGCTGAGGAGCCTGAACCTACTGTCGTAGAGAGTCAAGACACCTCTAGGTATCAGTGCGAAGCTCAGCCATGAGGTGTGCACTGTCTCACGAATACGCGCCTGCGACTCTGTCTGCTGCTGCTGCATCTGAGCAAACCTATCATCGCTGCACTGCTGCTGCTGTAGGATGGTCTACTACATCTTCTGCTGCTACAGGATAAGTGCCTCAAAATGCTGGCCTCTGCATTGCTGCTGAACCATCATCGCATGAAGGATGCTTGCTATGTTGGTGGCGGTAGCGACCTGAGCAACCGTAACCTGAGGTGGAGGAGTACGTGAGCCACCCGCCTCATGATCATGTGAAAGAGGTGGTGGGTGCTGCGGTCTCTCATCATCAGTGGAGGTATCGTCCTCACTCTCCTCACAGGCAGCTGAGTCTCCACCTGGCTGTAGAACTGTCGCCGACCTCTGCTCCACTGGGGGTGCCTCTCTCACGGGATGTACCGACTGCGCACTCACCTTGTATACCTTGTAGTTTGTCTGCATGGTATGCTGGAACAAGGTGAAGTGCGGCGTCGGGCGCTGTGGATCATGTGCAATCATACTCAACATGTGAGAGATGTAGTGTGCATAGGAAAAACTCCTGTGCATCCTGTGTAGGATCGAGACGTGCGACTAGAGGGGGGGGGTGAATAGGAGCACTTGAAATCACAAAATCACAAACCCCCAAGTGAAACCAGAAACTAAGCACTGTCCACTGAACAGATACGTGCCTAGTAGCGCAAGGGTGCCGTCCACTGTGAGGATACGCACCAATGCAAGAAAGCTCAAGATCCGAACAAGAGTGACAGCGGAGCAACGGATTTTGCAATATCCGCCGCAAGACACTCACCACACCTAGGTGTGTCTCACTGACTTACAGTAAGCAAACAGAATGGTCTTAAGGGAGGAATGCGAAAATCCGCAGCAAAATCACAGCGGCAAACCAACCTGGGAAGAACACAGCAGCTCCCTGACATGACCGGACTGTCCGGTGCCCAACATCGGATTGTTCGGTGGGACCGGACTATCCGGTACCTGTTGTCGGACTGTCCGGTGGGCGCTGCCGGACTATCCGGTGGAACCGGACTGTCTGGTGGCCTCTGCCGGATGGTCCGGTAGGGTCGCAGAAAATATGATTTCAAATCATAACTTGATAAAACCTTGCCCAAACTTCACGAAATTTAGCTCAGGTTATCTAGACCCTATTTCAAAGTTATTCCCAACAGATCAACTCAAGGTAACCGCGGAATCAGCGGGAATTTCAGATCTTGTGAAATAGCCATTCTTGGGCAAGAAAGGGGAAAACACAAAAGAGGCTTGCTCGTGGCAATCCAGCAGGATTGAGATGAACTAAGTCATGATCTCCACGTCCTAGCAAGTCCAGAACATCAGCAAGGAAAGGGATTCAAGCTTGCCCAACAAAAACACCCAAAAAGGCAAGGATTGAACCCAAAAACCAAAGTGAGAGGGGGAGGAGAAGAACACAAGGTTGCTGCACGAATTTGCTTCGATTAAGTGCCCAAAATGGGTCTAAAGATCCAGCATACAAGCAGAAATTCTTCCCAAGCAACCACCCTCACCTTCCCTCAAGATTAGGAGGCTAAATCCTACTCTAACCTCTCTAACAATGGAGCTCCAAGCTTAAGGACGAAAATCACCAAGTGAAAACTAATCCTTGCAGCCAAGAGACCCTCTAATGACCTACACTGGACCTATTTATACCCGAGTGCTATTTAGACAGTTTTGCACTTAGGTCCCTACAGCTAGACAAACCCTAAGGACTCAAACGAAAGATTACAGGATATTTCGGGACGGACGACCACGATGGAGTCTTGATCTTCGTAAGTTCCACGCAATCCTTGGATGCTCTCCACGTGGCCAGTAGTCCAATCCGCGATCCGCCCCCGGTTTTGAAGTCAGAAACCGGGAAACTTTAGGAAGTCTCCGCCTGGGCCGGATTTGGCCCATCTTCTCTATCTTGGCGAGTGGTGGCCCAACTCACCAAGGCTTGGGTAGCTTGGGTGACGGTTTTGAGCCGAAGCCGCCAAAGCCTCCCTCGCACGCCTTCGCGCCACGCATTCGGGTTGGAGCACCGCGGTGGCGCCTGGCATCCCCTGTCCATCGGGGTAGCCTCGCAGTCCTTCGGAGGACTTACTCCTACCGTCGTCATGCCGCTCCTCCGTATACCGAACTCCCATGGCCGACAGACGTCGAGTGTGCCTCCAGTCCTTCGGAGGACTTCACTCTACCTCCAGTCCATCGGAGGGCCTCCTGTCCATCGGAGGTCTTGTGCCCAAGTCCTTTTGGGTCTTGCTACTGTTGACAATCACTCATCACTCCAGAGGCAATGGAGCCGGTCCATTGGTTCTCATCCTGATCCCATCTGTGATCACATCCTCCATCTCGGATATCAGAAAGTCCACAACACAGAACTGGATCCTCTGGACGAAAGCTCTGAGGATGTGCTGCTGAAGGTTCGTGAGACGCTCACGAGACCCCTTCTGTGGCAGTAAGGTCTTGGCCATAGCCCGGTGTAAGCTGTCAGCCATGAGAGTGAGCTCTATTGGGTGTCTCTCACGGTAGTGCTCCCTGAAGATCACACTGGCCTCCTCAAGTAACAGAGGGTTCCTCCTGACCTTGGAGCGTCGAGGGGACTCCAAACCACCGTAGACATCAGTGTGCAGCCTGTAGTCTGAGAGGGTGAGGCCTAGGAGCTCAGCTATCTCCTACGTAGAAAGGCTGAGACGCTGTCCCTGAAACATGAACTGAATATACTGTCAGCCTTGCTCAACGAACAGTGTGGCATAAAAGACTCTCAACCACTTCTCACTATACTTGTAGTGGTGTTCTAGCAACTCAGACAAGCCTGGAAGGTGTGAGAAGAAGGGGTAGATGTTTTGTCCAAGCACGGTCCCAATCCTCGGCAAGCTAAGCACTACATGGGGAAACATCCCCATCCCTGCACGCCTGTAGCTCTGGTAGAGAGAGGCCTGGACGAGAGTCCAGAACCTCCTGTCAACTCGAGTGTCTCTCTGAGCAGGAAACCATCTCTCAATAGTGACCAGATACCGAATCTTCTTTAGTCTCTCACCACTGTATCCCTGGTAATCAACTAGCTGTGCATTGCCCGTGAGAATTGGAGCTACGAGGTTGATCGGGAGCACAATCTCCTCCTCATCTGACCCACACTCTAGCTCCGCCTCTGACTCAGACTGAAGCTAACCAGAATGTGGCTTTGCCTGCTCGGTCGCTATCTATGCACTGGCTGCTGACTCAGCCTTTTTCTTGGCCTCTGCTTCCTACTTGGCTATAATCTCTGCAGCTGATGTTGCCCTGCCACTCGATCGCTGTGGTGCCTGCCGCTTAGGGGTTGGAAACTTTGTGCGTGCCTTGTACCCCTCAGGCGGCACGGTATCCACCTTCCCTCTGGGCCCTCTAGCCGTATGAGTAGGGTTCTGTCTCTCCCCAATGTGTATGCCCCCGCATGTTGGCTTTCCAATGCATCAAAAGCATAGGCCGCACTTTCGGCGGCCTCACGCTCATGCTCCTGCTGTGTACGCTTTCGCTTCTTGGTGGGCTCGGGTGCGAGCTCCTTGCCCTTGTCTTTCCTTTCTCGCACCATCTAAAATGTTCAAGAAGTAGTTAGGCACTAAGATTTAGATAAGTAGAGACATCGAGACAAGGTGAGACCTAAAGCATGAGATAGAGTCTACGAAAATGTAGCATGCCATGTTGATTTTCTAATCTAGAGGATTTTTAGTTAGAGTGCGTGACCATCTCACACTAAAACCAAAATTCTCGAGTCCATTAAGCACAATCAACATGTACATTGATTCCTTTGAGTGCCACTTGCTACAAATTCGAAGAGATTGAAACCCTAAGAATGCTCACCACGAAGATCGAAGGGAAAAGGCGCTGGAGATCGGGAAGAAGAGGGGCGACGACCCTGGGCAGCTAGGACACGGCGGAGGAAGGCGTGCGGAGGTAGGGGCAGCGGCGCACAGTGACAGAGAAGGGGGGCGATGTTGGTGGAGGCTAGCGGCATAGGACACGGCGACGCTTGGACGCAGGGTGGCGGCGCTGGAGGAGGCACGGCGGCGGCGATGCTGGAGGAGGTCGCGGTGGTGGCACACGGGCGTAGAAAGACGGTGGCTAGGGCACGGCCGCGGGCGACAGCGGATGAAGGAGAGGTGGGGCCCACGACTTAAACGCTAAAAACGGACTCACCCTAGCCCCGCATGGACCATCGGACGGTCCGATGGTTCGGTCCGATGGACCCTCGGACCAAATAGACAAAGTGGAAGAATGAAGCTCCAAAGACCATCGGACGGTCCGATGGAGCATCGGACGAAATAGGCAGAAAAGGAACCAGGGTGCAAGGAGGGCCATCGGATGGTCCGATGGTTGGACCATTGGACGGTCCGATGGTGGCAAAAGACACAGAAAGCGCTGATTTACTCCTTTTCTTGTCCAACTATTTGAATATTCTAATAAACACGAGTATGGACAGACCAAGGTGAAACCATCGCCCCTAAACCACTCAAAATATTTGCATTTTCACATGCTTTATATAGTTTTTGATTTTTCACGCATGAACTCCCCATTAAAGCAATTTGGTGATTAAAACCAAAAGAAATATATGGGTCTTTTCCTAGGACAGCTAGAGATGAAATTAATTCCTGTCCCGTGGGAACTTGACTCAATAGGCATGAAGAACAATGCCAGACCTTTAGTTTGATCTCTTTTCATGATTTGAGATGCTTGCACATGAAACAAGTCTCAATATCATCAAGAGTGCTCCTTTGTGACACTACCAGATGCAATGCAAGCTACCAACAATCATGGATAGGAATTTAAATATGCGTGCACATCTATATGACAAGGAATGCAGTGCATGCAAGAATTTAAATCTACACTTGCCATATTACTTCCCCTCGCAAGCTTCTTCAAGAGGAGCCATTCTACATGCCATGAGCGAAGCTTAGACCACCGGCTCATGCAAGACCCTCGCTCCTCTCTATCTTGTAGCGGTTAGGCAAGTGACTAGCATATACATATGAATGCAAATTATATGCCATGGCAACTTACATGACGTTCCTTGCATCTATCACGTTAAGCTCACTTCGAAATCTAACAAAGGTACTCTCATCTAATGGTTTCGTGAAGATGTCGACCAATTGCTCCCTAGTCCCCACATTTTGCAAGAGGATGTCTCCTTTCATGATGTGGCCCCTTATGAAGTGATGGCAGATATCTATGTGCTTAGTGCGAGAGTGTTGAATTGTGATGCCCCCGGCATCTCGAAAGTCTTAAAACGCGATTAGATTAGTGGTAGTCAAGGATTTGGCTTAATAATGTTTAGAGAAGAGCAACAACTAGGGTAGTAAATCACGAAGTCAAAATTTTTCAGTAAAATATGCAAAACCCCTGAGTGCACTTGTGACCTTAGTTCAAAATAAAATGTGATTTAGACCAAACTCTCTATAACAAACTTGTAGACAATTTTATGTAGATCAACTTTGTTATTGAGTGTGATAACATGCACAAAGGTTTAGGTAGAGTTTTAAGTCAGTTAATGAAAAAGCAGAAATCTGCCTAAACTTGATCGGTAAGGAAAATTCAAATTTCAAAGGAACAAAAGTCCCTATCATGCAAAACATCATATAAGAAAGTTGTAGATAATTAAAAACTACACAACATTGGTATAATACTTTTTCTCTGAAAATGAGCATAAAATAGACTTTAGGAATTTCTAAGTTTGTATTAAACCTTGGTCAAACTGGAGTCAGCAGGTTCAATTCAAATTTAATCATATTTAAACTTGGAATCTGATGTTTCTCCTTTTGACAAAGTTATAGATCTGGAAGAGTATAACAACTTTTGTATTTTGGGTTTTGTCAAATTCGGCCCCTAGGATGTTCAAAAACAACAATTTCTAAAACATGTCTCAGCAGTCAAACAGCATTTTTCAAATTTTCCAAAATTATTTTTCACCCTGCAGTCACTGACGAGTGGGGTCCACTCGTCAGCCCATCTCAGATCCGCGTGGGGACGACAGCTCCGTGGGTCCCACTTTGTCTCCTCATCCATTTCTCCATGGACTCGGTCCATAGATTCCTTCTATTTTCCCTTGCGCGGGTCCCGTCTGTCAGTGGCCCTTGGTCCAACGGACTCGATTCGCACCGCGACGCCCTTCTTCCTCCCTGCGCTGGCTCTCCCACGCGGCAGCGTCTTCTTGCCCGAGCACGCCACGCCGCCGGCCACGCGCCGCCCGCTGCCCGCGCCCGGCTAAAGGCTGTGGCCACGGCCTCCCCCTCGCTCTCAGCTCTCACTCCGGTCACTGCCCATCCACTCGCTCCCTTCATGTTCTTTCCCGTTCGCGCAAAGAAGCTCCATTGCCGCCCGCCATTACCGGCCGACGCCGCGAGCTCATGCCCCGTCCCCTACGCGCGTCCCCGCGAGCCACTGGAGCCATGCCGCTCTTCCCCTCCCTCTCCTCCACCGAATCCCCAAAGTCTAGGCCGCCGAAATCGCTCCACCACCGCGTATTTCATCGCCGGAGCTCCGTGCCCACGCATCACCGTCGCCGAGCTCCTCTGAGCCATTTCCCGTCGCCTAAGGTAGGGGGTAAGGTTCCCCTTGCTCTCCTCCCTCTCTTGGTGGCCGGAGTTGGGCTCCCTGAACCCCGCAGGGCCGGATTGGGGCCGCGCCATCGCCATGCCTCCTCCCTGCTCGAGGTTGAAGATGAGCAGGGAGGAAGAAGCCCTTTTTCCGTTTAGGCCCCCTGAAAATCTTTATTTTTATTGTTCCCCTTGCGTACTGTAACATGAGTCTAAAGATTCTTACGAAGCAGCCCCTGGAAATAAGGTTTAAATGCGTTTGAGTCCCTGGATCTACAGATTTTCGATTTAATGTGTTTTATTAGGCTGAAAACTTTGGAAATTCGTAATAAATCAAATAAAAATCAGAAAAATATAAACTTTGTTGCATTGTATTCCTATTAAATAGATCTATAGAATGGATATGATGGTTGAGTAGGAAAAGACCTTTTTGCCCCTGTTAATGTGCATGCATGAAAAACCTTAATAAATAGGAAATGTGGGTAAAATGAGCTTCAAAAATTATGAAATTTGGGCAAAAGCCTTGTGAACATGTGTAGGCTCTGTATAAATTTTGGTAGCCCTAGCATATACTGTTTAATTACTATTGTGCCCTTGTCTTGTAGTTAAGCATATATTTAATTTAAGAAAGATTTGCTATGGTGAAAAATGCTCCAAGTGACTTTAAGGGCTTGATATGAGCTCTAGGTTATGAACATGACTCATTGCTAGAGTAGGAAGTGGTGCATGTAAGGTTGTGACTCTGATTTGAAAATAGTGGAAATAATGCAATTTTACATAAATAATCGAAAATGTGAGACCAGAATATCTAATAAAAACCCCCACACTTATTATAGTAATCTTAAGGACTAAATAACTAATGCATGTTTTATCGGCTCACACCACCATGTTAGCTTTATGATTGATAACTTGATTTTTGTATAGGTTCTTGTGAAATTGCACATACACGATTGCTTCGGGTCCCTAAAAGTAGTATTAATGCTAGTGCCAGTCGGGAGGTTTTGGTTGAGCTAGTAATCCATTACCTGCGTAACTAGAGGTTTGCCTTATATTTTGCTTAACCAGTTGAATGCTTGATGATCGTGCATCTCATTCACTGTGTCATGCATAGCATTCATATAGCAACGTTTATTGCAGATACGTGATTGAGAAACAAGTACAGGAGCTACTTTAAGCAATGGTGTTCCAGAAGATCAAGTAAGCCCCAGACACGACCTGGAGAGCCCATCAGTCGTGTTTGGAAGGAGGAGTTGTCCAAGTGATCAAGGGGTTGCCTGGGGCAAAGCCTCACAACCCGGCAAACTAACCTAGCTTAGTTTGTTGGCTTGATAAAAATAAGCAAAGGTAGGCAGGACCATACTCAACCCAGCAAACAAATTATCTTGTTTCATTACGCATCCGCATTAGGAGTTGTATGAAAACAATTGCATTAGATCTCCTGGCCGCCCTGGCCCTAGCACCTATATATAGAGTTCGTAGGACGAGTTGCCTAGGCTCTGCTAGGTGCGAGTAGACACGAGTGAAAGGAGTCACTCGTCGCGTAGGTATTTTCCAAGGTTACAAAACTTTTACTATTGAGAAAGTAATACTATGCTCCTGATTTAAATGGAGACCGGGCGGAGAATAATTTTATTATGTGGTGTGCGTTTGGCTCCGCCCGAGTCGCATAAGGCCCGTTCGCTGTTCGCCTATTGGTCGGCATAACATTGCTAGAGTGCTTAACCGGGAAATGGGACCGGTAAAGTCTTTCCTGGGCTCGTCTGAAGCACAGAGACACGTTCCTACCCGCTGGTTGAGAGGAAGGTGGCCCGGGGGAGCTTGGTACTCATGACGGGGAGACCGAGATGTCGGCAGGCTCGTCATGGGGGCACAACCCGGGGGCTAGGCGGGAGTGAATCGAACTTGGGACGAGGCAGGTTAAGATTGGGACTATATGTGGGAACGCGATGGCTAGTAAGCATATACCCCTGGCATGATAGTTATTCCCGGGAATTAAAAATCGATTCGAATCGCTGATGCCCACCAGGTGTGGGAATGCCAATGCCTTTGACGTTCAACGTAGTAATTACTTAAACTCTCGGTGTTTAATACTCATGGTTTTTGGAATACCACATGTTTGAATTGAATTGTTTACATTACCGCAAGTTACAGTTATGTTGAAGGTTATACAAATGATGAAATCTTACTATTTATGCTACACATGTTACTGTTAAAACTAAAGGCTAAGGATCCACTTGCTAGTAAGCCGCTTTGCGTCAGCCGTAAGCCAATTCCATTAAGACCTACTGAGTAATTAGTACTCAGGGTTTGCCCCCACCTTTTGAGAACAGGTACAGGCGACATCTGGACAACTGCTTGGAGGAGGGTAGTACCGGTGGGCTCGGTGCTGCTCGCCTCGATCAACGGTGCGTGAAGGCTAGTAAAGTGTTTCTTTCTGCTGAGAGATGTTTTTCAAATTCGCTTCCGCTATCTGATTCAAACTTGCCTTTCGTATGGTAATATGTTGAAACTTATATTATTATTTCGAATCGGGTTGTAAAACAAGCTTATATATGCTATATTCAACTGCCTGAGATGATGTATCTGTTGTGGCTCCATTGAGGGCTGGATGTGTATGATGTCGGTTCCTCTGGGAAAAGGTAATATCGGGGGTCGAATGACTCTCGACGGACGACCGGGTTTAGTTCGGTCTAATCGCACTGCAAGCCAGAGGTGGCAGGTGTGCTTAGCCCGGATTAAATCGGCGGTTCCGCCACAGCTGGTATCAGAGCCGATCATACACAGACAACAGACATATCATCCAGTCTTGATTTGCAAACCTATTTTCGAAAACCCTTTTCGAAGTATTTGAAAAATGAGAGTATCGATATGCCCCTATTAAGGATGTTAGTGAAATACCAGGTGACATCGCTGACATTCTAACCTAGATAGAACTCATATGCATATTCGGCGCTTTGGGAAGCAACATTTTGGCCATAGCTATCCCCAGTACTGGCGGAGCGCTATTGGGATTTGCGGACTGTTGCGAACCCTGCATTCATGCTGATAGGGCAGAACTCTTTAAGGGGGGTGGTCACGCCATTGGAGTGTTTCGTGACCACTTTTCCTTCAACCAAAATTATAGCTAGATCTTGTTGGCCACCGTTTCTCTCCCCAGTAATTCCCCAGTACTGGAGGAACACTGGGTGTGTTGGGAGAAATGGCGCCACTACGTCGTCCACCAGACGTAGCTTAAAGAAAATCGTGGATGGCACTTTTAGGGTTAGAGTGGTAATGTTTGGTAATGGTATGATGTTGATCTGAGCATGCATTTTTCTGCAGGTACACTAACCACGTGCGAAATTAAGAACGAATAGAGAACGACTAGTTGCATTAGGGAGTGCCGTGCACATATGTCACCGAATACTCGCTAGATATATAATCATACATAGGGTGTGTGATGTGAGACCGATTAGGGCGAATCATGCATCATGACATCATGTCTTATCTCATGCATTGTTTTTGTTACTTAAGAGTGACTAGGAGCATATTGCGTTGAGTGTGTGTTACTATTGTATTAATACGTAGCTCAAAATACAAATAGAACTAGTAGAAATTAAGCAAACGACTCGACTAGTACGCTTAGGTTGTCGCAATTTTTCTACACTTCATTCATTCTAAATATGAAACGTCTAATAAATGCAGGTCAAATACAATAAATATGTCGATCGGTCCAAAAATCAAACCCGTCTCGAAGTTACCGATGCTACACACATTAGAAACATACCACAGCCTTGTGTCATCGTTTTGCGAAAAATCACTTATCAGCATATTTTCTAAACACGTAAACGCGGAAAACACTATGCCCACACCAAGTTTTCAAAACCCTTGAACTTACGGAAGCCTTGTTTTTCCTGCCACAGATGTCGCAGCCTTTTGACTTATGTCCTGATCACCTCGAGCCCACGAAGGCTAAAACAACAGCCCCTGCAAGTCTCAAGAAGAAGAGAAAAGTGGGAGAATCTTCTACTAATACGGCTTTAGTTCAACATCTGCGACCCGGCCTGGTTTTATTGAAGGGATTCGTCAAGCCTGAAGATCAAGTCAAGATAGTTCGTACATGTCGACAACTAGGTATTGGTCCAGGAGGATTCTATAGGCCTAGTTTCAAAAACGGAACCAAGATGAAGTTATGGATGATGTGTCTAGGGAAGAATTGGGATCCGACTACAGGTTTCTATGGGCCAACACGTCCATGCGATGGTGCCCAAATCCCTGCGATACCAGAAGCTTTCAAAACAATTGCTCAAACTGCAAATTCAACTGTAAGCGAATTTCCTCAGATCAATCCTGACATATGCATCATTAACTACTACAACAACGTCGGCAAGCTCGGACTCCATCAAGATAAGGATGAATCAGGAAGAGGCATCAACCAAGGTCTACCTATCATCTCAATCTCCCTAGGCGACACGGCAGAATTCCTGTTCAACGATACTCGAGACAAGGATGGAGCGACTAAGATCAACCTCGAATCCGGCGATGTTCTTATACTCGGTGGAAGATCAAGACTGCTATTCCATGGCATCTCTCATGTAAAGCCTAACACTGCACCGACATGGCTAAAAGAAGAAACTGGTCTTCGTCCAGGACGCATCAATCTCACGTTTAGGCAGTACTAGCTGGGTACCAATTAGTACGATAAAGTTTGGGACAAACTTATGTATCAGAAGGTTTTAACATTCGTGGATCAGAAAGACCTCGGGTGTCCGGCTCTATAGAGTCAACTTGTATCTCGTTCCTATGGTTAAATGTACACGTAGTCTTATAGTGATAGCACATGGAGCTTTGGTAACTTTTTCTTTAAAACCCTTGTCGTTCATGCACTTCGAACCCTTGTGATCAAAGAAATCCTAGTCTATTTGCACTGTATTTCACTATTCGTTAATTACTTGCTCCAAAACTTTGCAAATCAAGGAACTTCACTTACAATGGGATTTAAGCGCCCTAAGCTCTTATATCACATCGGACTTCCTCTTTATTTAACCAAAACCTTGTAGTGATCATGACTCTGTAGGTGGAATGATTGAGCCACCCTTGTTGTGATGTCTCCTTATGCAGTCTTGGATGCCTCGACGGGACCTAGAGTCCTATGTGTATGGCCGTCACATGGTTGTGCTACTAGGTTCGCGCTGGCATTAAGACATGCGAAGGCATGACATCGCTTCAATCGTGGAACATTCATAATCGGAGTTTATCATTTGATTGACCTCGAACCTTGCTACTCTTGATTTGTGGGGATGCTTGATTTCATTTCCACTGTCCTGTATAAATCATATCATTGCCTTGTTGCCCCTGCTTTTCCTGAGATGTAGGAGTAGCCAACCTCCACCCACTGCTTATCCACACCCTTTTCATTGCATCTGTGGAAGTGATCAGTCTCATTTCCACCATCTCATCACATTTTTCCATTGCCTTGTTTCACCTTGCCTTCTTAACCAATGGGGATGATCCGCCCGAACCCCACGACTTGTTCATATTAATTCATATCCATGTTGACCTTGCCTCTGAAGATTGGTGGGAACAGTCAACTTCGTTCTCACTAACTCCGTTGATATTTTCTATCCATTCGTTGAACCTTAATTCCCGAGGATGTACTTTACGAACATCCTCCACACTAGCTTTTGTCCTCAGCTAGTGCTCTCGTTTTATCGTCATTTATCTATGATTGGTTTTCTTCCTCTTAGAAAGGAGATTGCTAGCATTTTTTTTTCGCTAGTAAGAGCACGTCAGCTACTGCCATTTTCATGATCGATCATGACCAACGCTAAGAAATCGTACAGATCATCACTTTGTTTAGGCGAATACGGCCTATCTTCTCCCTCTTGTACATTTTTTTGTCCTAATGAGTAGAATGTGCTACGCTTCACCACATCTTACTCTTTGAAAACATATTAACTTGGAATTTTGTAGGTGGACACAGTCCCCATCAAATAGAATGAGTGTGTCTCTTAAAAACACATCCAAAGACAACCCTTTGAATCATAATGTTCTGCTTTGCTCGATCCCCGGCTGGGTACACTTTGTTTTCATCGTCTGGATAAATCAGATACTTACCGTGTTTCAAATATTAGTATCACAATCAGGAAATGACTCTATTCCTTTGCTTCAATCACAGTCACTTGCTCACTGACCACAGTCTCTTCATGGTTTGTTCATTCGCTCTCTTATATGGCACGACTCGTCAAGTATCATAGGGAAACCACCTGAGCCTAACTTAGAGGATGCTCTGTGACTACTTGTGTTAAAGAGGCACTAACCATTCACAAGCTAGTTGACAAAGCCAACAAGTGAAAAATTGGGATGTTACCATGTGCATTCGAAAAGGCACGAACCACGATGCCATACTCCTTACCATACGCGATAGGTAACACACCCGTACCTCACACAAATCTCGGGACGAGATTTCTTTAAGGGGGGTGGGTTGTGATGCCCCCGGCATCTCGAAAGTCTTAAAACGCGATTAGATTAGTGGTAGTCAAGGATTTGGCTTAATAATGTTTAGAGAAGAGCAACAACTAGGGTAGTAAATCACGAAGTCAAAATTTTTCAGTAAAATATGCAAAACCCCTGAGTGCACTTGTGACCTTAGTTCAAAATAAAATGTGATTTAGACCAAACTCTCTATAACAAACTTGTAGACAATTTTATGTAGATCAACTTTGTTATTGAGTGTGATAACATGCACAAAGGTTTAGGTAGAGTTTTAAGTCGGTTAATGAAAAAGCAGAAATCTGCCTAAACTTGATCGGTAAGGAAAATTCAAATTTCAAAGGAACAAAAGTCCCTATCATGCAAAACATCATATAAGAAAGTTGTAGATAATTAAAAACTACACAACATTGGTATAATACTTTTTCTCTGAAAATGAGCATAAAATAGACTTTAGGAATTTCTAAGTTTGTATTAAACCTTGGTCAAACTGGAGTCAGCAGGTTCAATTCAAATTTAATCATATTTAAACTTGGAATCTGATATTTCTCCTTTTGACAAAGTTATAGATCTGGAAGAGTAGAACAACTTTTGTATTTTGGGTTTTGTCAAATTCGGCCCCTAGGATGTTCAAAAACAACAATTTCTAAAACATGTCTCAGCAGTCAAACAGCATTTTTCAAATTTTCCAAAATTATTTTTCACCCTGCAGTCACTGACGAGTGGGGTCCACTCGTCAGCCCGTCTCAGATCCGCGTGGGGACGACAGCTCCGTGGGTCCCACTTTGTCTCCTCATCCATTTCTCCATGGACTCGGTCCATAGATTCCTTCTATTTTCCCTTGCGCGGGTCCCGTCTGTCAGTGGCCCATGGTCCAACGGACTCGATTCGCACCGCGACGCCCTTCTTCCTCCCTGCGCTGGCTCTCCCACGCGGCAGCGTCTTCTTGCCCGAGCACGCCACGCCGCCGGCCACGCGCCGCCCGCTGCCCGCGCCCGGCTAAAGGCTGTGGCCACGGCCTCCCCCTCGCTCTCAGCTCTCACTCCGGTCACTGCCCATCCACTCGCTCCCTTCATGTTCTTTCCCGTTCGCGCAAAGAAGCTCCATTGCCGCCCGCCATTACCGGCCGACGCCGCGAGCTCGTGCCCCGTCCCCTACGTGTGTCCCCGCGAGCCACTGGAGCCATGCCGCTCTTCCCCTCCCTCTCCTCCACCGAATCCCTAAAGTCTAGGCCGCCGAAATCGCTCCACCACCGCGTATTTCATCGCCGGAGCTCCTTGCCCGCGCATCACCGTCGCCGAGCTCCTCTGAGCCATTTCCCGTCGCCTAAGGTAGGGGGTAAGGTTCCCCTTGCTCTCCTCCCTCTCTTGGTGGCCGGAGTTGGGCTCCCTGAACCCCGCAGGGCCGGATTGGGGCCGCGCCATCGCCATGCCTCCTCCCTGCTCGAGGTTGAAGATGAGCAGGGAGGAAGAAGCCCTTTTTCCGTTTAGGCCCCCTGAAAATCTTTATTTTTATTGTTCCCCTTGCGTACTGTAACATGAGTCTAAAGATTCTTACAAAGCAGCCCCTGGAAATAAGGTTTAAATGCGTTTGAGTCCCTGGATCTACAGATTTTCGATTTAATGTGTTTTATTAGGCTGAAAACTTTGGAAATTCGTAATAAATCAAATAAAAATCAGAAAAATATAAACTTTGTTGCATTGTATTCCTATTAAATAGATCTATAGAATGGATATGATGGTTGAGTAGGAAAAGACCTTTTTGCCCCTGTTAATGTGCATGCATGAAAAACCTTAATAAATAGGAAATGTGGGTAAAATGAGCTTCAAAAATTATGAAATTTGGGCAAAAGCCTTGTGAACATGTGTAGGCTCTGTATAAATTTTGGTAGCCCTAGCATATACTGTTTAATTACTATTGTGCCCTTGTCTTGTAGTTAAGCATATATTTAATTTAAGAAAGATTTGCTATGGTGAAAAATGCTCCAAGTGACTTTAAGGGCTTGATATGAGCTCTAGGTTATGAACATGACTCATTGCTAGAGTAGGAAGTGGTGCATGTAAGGTTGTGACTCTGATTTGAAAATAGTGGAAATAATGCAATTTTACATAAATAATCGAAAATGTGAGACCAGAATATCTAATAAAAACCCCCACACTTATTATAGTAATCTTAAGGACTAAATAACTAATGCATGTTTTATCGGCTCACACCACCATGTTAGCTTTATGATTGATAACTTGATTTTTGTATAGGTTCTTGTGAAATTGCACATACACGATTGCTTCGGGTCCCTAAAAGTAGTATTAATGCTAGTGCCAGTCGGGAGGTTTTGGTTGAGCTAGTAATCCATTACCTGCGTAACTAGAGGTTTGCCTTATATTTTGCTTAACCAGTTGAATGCTTGATGATCGTGCATCTCATTCACTGTGTCATGCATAGCATTCATATAGCAACGTTTATTGCAGATACGTGATTGAGAAACAAGTACAGGAGCTACTTTAAGCAATGGTGTTCCAGAAGATCAAGTAAGCCCCAGACACGACCTGGAGAGCCCATCAGTCGTGTTTGGAAGGAGGAGTTGTCCAAGTGATCAAGGGGTTGCCTGGGGCAAAGCCTCACAACCCGGCAAACTAACCTAGCTTAGTTTGTTGGCTTGATAAAAATAAGCAAAGGTAGGCAGGACCATACTCAACCCAGCAAACAAATTATCTTGTTTCATTACGCATCCGCATTAGGAGTTGTATGAAAACAATTGCATTAGATCTCCTGGCCGCCCTGGCCCTAGCACCTATATATAGAGTTCGTAGGACGAGTTGCCTAGGCTCTGCTAGGTGCGAGTAGACACGAGTGAAAGGAGTCACTCGTCGCGTAGGTATTTTCCAAGGTTACAAAACTTTTACTATTGAGAAAGTAATACTATGCTCCTGATTTAAATGGAGACCGGGCGGAGAATAATTTTATTATGTGGTGTGCGTTTGGCTCCGCCCGAGTCGCATAAGGCCCGTTCGCTGTTCGCCTATTGGTCGGCATAACATTGCTAGAGTGCTTAACCGGGAAATGGGACCGGTAAAGTCTTTCCTGGGCTCGTCTGAAGCACAGAGACACGTTCCTACCCGCTGGTTGAGAGGAAGGTGGCCCGGGGGAGCTTGGTACTCATGACGGGGAGACCGAGATGTCGGCAGGCTCGTCATGGGGGCACAACCCGGGGGCTAGGCGGGAGTGAATCGAACTTGGGACGAGGCAGGTTAAGATTGGGACTATATGTGGGAACGCGATGGCTAGTAAGCATATACCCCTGGCATGATAGTTATTCCCGGGAATTAAAAATCGATTCGAATCGCTGATGCCCACCAGGTGTGGGAATGCCAATGCCTTTGACGTTCAACGTAGTAATTACTTAAACTCTCGGTGTTTAATACTCATGGTTTTTGGAATACCACATGTTTGAATTGAATTGTTTACATTACCGCAAGTTACAGTTATGTTGAAGGTTATACAAATGATGAAATCTTACTATTTATGCTACACATGTTACTGTTAAAACTAAAGGCTAAGGATCCACTTGCTAGTAAGCCGCTTTGCGTCAGCCGTAAGCCAATTCCATTAAGACCTACTGAGTAATTAGTACTCAGGGTTTGCCCCCACCTTTTGAGAACAGGTACAGGCGACATCTGGACAACTGCTTGGAGGAGGGTAGTACCGGTGGGCTCGGTGCTGCTCGCCTCGATCAACGGTGCGTGAAGGCTAGTAAAGTGTTTCTTTCTGCTGAGAGATGTTTTTCAAATTCGCTTCCGCTATCTGATTCAAACTTGCCTTTCGTATGGTAATATGTTGAAACTTATATTATTATTTCGAATCGGGTTGTAAAACAAGCTTATATATGCTATATTCAACTGCCTGAGATGATGTATCTGTTGTGGCTCCATTGAGGGCTGGATGTGTATGATGTCGGTTCCTCTGGGAAAAGGTAATATCGGGGGTCGAATGACTCTCGACGGACGACCGGGTTTAGTTCGGTCTAATCGCACTGCAAGCCAGAGGTGGCAGGTGTGCTTAGCCCGGATTAAATCGGCGGTTCCGCCACATGAATGGGGTTATTGGCAAGCTTAACGGCGCTCTCGTTGTCACAAAGGAGAGGTACCCTACCAAGCTTCCGTTTGCTTCATATATAGAATTTGAGCACAAGAAGACCCAGCCGCTATATACTTTGCCTCCGCAGTGGACAAGGACACACGGTTCTGCTTCTTGGAAGACCAAGAAATAAGCGATCGCCCTAGCAAGTAGCAATCCCTGGACGTACTTTTGTGCTCAACTCGACATCCGGCAAAGTCCGAATCCGAGTAGCCCAAAAGCTCAAGACTGGCACCCTTGGGGTACCACAAGCCTAAGCTAGGGGTGTGCTTGAGATACCGAAGAATCCTTTTCACCGCGGAAAGGTGTGATTCTTTGGGATCGGCTTGGAAACGAGCACACAAGCACATGCTAAACAAGATATCCGGCATAAAAGCACATAAATACAACAACGAACCTATCATGGACCGGTTGAGGGTTTGGTCCACTTTGATGCCGCTTTTGTCGGTGTCGAGATGTGCATTGGATGCCATGGGAGTACTAATTGGCTTGCAATCATCCATCTTGAATCTCTTGAGTAGATCTTTGGTATACTTTTCTTGATAGATGAATGTCCCTTCCTTCAGTTGCTTGATTTGAAATCCAAGGAAGAAGGTAAGCTCACCAATCATAGACATCTCGAACTCTTTTGCCATCATATTGCCGAAATCTTTGCAAAATTCTTCATTTGTTGAGCCAAAAATAATGTCATCAACATACACTTGACAAATGAAGAGATCATCATCCATCTTCTTGGCGAATAAGGTGGTGTCAACTCAATCAATCTTGAACCCTTTTTCTATAAGGAAGTCACTAAGCCTCTCATACCAAGCTCTAGGTGCTTGCTTCAATCCATAGAGAGCTTTAGACAACCTATACACATGATTGGGGTTGTTGGGGTCTTCAAAACTGAGTGGTTGCTCAACATACACTAGCTCACTGATGTAGCCATTGAGAAATGCACTCTTCACATCCATTTGATAAAGCTTCATGTCATGATGGGATGCGTAAGCTAGTAAGAACCGAATAGCCTCTAATCATGCAACTGGTGCAAAGGTTTCTCCAAAGTCAATTCCTTCAATTTGAGAGTAACCTTTTGCCACTAATCTTGCCTTGTTTCTCACAATGTTGCCTTCATCATCTTGCTTGTTTTCAAACACCCACTTGGTTCCAATCACTCTAGCACCTTTGGGTCTAGCTTCAAGTGTTCAAACTTCATTTCTTGTGAAATTGTTGAGCTCTTCATGCATTGCATTTACCCAATCCGGATCACTCAAAGTTTGATCCACATTCATCGGCTCTATGCTAGAGATAAATGAGTAGGCTTGACAAAATGAGGCAATGTTGTGAGATCTTTTTGTGACTCCTCTTGATGCACTACCAATTATGAGATCTTGTGGATGTGCGCTTGTAAGTTGACTTCTCCTTTGAGGTACCACTTGAGGTACTTGTACTGGTGCATCAACATCTTGAGCTAGTTCTTCAACTTGCTCTTGTGGTACATGAACATCTTCATTAGGAAGTGGCTCATCTTGTTCACTACCAATTTGATGTGCTGTTGACGTGGATGGTTGATCGACAATTTTCACTTCATCTTCATCGTCTTTTGGCTTGATGTCACCGATTGGCATATTTTTCATGGCCTCTACAAGTAGTTCCTCATCTATATCCACAACATCAACATGTGCTCCTTGGGAGCCATTAGATTCATCAAATTCCACATCATATGTCTCTTCAACCATGCCGGTGGCATTGTTGAATACGCGGTATGCTTTGGACATTGATGAGTAACCAAGTAAGAAACCAATATCACAATCTTTTTGGAACTTACCCAAGTGTTGGCGCTTCTTGTAGATATAACATTTGCAACCAAACACCCAAAAATATGAGATATTGGGTTTTCTTCCGTTGAGCAATTCATATGGAGTCTTGTCAAGAAGGCGGTGAGGAAATAACCGATTGGAAGCATAGCAAGCGGTATTGATGGCTTCGACCCAAAACTTCTCAATTGTACTATACTCATCAAGCATTGATCTTGCAAGGGTATTGAGTGTTCTATTCTTCCTCTCCACTACACCATTTTGTTGAGGAGTGTAGGTAGCGGAGAACTCATGTTTGATTCCAACTTCATCACAATATTCTTCAATATAAGTGTTGTCAAACTCTCTTCCATTGTCACTTCTAGTCTTCACAATTGAAGTGTTGAATTCATTTTGAGCTCTCTTGGCAAACTTGCTAAAGATATGTGCCACCTCGGTTTTGTTCTCAAGAAAGAAAACCCATGTGTATCTTGAGAAATCATCAACAATCACAAAACCATAGTTGTTGCCAGCAATGCTTGTATATGTGGTTGGACCAAAGAGATCCATGTGAAGTAGTTCTAGTGGCCTTGAGGTGGACATGAAAGTCTTGCTTGGATGAGTGTTTGCAACTTGTTTGCCGGCTTGATAAGCACTACACAATTTGTCCTTCTCAAATGTGATATCCTATAAACCATGGACCAAATCCTTCTTCATCAACTTTTTGAGTGTGCTCATTCCAACATGAGCAAGCCTTCTATGCCATAACCAACCCTTTGAGTTCTTAGAGAACAAACATGCTTGCAAATTGGCCTTCTTAGAGTTGAAGTTAACAAGATATAGATTGTTGTACCGGAATCCCTTGAAGACTTCTTCACCACCATCAATTTTGCTCACAATCACTTCATTTGGCTTTAATTGGCATTGAAAACCCAAATCACACCATTGACCAACCGACAAGAGATTGAAGTTCAAGGAATCAACTAGAAGCACATTTGATATTGAGTATTCACTTGATATGTCAATCTTCCCCAATCTTTCAACCTTGCCTTTGGAGTTGTCACCAAAAGTGATCTTGTCATAATCCTCCACATTTCCACTAAGTGAGGTGAACATCCGGGAATCACCGGTCATATGTTGAGTGCATCCACTATCCATTACCCAATGTGATCCACCAGTCTTGTAGTTCACCTACACACAAGCAAATTAAGCTTGATACTTGGGCACCTATCTAAGAATCGATGCAATCTTCGGTTTAGGTGACCATTTTGCATTTGGGTTAGGAATCTTGGGAATGAGTACTTTTGGTACCCATAGCTTCTTTGGCCTAGACTCATCCTTCTTTCCCATGAATCTTGCCTTTACTTGACCATGTGAGTTTCTTTGAAGGACATAGTGTGCACCAAATGCTTCGGCCCTTAATTGATTGAAGATTGGCTTCTTGGGTGGTGCATTGCACTCAAACATGAAGTGACCCTCGGTCATACACTCGGTGCACCACTTTGCCGGCTTGCATGTATCCTTGAGTGGTGGATAACCAAGCCCTTCCTTCTCAAAGTGTACGGATTGATAGGATAGCATCTCACAAAACTTCATTTGTCCGGTTAGCAATTGATTATAACTGGATTGTATACTTTTCACTTCTAGCTTGAGCTTCTCATTTTCATCTTTGAGCTTGATGAGAACATTTGCTTCTTTCTCTATTGGACCCTTGCTCTTGCATTTTGCACAACATTTTGCATTGGGAGATTCACTGTTGTTGCTCTTGATTTTCTCTAGCTCAATCACTAGCTTCTCATGCTCACTTTTGGGCACACATGTTTTCTCACAAGATTTGATGTCATTGGGAGATTCATCAATCTTATGAATTGAGTTGATAGCTTGAAGATTTGCTTCTAAATCTTTTCTAACATCATCAAGTTCAACACTATGAAGTTACAAGAGACGATGTCTTGTGTTAAGCACTTCATGTTTTGTTGTCAATTCATTGTAGCATTTGGTGACTTCTTCAAGTGTCTCATTAAGCTCTTTGATTTCTTGTGTTCACTTCTTGATCATGTTGTACCCATTGTCAAGGGCTTCTTTTTCTTTGACTAGTTGTTTGTTGCTTGATGTGAGCTTTTCGTTTGCTTCTTCAAGACTATCAATTTCCTTTTGCATTTCATCTAACTTGCCATGATCATAGCTTGACACTAACTCATTGCACTTGCTCATGAGGCTCTTCTTCTCAACTTTGGTCTTGTCAAGCTTTGCACTTAACTTGCTAATTGCTATGTTTTGTTCTTGAACTAAGCTAGCAAGTTCATCATAGGAAGGCACATCATCATCATCATCAAAGGAGTCATCGAAGGTCATTACCTTATCATTCTTGGCCATAAGGCATAGATGTTGAGTGGAAGGAGAGGATGATGAGGCCGGTGGCTGTGTTGATGTGGTAGCAATAGCAAGTGCCACGACCACTTCATCATCACTATCACTTGCATCGGATGAAGAGTTGCTTGATGTGTTTTGATCCGTCATCCACTCTCCAATGTATGCTTTACCCTTCTTCTTGAAGAACTTTTTCTTGAATTGCTTGGGGGCCTTCTTCTTATTTTTCTTCTCGTCATCAATTGAGTCATTCTTATGATGCTTCTTCTCCTTCTTCTTCTTATTCTTCTTGTCACGGCATTGGAAGGAGAGATGGCCAAGCTTGCCACAATAGTAGCACTCCGTTTCTTCAAGCTTCTTCTTGGATGGAAAGAACTTCTTTTTGCTTGAGGAGTACTTGATACCCTTCTTGTCAAGGCGTCCCAAGGCACTAGTGACTTTGCAGACAAGTAGTGCGACTTCTTCTTCACTGTCATCCTCTTCTTGCTCGTCATCTTCCTTGTTGTCCACGACAATGATTTTCTTGGAGGTGGACTTCTTCTCTTTAGATGAGCTTGCCTTGAAGGCAATGTCTTTTGTGGCAGAACCGCCCAGATTAACCCAGATTTAGTGCTCAAAAACCAGATCCGGACTAACCTCGGTAGTCCCTCAGGATATAGGTATCCTGACTTGGCCTTCCCATCCGGATCGAGCTTGATTTTGGGGCGACTCTCGAAGGAGTCCACAGGTTACAACATACACATCACATTTATTACACAAGTTAAAATATTACACATAAGGTTTGGTACTTATTACATTCCGGCTGATAAGTTCTTCAGCCATTTAAACAAAAGTAGCATAGTTCCCATGTTCCTTCAACTCACGCACACATCTAACTGCTTCAAAAGTAGCCAAGCTTAGATCAGAAGAAAGGAGGATTCAGATAAGGGTCCCATTCAAACCACGTGTAAACTGTACCTGAAAAAGCATAGGCAAGAAGCCTGAGTACTAGTTAGCTTTTAGAATTTAGTTCACCCTTTTAGTTATTACCTGATCATACTAAGTTATTCCTATTCTACTAACCCACCAGGATCCACTAAGACAAAAATGTTGTCAAACATTCATCATTAACAAGATCAATTCTCTTACTACGATGTTGGTCGCGATCAGGCAGCTTACAACTGGCAAGCCACAGACGATTCGAATCGGTTTTCCTCCTCTCGAGAGGGATACTCAAACACCCGTCATATGTGTGTACACCGACCCCACATACGACAACCCAACATCCAGTGCCACCTAGCCGGAACCATCCTCACCGAACCCGGGTGTCAGTCCTTCGACACCCGCCCAACCTCCTTCCAGTTGGTCTCGTCTAGTTCCGCGCTTAGGTACAACAGGACGAAAGGCTTACCGGAGCCCGTTAAGGACGGCAAGTGAATGAGGCGCGTTCGGCCCAACCAGGCCACACATCGGACGGCCTTATGCGACACAGGCAGGATCAGGGTCCATAGCAAATAATCATAACATGTAAAGTACGAAAGCGAAACTGATCCCGCCGCATGCCTGTCAATTTATTAGCCATCTTCTTATTCTTAACCAAAAATTTGCGGTAAAAGATTTCCTTCCTAGGCTTTTGCCACCTAAGCCATCTACTGAGCATAGGATTATATGCTGGGTAATGAGTCATCATGCTCTAGGGTTTCAATCAATTCCTAACTCTAATGCACAGGCATAACTCTGATTTAAATTAAGCATTTAAGAAAACTGGGTAATGCACCGGGGCTTGCCTTGAGTCACAGGATCGGCCTCTGTCGGTGACTCGAAGTCTCCTCCTGCAGGTATGAAGGATGCCTCGGTCGCACCGGCTTCCGGATTTTCCGTTGCAGTGGAAGACTCTTCAACTGGAAGCGGTGGGACCAACGTGTCTAAGTTGATGACATGCAAGAGTTTTAAAATATGAGGATGATCAACCTGTTGAAAAAGTAAAAAGTACCATTTTCTAAAGAAAAAGGGTGGTTGGGGTTAAACATGGATATTTTTTTTGAATGAAGATGATTGTCCTAAGCTTTAAATGAATTACCAGGTATTTTTAATTATTTTTAAATAATTTTTAAAGCTTAAATGAATTTTCTAAGAATTTTTGAATAATAAAAATGGATTTTTGAATTAATTTTCTATTTTTAATGCTCTTTATGAATTTTTCTGCATTTTTAAATAAAGGCTAAATTTTAAAATATATAAACTCTAATTTACTTTCTTTTTAGAATTACTAAATTATTTATATGAATTAATAAATAATTTTTCTAATTAAAATAAACATAATACATTAAAGCAAAATAGATAAACAATTTAAATTTAAAAGGAAAAAGAAAAACAGAATTACTGTTGAAATTCGGCCCAGCCCACAAAAAGAAGAAAGCAGAAAGTTCTAATTTCCCCCTCCAAAAATCGTCTGGGTTCCCCTTTCGGCCTGGCCCGGCCCGGAGTGGGCCGTCGGCCTGCCTCACCTGAAGCGCGGCCCAGCCGAAGCCTTTCGGCTCGGCCCAACCGGCGCGCGGTCTGGCAGGCCGGCCTGCCACGCGGGCGGCCCAGCTGGGCTGGCGGCCGCGGCGCCATGCGGGCTCCGAGCTCTGGCGAGCTCGGGCCGGCGCTCGGCGTGGCACAGAGGGGGAGGAGTGGGGTGGGGGCGTGCTTACCGGCGCGGGGTCGCGGCGGTGACGGCGACGGAGACGGCAGTGACTGCGCGGGGCTGGGGGCACGGCGCGGCGCGGAAGAAGACCCGCCCCCCCCCCCCGCGGTCCCACCTGTCAGCGCCGCCTGACAGGGGCGCGGGTGGCGGGTGGGCTGGCCGCCACACGGGCCGCCGCCCCCGGCTGGGCTTCGCCCAGCGGGCGCGTGGCCGCGGGCTGGCCAGCCGGCCCGCGGGGCTTTCCCCTCGTTTTCTCTTTTTTTTTTTTACTTTTACCCTTTTTATTTTTAACCCTATATTTTGACATTTTTCGACAAGGGTCCAAATACAAAAGTGAAAGGGCTTAATTTAAACTACCCTTTCACATTTTTGCCCCTGGAAATCACCAAATTTTTAAAAAGGCCTCAAATTTAAATTTGAATCAAATTTTTGAAAGAAAATTAGGGTAAATTGCAAATGCACTTAAGTATTTAAAATACGGAGTATTACAGCCCTCCCCCCTTAAGAAAATCTCGTCCTGAGATTTAAAAGCAACTAGGGGGTAGGAAGGAAACATTTTGAAACGAGGAAAGGACTTACTAGCTTGGCCTTTCTGAAACTGTTGCCAGAAGTCCGGATATTCCTTTTGTAGGAGTTGTACAGGCTCCCAAGTAGCCTCTTCTGAGGTATGATGTCGCCACTGTACCTTATAAAACTTGATCGACCGTCGGCGGGTAGCTCTCTCTTTAACATCCAAAATCTTACTGGGGTACTCCTTGTATGCTAGATTGGGCTCCACTTGTAATTCTGTGTGATCTACCTCTTCTGAAGGTATCCTCAGGCATTTCTTAAGTTGAGACACATGAAACACATTGTGGACTGCTGCCAAGTGAGGGGGTAGTTCGATTCGATAAGCCACTGGACCGCACCTCTCGATAATTGGAAAAGGTCCAATATACCGAGGGGCTAACTTACCAATGACACCGAATCGATGAACTCCCTTCATCGGGGACACCTTAAGGTATACCCAATTCCCTATTTCAAACACCAAAGGTCTTCTTCGTTTATCCGCATAGCTTTGCTGGCGAGCTTGTGCAGCTTTCAACTTAGCTTGGAAAAACCGGACTTGCTTCTCATCATTCATTACTAACTCAGGGCTGAAAGTTACTCTTTCTCCTGGTTCCGACCAATTCAACGGAGTTCGGCATCACCGTCCATAAAGAGCTTCGAAAGGAGCCATCTCTAAGCTCTTTTGATAACTGTTATTATAGGTGAACTCCGCTAAGGGTAAACAGGATTCCCAATCGGAACCATAAGTCAATGCACATGCTCGAAGCATATCCTCCAAGATCTGATTAATTCTCTCCACTTGGCCACTGGTTTGAGGATGGTATGCCGAGCTATGAATGAGGGTAGTACATAAAGCTGTTTGCAACTGTTCCCAAAAGCGGGCAACAAACTGCGGACCGCGATCGGAAACAATAGTTTTAGGTACCCCATGTAATGCTACTATGCGTTGTAAGTATAACTCTGCTAGTTGTGGGACTGAGTTCTGTATATTCACAGGAATAAAGTGGGCTGTCTTGGTTAACCGGTCCACAATCACCCAAATAGAATCCTTCTTCCTGCGAGTTTTAGGTAAACCCATAATGAAATCCATGTGGATATCTTCCCACTTCCAACTTGGAACTCGCAACGGTTGTAAGGGTCCTGCGGGTCGTAAATGATCCGCCTTTATTCTTTGGCATACATCACATTCCGACACATATCTTCCTATTTCTCTTTTCATTCGGGTCCACCAGAAACGTTGCTTTAAATCTTGATACATCTTGGTACTGCCCGGGTGAATAGTGTAACGTGAGGTATGAGCCTCTTCCATAATCTTCCTTCTAAGATCGGTGTTTTTGGGCACTACCAGACGATTTTTAAACCAGAGTACATCTCCTTCTTTAACCTCGAAAGGTAACTCCTCGCCTTCAGCAAGCCTTCGCTTTAAATGTTGGACTCCTTTGTCTTCCTTTTGAGCTTGAATCACTTGGTCCTTAAGAGTGGGTTCCAGTTGAAGAGCCATCCTGGCTCCAGGTTGTATCATTTCTAAGTTCATCTTTTCCATTTGCTCACAAAGGGATTCGGTGGCAGGAGATAAGGTAAGACAGTGGCAATGAGCCTTACGACTCAGAGCGTCTGCAACCACATTGGCCTTTCTAGGATGATAATGGATTTCCAGATCATAATCCTTGATCAATTCCAACCAGCGGCGTTGCCGCATATTTAACTCACTTTGAGTAAATATGTACTTTAAACTTTTATGATCCGTATAGATATGACAAGTGTTCCCTAGTAGATAGTGGTGCCAAATTTTTAAGGCATGCACCACTGCTGCTAGTTTCAGATCATGGGTGGGGTAGTTTTCTTCATGTTTCTTCAACTGACGGGATGCATAAGCTATGACTTTTCTTTCTTGCATTAACACACATCCCAATCCAATGCCCGAAGCGTCACAGTATACTTCAAAAGGTTTGGTGACGTCCGGCTGGATTAATACCGAGGTAGAAGTAAGTAATTTCTTTAAGCTTTGGAAAGCCCGATCACACTCGGGTTCCCAAACAAACTTCACATTCTTCTGTAACAGCTTGGTCATGGGCTTGGCTATTCTCGAAAAGTCCTGAATGAAACAACGATAATAGCCCGCCAAGCCTAGAAAACTTCTAACTTCAGTAACAGTGCTTGGGGTTTTCCAGTGTAAAACCTCTTCTATCTTCTCGGGATCAACTTCTATCCCCTCGCCAGAAAGGATATGACCCAAAAAGGTGATTTTATTCAGCCAAAAGGCACATTTACTGAACTTGGCATATAGCTTATGTTCCCTCAACCGAGATAACACCACGTGCAAATGATGTTCATGTTCTTCCTTGGACTTAGAGTAGATCAAAATATCATCGATAAAGACCACTACAAATTTATCCAACTCCGGCATAAAGATGGAGTTCATCAGGTACATAAAATATGCCGGGGCATTGGTTAGCCCGAAGGACATTACCAGATACTCATAAAGACCATATCTGGTAGAGAAGGCAGTTTTGGGTATATCTTCCTTTTTGACTTTAATCTGGTGATACCCTGATCTCAGATCGATCTTTGAGAAGATCTTGGCTCCTAATAACTGATCAAACAACACATCAATCCGGGGGAGGGGATATTTGTTCTTAATGGTTACCGCATTGAGAGGGCGGTAATCCACACACATTCTTAAAGATTTGTCCTTCTTTTTCTCTACAAAAAGAGCTGGGCAACCCCAAGAGGAGGTACTGGGACGGATAAAACCCTTTTTAAGAAGGTCTTCAAGCTGTATTTTCATTTCAGCCATATCTCGCGGAGCTATTTTATATGGTTTCCGGTAAATGGGAGCCGTGCCCGGGACTAGCGCTATGGAGAACTCAATTTCTCTATCTGGGGGTAGTCCCGGAAGATCTTCGGGAAACACATCTGGAAAATCCCGTACCACCGGGATCGCTGCTATTTCAGGGCTGACAACTGTATTTACTACTGGCACCTCTTTTTCTATTTGGGAAAGCGACACTTGCACCAGGGTATTATCGGAAGAAATAACCCGTATGGTGCGAGGAGTGATATCCATAACGGCTTGATGAGCATTCATCCAGTTCATCCCCAGGATGACTGGTATGCCATGCCCTGGTAACACAATGGGTTGGATCTTGAAAAATTTTCCACCCAACTCCAATTGCAAGTCCCTAACCACTTGGTTAGTTAGCAATTGTTGACCGGGAGCCGTGATAAGGTACCCTTGTTTAACGGGGAATACAGAAAAACCCCGACGATATCCATATGCATGACTGATAAAAGTATGTGATGCTCCCGTATCAAATAAAACTTGAGTAGGCAGATCATTGATTGGAAACGTTCCAGTCATGACTGCTTCTCCTTCTAGCAATTCTTCCATCTGCATAAAATGTACCTTGCCCACTTTCGGGGCAGGGCCCTTCTTCTTAAAGTTATTTTGAGGGTTCCCACTGGAAGTTGGGGCAGATGGACGGAACCCTTGACCTTGACGCGGATACGGGCAGTCCTTTGCGAAATGATTAGGTCGTCCACAATTATAACAGGTATAGCCCGGCATTGAAGTACGAGGAGCAGGAGGACCAAGAGCCAAAGGACGAGGGGGCTGTGACTGTGGCCTCATCATCCATTGTCGTGGGGGTTGATTCGGCGGAGGAGCTGACCGAACCATCCACGAGGGACGAGGAGCGGAAAAAGCATACCTTGGTGGTTGATAAGCCACCCATGGCCGGCTGCTAGCTCCCTCAGTGTCTCTCTTACGTTTCTTTTCTTCTCCATACACCCAGAGTCCCTCTTCCAACTGGATAGCAGCATTCACCATCTGATGGAAACTGGGGTAGGACATATTCATTATTGCCCTCATACGAGGAGATTATCCTCGTGAAAAGTACATCCTTTTTGATTCGTCCCCAGTAACCAGGGCAGGAGCATATTGAGCTAGATGGTTGAAGGCTTGAAGATACTCCAGGACTGTTTTATTACCTTGTTGCAGGCTCAAAAACTCCTGCATTTTCATTTCTACAAGACCTTCAGGGATGTGATGGTCCTCGAAGGCCTTGCGGAAGTCTTGCCAAGTAATCTGTTGATTGGGCTGCAAAGAAGCTTGATATGTTGCCCACCAAGCTCCAGCGGTGCCTTGCAACTTTCGAGCAGTAAACATAACTTTTTGCTGATCTGAAAGATTTGGCAAGAGTTCAAACATACTCTCTATAGTCCGCATCCAATGTTTGGCATCCATTGGATCTGGTGCAGACTGAAAGATTGGTGGATGGAGAGCTTCGAAATCTAGAAAAGTCACTCCAGCCTCTCGCCCACGGCGTGGATTATCTTGCATAAAATGATGCTGAGCAAGCTGATTTTGAGCTAAGAGCTCAATTAAACGATCATGACGATTTAAAACATCAGCCATGGTAGGATGAGCTGGGGGTGGTGGAGGAAGTTCATCAGAATGATCGCCCGACATCTGCGGAGCATAGAGTGGAAACAACTGTAAGCTTACTATTACGTGGACAGCTGGGAAGAGACATATACAAAGGATCTACATTCTTTTATTGAAAATAAAGGCACACAAAATATTTTACATAACAGCTTCAAGCCACCCTTAGCTACTACTATCATACAACCATATTGTCCCTACTGGGTTATTCGAACAACAACACATGCGGACAACTGTTTTACAAAAATTTTACAAAAATTTTACAAAAAGTACAACTTCCAACACCCCAAACACCGAACCCACAACAACTCTTCCTTCAAGCACTGCTCTGGCCCACTGAATTTTCACCCGCATCTGAATCGTACCCTGTAACAGGAACAGGGGCAGGTGGTCCAACGGAACCGGAAACAATCCCTGAGGATCCCTGAGTAGCCCCTGAACCCTCAGGGACTAACTCCATGGGCTCCTCCTCTGAAGAACTCTCTTCTAACTCTGCCTGAAGCTGATCATTTTGCAGTTGTAATGCAATCACCTGCTCATTAAGGTTGTCTATAATGGTGTGGTCAAGCTCGATGTGTGTGGTTTGATCCTGAATGGTCAAGTTAGCAGTATGCAACTGATCCCTTAAGTCTCTCATGGTACGTTGGTCCTCGTATTGACGAAGACCCAAACTAATGATCTCAGAGGTATCCCTATGCTGTTGTTCTCACATGTGCTCATTCTGGGCCCTTAATCCTAAGAAACCCTCTCTGATACTTGCATAGGTTTGGTGTCGTTGATCATAAAGATCCGCCAACTGGGAAGTGTAGTGGACTTGCTCACGCATCTGGCGCCTTCGCAAGTCTTGAGCACTACGGTTCAGATTCCTCAACCTCCTTTCCCACTCCGGCTGAGCTCGGTCATTAGGAGGAAGAAACATGACTTCAGACCCTTCCAACTCACCCAGATGCCTCGTACATTAGCCATCTTCTTATTCTTAACCAAAAATTTGCGGTAAAAGATTTCCTTCCTAGGCTTTTGCCACCTAAGCCATCTACTGAGCATAGGATTATATGCTGGGTAATGAGTCATCATGCTCTAGGGTTTCAATCAATTCCTAACTCTAATGCACAGGCATAACTCTGATTTAAATTAAGCATTTAAGAAAACTGGGTAATGCACCGGGGCTTGCCTTGAGTCACAGGATCGGCCTCTGTCGGTGACTCGAAGTCTCCTCCTGCAGGTATGAAGGATGCCTCGGTCGCACCGGCTTCCGCATTTTCCGTTGCAGTGGAAGACTCTTCAACTGGAAGCGGTGGGACCAACATGCCTAAGTTGATGACATGCAAGACTTTTAAAATATGAGGATGATCAACCTGTTGAAAAAGTAAAAAGTACCATTTTCTAAAGAAAAAGGGTGGTTGGGGTTAAACATGGATATTTTTTTTGAATGAAGATGATTGTCCTAAGCTTTAAATGAATTACCTGGTATTTTTAATTATTTTTAAATAATTTTTAAAGCCTAAATGAATTTTCTAAGAATTTTTGAATAATAAAAATGGATTTTTGAATTAATTTTCTATTTTTAATGCTCTTTATGAATTTTTCTGCATTTTTAAATAAAGGCTAAATTTTTAAAATATATAAACTCTAATTTACTTTCTTTTTAGAATTACTAAATTATTTATATGAATTAATAAATAATTTTTCTAATTAAAATAAACATAATACATTAAAGCAAAATAGATAAACAATTTAAATTTAAAAGGAAAAAGAAAAACAGAATTACTGTTGAAATTCGGCCCAGCCCACAAAAAGAAGAAAGCAGAAAGTTCTAATTTCCCCCTCCAAAAATCGCCTGGGTTCCCCTTTCGGCCTGGCCCGGCCCGGAGTGGGCCGTCGGCCTGCCTCACCTGAAGCGCGGCCCAACCGAAGCCTTTCGGCTCGGCCCAACCGGCGCGCGGTCTGGCAGGCCGGCCTGCCAGGCGGGCGGCCCTAGCGGACAGGCCTCGCCCGGCGCGCGGCGCGCCTGCGCGAGCGCGACGCGCTCTGCGTGTCGCCGCGCCGGCAGAGCCGGCGACCATCCGGCGCGGCGGAGGCCGAGAGGCCTCACCGGCGGTGGCCTCGGGCGCGGCACGAGCTCCTCTCTCTTTCCCTCCCCTTTTCCCTTTCTTTCCCCCTTTCTCTTCGCTGTGCGGTCGCCGCCCGCCGCGTCATGGCGCCCGCCGGCGCAACGCGCCGGCGAGGTAGCCTCGCAGCGGCGGTGGTGCCCGCGGCGACCTACCTTCTACTGTGAGGGGTGCGCGCAGTCGCGGCACACCCGATGAGCGCACCGGCGGGAACCCTAGGGGTGCCCACGCGCGTGGACCGCGGCGCCATGCGGGCTCCGAGCTCTGGCGAGCTCGGGCCGGCGCTCGGCGTGGCACAGAGGGGGAGGAGTGGGGTGGGGGCGTGCTTACCGGCGCGGGGTCGCGGCGGTGACGGCGACGGAGGCGGCAGTGACGGCGCGGGACTGGGGGCACGGCGCGGCTCGGAAGCGAGGGAGTGCCGCTCCCCGCGCGCCGCGTCGGGGAAGAAGACCCCCCCCCCACGGTCCCACCTGTCAGCGCCGCCTGATAGGGGTGCGGGGGGCGGGCGGGCTGGCCGCCACGCGGGCCGCCGCCCCCGGCTGGGCTTCGCCCAGCGGGCGCGTGGCCGCGGGCTGGCCAGCTGGCCCGCAGGGCTTTCCCCCCGTTTTCTCTTTTTTTTTTTACTTTTACCCTTTTCATTTTTAACCCTAGATTTTGACATTTTTCGACATGGGTCCAAATACAAAAGTGAAAGGGCTTAATTTAAACTACCCTTTCACATTTTTGCCCCTGGAAAACTCCAAATTTTTAAAAAGGCCTCAAATTTAAATTTGAATCAAATTTTTGAAAGAAAATTAGGGTAAATTGCAAATGCACTTAAGTATTTAAAATACGGAGTATTACATCTTCCTTCTTGGATGGTGGCTCAGCATCCGGTGTGATCTTCATGTACATCTCATGTGCATTGATGTTGCCAAGAACACCGGATGGAGTTGCCGTGTTGAGATCAGTTTGGTGAAGCTATGTGACGATGTGGCCATATTTGTGACAATCAAGAAGATCCAATATCTTTCTAGCCACATCGGCCTCTTTGATTTGAGTCAAACCAAGACCATTGACCTCCTCTACAAGCTCATTGAGACGAGAGTACATTTGGTTAGCATTTTCATGAGGAAGTATGCGAAAATCATTGAGTTTCTTGGTAAGTAAACTGTGGCGTTGCTCTCTCTCGCTTTTAGTTCCCTCATGGAGCGCACAAATCTCTTCCCAAAGCTTGTGCGCGTCATTGATAGTCCTCACGCGATTGAAGACCTCTTTGCACAAACCACGAAAGAGAATGTTATGAGCTTTGGCATTCCACTTCTCGTAACTAAGCTCCGATGTGTCCTTATCGGCTATCTCTGGAAAGCCGGTGATGGCGGCCGCGTGGAGAGAAGTGTCAACGGCTTCCAAGTAGGACTCCATACGGATCTTCCAATATGGAAAGTCCTCGCCATCGAACATGGGCAGGGGTCCTTCCCCATCGGACATCTTGCTCAAGGCGGTGAAGCCTCAACCAATGTGCACTCGGCTCTGATAACAATTGAAAGGATCAAAATGTCCAAGAGGGGGGTGAATTGGACTTCTAATTTTGAAACTTGAAATTGAATCCTATCAAACAAGTCCCAATTCACCCTAGTGCCAAAATAAGTGTGTCTAGAGTTCTACACGATACAAAAGGATTGCAATCTAGAGCCAAGCAAGCAATACCAGGAATGTAAATAGCGGAAAGTAAATGCAGAGTGTAAGTGCGGAATGTAAAGAGAGCAAGAAGTGACACGGCGATCTTTTTCCCGAGGTATCGAGGAGTCATGACTCCCCCCTAGTCCTCGTTTGGTGCCCCTCGCAAGGCTTTGCTCTCGCGGGCTCCTCGCAAGGATCCCGGCCCCAAACCTCGCAAGGAAAGTGTAACACCCCAAAATTTAGCATCCAAAATTCTTTTTCTAAATTCACCCTTAACTCAAAATCCATTCCAAAATCTTGAGATTACCAACAGTGGGAGCTCAACCTCTCAAATAATTACCTCACCAAATGCCCTACATATATCTCTCCAAAGTCCCCGAAAAAAGTTCCCTCAAAACCCCTCTCAAAAATTCCTACCCAAATTCCAAATGAAAATTTAGAAAGGATAAAAGAAAAAGTCCTTCCTCTCTTTCCGGCCTAGCCCACAGTCCTCCCTCACCCCGGCCCGCTCAGCCTCCCACCCCCCACTTGGGCTGCTCTGGCCACCTCACCAGCCCACGGAGGCCACCCGTCCTCCTCCCCCCTACTCTGTCGAACAACCCACCAGCCTACCTAGCAAACCCACGACTACCGCCCTGACCGGCGGTTCCCACCCGTCAGACCCGTCCCCTACCTTCGCCCCGGACCCTACCGTGATGACGCGCCACACCAGAAGCTCCGTGCCACGCTCGGCCCCAACCCCGCGACGCGCCCGGCCCTGACACCGCAATGAGCCCGGCCCCGTTATACGCATCGCGCTTGGCCCCGGCACCCCGACGCTTGCCACGACGCCGGTGCACATGCCTGACCCCTCTCTTCAGCCCCTCCCCACACCGCGCACAGCCAAGCCTTCATAGCAGCATGCTCACATCACCACCCCCTGCCTCGTGGCCGCCACGCAATAGCGCCGCGACAGGCCCCTACCCCAGCAACACCCCGGAGCCGCTCCGACCGCCTATAAATCCTCCCTTACTCTCCGCCTCGCTGGACCACGATGCCCCACCCAACACCCACACCCTGCCCATGGCCTGAACACCCACCCCGAAAGGAATTTCGGCGCGGTGACATGCCTCCACCGCCACCCCCGACCACCGCCGAGCTCGATCCTCCGCCTCGGCAAGACACTACCATCGACTTCATGGTAGGCACTCTTTCCCCCTCACACTACCTCGCAGCTGGGGTCCCGCCCCTGGAACCGCCTCGCCGACGAGGGAACACCGGCGAGCCACTGCTCCTACCTGCCCCGCCGGTTCAACCGGCCCAGCACCACTGTTGGGCAGGTGACGCCGTCACCTTGTTGCCCCGCTGACGCGTGGGCCCGGCCTTAGCGCCGTCGTGCCGCCGTCCAGCGTGCGCGCGTTGGGCCGACCCATCTGTCGCGTCGCGCCACGCATGGGCTGGAGGCAGGCAGCGCCCCCGCCCGGGAACCTTGGGTTGTGCCCTGGTTTCAGCCTACAAAGCTTTTATTCCTTTTTCCAAATATTCAATCCTTCCTTTTCCAATAAAAATCCATATCTCGTCCAAACCAACTCCGTTATGGATAATCCTTGCACCTAAATTCTAAAATCACCCTCTACCTAACCCTACCCCTTTTAAATTATTTTGAGCATGAATGGTTGCGCTTAATGAGTGTTTATTGTTTGTGCACGCTAGACGCCGAACCAAAGGATCTCCAGGAACCGGAGCCGACCGTTGCGGACCCGGAAGCCGATGACCTCAATACCGACCTCTGCTGCAACGAGGACCTAGACGACGGCAAATCCACTGGAACCCTCTCTTGATGCATGAAAATACCTAGTTTTGCAAAATAACACCTTGGCCAGTTCAACCAAATGAAAACCTGCACGTGTTGCTTGCTAAGGAAAACCTGGTAGGATAGCCACCCATACCTACATAGAATTAGTGCGCTTAGGAGGGATTGCTCATTCAACTATATGGACTAAAATGTTGTGAAAGAATATGGATGTGGTTTGCGATGGGTTTAGGGGAGAAGAGTTGCTGGGTTGATTTTCGAAATAAAATGCGGAAGAACCCCGGCAACCAACTATGTCGGAATACGGCTACACGTCGAAACAGCCATAAGGGTAGGGTATGAATGGGAAACTTAGTGACTCGCGGTTACCCCATGTCCCAGGATTCATGGAGAATACCGGGTAGGTGGTTTGCTCGCGCGGTCGAGCCTTGGAAAGTGGCAATGGTTCTACCCGAGCTCTACGTAAGGACCGCTATGATTTTTATCTTGTCTAACTCTTCTAGTACAACCACTCGCTCTGTATGAGGCAGTGGCTGGGCCCAAGCTCGAGTGGATAGCCTACTAGCTTCTATGTTGGCGCACACGGGGCTAGCGGAAGGGTGGGTGTCAACAGAAGTACCGCGGGGTACTAGAGTGACTCGGTTGCTCGAACCCCTAAAGTTCTGCTAGGTGATGATACAAAGGCAAAGTCTTAGTTTGGAATTCGGGCACTTATTTGGCCGTAAGCGTCGCTGAGGCCAACTTGTGGGAATTAGTACAACATCTGATCAGAGTAAAACCTATTCGAATAGTCCGTGTCCACTGGTATGGATGGGTTACGGCTTGGTTCTTCATCTAGCACTTTTCTAAGTATAAAACTGGACGATTTTTGAATAAAAGGGTTATGGTTACTGTGGCAGAACCGCCTAGATTAATCCGGATTTAGTGCTTAATTACCAGATCCGGACTAACCTCGGTAGTTCTTCAAGATGTAGATATCCCGACTTGGCCTTCCCATCCGGATCGAGCTTGATTTTGGGGCGACTCTCGAAGGAGCCCACAGGTTACAACATACACATCACATTTATTACATAACTTAAAATATTACACATAAGTTTTGGTACTTATTACATTTCCGGCTGATAAGTTCCTCAGCCATAAAACAAAAGTAGCATAGTTCTCATGTTCCTTCAACTCACGCACACATCTAACTTCTTCAGAGGTAGCCAACTTAGATCAGAAGAAAGGAGGATTCAGATAAGGATCCAATTCAAACCAAGTATATTCCGCACCTGAAAAAGCACAGGCAAGAAGCCTGAGTACTAGTTACTCAGCAAGACTTACCCGACCACTGGGTCAAAACCCGACTTCCTAACTCAAGGCCGGGGTGATTAGGTCAACTCACACTGCGGCATGCCTAATAGTAAATCCTTAGCTTTAGAATTTAGTTCACCCTTTTAGTTATTACCTGATTTCTGCTAAGTTATTCCTACTCTACTAACCCACCAGGATCCACCAAGACAAACATGTTGTCAAACATTCATCATTTACAAGATCAAATCTCTTACTACGATGTTGGTCGCGATCAGGCAGCTTACAACCGGCAAGCCACAGACGATTCGAATCGGTTTTCCACCTCTCGAGAGGGATACTCAGACACCCGTCCTATGTGTGTACACCGACCCCACATAGGACAACCCAACATCCAGTGCCACCTAGCCGGAACCATCCTCACCGAACCCGGGTGTCAGTCCTTCGACACCAGCCCAACCTCCTCCTTCCAGTTGGTCTCGTCTAGTTCCGCGCTTAGGTACAACAGGACGAAAGGCTTACCGGAGCCCGTTAAGGACGGTAAGTGAATGAGGCGCGTTCGGCCCAACCAGGCCACACATCGGACGGCCTTATGCGACACAGGCAGGATCAGGGTCCATAGCAATTAATTATAACATGTAAAGTATGAAAGCGAAACTGATCCCGCCGCATGCCTGTCAATTTATTTTCCATCTTCTTATTCTCAACCAAAAACTTGCTGTAAAAGATTTCCTTCCCAGGCTTTTGTCACCTAAGCCATCTACTGAGCATAGGATTATATGCTGGGTAATGAATCATCATGCTCTAGGGTTTCAATCAACTCCTAACTCTAATGCACAAGCATAACTCTGATTTAAATTAAGAATTAACAAAACTGGGTAATGCACCGGGGCTTGCCTTGAGTCACAGGATCGGCCTCTGTCGGTGACTCGGAGTCTCCTCCTGTAGGTATGAAGGATGCTTCGGTCGCACCGGCTTCCGGATTTTCCGTTGCAGTGGAAGACTCTTCAACTGGGAGCGGTGGGACCAACGTGCCTAAGTCGATGACATGCAGGAGTTTTAAAATATAAGGATGATCAACCTGTTGGAAAAGTAAAATGTACCATTTTCTAAAGGAAAAGGGTGGTTGGGGTTAAATTTGGATATTTTTTTTGAATGAAAAAGATTGTCCTAAGCTTTAAATGAATTACCAGGTATTTTTAATATTTTTAAAATAATTTTTAAAGCTTAAATGAATTTTCTAGGAATTTTTGAATAATAAAAATGGATTTTTGAATTAATTTTCTATTTTTAATGTACTTTATGAATTTTTTTACATTTTCAAATAAAGGCTAAAATTTTAGAATATATAAACTCTAATTTACTTTCTTTTTGGAACTACCACAATATTTATATGAATTAATAAATAATTTTCTAATTAAAATAAAACATATTACATTAAAGCAAAATAGATAAACAAATTAAATTTTAAAGGAAAAAGAAAAACAGAAATACTGTTGAAATTCAGCCCAGGCCACAAAAAAGAAGAAAGCAAAACGTTCTAATTTCCCCCTCCAAAAATCGCCTCGGTTTCTCTTTCGGCCTGGCCCGGCCCGAAGTGGGCCGGCGGCCTGCCTCCCCTTTGGCGCGGCCCCGCCGAAGCCTTTCGGCTCGGCCCGGCCGCTGCGCGGCCCGGCAGGCCGGCCTACCAGGCGAGCGGCCCAGCTGGGCTGGCGGCCCGGCGGACCGGCCTCGCCAAGCTCGCCCGGCCGCCCGGCCGCCCGGCGCACGGCGCGCCTGCGCGAGCGCGACGCGCGTCGCCGCGCCGGCAGCGCCGGCGACCATCCGGCGCGACGGAGGCCGAGAGGCCTCGCCGGCGGTGGCCTCGGGCGCGGCGCGAGCTCCTCTCTTCTTCCCTCCCCTTTTTCCCTTCTTTCCCCCTTTCTCTTACACGGTGGGGTCGCCGCCCGCCGCGGCATGGCGCCCGCCGGCGCGACGCACCGGCGATGTAGCCTCGCAGCGGCGGTGGTGCCCGTGGTGGCCTATTTTTTACGGCGCGGGGTGCGCGCTGTCGCGGCGCACTCGATGCGCGTGCCAGCAGGGACCCTAGGGGCTCCCGTGCGCGGGGACCGCGGCGGCGACGCCGCGGCGCCATGCGGGCTCCGAGCTCTTACGAGCTCGGGCCGGCGCCCGGCGTGGCGCAGAGGGAAGGAGTGGGGTGGGGGCGTGCTTACCGGCGCGGTGTAGCGGCGGTGACGGCGGCGGAGACGGCGCGGGGCTGGGGGAACGGCGCCGCGGAGCAGGGGAGTGCCGCTCCCCACGCGCCGCGGGGAAGAAGACCCCGCCCCCGCGGTCCCACCTGTCAGCGCCGCCTGACAGGGGGCGCGGGTGGCGGGTGGGCTGGCCGCCATGCGGGCCGCCGCCCCCGGCTGGGCCTCACCCAGCGGGCGCGTGGCCGCGGGCTGGCCAGCTGGCCCGCGGGGAATCGCCCTGTTTTTCTTTTTTTTTTTACTTTTACCCTTTTCATTTTTAACCCTAGATTTTGACATATTTTTATAGGGGTCCAAAAACAAAAGTGAAAGGGCTTAATTTTAACTACCCTTTCACATTTTTGCCCCTGGAAAACTCCAAATTTTTAAAAAGGCCTCAAATTTAAATTTGAATCAAATTTTTGAGAGAAAATTAGGGTAAATTGCAAATGCACTTAAGTGTTTAGAAAATTACGGAGTATTACAGTTACCTGGTGGTTAAAGTAAAGGTTAAGCCGCATGGACCGGCAAGTCCAGCGGCACCCCTACATCATAAAACTTGGTTTTTCTAAAAATATTAATATGACCACTAAAATGAAACGTGCATTGTTTTCTGCAAATACAAAGCTCCAGATATAGCCTTGCATATAGAAGTAAGTATCGTCCCCAACTCTATAGGTGGAAGGTGGGCTTGCGGAGTACGAAAGTACTCACCCTTGCTTTGTTGATAATATTTTTTTCAGATAGCTCCGACGAGCTGTTCGAGGCGCTCTTCGGCTAGGTCATGTTCCTACTTCCCAACTAGCCTATGGCATTGGGCCCTAAAAGATTGCTTCCGCTATATCTTACTTTTCCTGCAATGGTTATGTAATGGTTTGTAATCGTCAAGTTTGACTCTGTGCTATCTGAAATAAATGTGTTGCTAGAGCCCTGGGACTAGCTATTGTATCACATTTAAGCTCTCAAGAAATTGGGGCCGCTTCAGAAAGGGGTTTGCAAAGTGGTTCTCGCAAGAACTAAGCTACCTCTTGACCTTCTCAAAGATCAAGCGCTCTCTTCGGGATGCTCTTCTCAACTCCGGAATGGTGAGCTCTAAACCGCGAACAATGCCTTCGCAAAGGCCTTCTTCCGCTTCTCCCGCAATCTCCGGAGAGCTCGCAGAAGGCACGACTCGTAAGCCGTCTAGGTGATCGTGATCACCAAGAGTGACAAGCCATGGTCTTCACTTGATTCAACTTCTAATCAAGAAGTTATCTCTCTCTCAAGTCTCTTGCCCCAAAGCTCAAAGATTTTTGTGGAAATGGTGCTTGGGTGACATTTGTGTGTGTGTGTAGGTGTTTCCTAGTCACAAAGGTATGAAATGGAGGGATTCCTTTAAATAGAGGCTAGCTCAAAAACTAGTCGTTAATGAATGAAAAACGTTTTCTGCGCGACCATCGGGCTGTCCGATGGTTGGACCGTCCGATGCGTGTAATTTTCAAATCCCCAGTTTTCGCGCCACTACCCAGAGACCATTAGACGGTCCGATGGTTGGACCATCGAATGGTCCGATGCATCAAAGAGCCCAAAACTCGCGATGGCATACCTCCCTGTCCATCTAGTCCGATGTTGGGTTTTACCCTATGACCAGCCTGGACACACTCCCTGTCTAATTAGTCCGATGGACAATCAGACAGTCTGATGGTGGGACCATTAGATGGTCCGACGGTCACTAAAATGCTGGTTTGGACTGTTTTGAATAGGAGTGAAGATTAAGGGAGTTTCTTTTGATCGTAACGGAAAAGGTGAGTGTGTTTATAGCACATTTTAAGTATATGAGCTTTAGGACAAAGATGCACTCGAAGTTGAGAGTAACTCTAGAGTGAAACGCATCAAGCTACTCACCTCGACCCCTCTTGATAGTACGGCTTATCTAGAAACTAGAAAAGAATCTCCAAGTGCCCTTCTTTCGGCTTTCCGGCACTTAAAGCTATTGATCCTTGATCTTCACGCTAGATAGTCCAACCAACAAGCCGTCCATCATGAATATGAAAATTAGGGGTCTCTTTTGGCCAACCAATGAGCGCGATAATAAATATATCACCTTCATGTCATGAACGCATTAGTAACATAATTAAGTTCTCATTACTCACCGAAACCTCTACCTCTTAGGGTCATCGTTTCTCACATCGTACACAAACATTTCATCGAGTGCCTTTTGCTCAACACCTAGGGTTTCCCAACAAAATAAGCCAAATCCAAACTACAAGGACAAATGTGGAGGGAACAATACCTCGTGGAAGACCTCACAAGCTTGATCCACCTCTATAATCCAAGGATTTCGGACCTAGGGTTTCGGCCGCCGCAATAGGACTGAGAGCAGGGAGAAAAGTGAGTGGAGTGAAGGTATTTAGGGTTTGGGGGCAGGGGTGGGGGTATTTAAACCCTTCCTACTTCGGTGCTAGGCCATGGCGCACCGAGGTAATGCGTGTCGGCACTAACTGACACACCGCTGACCCCTCTGACCAGGCCGTGTGAGCCAGCTAATGTGGCATGGCTCGGCGCTAGGGCAAGGCGCGCCGACCTACCTTACCTCGATGCTGGGTCCTAAAACACCGAGGTCGGGGTGTAAGTGCAGCAAGCCTCCTTGGTGGTTTTGGTGTATTGAGTGATAACACGGTTAAAGGTCTAATCTCTTTGTGAGATATTTTGATAGGTTCTTACAGGAATATTTAATATGGTCAAATGTAAAAGAATGAATTGTAATGAATATATCTCATGATTGAGCAAGAATCACTCATATGTTGAGCATTATGGTTTTCATTGTATATCTATTGCCTAAGTGCGGGATTTCACTGCTTTTCTGTTATTGATGCACTTTGAGGCACTTGACTTTCATATTGAGAAAAGTGACTTAGATTATATCTCTTCCATTTGGACATCACTACTTAAGTTGAATTTCTCATGTATAACAAATGGCTGATCAAGAAGGCACACTATTGCATATCAAAGCCAACTATAATCAAGATCAAGTATAGTAAATGGATAATGAGCAGATGTGCTCCATCTACCTGTTGAAGAGGTTTTCTAAACTGAAGTCCAACTATTCAGCTCAAAGAGGATTGCTCGCAAAGGAAGAAGCTCAGCTTGGCTATCCCTCTCTACTGATATATTTCAAGACGGCATCATTCATCAAGTCAAGGCTCAAGTGGATTTCATCTAGATTTATATATTTATATTGAGTATTGGTTTGCCATACTATCAAGAGGGAAGCGAAGCTCAGAAGTCACTAGTCAACATGTGCTCATAGCTAGTTTCAGAGAGTGCCAAGCAGGTGCATCTCCTGTAGTGCATATGGCATCGAGTGTGGCATATCCCTCGTGAAAATTGCCCGAGCCTTATTGTGAGAGATCTCTGAATCTTTCTTGTGCTTTTATCTTCTAGTTAGGTGTATCTCTAATGGGGATAACACCTACACATTTCTTATCTAGTGACCTAAGCTAAGTGCTTTAGCCATCTGGTCTGGAGGCCCTCCACCGGACTATCCGGTGGCCCTCACCGGACCGTTCGATAAAGGGGTTCAAACCTGAACGGCTAGTTGTCCTCTACCGGACTGTTCGGTAGAGGCCACTGGACTGTCCGGTGGAGCTCTGACACAGAGCCAACGGCTAGTTTTGTGAGGGTGGGTATTTATACCGTCGACTCACCTCTTGTTGAGGTTGTTGCTTCCCTCCACGTCTATATTCATCTAGAGGCTCTAAGAAACACTCCCCAACACTCTCTTTGTGAGATTGAGCTAAACAAGTGAGATTCTTGGGTTGGGAGAGGATTTGTGAGATTGTGTGAGTGTTGACGCGGCTTATGTACGAAAATTATGCATCACTTTATATAGTTTTTCATTGATTTTATGCGTCAACTATATCTTTCACTAACATTTATCACCGATTATTGTGGATTTTGCAACATTGTCTTAGAAATATGCTACATGTGATTTTTACAGGTTTTAAGCCAATTTTTCGCGAAATTCACCATGATCCACTTCGAGTAAGAAAAGACCGCTAGATGACATGAATTGAAGATGAAGAACAAGGAAGGCTTGGTGTACTCATAGCCCCTCTGTGTGGATCAAGGCTTCCTAATCAGAAGATTCAACGAAGTGTCAAGAGCTACAAGAAAATGAAGATATTTATTCAATAAAGATGTCGAATATGTCAAAGGCTAGAAGACTTCGTCAAAGTTTGGCCCATTACTGAAGATTCCAGAAGCCCAAAAGTCCAAGAGGCCCCGCAAAAGCATTACTTAGGCATCAAGCAACGTCCCCGCGAAAGATGGAAAGAATCGGACAGAAGAGGAGTCCCTGGTCGGCCGACCTTACCCCCTCAAAGTCGGCTGAGCCACCCTCTTTTTGAAGCTTCTAGGAGGAGATCTTCGGGGATATGCATTGATTCAACATTATAAGGAAAGTTGTGGAAGCGTTATGCCAAAGGATCTCGGGAAATCATGAAGATATGCTCAAACATGGAAGATTTGGCACAAACCGACTTATACCGATGATTCCAGAGACGTAGGGCCCACATGCAGTGGCCATTTATTTATCAAATCAAGTAACAACCGACGTCGAAAAAGATGAGCACGAGAGGAGCCAAAAAGGCAAGGGGTCGGCCGACCCTACCCCCCCTAAGTCGGCTGACCCATGTTCTTTTTACGTCAGTTTCTGATTTCCTTTCTACCACGTCTTCTCCAGGGTATAAATAGTTAGCATAGGCCCCGAGGTCGGGCATCCAACTCATTATCAAGGCGACAAGATGTAGAGAAGAGGGACAACAACTAGAGGAGAGTAGAGGGTCGAGTTTCTAGTCTAGGATTAGAGTTCTTCTAGTTCATAGAGGTGATTAGAGGCCTTGCACGGTGCTCTAATTACCTAGCTCCAGAGGTCTAATTGTATCATCAAGGGAAGGTATGATCATGGTTGTAAGTATGATACAATTTGTTAATGAAGCATTGATCTTGTCTAATTATCATCTCCTTGTTCTAATTATGCTTGTTCTAGCTCTAATTAACTTTAGGTCTAGATGCATGTTAATTAGAGCATGTCATTAAGGGTTATATTCTTCTAGCGTTCTTAATCGTTGATCTAGCTTACTAATGATATAGTTGTATATCTAGTTCTTGTGGTCATGGTGATTAGAGGTTCTAGTTGCGCTAATTATGTTATTAGACTATGTGAAGTAATTAGAATCATGTTCTCTAATTATGTATGCTTGTTTAGAGTTTCTCATCGATTACCTGGTTACTAGTGACAGTAGAGCCCGGGGAAAGGTTAAACTTGATCTAGGGGGTTAGGTTGATTGATCTTGATTTAATCATGCTATGAAGTTTATGCTTGATCATGCTTATTTCTACCTTGAGCTACTAGTTATCTCGTTGTTCTTATCTTTTTGTGATGCCCATATCATGCATGTCTTGGATCCAATTAGAACTTGATTAGACTCTAGTTAATACCCCTTAATTGGTGTTCTAGTTCTGTTCTAATTGCTTATCCTATAGTATTAGTATAGTTTAGGACGTGGATTAGATGTAGCTTAGGGCTAGTTTAGAGGTAGATTATAGTCGTGTTTTATACCCTTAGTTTACCATAAACTCTTGTTAATTAGTTCTCAATTAGTTCATTTCCTGGATTGACAAAACCCATGGTACTCATCCTGGGGAAAAGCTACACACGATACTATCGCTTGCAGTATAAGGTTTGCCGTGCTTAAGTGCCGTCAACAGTGAGCTACATTGTCAGCACCTAGCTTCTGAGCACAGTTGGCAAGTATTTCCAGGGAAGCGCTTTTGTTACTCTTGGAGGTCTCCTCCTAGACTGCGAGAGTGACTTGAAGGGCACTCGGCTTGTGAGCTGCCACTTCTCTTGTAGGTGATTACCCCGCTCTTCAGAGCATTAGCAGTGAGCACCTTCATAATCTTGGTGGTTGTGAAGGGGAGGCATTGAGTTGAAAAAGACTCAAGCTCTTGGTGGCGTGCCTCAACGAGGACGTATGGACACTTGCAGGTGTGCCCGAACCTCGGGAATGAAATCTCTTGTCTTGTGTGCTTGTGCCCCTGCTGGGAGACCCAAGCTTTGTGCTTGTGGTTGCTTCATTTACTTAGCATTATATTATTGCTTCCGCTATCATTATTATTCGTATGCAAGTTCTCTTTGTGAGTGCAGGGATTAAGTATTGCTGAGCTCAACATTTCCATAGAAACATATTACATAGCTCCACATAACTCAATAAGTATTTTCTCGCACTATTTACATTCGTGGGGTTTAGTCTGTGTGTGACACCAGACTATCCGGCTAGGATCACCGGACTATCCGGTGCTACCGGACTGTCCGGTGTGAGGGCTGACAGTTTGTTTTTAAGTGATATAATTTTTCAGTTACGCCTATTCACCCCCCTCTAGGAGACATCAAGGTCCTTTCACGGGGTCCAATTTTGGAGAAAGTTTGGCCAGGGGTCTATTTGTGAAAAAAGTTTGCAAAAAGGGCTAAATTAAAAAAACCACAGGGTTCGAGAAGGGGAGGAAGTCGAAGACTGCAAGTGCAATCACCTTTTGAGGGTTTTGGTTTTTAATGACAATGCAATTAAAAGCTCTACTGAAATGCAAGTAATGAAGATCATATAAAAGTGCATGAGAAACAAAGAAGAGACAAGTCTAAGTGCAAATAAAAGAAAGGAGACCCTCCATTCCATTCAAATCTTGAAGTGCAAGGAGTCTCCATTTGAAGATACAAAGAGTAGTATTTCATATTTTATCCTTGAGTTAGGAAACGCCGTACTACTAAAGAGGGACCAACAAAGGTATGCTCTTGGTGATACTAAAGCTCAAAGTGTCCAAAAATCCATCCAATATTCACCTTCAAATCTTACTCAAATTTTGCTCTAAGCTCAGTTGATACCATTGGTTGAACCAGCCCTCAAGCACCCTCAACCAATATCACAAATTGTTGGCTTTTCGATTGATGCCCTGCTTCAACCGGCCTAGGCTCTGCCTCAACCTATATCACAAACTGGTGGCTTTTTCGATTGAACTGGACCAGCACTGGTTCAACCGGTCGTGTCCAGATCTGCACAGCAACGACTAGTTCGAGGGTGTCCCATATATATACTCTTTCCTCCCTCTCTTAACGGTGCTTCTTCCACCTCCAGACACTCCAGGACATAGAAAGAAAAAGACTTCTCTCCTCTACACATCCCTCCACTCCTTGAGCTCCAAATCTCCAAATCTTTGAGTGGATCTTGCAAGAACTTGAGAGCTGCGTTCATCCCCGACATCCTCTCTCTTTCTCTCTCGTTCTTGAGCTTTGAGCTTGGTGACACCCTGAGCAACCCTTGGTGGCTTATTACTCTTGGAACACGAGTTCCTAGACGGCTAGGCGTCGCCTTGAGCTCCATCCCCTCTTGTGTGGTGGTGCTTAAGGAAGTTTGTATTACCCCAGCTTGTGAGAGCTCCATAGTAAGTGGCCTCATCGTTACCTTTGTGGTCGATGAGGGGAGGATAAGGGTTGAAAGAGACCCGGCTCTTTGTGGGCGCCACAACGGGGAAGTAGAGCACCCTTGGGTGTGACCGAACCTCGGATTAAATCCTTGTCCACGTGTGCTTGCTCATTGTTCTTGGTTGTTCTTCGTGCTCATACTCTTGTGTTGCAAGATTTGTCCCGATCTACATTGTGTGCAGGTTTGGTGGTGAGCCCCTCTCAGATCTACAACCCCTAGCTGCAAGGAAGCTTAGGAATCAATCAAAATCATCTTTCGTTGCACGGTTTGAGAGATCAATTCAGTTTTTCATTTCTGCATTGGTTGAACCAGTCCACTGCGGTTGAACCAGCCTTGAGCAGGTTGACCCACATTGGACTAGTTCAACTTGTAGTACTAATTTGTTTGGATCATTTGTGTAAGAAATTTCACGGTAGCCTATTCAGCCCCCTCTAGGCTATTTTCAAAGACAACAATAGCCATGCCGGTCGAGATGATGGGGGGATGAGGCTGGACAGCGGCAACAGCAAGGAGGAGATGGCGGCGGGAGAGGCGTCGTGGAGGCAGCATCCTGTAGCGATGCCGGGACCAGCAGTCGTCAACGCCGCCGCCAGAGCGGGGAACAAGGAGGAGCCGAAGACGTTCTCGGTACGCACCCATGTGTCCGACCGGTACATCGAGTTGCTCAAGGCCAACCCTCTGCGACAGCAGCGTTGCAAGGAGCATGCCGTCCAAGGAGGCGATGAGTTTGTTCCCTACTTCCCTCCCGAAGAGAGGGCGAACCTTCTAGCCAACCGGGCCAAGATGTTGGCCATTATGAACAAGTGGCTCGACAAGGACATCCGTGTCTTCGATGAGTACACCAGGGATGGTGTTGCCTTCGAGGTGATCAGAGGTTACAGAGGGCGAGCTTGAGGATATGCGTAGGGAAGGAGACCCCTATGAGTTTGTTGATGGAGGAGCAGAGCACGAGATTCAGGTCCTAGCTCTAGGAGGGTACTGGTCGGTGGAGGAAGAGGGTTCAGTCATTCAGTGTGCTGTCAGCTTGTGTTGTCGTTGTATTAGTGTCTGAATATATGCCAATATGATTGGAGGATTTTCTATCATCCAAAAAAGTCATATCTACCCCTGCATAAGGGTGAACTTATTATACTCTATGAGTACACAGGTGTGGCTATAAGCATAGGCCTTCACTTGTGTAATAAATGACGTGACATTCCCTTTCTGAACATACTCGAGTGCTCCTACCGTAGGGGCAACTGCTCTCATCTTGTCCCGCCTGGTGCTCCACGCCTCATCCCGTTGCCACCGGGTGCATTTATTGCGCCCAAGGCCTCTCATTGGACCAGCTGAGTGGTGATGCAAGTGAGTCGGATATAGTGGTACTGTAGCATATCTTCACATTGAATGTGAGCCAAATGACCGGTGCATGCCTGGGCCCACAGTCGAACCTCATCATATGCCTCGCCACCTGTCGTGGCCTCTCTTCATCAATCACGCTTGGCGGTCCGAGGGTGAGGTCCTAGGTACCTGTGTGAGTGGTACTTAGGTCTATCCTTAGCGAGCAAGCCCAGACCCACCCCATCACATGGCCGATCCAGACCTCTGCCCGGGAAATACTATGGGCGAGTTTCGCCTGTGTCCAGCGTACTTGGTTCCCATGACACCGACAATGGCCCCCAGGCCCATCAGTGGCGCGATGTCCACAAGGTGGGGTTTGTCATCCAAACGTGTTGTAGTCAAAGTGTGGTAACCGAAGGAGCCGCGGCGCTCGTCCCAAAGGTCGGGGCAACTGCAGTTCTCCTCGGTTTTTAGTGTGGTGGGCGGTTTCTTTCCCCCCACACACCTTTCTTGGTCTACCTTTTCCACCTTCCACAACACCATCTTCTCCGACGAGACCGTCGCTTTTGCCTCCACCACCATGGCCCAAAAGCTTCCAGTAGTAGCAAGGTGTGCAAGGGAAGCAGCGCGGAGACAGGAGATGGCCAACGCCTGCCTGACTATGGAGAACGACCCTAGCCCTCTTTGCGCCGGTTCATGGAGTGGACTTGCATGGACCTAGCAGATCTAATCCAACCTACCACCAAAAAGATGACACCTAGTCCCAGATGAGTTTGTTTTCTTCGCCGGCTTCTTGTACACCGGGCTCCGTTTCCCAATTTCTAGCTTCCTCTTCACCGTTCTTTACTTCTACTGGCCTCCAGTTGAATCATCTTAGCCCCAATTCTATTCTATACTTAGCCATCTTCGTGCATCTCTGCATGATGTTCATGGGTGTGCCTCCTTGCCTCTTCCTCTTCTGCCATTTCTTCATTTGACGCCCATCTAGCAGCCCGCCCGTTGGTGGGTACTACTTCTTGGTGTGATCACTGTTATTTGTCTTCGTACCTGAGCTTCGACGGGTCACCCAAGTAGGACAACTGGCGTCGGAATTGTGTGTACATCCACTGCGACAACCATGAGTGGCTTGCCATGACCACGGCCAGCCTTAGCACCCCCCGTTGCGACAACCATGAGCGGTTTGCCATGCCCATGGTCGGCCTTAGCAACCCCCAGGGCCCTACCCGACGAGCTACCCATGCTAGGTCTGGAGTTCGCCCCTATGCTAGAGCGAAATCCGGGCGCTGGTCATCGCAGAGCTGACCGGCGAGGCAGTGGTGAAGGACTTCTTGAAGCGGCGGATTGCTCCCGTCCAATACCGGGCACACCACTCTTGGACTTATGGCGGCTCCAATGATGACATTTGGGTGGTGCTTGGAGCGAAGCACAACTTGGATAGCGAGATGTTAAAGGAGGCGATGAACCACCTCATCGGTGCAGCCAACGTGCCGTGTGGTGAACTTCCCGATGGGGTCATCCCCTGTACCAGGGCCACGCTACCTGGCAACACCTCCAGCGCTCCATGCCCTCATTGGACGACATCGTGCTAGGAGCCCCGTTGCACCCCAAGGGAGGTGCAGATCCCTGAAGCAGGCGATGAGACTCTCAGCTTGTGGTGGAACCGCCGATTTAATCCGGGCTAAGCACACCTGCCACCTCTGGCTTGCAGTGTAATTAGACCGAACTAAACCCAGTCGTCCGTCGAGAGTCATTCAGCTCTCGATATTACCCCTTTCCCTAGTGGAATCGACATCATACACATCCAGCCCTCGAGAGAGCCACAACAGTTATACCATCACAAGCACTTGAAATAGAGTATAAGTAGATTTACTTTACAAACCAGTTCGAAATAAAATACAAGTTTCAACATAATGCCATACGAAAGGCAAGTTCGAATTAGATAGCGGAAGTGATTTTAAAAACATCTCGCAACGGAAATGAAATACTTTAGTAGTCTTCATACCATGATGATCGAGGCGAGCAGCACTGAGCCCACCGGTACTATCTCCCTCCAAGCACTTGTCCAAATGTGTTCGGTACCTGTACTCAAAAGGTGGGGGCAAACCCTGAGTACTAATTACTCAGTAGGACTTAATGGAAATGGCTTACAGGCTGACGCGAAGCTTGCTTACTAACATGTGGATCCTTAGCCATTGATTTTTAACAGAGTTATCATATCATAAAGTAACAAGTTTCATCATTTCCATAATAATAGTAATAACTTGCAGAAAAGTAAGCAACACAGTAATACAAGCATGTAGTATTTGAAAACATGAGTAATAGATTTAATATATTCAAGTAATTACTACGATGGTCATCAAAGGTATTGGCATTCTCACACCTGGTGAGCATCAGCGATTCGAATCGATTTTTAATTCCCGAGAATAACTATCATGCCAAGGGTATATGCTTACTAACCGTAGCGTTCCCACAATATATCCTCCATCTCCACCTGTCTTGTCCCAAGATTCAAAGCACCCCCACCTAATCCCCAGGTTGTGCCCTCTCAGGAGTGATGCCACAGTGCCCTGAGTCAGCCCTCCCTCGAGTACAAGCGCCCCTAGGCCCATCGGTCCTCCAGCAAGTGGATGGGCGACACCTCAAAAACTCCGGACAAACCCAGGTAAGACTTCAGCGGTCCTCATTTCCCGGTTAAGCACTCTAGCAATGTTATGCCGACCAATAGGCGAACAACGAACGGACCTTAAATGACACAGGCGGAGCCAAATGATACAACAACGCACACCACAAAATAAAATTATTCTCCGCCTCGGTCTCCATTTAATTCATAAGCATAATATTACTTTCGCAATAGTAAAAGTTTTGTAATTTTTGAAACCACCTACGCGACGAGTGACTCCATTCACTCATGTCTACTCGCACCTAGCAATTCTAGGCAACTCCGTCGTACGAACTCTAGGTATAGGTGCTAGGGCCAGGGCGGCCAGGGAGTCTAATGCAAGGGTTTTCAATCAACTCCGAATGCAGATGCATAACCATCAATCAAGATAATATTAGCTGAGAAATTCATGGTCCTGTCCTACCTTTGCTTATGTTTCACAAAACCAACAAACTAATCTACGTTAGTTTGCCGGGTTGTGGGGCTTTGCCCCAGGCAACCCCTTGATCACTTAGACAACTCCTCCTTCCAAATACCACTTCATGAGGTCCTACAGGTGATATTTGGGTCTTAGTTGACCTTTTGGACCACTGTTGCTTCGAAGTAGCTCCATGCACTTGGTTCTTGATCACGTATCTGCAGTAAGCATCACTATATGAATGCCATGCATGATGCAGTGAATGGGATGCATGAATATTAAGCACACATTTGGACAATCATTTCATGGATAGACAGAAAGGTGATTGATAAACTTCTTAAACCAAAGTACTTTTGTGAATAAGGAGCAAACGTACACTCATACACTCAGATGTTCATAAAGTAACATATAGATCGACCATAGGTTCAATTACCAACTTTAAACCGTCCGTTAAGCCTCATGTAAGCAAAGCATCAACAAGCATATAAGTGAATAAATTATGCACTTTTCTATTTTATCAATCATATTAACATAACATTTATCATTTCCAAATCACATAGTACACAACAATTATAAATTCTCCCAAAAACACTTTCATGGAATCTAAACTTAAATACTAAGCATCGTGAATTTCTTCAGAATTTATTTACATTACAAAGCCACCTTTTCCTCTTATTCATTTTAACTTGCATTACATTATTCACTTCAAAACACCAATGAAACTTAACATGCAGGGCTTCCCATTTTTTCCACTAAGCTACAAACATATCAAAGAGCATGTACAATTTATGGTATAATTTTTGGGGCATATTATGTATAGCAAATATTTTCTATTGCAAAAATGCACTTGAATGCATATATGGGGGTAGATCTGTCTCTTGCAATAGGAGCTAGGGGCATCAAAAATACTAGTGCATAATACACAGCATGGGTAGCACATAAGTCCAAGTTTCATGGATTTTTGGAGGTTGCTTTACTCTACTTTTATCATTTAATTATTTTTTAACATGCATGCACAAAAGCAGGGGCAAATCAGTCATTTCATGGGTCACCCTCTTTTCCATTCTGTAGATCTACTCTTAAGAAACACAATGCAACAAATTTTGTATTTTTATGATTTTTCCTTGATTTATTACAAATTTCCAAAGTTTCAGCTTAAGACAATACATTTAAAAATGAAAATCCTAGACCGGAGGTCTTGTACGCAAATAACCGGAGATCCAGGGGCTACCACGCAAGTTCTGCAAGACACATACAACAGTGCATGAAATAAAACCGCAAAAATACAAAACGGCAGGGACTAAATCGCAAAATGGGTTGAGTCGTCTTCTACCTTTAGCCCGGGACGAACCGCGCGCGGGGAAGGAGAAGGCGGCGCTCTACCGGCGGTGTGGCGGCCGGACATGGAGCCAACGTGGTCCGGGGACGTGTTCCCGGTGTAGGGCTCCCTTTCCCCCAAGACGGCGTCGCGCGAGGTCGAGCGAGTGGGCAGGGAACGCAGTGAACCGATGGTGTGGCGGCGCACGGCGCTCGGGGCCACGTTGCATGCGGATCCGGTCGGGGAGGCAGGGAGCGGCGGAGCTAGAGGTCGTGCGGGCTGCGCGTCGCGGTGGCGAACCCGCTGGGGATGAAGTAGGGGCGCGGGGACGGCCCGACGGAGGGTCTCCGCGGTGAGGCGTGGCCGGCGGATGTGGTGTGTGGCGGCCACACATGGAGAGGGAGGAAGAAGCCGCCCCGAGGAGCGCGTCTTCGGGGGTTCGGTGGAGCGGTTGGCGGCGAGGGTGGTGCGCGCGACGGACGGAGCAGTGGCGGCCCGAGGCGGCGGCGGCCCGAGCTCGCCGTGGACCTCCAATGGCGGCTCGTGGCTCGGGAGCGGGGAGGAGCGGGGAGAGAAGGATGCGAGGGAGTGAGCAGGGAGGCAGGCAAGTGAGGCGGGGCTTGGCCTCGCTTCGGCTTGAAGCCAACGATGCGGGACAGGGCAGCGCGGGTGGCAATCCGGGGCGTAGGGAGGCTACCTGCTGGCCGCTGACCGCATGGCACGCGCCGGTCGGCCATGGCGGTTCGGCCGGAATCGGCGGGCCCACACGTCAGTGAGTCGGAGGGAGGAAAAAATAGGGAAAAATGGAGAAACACATTTAGGTTGGTTTTGTTGACCTCTGAAAATCATGAATTTGACCATTTTAACGACCGAATTTGAAAGAGCTCCGATTAGATGGATTGAAGTACCCTTTGTCCTCTTCATCTATGTCAAAAGGCTTGACACCCAGTTCTATTGAATTTTCAAGTGGGGAATTTGAATTTAAACTTTTTGATCCCAGTTTGACCAACAGTACCTTTCTGTTTAGAAAATGTTTAGAAAATCCATAAGTCAATTTTAGGTCCATTTCCATAGGAGTTGTATACCAAACTCGTTCAGAGTTTCATGATCTACAACTTTCTCAATTAGAGGCTTGCATCATACTAGTTGTAGGTCAAACAAAATTTGAATTTACTAATCAGGTCAGGTTTAGACAGATTTCATATGCTGACAGGAAAAGACCCAAAACACTATGCAAACGTTTATGCATTCAACAAACAAAATACCAAAGTTGTTACTCATCAAACTATGTACAAGTTTGGTATAGAAAGTTTGGGCTAGATCACATTACATTTTGAACTACAAGCACAATTGTATTCAAGGGTTTGATAAAACTGCAGTTTCAATTTATGCGGAGTATTTCTTGTTTCCAACTTTTGAATTACCAAATGAAGTCCAATGAGATCGAAGCCTAGTGCATTTGAAAAGTGATGAGTTTAATTTCATTTCATAAAAAGGAAGATTTTCAAGTTCTACAGTGAAATCAAAAGTAATTTTTGAATGAAATTTGGGAAAGAGCTGTGGACCCTAAACTTAGCAAAATTTTCTGAGTGTAGACTAACTGGGTTTGGTTTGAACTTTTAGGCCCCTTAACATCTGATTTTGAAAATGGTCAAAATAGCACATTTGAAGGCAACATCTTGAACTAAAACTTTTATATTTGATGTCTTGCATGAAAATGTATAAATGTTTAACTACTCAACCAAGCAACGCAAAATTTTGCATATTCAACTTGAAAATTTTTGACTTAGTGGTTTTCTGACCTAGTTGTTGTTCTTCTCTAAGCATGATTAAGTCCTAAATCCTTAATTAACATTAATAGAATTGCGTGTCCAGACTTTTGAGATGCCGGGGGCATCACATCAGCCCCGCTCTAGGCGTCCCCGGCCACTGGGCCGAAAGACAACGTGAAAGCTGTGCAGCCCCAGGCGCCACCTTCAGGTGATGATGAGTTGATGACGACGAGGACGTGGACCTCGGCCTATCCGTGGCTCTTAGTGGCCAAGGAAGCAGCAAGAGGGTCCTGACCCAGGGGAGATGGAACCAGGGTCCGCAACCCTGTGCCGGACCTCAGGCCAGCTGGCCCCCATGGAGACGGCTGACCATACGCACGGTAGGCCGGAGGCCGCGGATGCCACGCGGAAGCGTAGAACACTCAAGTTCCTTCTACTCAAGTTCCGAGAGAAATCAAATTCAAATTCAAACACTTGAAGAAAATCAAGTTTAGAAAAACTCTAAGGACCGGACGGTCCAATGTCTAAGAAAATCAATGGAGAGAACCTTTTGGATGCCTGGAAGGGAACCCGCCGGTGGAAGCTCAGAGAAAATTGAATGGACCGGAAGGTATTGATTAACACTTAATCAATGTGTGAAGTGAGTCCAGTATATGGTTGAACTTGCAACATTGTCTAATGGGCACCACCAACTCATAAATAGGCATGACTATGTTGACAGTCTTGTACTATGGAGGGATCACATCAAATAAGCTGCGATTACGACACCGCCTCTCACTTGAAAGATTCGTTCCTATATAAAAAATGCATATAGTGTGACTTTTTTCAGGACAAAGATGATATTTAGACCGAAAGGAATTAATACACATGTTCGATGTTAAGCTTCTTGAACCCGAGCCAACATGATATGGAGAGCTGCCACGTGGCATTTATTTCCATTTTATTGGAACTATTTGTTTTTAGGCAAAACATTTGCGATTTGATTATGCTTTTTGTGCCAGAAGTAACGGCTGTCGTCTTTTTCTATATTTATATTTGGCCAGATGTTTTACTACCATCCATCCCCACGACGGACATAGGTCTTGCGTCCAGCTCCTCACGCCGCTCCTCTCTCTCTAGTCTGCACTGAAGCAGCTAGCTCTCTTTCTTTTCCTCTCGTGGGTGTGCGCTTGCTTCGTCCAGGGGTCAGCGTCGCCACCACCTGATCCTGTCGTTGCGGCGCGCACGCATGCATGCCCTCTGCTCAAGTAGTCAAGTGATGCTCAACCAACCGACGATGACACGTCATGTGTGGGTGAGGATCTGGATCTGAGGCCAAGGACACGAGTGCAACGGTTCTCGATCTGATTCGTCCTTCCACGACGACATGAACCATGGTGACGGGGGAGACCTGATCCTCGTCGGCCACGCGCGGAGATGCTTGCACAGTCGTCGCCCTCAGCGTCCTCACTCCTCATCGTTAGGCATGCAAGCGGGCGGGCTGTGGATAACCGCAAACCCACAAAGCATGCCGCAAAACTATTCTCGCGGGTTTTCAGATATCCGCAAACTCAACTAGTGCGGTCAACATTGAATTTGTAGTCTTTGCGGCAAAAACCGCAAACCCGCAGGACCCGCGTATATAGATAAATTGTCCAAACCATGGTATAGCATAAAACATATATTGGTCCGCGGATTGGAGCGTAAAATATTTGCATTAAAATAGAGCATCCGTTTTGAGAATTAAAAGCGTCACTAATGTATCGATAGAATATTATAGCGTGATATTTTTGTTCTTGCGGACCTTACGGTTCTTTACTGATTAATACTATTGTCCGCAGGATGTAGCGGGACGGACAACAGTGAGCCGCACAATTTGCGACCATAATAGCATTAGCTGCAAACAACGTTTTTATAGAACGATTTTGTGGATTCACGATAAAAACCCAGCCCACTTCGCAACCATACTCATCGTCGAGCTCGCCGGTTGCGCCTCCCTGACGTGCGATCCGCGGCACCCAGCTCCGAGCGACAAGATTACTTGCATCGGGCTTCCGCGAACTCACAAAGCCAAAAGAAAATAAAATAAAAAAGCCCAACTTAGCTTAGGTTGGCTCCGCTTCCGACGAGGAATAAGGTAGTGTAAGGCTGTTTTAAACAGCGTCTCTCAAATTTTATTTACTATTACTATTTTATTGTTTTCTATCTACGATGCAGCATATATAACGGTGTTTTGAGAAACATCCGAGGGACGCCGTTAAAAAAGCCTAATAGGGTTGCAACTTGCGAGACGGGACTATAAAAATATCGCGACGCCCTCGTGAAGGCGGCAGCGACTTGTATTGGATCGGACGCGACGAGCGTCGACGCCGCCGGAGCCAGGAAAAAGGGAGCCGAAGATGGCGGCAGGAGCGGGAGCGGGGAACGAGGATCCGAAGAAGTCGTTCTGGGTACGTGTCCTGGTGTCCGACGGGTACATCGAGTTGCTCAAGGCCAACCCTCCGCGCCAGCGTCGTCGCAGGAGCATGCCGTCCGAGGAGGAGCTGAGCTGGCTCCCAGAGAGCGAACTCGAGAAGATCCGCAGGGATGGAGACCCCTATGAGTTTGTTGATGGGGAAGCAGGGCACGAGATTCAGGTCTAGGAGGGTGTCGGTGTTCGCTGTCTGCCCTGTTGCTTGTCGGTTTAATGTCAATGTCTTGCTGTGTCCATCTATTTAGTCGTCTATCTAGCTACTACTGTGCTTGAATATGCAAAGCTTTATCTGCTATAAGCTCTGCTGTGTCATCTATCTAGCTGCTTATATATATTGTAATTGAGTATGCAACCTGCTGTTAATTATCTGCTGCAATCTATGCAGTGCCATCTATCTAGCTACTTATATATTGTAATAATTGAGTCTGCAACCTGGTGCTACATGCTGCACAATCTCTGCACCTACTATTGTGCATTATGCAGCCTTGTCTTGTGTGCTGCAATAAGCAGCTGATGTTTCTCTGGTGTCTGGTGATTTCATCCATATGCGCTGTTCTGTGCTGCCCTCAGATAGGCTGCCGCATGGTTAATATCAGTTCTGCGTTTTTTTTTTTTGTTCATACCGTACGTACTCGCCTGATTGTTCGGTGTTGTCAGTGGATGGTGAGGCTTCCTTCAATCAGCCCATGCACCTAGCCAGAAACTGCTTTGTGCTCAGCACTAGTTGTCTCCTTGAGCTTGTCAGTTAATTCACACCGGTTTGCTGTGTGTTCTGGTAAAAGGTCGGATAGCAGTATAAAACGACTACTGTTCATATAGAGAAGTAGTTGGAAGAGTGGATAGTCTAGCTGTTAGACTCAGTCTTGTTCAAATGTACTTCTAGATTAATGTTTGCTGTGTTGTGTCTGCTATATCGCTACTGCTGTAATTAACCAGTAGTACACTAGTCCTGTCTGAGCTTATGTTAACACTATGTAGAAGAGATTTCTATTAGCTATTCTATATGGTTTTACTTGCAGTTCAATTTTTGTGCCATTATTTATCTTATCTGTTTGCTGCCTTTTCATACTCATGTTCATAACCGGAACCCATACTTGCAGTGTAATAATCTTAGGTACTCTTAGCCTCTTCTGTGCTGCTTTCATCTCCATGGCACGCATGTTTATCAGCTTGTCCTTGTTTGTTACCTTACCGGTCTCAGATTGTAGCTTATCATACTTGGTTTGAAATCTTTTGGCTGTTGGAATGGCATGCTGAACTTCATCAAGAATGCAAGCTCCTCCAGTAATTCCTTTTGGGTTGATTACAAAACCAAGTTGTAAATCAGGTTCTTTTGCAGAATCGGTACTTGTGGTATTTTTTAGGCGGTTGTTTGGTTACAAGCCACAAATTACCACACCTCATTTGTGCCACCAGCCACACTTGTGGTAAGCCATATTATGTAGCAAAAATAGTGTTAGTTCCTAACTAAGATGGGAAAACCGTGAACAGGTGCCCGGTGGTGATTAGTTCAGGTTTAGCTGAAAGACCAGTTATGCAACTAAACCGGTGTGAACCAATCACATCAGTCGGTTTAGTGAACCGGTGAGCTGGTGTTTTAATAAACCAATGGTATTATAAATGTTTGGCCGTTATTTTATATTTTTGGACAATGTATTACTACAATATCTTGTTTATAATTCATACGGAACTTGTTTCGACATATGTTCGTATAAAATGGAGAATTTACATGTTTATCATATAAATAATGGCAAATAAATATGATATTATTAAATATAAAACCAACGGTGCAACCAGTGAACCACTGGTTGGAACAGACTGAATTTGGAAGCAGCCGGATCCTTTGAATCTGGATTCTACGATAAAATCCGGATTCTATGTGAACAATAGCGTATAAGTGGCTTGCGGCGTTTGGCTGCGGGGCTGCTACCTTGGATAACGTGCTGGAAGGACCATACACACTCTGCAACTTCACTGTTTGGATCACTGTTCATCCCATGTTCACCGCACTATTTCCCAATATCAGGCCTCTTTGGGATTCAATTTCTACTGGAAAGTTTCGTACGAAAGTTTTTGAAATAAAGAATTGAATCCTACCAATTTTTTTGAAATTCCTATGAAATGACTTTACTGCGTAGCATTTTTGGAGGAAAATAAACATGATGTTCAACCTCATGTTTTATTTCATTTGTGTGTTGCAATCCTAGGTTTTTTCTGCACACGATCCAAACACATGTTTGTAACTTTCATATGTTATAGATTCATGTAGGAATTCAGCTTCACTGGGCATTCGAATCTTGTGTTTTTTCCTATTTCTGTGTTTTAAGAATCCTATGTTCCAAAGGAAAATCCAATGCAAAGTCTGCGTCGCGTTTGGCATCTTATCTGATTTTTTGCACTTGGATTATGAGAATCTGTATCAACCAATCGGGCCCTTAGTAATTTAACTGGTTCGATCTCCAATGTGGACTTTCTCTATGGTTCTAATAAACTGTTAAGGTGTGAATGTGAGGGCTTAGTTTTAGGGTCCGGTTTTGATATGGAGCTCACATATTGATATAGCATAATGATTGAACGATATAAGAGATTGACATTCTGAGTCATTTCCAAAAAAAATTCGGTCTGTTCGAATAAAATTTTAAGGTGTGAACATGACATTTTAGTTCTAGGGTTATACTTGTAACATGGGTCCCCTATATTGATATAACCACGATAATTTGCATGAAGTAAATGATTGACCTGTTTAGTCATCTTCAACAAAATGCTATCAGTTTTGATAAATTTTTATGCAGTGAATGGAGATTTTAGTTTTAGATCCAGCTTTTAACCTGGGACTCAAATGATACGGTCATAATAATTTGAAGAAAATTACTAATCAACAAACCCAATCATCTTTAACAAATTTCTTCTGGTCAGTTTTACAAAATTTGAAGGTACGAACGCAACATTTTAAAATCTAGGATCTAACTTTAGGGTTTATCATTAATAAAAGTATTAATAGAAGTGCAACCACAACACAGGAACATTGCTAGCCACAGTGGACTCGTCTTAGCCAAACACGAGCCTTTTTAGAATTTAATATCACATCACAATAAATGAAAGACATTATTATCTTCTATTTTTAATATAATTGATTTTTTAGTTCAATGTGACTCGAGAGAGTAGCAATAGCCCGATCTTTTCCCTTAGTCTATCCTCACCAACCCACCCATTCCAACGCCTATATTTCAAACTCATCTCTGCGCATAGTAGAATGGATACCCCTTTTGGACATCTTGGTGAGCATGGTCTTACGTTATCCCGAGAAAGGGAAGCCAAGAGAGAAAAATAAAAGAAAGCGAAAGAAGAGGGGAAAGGGTGAAAATAAAGGTTGGAAGGCCGCAGAAGATCCTCCTGTCCCCCTGACCACAGCCATTTCGAGTCTCCCGAGCACGAGACCGTTACACCCCCGCCTCGCCCCTTCCCCCCGCCTTCGGGTCGGAGCGGACGAACCAGCGAACCACCCGCTCATCTCTCCCTCCTCCTCCCCCTCCCCCACCGTCACCGAATCCACCCGCGAGCTGTCCCCCGATCTCTCCCCCTCCCATGGATCGCTTGTCTCGGCCGGCGAGCCCCGCGGGCGGCGGCGGGCTGGGGTTCGCGTCGCGGCGGGGCCTGTACGCGCAGCACCACCACGCGGGCGGCGGCAGCGCGCAGACATCGCCCGGCGGATCCCCCAGAGACACGTCCCCGGTGCACCGCCACGCGCGCGCGGGCTCCCTCGGCGGCGCCGGGGCCGCCTCCACCGCCGGCCGCCGCGCGGGGGTCGGCGCCGGCGCCGGCGCCCGCGCGCACAACAGCGCCGCGCGCGCCGCCGCGCAGCGACTCGCGCGGGTCATGGGCGGCGGCGGCGCGGGCGGGGACGGCGGAAGCGGGAGCGACGACGACGACGACGAGTACGAGCTCTCCGGGCCCCCCATTGATCTCTCCTCCACCCCGCGCCGCACCTCCACCAGATCCCCTTCCCCCTCGGTAACCACCCTCTCAGCTACATGCCACCTTGCATTGCGTTCGCATGCCGATCCGGTGGCATTTGGCTTTTGCGTGTGGATTTTTCAGTATAGTTTGCAATGCCACTATCTATGTGTATATTCTCATTATTACGACCTGTGGGATGCCCTAAATGGTGGCGTGCAATTCCATCTGTGCATTTTAGATAGGCCGTTACCTTGCGGATCAGACGCAGGTGGGCCGGCCGCCGTCGCTGACCAACCGTTACACTGCCGGAAGGTCCGTTCCTATGATACCATCGATCAGGCGGCCAGCGACCAGCGGGGCAGGGGCAGGGGCGGGTTCGGAGTCGCCCATACCGAACCGAAGGGAGCAGAGGTAATGACTGTCCTGCTCTCAAGTATTAATTGGTACCTATCAAGTCGCATGCATCACGGATTTCATGGTGCAATGCATTATAAATTTGGGCTGTGGGCCTGTATGGAATTTCCCAATTATCCGATAGATATGCTCACTCAATAGTCAAATTCAGTATTTCAGCATGATGTCTTGATTCCAAGACTCGGCTCGATGCAGTTGATTAGTTCCCCATGCTTTTAGTTGCAATCGAGCATGTCCCTGTTTCCAGACACAGATTCTTTCATTTGGTTATTAGAGACTGTGCGACTTTATTACTTTATTAGTGAAGTAGATTGTTGCTGATTTCAGATGTTGGTGCCAGCATTAGCTCTTTTTTTTTCTAGGAGTATTACCATTATCTTTGTAATAGATAGATGCCACAATTCATGATTCTGCATAGGTGCATTGCTTCTGAAACTTACCAGGAGATTCATAACGCAATGAGAGTTTGGATTGAAATTCACCAGTATGATTTATTTTGCAAAAATAGAATAAGTCATTATTGGATTGCTGAAAGTCCAATCCTGGGGTTGTCTGAGAGGCTTTGTCTAGAACGATTAGCAAGCAAACCATTACCACTGACACAACAACTTTATTGGATAACACTAATTGATTGAATTACACTTGACTTTGACAAAATTTATTAGAAACTTTAGTCATGGTTAATTATTTGGCATTCCTTACAGAACTATTCAACAGTGTTACTTAAGATAAGTAAGTAACCCTATTTGTCTTTTTCTCTTTGCAAAGAATCATTTTATATCTGTTGCCTTTCAGTTATTGGTTCTCAATGATCTCAGTTAATAGGCTACATTGTTCTCAGGAGATCAGTTGATCTTGGAAGTTCATCGAGAGCTCGTCGTACATCTTCTTCTCTTCATGATGAGGTATTTTTTTCTTCATGAATGTAATTATATAAAAATCTTAATGCTATGATCGCATAACAGTCTGTTTACTACTTCCGAGGTTAACGTGCAATATGAGCTCTCTCCTCCATGCTACAATCTTTGTCTAGCCAATGTTATGGACATTGTAAAACAGCTGCCAATAATTCACCTAAAGATTTCTTTCTTAATCTGGAGTGCCACTGTGGTTCTTTTGTCCATGCTTTGCAGATTAACACACTTCAAGTGGAGAATGAAAGCACGTATGACAAAGTGAGATATCATGATTCTATGTGCTTTTGCACTTTAAGATGTCAGAAGCATTTTTTTTTTATCTTACTTGCATCTTGTCAGCTTCACTTTGCAGAAGAAAGGTCTGAGGATGGAGATGCCAAGTCCGTGCAAATGGAGAGAGAGGTCTTTTCCATGATAAAATGCTGATTAAATTTTGGCTACTGATACTACTTGATTAAATCATACTGTACCTTTTTGTTAGTTTTACCTTGAAGGCTGGATATATACTAGCATAATATGTTTGGTTTCTACCTGAAGATTTTTGCTAGTGTCTCCTCTTAATTTGCACATTTCCAACTAAGTACAGATTAATGTCATCAGATGGGACTTTTTTGACGCCTACTGACCTACATACATGTGTCACTCTAGTTTGTTTTTAAGAATGTAACCCGGGGGGGGGGGGTGTTCAGATCAAGACCAGAACTATCATTTAGGCATGAGTTTAAAAAAAAATCCTTGAAGAGGTATTGCTACTTGCAACTTGTGAGGTACTGAAAATTGATGCCTCAAGTACTGAGTGGCTGTACCTCTGTAGTTATAATTTTGGTATCTTTCTTTACAAGGGCCATGAACACAAACTCGTCTTGCATAAAGTGCCTTTCAGCCACTCATGAATATAGAAAAATCATATGTTATGTTCATTTAGCTTAATCTCTTCTTACTAATGAACTAGCAGCAACCACTCTGATGCTGCAACTTTAGATGGATACTAACAGATAGCTATGACAGCACCATAACAAGTTTCATTCTGTCTCATACTGAGCAACGGACCAAATCTGCAAACTTTGTTGACTTATTTCCTTCTTTGGAACTTGGAAGCCCTTTGAGTCGAAGTATATGCATGTAATGGACTGCCATTGTGTTATTTTCATGTTTTCTATTTGTTTCTGAATTTTAGGCTTCTGATATTGGTGATGCAGTAGAAACAGAGCCAATTTTGATTAGCAGGTATGCTATTTACTAACTTACTAAAATATACTATTATCCAATTGCTTGCTTCATATTTTTAACCATATTTTTAACTTGGTTCTCAGAAAGGATGCAGCGCTAGAGCAAAGAAAGGTATGTTTCCATAGAAAGCTTCTCCTGCTCAAAGTTTTGAGGGAACACTAGGGAGAGAAGTTTGCTTTTGCTGACTACACTCTCTAACTCTTTCTGATCAAATTTTGCTTAATAGTTTTGTTTGAGCATGATGCCTGTTTTGCTCTTAGATTGCTATGAGAATTGCTTCACGAAGGTCTAGTAGTGCGAGCTGCGATGAGATCGCGACCCTTAAGTCAGAAGCAAAGGTGGATTACATCTTTCCTTGAATCTGGTTATCTCTTGCTAAATGAACTTTCCAGAGTCATGTTTTGCAACCATAATATTGTACTTGCACTTTTGTCTAGGCTGCTAGTAATGTGGTTACATCTGTATCTCGGAGAGTCAAAAGTTCTAGATCAGAACTGAGATCTCTTCAGACAACAGACAACAGAATGATCCTGTCACAGGAAGAGATGGTGTGTACGTTCGATTACATAGTCATCATATTAGCACTTTTTGCCCGTTGGTTTATCATTGCAATTGTTCATGAAAATCCTTGATCAGGAGGAGATGGTGCTAAAGAGATGTTGGCTGGCCCGCTACTGGACATTATGTTCTAAACTTGGTACCAAGATCACCTTTGCACTGTTTGTACTCCTTTTTTTTACAATGGAGTATTCCTGTGCCTCTAACTCTAAATAATATTTCCAATGTTGTGTGTCCTTGAATTAACATTACCTTTAAACAGCGACTGGTCACCATTGTAATCTGTTACTGCTGGCGCAACCTAACCTAATGGGGTAGGATGCATAATGATCCACACCCATTTTTCCTTTTATATTCACGCCACACATTTTCCACTATCGCTTCACTTAAATTTTCTGGTTAAGAACCATTCCTATCTTTTTTTTCTCGGACACACAGGAGAGTTGCACATCTTTAAATTAAAGAGAAAGATAAAGGCAGAGCCTTTCAAACCTTCTTGTCCCCTAAAGGGGAAGCAAGAAAGGTAGAGAACAAAACTAACACCTAAATACCCGATACAGAGAGGGAAAACAACCCAACCTGAACCAGGCCTATCTGATCTTTCATAAAGCTTATACTTGTATTCTCTCTTTTGTTTCTTATAAATAAATCATGCAATATTTCCCCTAATAAGAAGACCAAAATCGATTTCAAATTTTATATTTTTCATGAGAAAAAATGTGCCTTATCCATGACCAAGCAGACGATTGTCTTTACTAGTGCTCCCATGTAAGTTTAAACTGTTATAATGGCTGGTTTTAACTAATGGTTACCTTTTGCCCTTAGGGATACACTCTGATATTGCTGAAGAAAAACAAGAATATTGGTCTTCATTTGCACCACTTGCACTTGAAGCAGTCCTATCAATTGGGCAAAAAGCAAGAGCTGGAACTTTATCAGGTGATATCCCTTTCAAAAGCTATACTTTATTCTTCTTGCTATGGTATTTTACTATACAAGAATACAGTGCTCCAATTAGTATGCAAGTACTCATTATCTCTAATAGCTACACTGTGAAACATGGAGGTGGGACCTAGCCAGATTCTCCATCGGCCATGACTCAATATGACAATTTGCAATTGAAAAAACCTTTGGTAGTTTTTCTATAGTGACTTTATTGTAACAAAATGAAATAACATGGCCAATTTCTACATGCTAGAAATCTGGGAACGGTTTCAATAGAGATGCTCAAATTTGACTCTCTATTCTCATTTTCTAGATCAAAATCGGATTGTTTTCCTTAATGTTGGAGGCTCTTCGGCTGCTTCAGAGAATGCAAAGACTGGACCTGCCTTCCATCCTTTCGAATGCATCTTTGGTTGCAAACTCCATCGGACGTGTGCCTTGAACTTTGATGTCCTGGTCTTGGGGCTGCTGCGTCTATAGCTTGCTCATCTGGCCTGCCCCTTCCTCCCTCTTCTCAGAAGCTGAGATTTGGAACATTGTGAGGAACATATTACAGGATAAGGCCCTAAGGCGGGAGGGTTTCTGTCGGTACCCAGCTAACCGGGTACCCGCTTATACTAGACAAAGTCTAAATACAGTCCTTAATAAGGCTCCACGCAGCCTGACAAGCTGGGTTTATTCCTTTGGGCAGTACAAGGGCTGACTTGCCTATACTCGGCAGGATCACCAGTATCGGCAAGTATCGCAGTAAAGGAAAGGGCCCAAGACCACGTACAGGCGGGTCTGGCCTACCCCTTATAAGAACTGGGCCGAGCCTCTCCCAACCGCGCGAGATGCCCCTCAAGGGAAGGCCAGGTCCGGACCACTCGGAGGTCCGGACCGCTCGGAGGTCCGGAGCTAGCGCACTCGGGGGGTGGAGCCGCAAGCTACCGCGTACACCTACCCCCGGTGCGGGATGGTCCGGGGCCGCCACGTGCCCACAGGACGCGCGGCGGAGTCTTCGGCCAGGGGCCTCGCCCGCCTGCTGCATTAATTGCGGGCAGGCGAGCGTGGCCCGTTGCCCGCTGACACCGCCGCTGTCAGACGGGCGTGCCCCGTTACCCGCTGACGGACGGGCGTGCCCTGACACCCGCTGACACCGCCGCTGTCAGACGGGCGTGCCCCGTTACCCGCTGACGGACGGGCGTGCCCTGACACCCGCTGACACCCGCGGGCAGGCGACGGCGACTATACTAAAGGGCGCGCCTTACCGAGGCGCGACGGCAGTGACGGGGCATACAGTCAACTTCCCCACCGGACGTTGGGGTTTATACCGAATAAACAAGTACACTGTGCTCATCATGAGTTGCGCCACGCGCGACGACCGCGCTCAGCCTAATACTAGGTAGCAGCACTGTAGCACCGCTGTGAGCGCTCCGTAATGTCACGTCGGCACGCCGCCTGCCTCCTCTGCCACTGAAGCCCCTCCGCCGGGTTCAGCGGTTGATGGAACAGGACGGTGTAAACCAGGACGGCGTGGCGCACCTTCCGGGCCACGCCGGGCCGCGTCAGTTGTGCAGGTACAAGACGTGGGAGTCAACGGTCGCCGCTACGAGGAGCACGCGACATGACAACAGAGGGTCCGCTGGAGGGACCTGACCTCCGCCAGAAGGAGCGTAGGGCACCAAGTCAGTGCAGGATAGAACTGTAGCATAGAGAAAGTGGGCCGGGACCACCTGTCGGGGCCCGGCCACCACTGTGCGTGCCCCCCCTTGGGCTATAAAAGGGGGAGGCATACGAGACCATACGCACGGCCTTCACGATACAGATAGTCTTCACCATCGAGACAATACACACTCCTCACAAGCACAAGCTCACAACCTCATCCGTCTTCTCCTACAGACAGCAATACAAGAACACACCCACAGTGGACGTAGGGTATTACGCTCCGGCGGCCCGAACCACTCTAAATCCTCGTGTCTCCATCGCGCCACCATTGACATAGCTAACAACGATCGCTTCCCCTAACTACTTTTAGTACTTAGGATTCGAGCGGGTGCATTCCGCCACCCGACCGGAGCACACACGCTCCGACAGTTTCGCTGGTTGTTCCAATCAGGTGACTAGGCCAATTATAGACCACAACATTCAACGTGCCTTCGATGCACCTGTGTGCCTCGACGACTGGAGTTTAAACCATCTAAATGACTAAATGACTCCTTGATCACTCGGTTGCTCAAGGACTACACACTGAGAATGGATATTATCACCCACTAGTCTTATCTACTGTTTTGGGATGCTATTTTCCATGGCCTTAGCCAACTGCCTTGCGCCACTGCTTAATGAGTTGGTTGGGCCGCATCAGATACGTGTAGGGGCCTTGCATGTAAAGAGTACTCCTTGTTTATTTCTAAAATTGGATATAACAGGTAAAGCTTTTGACTCGGTCTTGCAGGTCTTCCTGTTAGACCTCCTCCATTATCTTGGGTTCCCACTGGTTTGGAGGAACTGTCTCTATCCTCCTTTCCATGGCAAGCACAAGGCAACATGGTTCGTTCTTTTGCTGCCTGGTAGACCGACATCCATAAACAGGTTGCCAAAACTCTCAGGGGGAGTTTCAACACACTCTCAAGAACATAATAACCTCATGTTTCACACTCAAGGAATCCAGCGTAGTTAAGCTTTAGCTCTCCTCTTCTTGTACTCACCACCAGATCCACCCCGATCCCTCCTGTTGTTCCTTTGTTTTGGCCATTCTTCCTGTTGTTGCTTGTATCACACTTTTTTTTCTCTCCTTAATGAAAAACATGCCACACATGTTCTCTAGAAAAAAGATTGTTTCCCCTGTACAGTTTCTTTGTTGCTTGTAAACGATGCAGTTTCTTTCCCCTGTAAAATAGTTTATTTTTGTTACATGTACAATGTACTAAAATTCTCATCTGACAGGCTTATTTAATTAGTTTTACTGCCGTTAGAATGGTCTCAAATTATGAAGGATTACTTAAGTGTTTTAAATTTCACGCACAACCTTAGTTACATAGCACCAGTCTTTGCTCACAATTCATGTGGTGGCAGATAATGCTGACATGGAGAGCAGAAGCAAAATGTCTGACGTAAACGATATATCTGGTGATGGCAATATTGAGAGCATGCTTTCAGTTGAGAAAGGACTGCGTGAATTAGCTTCACTCAAGGTTTTTCTCATACTAGTGTAATTGTGTGTATCGACCTTACTTTCAAGTTTCAACAGCATGTCAACCTGATCAATTTTACTGAGATACATGATAAACATTGTATAAAATTCTGTTCCTGTTCATGTTTAATCCTTTTTGGGAGTATTAATTGATGTACATAAAGCTATTGCCTGCTACCTCTCATACAGTTCTATTCTAGTTAATTATTTAGAATTTTTAGAACTTTATATATGTCACATTAGGTGATAAGGAAAAGTGGATTATCCAACTGCAGAATCCTACTGCACTACTAGAGTGAGTGAGTGACTAGTGCATCTCTGTGAAGTATATGGTAAATGCAACATATATGCAATTGAAGTAGCTTTTGCTTATATTCTCAGAAAAAATGACATCGCTATATTTTTGCTTTTATTCAAAGTGCAGTGATAAAAATTAATATTCCCTTTGAAGGTAGAGGATGCAATCATGCTTGCTTTGGCAGAAAACCGGCATATCAAACCTCTATCAGGTGGCTTTTCCAAAATGTACTCATTTCTTATACTTTCATCTTATTAATATGTATGTACGGTATTGCCCTAGGCCACCAATATTAAGCCATAACTAGTTCTTTGTGTTAACAAAGATGAACCCATAAAAGCAATGATCTTTTTCTCTTGTTCACAATAACCATAACATGGGGAATTTGTAACCTAAAAGGAACTATAATTTGAGACAGCGGGAGTACTATTTTCACGTGTTGCATGAAGCATAACTTGCACGATGTTGAGTGCTGGTCTTTTGTAATCAGATCCATGATCGGAACTGACAACTCATACAACCTCAGAGCTACACGATGTAGCATATATATGTAGAATCATTCCAATTAAAAAAAAAAAACTGGACCTGGGGGGGCAAGCCACCCCATGGCATTTCGTTAAGAAGAAAGGGACTTCTCACGCAGACCCAGCAAACCCCCACCCCACCCTTACATAGCGGCATTACTGCCCTGTGAGACAATCATTCCAATTTTCAGCAGCATGAGGAATCGACTGGAATGTACACTGTAGATTAATGGGAATGAAAAAACATTTCGAAATTTATTTATACTTTTTAAACTGGAGGTATTTTAGGGAGTAGAGAGATTATTCTAAGTGATTTTAGTGTTAGGGTAATTTGAAGAAACAATGATGCAAGTTATGGCATCAGTTTGTTACAAAAGAGAGTGATCTTAAGAAGGTGGGGTGATGGGGTCATAAAGAGTTTTACAGCACGTTTGGATTGGGTCCTGCACCCGATCCTAAGTCCGAACCTAAAAGTTGTTTGGATTGAGGTGAGGAATGGTCCAGACACTACTAGTTGTAGTTCATTTTACCAGATTAATTGGTCTGTTAGAAAAATAGAGGGCGTTGCCGTCCAGAGTCAAGCAGACCAGAACGGCATTAACCGGTAAACCAAACAGCCTATTAAGGTTTTTACAGTCCTTTTTTCAGCGGTTCTGCGATGTGAAAATGGAGAGGCCTACAAACATAAATGTCTAGTTAAAATATTCAAACATTGATGAACCTTCCGAAACTTTTTTTTTTTTTTTTTGCTTTCGGAGTCACTTATGAGAATTTTTCATGCATAATTCACCTATAAATTAATTGGTATTGTATGACTTAATGCCACTGGATGAGTAATTGTTACCTTCAAATAAGATTTGAGCTTCGAATAACAGGTCAAGCTTCTGAGGGCCGAAGCCCTTCCGAGGCATTAGGTTGGTATTCTCTCAGTACTTTTTATATCCATGGCTTGTGAAGAACATTATATAACTCGCTTTACTAATTATCTATCTGACATGTTTCCTGGTCCTAGAGTTAAGTACAGAAGAGCGGGAAGATGTACGTTTCAAGCAGGTAAAAGACGATACGTCACTAGTATGTTATGTTACTAAAATTTATTTAGAGCTGGCCAGCATTTTTTTTTTTGTTCCGACAAAAAAAAGCCTTTTATCCCAAGCAAGTTGCGTGGGCCAACGAAAATATTCTTTTGTTCCATTGTTAAATAATAAAGAGTAAAATTCCATAAAGCCTAAAATCATAAACCTGTTCCATGGTGTCATATAGATCCCTAAACTCTTCAATATACACTAGCAGTCCCTAACGCTTAAAACCATAAACTCATTCCATGGTGTCATTTAGATCCTAAACTCTACAACAGTTAAATTCATTGTCCCTCGAGGTCCAAATCTCTCTAGTTGGCATGTGTTTACCTATTTGGTACACTTGGCTAAAAGAGATGTCTCCCACTGATCACTCAAATGTGTTGTCACATACAGATAGGGGGGTTTGGACCTTAAGTTTAAGGGTTGCTGGTGCATTTTACTCAATCTGTGAATTCAGATAAAAATACAACATCAATAGATCTTAATTCCATATAAGTGCCCATTATGCGCTTAACAAACTTGACTAAAGTTCATGGTAAAGAGAAATGCAAAATAAACATCATGTGAAACACTTTATAACTCTGCCTTTCATTATCTGGTAAGCTTGACGTTTAGTGTCATTTGACAAATACACTACAGGCATGGTTGACATATTTTTGGAGGCGAGCCAAAAATCACAACATAGAAGAAGATATAGCTGATGAGCGGCTACAGTTTTGGATAGAACAAAGCAATCACTCAGTTACTACGACTGAGGTCATAGAAGGTAGATTGTTCTCATCCACTGCAGTAATGAACCCTGAACTAAAAACCTGATCTCTCTGTCTTTGAGTGTTAAGATATCATTGATGTTAGTTGCATTCATGTCCTCTCCACCTGATGTCTTGCTGTATCATTATTGATTGTCTTTTCCCTGCAAAGTTGAGAGAGGACTCCACGAGCTGAAGAAGCTGGGAATCGAGTCTCAGCTGTGGGATGCGACGAGGAGAGCTCTCGACGATAATTTCAGCAATCACGGGAGTCCAATTGGATCTGAGGCTTAGCAAACAAATTAAAGCAAATGCTAATATGGAGTGTGGCTCTGGGTGCCGATTTTGTGCCTTCAGAGGCCCTAGAGCCCTCATGATATCCTTGCCGTGTTTATGGCCCTTTGCTTTGTATATTAAATCTTGATCAAAATATCCACTAACACTCCCTTTTAATTTATCTATTTCAATGCTGGTTTATCTGTATGTGAAAGCAAAAGGGGTTAATCATGGAGCCATCGTGATGCTATGCTTTTCATCAGGTTACTCTACTGCAACAAGAATATTGTGCGCTGCTTGATTTCCCCTTTTTTTGCATTGGCGGTGGTCTATTCTTTTAAGGAGCAAAGCGTAGCAAAGCAGGCTTCCAGGGTTAAGCTAGGAGGGCAACCTGGACTCGAGAGTCGAGCCTGGTAGAGCACACACTGACACGGTCCTGCACCAGCCCAGTAGCCCTCCCCCACCTTGCGAGCCATGTCCACGGAGCAGCCGTCGCCGATGAGCCAGCGACGCCGGCAATGCGCGGCTGCCACTGCAGCCGCCGTGGCCGCTTGCCTGGCGCCTCTGGTCGTGTTCCTGGCGGTGCTCGTCCTCGCGCCGTCCCTTATCCCACGGCTGCTCCTCCGGCCGCACCACGCCGTCCCCTACGTCGCGTCCGCCGAGCTCCGCGACCTGGCCTTCGACGCCGCGGCCTCCACCGTCGCGTACAACCTCTCCGCCGTGCTCCGGCTCGACGGCCCGCCGGGCCGGTACACGGGGGTCAGGGCGGCGCCGTTCTACGCGGGCCAGGAGCTCGGCGCCGCCGTGGCGCTGCCGGGGTTCACGCAGAGCGGCGGCGGGGCAGCCGACGAGCTGCTGGTGGCGTGGGGCGGCGTGCAACGCGTGCCGCCCGGCCGGGGCGCGCGCGCGGTGGCCGCCGCGCTCGCTCGGGAGCGTGCCCAGGGCTGGGTCAGGGTCAAGGTCGCCGTGCGCGCCGCGCAGGACGGCGTGGAGAGCGACTTCGCGTGCGCGCTGAGTTTCCCGGCGCCTCGCAAGCGCGACGGCGGCGGCGCCGCACCCGGCGTGTTCTATGGCGGCAGCTGCGTCGACGCCGTACGCGGCGCGTTCTAGACGCCGGCCGGCGGCTGCCTTGGAGACGGGGTTGCTTTCTCGGTCGGGCTACGGTGCGTCGGTGCCCTGCTCCGCCTCGGACTTCGGTTCATTGTATTCACCACGTGGCACAACGGTGTATGCAGATCACAAGTTCCCAAAGCCTCCCCATGCCGTACACGGAATTGAACACATTTTTTCTTGAGATCAAACGCATTGGAGTACACTTGAACATAGGACACTCTGTGCTTGTGCTTCCCAGTTTTCTTCTTTGCGACTACATTCAATTCAGATGCTTCTACAGTTGTAACGGAAAACCCTTATGTGAGGATAGCAGTACAGGTTGAGCAAACAACGGTAGCATAATCATTGTCAATTTGGCCAAAACGAAAGCTACCAATGCCAGCTGGGTGTTTGCATAAAGGACCACTCGACTGGAACCACATCATCTCTTCTTTCAAACGATGAATGCAGTTTCGTTTGGAATCAGTGGTAGACAAAACTTGGTACAGCAAAAACATTTAGGGTCTCTTCATCTATCGTCATCCAAAGGGAAAAAATTACATAGCATTCAAACAAGGCAAACGCCAGAAACATAAGTAGGCATCGGCAGTGCCATTATTTGCTTCTCTTGACCGCACGCCTTCCCTGGCCCTTCTTCGGTGGGCCCTTACCGCGACGCTTCAACATTTCCAGCTTGGCAAGGCGCCTGCAGGAAAGAGATATGCCCCGATAAGATGATGCTCATAGTATGAACTTGCAGGTAAAGTTCTGCAAGCAATATGTAACGAAGAGAAACAAGCAGCAGCCAAGGAAGAAGCAAAAACATGAAACAATATGGTGTATTTAGGTCTGCGGTTAGAACAGATGCACTAATATAACTAGCATGCTTGATTCATCGCAACCATGACAATACCAGCCATTCAGTTCCTCCTGAAGTTTGTCTCCAGGCAGAAGCATCAGTCACAGCCTATGATTTATATTAAGGTTTTAATTTGAACAATGAACAGGCCATATTTCCATTGTGAAATCAGCAGTTCTTTGGCTGGCCTAAACTGAACAATACAGGCACAGGCTTGTAACATAGCAATGTTAGATAAACAGCATCACAAGATTCTTTTTGCACCCAGAGCAGAAGAATCACAAACAAGACATAATAACGTTGAAGACTTGTGGCATTATGACAACATAAAACGATACCACCACTAAGCAAGTGTTGTAACCACTCCTGGACCGACTCCCCTGTAATCAATACTTAATAAACAAATGGTGAAAAACTAAGTCTCTAACAAAATCCAGCACGGAATTAGTCAGTTTTCTTCTGGTTTTAACTGAAATTGAAAAATTATTTCTTAGTCAAGGTTACTTAACACAACAATGCAAAATTAATAGATGAACAATGGAAACTGGTATTGCAAATCTGGTGAGAGGAAAATAAGTCAAATTGCATGGTCTGTGGCACTAATTGATTAGGATAGTTAAACTTCAATTTGACAAAAAATGTTGAAAGATACCTTTTGTGACTTACTATGAATCAACCGAGCCAAAGGTTTGGATGAATACAGATAGATACATATTACAATCTGCATATCAGTTGCCGTATGCTGATATGTGCAAACAACTAGTAACACATGAAGGATGAAACCTGACACACTAAATACACATTCTTCTGATCAGACCAATCAATGTATTCTACAGACTACAGTGATACCAAGGCTCCGTTCGGCTCTGCGATAAAATATCGAATCGCATCCGCAAAAGCTTCTGCAAGGGTGGGCTGCCGTCCATCCCACGTAAAGAAGGGTGCTGGAAGCTTCCGTCGCCTGTGTTGCGGGATGTTATCGTATCGTATCGGGACAACGAACAGAGCCCAAATCTACATTTCACAGCATCAGCCTATCTAGACAAGGAACGGTAGTGCTATACCATAGTTCCCTAGTTGCATAAGCACACACATAATGCACAAGGAAAACACCTGCATTTCCTCGGGACAGTCAACAATCAGCATGTGGCCGTGCTAATAACCACCTCCTGATCTGCCAAACACCGATTTCTCATCCAACAGTTCCTCTAGAATTTTTTATATTTAGTTCAATAGTATGAATTAAATTCTAGGTATTCGGACCACCCAGATCATCTCTATGCAAACAGGCCCTAGAATGCAACGAAAAATTTGTCTTGCCAACAACTTAAAAAGGTTTGGTGCCAGTAAGGCATACCAACAAGCACATCCCGGGCGTCACCGAGGCAACCCGCTCACCACAAGGCACGTCAACAACGAACGCATGGCGAGCACAGGAGCAAGAGTGACTATCACTACGACTGAACGGAGGTGGCCGACCGAGGAGGAGAGGGGGGGGGGGGGAGGGGGGCGGCGGCTACTTACTCCTTCTCCTCGCGCTCCATGACGAGCGGGTCGTCGCGCTTGATGTCGTAGGGGTACCACTGCGCGACCTCGTTGCCGACCATCTTCTTCCGCAGCAGCTTCGTCGCCGCGCGCTTCCCCGTGGGGTTCAGTGCGTGGCCGAAGATGGCCGCCCGCGCCTCCGCCGCCCCCGCCGTCGCCGCCGCCGCCAGCAGCCGGCGCAGCCCGCCCGCCGCCGCACTCATTTCTCCCCGACCGTCTTCTCTCTCCGATCTGACGGACCGACGGCCCAGATCGCCCGGTGTTGTTGGGGTTCAGTGGGCCTCTCGAGCATTGGGCCGGTTCGGTTTTTTTCCTCTTCTGCTGTGCTTCGCACGAGAGCAAACAAATCAGTTTTTTTCTAAACAGAATTGGTGAAAAAATGAAAAGAATCAGAGAGCCCCACATGCTGTGTGAACTTAGTTTGAGTTACATGAAAACTGTGTTTCCCTCGGTGGCTCTTAACCACTCTCTTTTACATGGTTTCATAAAGTTTTCACCCCAAAACTTTTTTCTCTGGAGAAAAGAAATGGACAACCTGCTTTTGAAGAAAGCATGTAGCCTTTGTACAATCCAGCTTTTACTAGGATACTAGCTGACTAGAGAAGCACCAAACGATGTCTAACTTAAACGCACAGCCTAACTGACATAGCCAACCCAACTAGCAAAGCTCAAAAAGCTAAAGATCACAAAGTCTTCATTTCATGTTTTAAGTTCCCTTCCATTCTTTTTTTCCGCACAACCCGGTTCAAGGTCTATTATGGAGGGGCAAACCAAAAGGAAACTTGAGTTTTAGAGGCACTTTTTTCTAGAGTTTTTGCAAGTTTTACTTGCCACTTCTCTAATAACCGCCTAAATTTTCAAATTCCCAATATCGTTGTCTATATTATCACATCATTTATCTATAGTTGAGTCAACATAAGACTATATAAGGTAGTCTGATGCTGCGCTCGGTTGAGGGGGCATTTGCGTCTCAGGGCGGTAATAAGCAGTGCGGCAGGTGGAAACTGAAGTAGTGCACGGTAAGTTTCCCGCACCGCGCCGCTCTATGCTCCCACAAACGAGCGGAGCCTCAATGTTCCAATGCCATTGATGGGGATAGTTTCATAATTTTTCCCGTGTAAATATTTTGATAATGTAGCATATACGAATTAAAGAGGCAAGAGAGATAAACTGTTGCTTTTAGGACACAAAAACCTAGTTGAAAGCCTGAAACGCGACGAGGCAAGTGCAGTTTCATCTAGCGTTGCCGTTGGGGAAAGAATGTATTACCCACTATCTATGTCCACGTTACGCTCCCTAATTTATCCACACCCAAAACACTTTGGATAATACCCGATGGACATGGATTACCCAATGGGTAAAGTATTTCGACGAACAGAACGTCGCCGGCTGAAACATGCAAACTATGGAGTAATTCACCTTCAATTAGTCTCTGCACTTGGCATTGGTGGCGACTGCTAGCCGTCGACGGTGCACTCATGTGCGCGTGTGCCATGCCTGCTGGTCGTCAGCACCTCGACGGACCCTGACTTGTCCAGGCCTATATGCCATGAGAAGCAGAGGGCCGCCAGCACTGCCATCAATGGCGCATCCATGCGCGCGTGCGCCGTGCCTGCTGGCCACCGGCACCTCAACGCTCCATGCCTTGCCTAGATTTTAGACGCCATTAGAAGCAGACGGTTGGTGGCGGTAACAGCCGAACACACCGCGTGATTAAGACAAGAAACTACGGATGGGTGTGGATGGATGGGTGTTATCTATAACTATCCTACCCATATCCAAATTTAAATGGGTAATTTTATCCGACCCAAACAGAATGGGACACGCATTTGGGTACCCACCGGCAACGCCGACCATCTTTAATCCCCACGTGTTTTACGGGGCCCACTGATGACGCATTTCCCACATCTCACGCCTTGACCTGGCCATTTCGATCCCGGCAAAGGTTCGCCACCGCCACCGCCACGGCGCCACCACATGGCTCCGGCCGCCGCCGCCCCTGTCTTGGCGCTGGGCGACGACCTCCTCCGAGAGGTCTTCCTCCGCCTCCCCGCCCCCGCCGATCTACTCCGCGCCGCCGCCGCCTGCAAGCCCTTCCTCCGCGCCGCCCGCAGCGCGCCCTTCCTCCGCCGCTTCCGCCGCCGCCACCCGTCCTCCTGCCCGCGCCTCATCGGCTTCCTCCTCCTCTTCCCCGACCGCCGCCGCGGCAGATTCCACCCCCTCTCGGCCTCCCGCTCCCCCTCTTCTGCCTCCTCCTCCTCCTCCGGGGCCGCCGACGGCGGCGGCGACTTCGCCCTCTCTTTCCTCCCCGGCGGCGGCTGGCAGGGAGTCGGCGCCGCCACGTGGGAGCACCTGGGCTACCGCAACGGCCGCCTCCTCCTCAAGAACCTGGAGTCCCAGGAGCTCGCCGTCGCGGACCCGATCTCCCGCCGCCGCGTCTTACTCCCAGCGGCCCCCGCCGGGAGCGCCGTCGGCTACGGCCTCTTCGCCGACGACGGCGACTCCTCGGACTTCCGCGTGGTCTGCCTCTCGCGGGACGCTGCCTCGGGCGAGCTGCGCGCGCTGTTCCTGTCCTCCGGCGAGCTCTCCTGGGCCGACGTCGCCGGCGTCGCGTGCCCGCTCGGCCTCCCCGCCGGCTCCCGGGCGATGCAGGCGAACCGGTCGCTGTACTGGAGGCTCGAGGGCGGGGGGCGCATGCTGGCGTTCAGCACGGCGTCCATGGAGTTCTCGGTCCTGGACCTCCCGCCTGCCCTGCGGCAGCTCAGCTTCGACGCCGTCGACCGGGGCGAAGAGGAGGATGTCAATGTTCTCCACCTGCTCACCATGAGCGGCTTCTGCATCGAGGTGTGGGCTGGCACGGGAGATGGTGACGGTGGGATGGCGTGGAGGCGGGTGGACAAGTCGGTGAGGTTCCACAAGTTGCTGAGGGAGATGATCCATCCTTCGCTGCATTCATACCAGCTTGGGGTAGATGTCATCGGAGTGGCTGCCGGCGTCGTGTTCTTGCGGCAGTGGAATCATCTCTTCTCCATTGACCTTGAGACTATGAAGCTCAAGATGTTGCCCAGTAAGGATTGCTGTGAGGCGCTGATCTGCCCTTACACCATAGCGTGGCCGCCTTCTTTCTTGAATCCTGCTGGGCAAGCAGCTTGATGACATGGGCAACTAATCAATGGGTAATAATCTGCATAAACACAACATTTCACCCCAAGTGTTTTAGTTCATATTTTCTACTTAATTTAAACTTGTGCTATTCTGTATAGACAAAAATATACTCCCTCCTGTCATTAATATATGACGTTGTTTAGTGTAATTTGAACTAATGTTACACTCCTTGAAACCTGCTTTGTTAGTTTGCTAGATGTGGCATCCTGATTAACACAGTTTTTTGTTTTTTAGTTTGGTGCAGGCATGTGCTTCTGGTATGACTTGACTTTTGTGAATTGGACGCCAAGCTCCAGTGCATGATGAGGAACTTCATAGAGGCAATGATGGAAAAGGAAGAAACTAGGTTATCTGAATGACAATCTGGGGGATTATCGCTGCTCAACTGCTTTGTGCTTACAAGTTTCAGCTTTGTATCATACTATATTCGATTTCTGGTTGGTAAAACGTTCTCTCAGATTGTGTCTGTGGTTGCTCTAGTACTTCATAGATCGATGCTCCGTAATTGTGTTTACTTTGTCTTAACTTAAGCTTGCCAGAAGCTTTCGTAGTCCATATTGCTCATATAGTGATGTGTGCTGATTTATGCATCACTCAGTTACTGCTCATAGAATTTTTACTATGATTATATTTGCTTATCGTCTTGGCTCCCTACTCATCAGAGCTCCTAGTCTCCCCCTTTTTTTCTTCTTGGATGGTAGTGCCGATGAGTTTGTCTGACTCTGCACTCTTGGTACTTCCTGTTCCTTTGGTACACATTCTAATCAAAGTTGGAGAAACAGTGGCCTATATTACGTTGACTGGTACAAAATCTTGGGATACTCTTGTCCTAAGAGAAGTTGCCACATGGGTTTCTCCCTCTCAGTTCTGTGTTACTGAACATGGTCACGCACCCCTTGTGAAAACATGGTGGTGGAGTAAAAAAGTTTTTGATGTCCTTGGTGCTCATTATTATCGTAATAAACAGATTATTCACAAATGTCACTGCACATGAACAAAATGAAAAAGGGAGATATTATAGCATCATGCAGTCATTGTCATTACAAAAGGCGTAAAATGGTCTATTGCATGTCAGATAATGCCACGTACGGCCCCCTCTCTTCATTCCTTCCATCCTGATCGATTGCATTATTGCCTATTGGCATTTGATTTCCTGGAACCTCTGGCATAATAAAAAGCGTGGTGATTACCATACATGCTGTCTGCGTTTCGGAGACGGATAATGTTGGAAATAGGTAACACCGTGACAGGTTATTAATCTAGTTTGGCCAAAATCATGGGTTGAAGTATCTAATTCCACAGAATCATCTGGGATCAGTCCCATGCCTCTTTTCCATAATGTTTCAGATTGTGCATAAGTTGCCTTAAAAAAAAAGCGTACACAATGATTGATGACACAGGGCAGAATAAGCTATTGCACAATTTCCATTTCAAGCCGGCATCATTTCTACTATTTTGGACATTTCAATTTCGGTATACTCATCACCTTAACTAAAACCTAACACACTAGTCATGACCAGTCTTATCATTTCTACTACTCACAGATTGGCACTAGATCGATTGATCATATATAGTCTATTGTAGCATAAGAAATGAGAAATCCCCATTTACTACGAAAGTGACGTGATCTCCGTTTAATAATAAAATCCTCATTCATTATTTATTATTCTAGCATAACAAGGGGGTACAAGCAGTACAGCTAGTGAATGGTGATGTGATCCACAACATTCAGCTACGTACAATCCTGTATGTGAGATATGACAGCCAAATAAAACATGAATAACTTGTCTCCAAAGCTTTGTGGTTGTGGACTCACCCCACACCAACATCTCTCCAAGGAAAATGAAGTGCTCTGAAGCAGCAAGACAAGGGGACCTGATGGTTATTTACATTGGCCTAGCATTCCACATGACTGATTGTATATTGGCCTTGAATGAGAATGACGATGAGTCGATGACTGATAAATCATAATATAAGCAGAAGGACTAGAATAGCCATTTCTTTTCTTTTCCCTGCGTGTTCTGTATCCACTCCCATTCCACAGAGGGGGGTGACCGTGGCTATAGCTCATCCAGTGTACACTAGCTAGGTATAGCGTGCTAATTTTGAAATAAGAGCTGTATTAGCATGCTATTTGGTGCACGTTCTTCAGGCCATTCTCTCGATCAGCTTGACTTCACCGTCTCGATGGCGTGAGCTAGTTCATCAATCTTGGCGCCGGTGACCTCCTTGACGACCTTCCCGCCCTTGAGGATCTTGAACGTCGGCACGACCTTGATGCCCAGCTCCTTGGCAAGAGGCTGCAATAAGCAAGGCGCACGCATCGATTTGAGCATGGCGGCATAAATGCTCAGTTCCACAGAGAGCATCAAGAGATGATGATATGTATGCGATGTAATCCTAGGCATCTATCTGATGAGAGCTAAGCCGAGTGACGACTGACCTTGTTGTCCTGGTTGCAGTCGAGCTTGAGGAAGACGACGTCGAGGTCCTTCTCGGACATCTCCTGGAACTTGGGCGCCATCACCTTGCAGGGGCCGCACCTGCAGGCCGATCGACGACGACGACGACGAAGGTGAGGGCGGCGACATGGCGACACGACACTACGCACATCGGCGAAAGAAAACTGCGGAACGGAGGGTACCATTCGGTGTACATGTCGAGGACGACGAGCTTGTCTCCGGCGGCCTCGACGATGGGCCAGAAGGTGTCCTTGGTGACCTCCGTCACCCGCCCGACCACCGCCTCCACCGCCGAGGCGGCGGCCGTCGTCTCCAGGCTGCTCGACCTCACCGGAGCCACGGCGGCCCCCCTCACCTCGGAGGCGGCGGCGGGGCCCGTCGTCGCCGTGACGCGGCCCCTCTTCTGGTACGCCGCCGGCGCGGTGCCGACGAAGCACCCGCTGGCGGCCCGCCGGCACGTGGAGATGGCCGGCGAGGCGGCGGCCGCCGGCCCGTGAGACGGGGAGATGGAGAGGCGCAGGGCCATTGTTCGGCTGGCTGGCTGGTCGGTCGCTAGAGGCTAGAGCTGTGGAGGGTAGCGCACGGACTAGCGCGGGTGGTGAGGGGACGACTAGCTAGGTGAGATGATTTGGCGGTGGCCGGCAGACGACGGCCCGGGGCTCGCTGGTGGCGGTGACACGCCGGTGGTGGGGCAGGCAAAGGGCAAATCTGCGCTGTGATTGGCCCCCGGGGGATTCCCGCGGATAAGCTGCGTGCCATCACAGCCGCACGTACGCCGCAGCAGGGATATTCCCTCCCTGGCAACACCTTTGTGGCGGAGTGCAATTTGGGCATCTGGACCATTAGACTGTGTGGGTGTCAGAATTAGCAATTTTTTTATGCCAACTTATCAGCACTAGACAGCTCCATTTGCTGTCTGTCTTATTTTGCGGATACAAACAGAGGTGCATTTGGAGATCAGATCTTGCATCGTCAAAACAAGCTCTATCAATTAGTACAAGACCAAGAAATGATGCTCCAGTCTACTCTCAGTTCCGCAGAACAGATCATCTATCAAGGTCGACGCCAGACAAGCTATTGCGCATATATATGATAACCTTGCTATGGATCCTCAGGCCCCCATCTTCCTCTGCCACCTTACCTCCACGCGTGCTTGCCATGCCGGCCACAGATCGCTGCTCCCGTTCCTGCTGCCATGGAGCACATCCACCTTAATTCGCCTGCTTATCCATCTTCCGAGAAGGACGTGACTCGCGAGGGCAAATTCCGTGACCTTGTCCACGAAATTTATGCGGCCTACGAATATTTCCTGAAGTGAAAGACACATGCACCCCATCGATGAAGCTAACCAGAATGCATTCTGCAGTCTGCACAGAAGTTCCAGGCGAGATGTGAGTGGAGAAACTATCCTGGAACATAGTAAATCGACCATGTGTACGATGCAGCATCGAGAGAATCAGGTGTGTGCACAACGCAGCAAACTGGAATGGAAGGCGCACACCTGATGACACTGAGATCCCTTTCACAAAGAATTACTCCCCACCAGATCCTCTTGATCACTGGCTCTTGTGGGCAACTGCATCAGCAGATTACCATGACGAGACCTTGGCCTAACCTCGAAAGACCGGACCTCTTTTTCCAGTTCGATCCAGCTCTTGCCGGTATCCTTCCTCAATCCCATCTCCCTCATCCTCTTCAAGATCCTGGCTCTGTCAGCCCACCTGCCCTCGGAGGAGCAGCAGTTTGAGAGCAAGACGTATGCGGCAGTGCAGGCAGGGCCCAGGAGGAGCAACTTCTCTGCTGCGTATTTTCCAACTTCCCAGTTCTTATGGAAGCTACAGGCTCCCATTAAGGCCTGCCAGAGAAGAGCGCTGTCCTTGAAGGGTCCATCTTCTATGAATGCCCTCGCGTCATCCAGAAGACCGGCTCGGCCAAGCATGTCAACCACACATGCGTAATGCTCCACCCTTGGATAGATTTTGTACTGTGATGACATGGAATTCAGTATCTCCAGCCCCTTCTTGGCTGATCCAACATGGCTGCATCCGTGGAGCAGCGACAAGAATGTGACATCGGTGGGCGTGGCACCATCGGCTTTCATGGACTCAAACAGCTGAAAAACCTCCGAACCATGACCGTGCCGGGCGAAGGCTGATATGATGGAGTTCCATCAGATCGTATTCTTGCTCGGCATCCTGTCAAACACTTGGATAGACTCCTGTAGCTCACCGCATTTGGAATACATATTGATCAGGCCATTGCAGACATAGGTGTTCCCTCCGAAGCATTTCTTGATGACCAGTGCGTGGATCTGCTTCCCGAGAGCAAATGGGGCAGACGCACCGAAGGCTCCCAGAACAGCAGAAACTGTGTTTGCATCAATGTTGATTCCCACGCTGACCATCTCAGCGAACAATTCAAACGCCTTCTCCTCCAGTCCGTTTTGAGCAAATCCAACAAGGATCACTGTCAAGAAAACTCCATCGGGATGCCAGCAAGAGCGGAACACCCTCAAGGCATCCTCCATCAGCCCGCACTTGGAGTAGACGTCCATGAGCCCGCTCTCGACATGGAGGTCAGTCTCATACCCAGCCTTAACGACAAGCCCATGGATCTGCTGCCCTTCCCTAGCCACAAGTGATCCGGCGCATGCCAACAAAGAGCTTGCGTATGTTGCGCTGTTGGCATCCACCACGTGCCTCATCTGCCGGACGGTGGTGACTGGTGAGCCTGGCGTGGTCGCATGCGCCGGCGCCGGGGGCCGCGCGCAGCATCCGCCTAAGCAGCGCGAGCGCGTCGGGGGCCTAGGGGGCGGCGGCGAGGAGCGAGTTCTAGGACACGGAGTCCCGGACGCGCATTTCGTCGAACACCCTGGCGGCGTCCCCGCGGCGGCCGCAGCGGGCGTACATGGCGACGAGGGAGTTCCATACGGCGAGCGCGTGGGGGAGGCAGGCGCAGCGCGGGCAGAGGTGGAAGTGGGCGGGGTTCTTGGCGACCACGGCGTGGAGCGCGGCACCGAGGCGGAGGTCCCTCGCGCGGCCGCAGCGCCGCTGAGGTGGGCGTAGTTGAGGAGCGGGGGCCACGCATCTCTCATTCGGTATCGGTCGACTCGCCGAGTCTCGAACTCGAAGGGTGGAGGGCCTACCATTCGAATCAACCATCATTCTGTTTTATTCGTACTACGGAGCACAGAAGAAGACAGAAGGGGGTGTTTGCGTACCGGACTAAATTTTTAGTCCCGATGTTTAGACGCTAATTAGAAGTATTAAATATAAGCTAATTATAAAACTAATTATGAGGACTAAACCACGAGATGGATGTATTAAGCCTAATTAATCTATGATTAGCAAATGTGATGCTACAGGAACTAGTCTTAATTGTGCATTAATTAGGTTTAATAAATTTGTCTTTCCGTTCGGTCCTCGTCTATGTAAATAGTTTTTAATTAAACTATGTTTAATACTTCTAACTAGCGTCCAAACAATTGATGTAACACGAGCTAAAGTTTAGTTCTTAGGTCCAAACACCCCTAACGAGTGAGTCACTTAACCATGCTCTACGAAAAATTAGTTTATATTGGAAAAGTTAGCCCTGCTCACAATGCCACATACCCCTTGGACCCTGCCACCCTGGTGCTATAGCATTTTAAAAAAAAAGACAATCAAGCGTGCATATCATTAGTTGTAATATGTAAAAACATATTTGCAGATAAATAGTTCCAGAGGCCGGATTTTTAAAAAGGACGGCGCTGATCGTTTCGCCTCCCAACAGAGGTGTTGTGCTGTGTTGTGTATAATCTCAATAACATCCTAAAAGAACAGTACCTTACCCAAAGTCTGTTTTGGGAGAGCTGCTGCAACTCTAGAAAAAAGAGAAATTTATTTCTTTGGCTCAAAAAAATTTACCGGTTCCTTTCTTGGTTCAAAAAAAAAATTGCTTTCTTCCTTGGCCCCAAAATTTTGTCCTGTTCCTTCCTTGACATTTCCATCCATTCTGTTATCTTTTCCATCCAAAACTAGAGGGAAAGGACGATTTTACCCCTGGTCCCACCTGTCATAAGCACCTCTTTCCTCTCTCTGTCTCTTTCCTCGTGCTCTGTTCGTTTCGGGGAATCAGAGTGGGACATGGAACCCCGATTTTACCGGACCCCACCCGTACCGATTGGAGTCTGACCCCGCCTACCCCGCTGCCGCTCCATACCGCCGCCGCCATGGCCTCCCCTCCGACCCTGACCTCAGCTTTCGCCGCCACCAATGGCCTTCCCTTCGACCCCGCACGACCATTTTGGCGTAGCCACGCCCGCTCACCGCGGCCTGCTGTGCCTCTGGCGCATGGCTCCTCCAGCGCGGCCCCACCTGCCTGCCTCAGCCAATTGCCTCCGGCGCGGCCGTGCTCGCCCGCCGCGGCCTGCTGCCTTCGACGTGCGGCTAGCTGTTGCCGTGCGCGGCTCCTCCGGCGTGGCCTTGCCCACCCACCACGGCCTGTTGCCTCCGGTGTGCGGCTAGCAGCTGCCGTCATGTGGCTCCTCCGCCGTGGCCTGCTGCCTCAGGTGCGCGGCCAGATGCTCGGCGGCGGCATCTCAATGCGCGAGGACCATGGGCGGCGGCGGAAGTCGGGGTCGAGTATTGGAAAAGTTAGCCCTGCTCACAATGCCACATACCCCTTGGACCCTGGTACTATAGCATTTTTTAAAAAAAGACAATCAAGCGTGCATATCATTAGTTGTAATATGCAAAAACATATTTGCGCATAGATAGTTCCAGAGGCCGGATTTTTAAAACAGACGGCGCTGATCGTTTCGCCTCCCAACAGAGGTGCTGTGCTGCGTTGTGTAATCTCAGTAACATCCTAAAAGAACAGTACCTTACCCAAAGTCTGTTTTGGGAGAGCTGCTGCAACTCTAGAAAAAATTCTAGAGTTGGTATCGGTGCTTTATCACTAGCTCCAGAAATTAATGTTGATTTAACTATGAATGTGTATGGGGCATTGAGATGAACCATTTTGCTCATATTTTAAAACAAATAAGAATTATAAATCATTCAATTTTGTCTCCAAATTGCAGCTCCACAATATAGCTAGAACCTAAAGTTGCGCCAAACAAAACTAAGCAACTAATAACAGAATGGAGCACAACACTCATTGCTCAAGCAAAGCTCCCAACGTGCGCACAGACAAGGACACCACTGAGATAGGCACAGTTCGGGGAATACAGCTCGAGAGTGAAAATTTTCTTCCTTAGCCATACATATTAAGAATGATATAGATATTTACTTTGTTCTTGGATATTTAACACCATTTGACTTCTGAAACAACATCAAACCATTCATCATATTCAATTAAAAATGCAAATATCATTTATTATGTTATAACTAGTTTTATATGTGTATTTTTACATATATATTATAGTATTTGAACAAGATGAATGTCAAATGCTAGATCCAAAGTCAACGATGAATATTTACAAACGTGAGTACTGTATAAAGCACAACTCCATGGATTAAAAAAAACAAAGGAAGCATAACATCCTGTAGAAAATGCTCACGGAGGTTACTGCAATATAAGGGGGAAGCGCAGAACAACCATAAAGCCATAAACCAACAAAATTTCTGGACTATCTATTGCATACTAGCATCTTCGGAGGTTACAAGGTTGCTCACGGCCAAATTGTACAGTTTTACTCATAAACAGTAAATAAATATGCTGGTAATAAATGAATAAATCATTCTAGAATTTGAAATAAATAAAAGATCATTTTCGGTCTGACCGCCCCACTTAAGCCAACGGCCCAGCTCACTATGGCCCAAGTGCGGCCCAGTTAGAGCCGCTCCCCCTGGAATGCCTAGGGCCATCCATCTCGGATATGGACGGCTAGGATTTACCGCCGCCCCCATATAAAATGAGGCCGCTAGCCGAGGCAAACCCTAGCCCTAACCCCGCCTCTCTTCCCTTACTCTCCTCTCCCCTTATTCCCTCACTCAGTCTCTCACCTCCCTCTCCGTTTCTCCGCTGCCGCCCGAGCTCCTCCGTCTCCCCCGCCGCCTCCTTGAGTCCGCGCTAGGGACGGGAGAGGGGGGAGCGGGCGAGCATGGCAGTGCCCTGGGGAGGACGTGTGGCGGCGGCCACCCGCGACTCCGCCTCCTCTCCGTTCCTCCGTCGCCGCCCGAGCTCCTCTGCCTCCCCCGCCGCCTTCATGAGTCCGCACCAGGGCCGAGAGGAGGGATCAGGCGAGCGTGGCGGCACCCTGGGGAGGACGCATGGCGGCGGGCGACCGCAAGGCGAGGTTGGCGGTGCCCCAGTGGCAGGAGGGAGGTCCACAGCCGTCAGGTCTCGATCCGCCGCCGCCGGGTCCGCCAGGGACCAGATCCACCGCCGTCAGAGCTTCCGCCGAGCTTCTGCACCACCTTCGGTCAGATCTACAGCGGCCGCCTCTTCGTCACCGCCCGCCTCCCCGGTCGCCGCTCGCTTCCTCGTCACGACCGCCTCCTTGGTACCGCTCGCCTCCTCCGCCGACATCCGCGGATGGGGGGAGGACGATGGTGCGAGAGAGGCGGTGCGACGTCGGTTGGAGGAGCCGAGTTTCGCAACGAGAGAGGCTGGCATCGAGAGAGGCGGGGTCTGTTCGGCGGGGTCCGGTGGGCACGGGAGACGGTGCGGGGGTGGGCAGGGCGACGGACCAACAAAAGGACACTACAAACTTTTAAGGGGTAGAGAAAACAAATTAAATAAACTTAAGAAACGCAAAGAATAGATTTTATATATCTAAAACAAATTAATAAACTTATGAAACTTATGGAACAATTTTACTAAAACAATTTTGAGAAACTTAAGAACAAAATTTGTGCACTTAGAAAAAATTCAAACAGAAAAGAAAAGGCAATACGGAAAAAGAAGAAAAGAAAAAGAAGAAAACTAAGAAACACAAATAGAAAAGAAACGACATGAAAAAAAAATGAAACACGTACGCAACGATAAAGTACGGACGCAAGGCCATACGGAAAAACTAAGGAATACGTACATGCGGGAGACATCAAACCGTGCACCCTTCCTGCGACAGTGGGCCGCTCAAACGTGTGGGCCGGAAACATAATACAGGAGAGAGGAAAAAAAAATCCTTCGACGATGGAATCGATTATGTTCGTTGCGGCGACATATAGGGTCTGATTAGTTGCCTGAGCTATCTTGGGCCAAGCTCGCGGCCACAGCCAGGTCCAACCCAGATAGCATTCGTAGATGCAACCAGGCTTGTTTGGTTGCCCGGTTTGCACCCAGGGTGGCTGAGCGGCCCAGTTGTTTGGTTGCCTGGTATTTGACCTATCTCAGCCTCTCGGGTGGGTTTCTCAGTACGTTCTTTGTTTGGTTCCCTGCATGAATTGTAGGTACAATCACTCCTTCGCGTTGGTAGTGAGGTTACCCCTCCAGTTGCTAGCACGCGCCAACCTAAGGTGTTTTTGACTGTTTCCCGCCCAACTCTCCCACCAATTGTTTCCCACCAATTATGAAGTTCATCATAAACAGTTTGTTAATTAAGTTCATGATAAACAGAGTACATTGAGTTTTCTACCTGATGGTACTTAGGCAGTTGCTAACTTGTAAATGAGTACAACAATCACAATGAATTGGACTATTATTACAACATCTTTACAATGAGTTGGTTTACTCTTCTCGCTCAAATTGGAATGACGGAGGTATTTCTGGTCCTTAACTCCCACAAAGTCCGTTGTATGCCTCATAAGATTCATACTCAGTGGGATAACGTTTGAAACGGGCGTTGGAATAACTCTCTACCTGGAGGTGGCATGTAGGCCAGTCAGAGTATACACCAGGCTTCCTACCTTTGAATAACACGTAGAAAGCCATCTAACCATGAAATGAAATCAGCATGGAATTAATTACGAGCATTTCTCATATTATGAATACCGAAGAATGTACCAGAAAAATGAGTTATTGTACACTAGGTTGGCCTCAGAAAATATATGTGGATTGAACATCATGTGGCCTCCAAGGCAATTCTAAAGCAGACCACGAATGCAAAGCCAGAACAGACAGGTAAAAAATGACAGAAACTCCAATACAGGGTCTGTTTGGTTGCCCATTGTGCATAAAACGACAGAGATTAATGGAAACCAAAAAAACGAATACAGAACAGAAGTGCCTAATACCACTCATGACCAAGATCATCACATGGAATTGACTTACCTCCATGCTTGCAAACTGAAGAGACTGAAAACATGGTACCAAAAGGCGTCGTGTGCAACATGGGCCCGGGCTGCTGCTTCCTCGGCCCAAAAGCGAGAAGCCTTAAGTTAATGGACCGAATCGGTTTGTTCAGCGCAGGCCACGAATATCACCGTCCCGTTCCCCCGGCGTGCCCTTCCTCTCTCTCTCGCGTGGCGACGACTGGCCGCAGCCGCCGCCGCCTCGCCCTCTCTCTCTCTCTCTCGTGGCAGCGACTGGACACCGGCGCCCTACGCCAGGTCCCTTCGTCGTCGCTTCGCCGGCGACGAGCACCCACCGCCGCCAGGTACGCCCACCCCTTCTCCCTTCCTGCCGTGCGAAACCGAGCACCCAAACCCTAACTCAAAGCTATTTGTGTTCGGATCTGATCTCATTACGTGCCCACACACTTTGATCCTTTTGCAAAAAATTATCGGGTGTGCATGTCTGCGTCCATGCCCTCTACTCCCTCATCGGGCGACGAAATTGTCCGGTGCCATTTTGTGCTGAATAAATATGTTTTTGTGCCATGTTGTTTAGTTAGCAGAATTGGGTAGAATCGGGAAAAACTTAGTTACAACCAGGCTTTTCGTGCAATCGCGCAGTCAACAAATCTCAGGCCCAAACAGGAGGTTGTGTTACCGGGGCACAAACAGTTGGATACAAAGAATAAAAGGCTGAGGTTTGTTGATAGCATGGTTGCATAGGAAGCCTGATTGCACTTAAGCTAATCCTCTTAAAATCATAAATGTGCCCCTGTGGTGATTCTGCATGCTAGGCCTTGACACTCAAAATAGCTATCCTTGTATCTAAAATCTAGTTATCCTGTCCAAATTCTATCAAGCAGAAGAGTGTTTCACATTATTGGCTTTTAATTTAGCTCCGGCACATGGCTTAAATTTCATCTAGAGGGATAAGGTTTAACCTCTTTAATGTAAACTGTAAAATTATCGTGCAGACTTCTATGCTAGATATAATACAACAAATACCATCTTATGGAATTTAACTAGGGTCAACATCATTATCTAGATGCGCTGGTACATGCCTTTTAAATGTTCAGAGGAAATTGCCAACCGTAGCTGAAAAACTCATTTCGCTTGTATGATGCCAATACTCACTTTATGTGATTCAAGTATCACTGTGCTTTTTTTACTAAAGTTGCAGCTTGTTTGATACATATACCCTTACTGTGTACCGTACCTTAATTAATTTCTGCACAGTTATCTTTATATTTGGATTATTATTTGAAATTGGGCTTGAGAGATGGGGGTTGTTCTCCTTTTCTCTTCTCTTCTTTGGGACTCTGGATTAACTGAAGGGCAATGGTGGGAGGCTGGGGAGCTGCGGATGGGTATGGGTACGAGGGATGCCCACCCCTTCTCTTCCCTTTCTGCTGTGTGAAACTGAGCAACTAAAGCCTATATTTAAACTATTTGACTATTTGCATTCGGATCTGATCTAATTACAAGCGTATACACGTATTTATGCCTACTTTACTGGGTCCGCCCCTGAGTTACTGGGCGCCGAAAATGTCTAGTGTCATTTGTGCTGAATAAATATGTTTTGTTCCATGTTGATTAGTGCAGAATTGGATTTGAGCCCCTAAAATCAGCGTAGGGTGTTTGTTAAATAAATGTGCCCTCGTGGTGATTCTGTGTGCTAGGCTGTGATTTCTAATTGAGCTTTGTCACTTCGGCTCAAATTTCATCTAGTGCGATAATGTTTCCCCTCTTTAATTAATGTAAACTGTAAATTTGCTCATGCAGACTTGTGCACTAGATATAAAACAATCAAATATCATCTTTGGGAATTTAGCTACAGTCAACATCATTATCTCATGCGCTGAAATATGCCTTTTAAATGTTCAGAGGAAACTGCCAGTCATAGCTGAAAAGCTGCTTTAGCTTGTATGTTGCCAACAATTACTTTTTTGGGACTAAAGTATCACTGTGATTGTTACTAAAGTTAGAGATTGTTTACTACTCCCTCCGTCCCAAATTGTAATGGGTTTTAGGTTTTGAATAGATTCATGCATTATTCGACGTATATATTTTATGTGTCTAGATTTATTAACAACCAATTTGGAACGGAGGGAGTACATATTATCCTTGATGTTTACTGTACATTATTTAATTCTTTGCACAGTTATCTTTTTATTTTGGGTTATTATTTGGAATTGGCATTGAGAGATGGGGGGTTATTCTCCTTTTCTTTTCTCCTTTTGGGACTCTGGATTATCTGAAGGGCAATGATGGGAGGCTGGGGGGCTTCGGATGGGTACGAGGGATCAAAGAGGCCACGAATGATGATGGAATCGAATCCCTACTTCGCAGTGAACGCAAGGAGTCCATTGGATGCCTCAAAGAGGGCCAGGATGATAGAACCAGGCCCTCCCTATTTTGGTGGTATGGGTAGCAATGCTGGTGGTGCCAGCAGCGGCTTCTATCAGCCCTTCAACAGCAACTTAGCTGGTGCAGGGGTTAGCACTGGCGTCCAAAACTTCCCAGGTGTCCGGCTGCGAGGGCTTCCTTTTGATTGCAATGATATTGACATCTGCAAGTTTTTTGTGGGGCTGGACATAGTGGACTGCCTCCTGGTTAACAAGAATGGGCGCTTTACCGGTGAAGCTTTTGTGGTCTTCCCCACATCCATGCAGGCAGAATTTGCACTGCATCGCAACAGGCAGAACATGGGCCGGAGGTATGTTGAGGTGTTCAGATGCAAGAAGCAGGAGTACTACTGCGCAATAGCCAATGAGGTGAACCAGGGTGGCTACTTTGAGTCGGAGTACCGCCGCTCTCCACCTCCTCCAAGGCCTAAGAAGCCGGCCGAAGACAAGGGCAGCATGGAGTACACTGAGGTGCTTAAGCTCCGTGGGCTTCCCTATTCTGCCACCACTGAGGACATCATTAAGTTCTTCCTGGAGTATGAGCTGACAGAGGAGAATGTGCATATCGCATACCGCTCCGATGGGAAGGCCACTGGCGAAGCCTTTGTTGAATTCCCCACAGCTGAAGTTGCCAAGACGGCTATGTGCAAGGATAAGATGACAATCGGGACGAGGTACGTGGAGCTGTTCCCATCCACTCCGGAGGAAGCCAGCAGGGCACAATCCCGCGGCAGGCAATGAAGAAATAAATAATCCAATGCTCTACTGTTGCATGTGTCTGCGTCTGAGTTTAGCTTTCACGTCGTATGCTTTCATGTATCCCTGTTAGGCTGTGTTAGTCGCGTCTGTCATGTTGCTGCTGCTCGGGTGGTGACTCCTTATATGGGAACTGAATTGTAAACGCTTGTCCTCCGTTGGATGCTCTTGTATGGCATAATCATTGATGGATTTTGCAAAATTTGAGTTTATCCGTGTAATGTTTCTTGCTGATGGGATGTAAATTTTTTTGTCGCACCACTGAAGTACAGTACCTTGCAGAGTTTCTCTGCAATCGTCACTGATGTGTGGGCATGGCCTCGTTTGACAGTGCCTCAGTGGCCGGGAGTGACTGCAGAGGATCTCAGTCCGTCACACAAGCTGGGCGATCGTGCTTCTGTCTCGTTGTATGAGACCGAAATGAGATCCCGATTTATTTGCATCGTCCTTCTGTTTCCAAGTGCTGCAGCCTGCAGGTCAGAGCGTACTGAGCAAGCAGCACTCCCGTATTTGTGTTGTGGCGAACTAAACAAGTCTTAATTTACTGCTGTAAATAATAATGTGATTTTAAAGATATATATAAGTCACCACGCGCAACGCATGGAAACATAACAATCATGCGATCATGTCGCACAACCTTTGTTTGGTACAACGACTCTATGCTCAGTCTTATAGAGGTTAATTCTATAATAGTATTAGTGTAACCAAATCTTCATACGTAAATAAATAATGGTTAAAGTTATAAACAACGCTGACACTACCACTTCCACCATACGACGCGACGCTAATCCAATCCCAACCGGGCGACTAGTTTTGACTTCCTGAAGAGTGGCTCCGCGAACAGTAAAAATGAGGCCAGGCGGACAGCGACTCGTGACTTTATTCACTGCAGCAGGGTACTGTTCACAAGGGACCTGTTTTGCACTGTAGCAGGGTACTGTGCCATCGGGTCTGATCGATCCGCGTCGTATCCGACGGTTCATAGCCAAAGAAAAGTCACGAGAACAGTGTTACGTGACTTTCCATCGTTACTGCTGAGAATCCCGATGCAGCATACTAGAATGCATTTTTGCACAAAACTGAGTCGACAGTGGAGAAACAATCCTCAAACACAGTGAATTGACCATCATGTATGATGCAGCATCGAGAGAATCAGATGTGTGCACAACACAATCAACTGGAATGGAGGACGCACACCTGAAGACACTGAGATCCCTTTCACAAAGCATTGCTCTCCACCAGATCCTCTTGATCACGGCCAACTGGCGGCAACGACTGCATCAGCACATTACCATGACGAGACATCGGCCCAAGCTCGAAAGACCGGACCTCTTTTTCCAGCTCGATCCAGCTCTTGCCAGTATCCTTCCTCAACCCCATCTCCCTCATCCTCTTCAAGATCCTGGCTCTGTCAGCCCACCTGCCCTCGGAAGAGTAGAAGTTTGAGAGCAAGACGTATGCGGCAGTGCAGGCAGGGTCCAGGAGGAGCAACTTCTCTGCTGCGTATTTCCCAACTTCCGAGTTCTTATGGAAGCTACAGGCTCCCATTAAGGCCTGCCAGAGAAGAGAGCTGTCCTTGAAGGGTCCATCTTCTATGAATGCCCTCGCATCATCCAGAAGACCGGCTCGGCCAAGCATGTCAACCACACATGCGTAATGCTCCACCCTTGGATGGATTCTGTACTGTGCTGACATGGAATTCAGTATCTCCAGCCCCTGCTTGGCTGATCCAACATGGCTGCATCCGTGGAGCAGCGACAAGAATGTGACATCGGTGGGCTTGGCGCCATCGGCTTTCATGGACTCAAACAGCCAAAAGACCTCCGAACCATGACCGTGCCGGGCGAAGGCTGATATGATGGAGTTCCATGAGATTGTATTCTTACTCGGCATCCCGTCAAACACTTGGATAGACTCCTGTAGCTCACCGCATTTGGAATACATATTGATCAGACCATTGCAGACATAGGTGTTCCCTCCAAAGCATTTCTTGATGACCAGTGCGTGGATCTGCTTCCCGAGAGCAAATGGAGCAGAAGCACCGAAGGCTCCCAGAACAGCAGAAACTGTGTTTGCGTCAATGTTGATTCCCACGCTGACCATCTCAGCGAACAATTCAAACGCCTTCTCCTCCAGTCCGTTTTGAGCAAATCCAACAAGGATCACTGTCAAAAAAACTTCATCGGGGTGCCGACAAGAGCGGAACACCCTCAAGGCATCCTCCATCAGCCCGCACTTGGAGTAGACGTCCATGAGCCCACTCTCAACATGGAGGTCAGTCTCATACCCAGCCTTAACCACAAGCCCATGAATCTGCTGCCCTGTCCTAGCCGCAAGCGACCCGGCGCATGCCAACAAAGAGCTTGCGTATGTTGCGCTGTTGGCATCCACCGCGTGCCTCATCTGCCGGAACAGGGAGAGACTCTCCCTGTACCGCCCCAACCGGGCCATCCCGGACACCATGGCCGTCCACGTGATGACGTTCCTCTCCGCCATGGTGCCGAACACCCTCTCCGCGGAGCCCGGGGAGCCGCACTCGAAGTAGGACGTGACTAGCGCGTTCCCGACGGACACCTCGGAGTCGAGCCCGCACAAGACCGCCAGCCCATGCACCGTGGGGATCGAGATCGGCGCGGCGCCCTTGGCGCGCGCGCACGCGGACAGGACGGTGGTGAGCGTGGCGTGGTCGCACGCGCCGGCGCCGGGGGCCGCGCGCAGCATCCGCCTGAGAAGCGCGAGCGCGTCGGGGGCCGAGGCGGCGGCGGCGGCGGCGAGGAGCGAGTTCCAGGACACGGAGTCCCGGACGCGCATTTCGTCGAACACCCTGGCGGCGTCCCCGCGTTGGCCGCAGCGGGCGTACATGGCGACGAGGGAGTTCCATACGGCGAGCACGTGGGGCAGGCAGGAGCGGCGCGGGCAGAGGCGGAAGTGGGCGGGGTTCTTGGCGACGACGGCGTGGAGCGCGGCGCCGAGGCGGAGGTCCCTGGCGCGGCCGCAGCGGGAGAGGAGGCCGCTGAGGTGGGCATAGTCGAGGAGCGGGGGCCACGCATCTCTCATTCGGTATCGGTCGACTCGCCAAGTCTTGAAGCGTGGATGGGCTAGCATTCGAATTAACCATCATTCTGTTTTATTCGTACTACAATAAGAGCTGACCTACTTAACATGCTTTAAAGTTTAAACATTATTACTCACAATGCTACATAGTGCCCCTGGTGCTATAGCATTTTTAAAAACAAATTTATATTGCTTTTTAACAAAGCAATGATTAATTTTGAAAATATTAGCTCCATATGGTTCTTATTTGAGATCATCTAAAGTATTAGTTTTAAAAGAGATTTTACGGTGGTTGAAAAGGCACCTCCCAGTATCAGATTGTACCATTTTTTTAAACTTTTAAAAGATTTTATATATTTTGTGAAATAAAAAATAAAAAATATGGGTACTAGTTCCACAATTTTTAATACCAGACCCTCTTATGTGGTACCGTCTATTTCTAAACCGTTAGATATTCTCTCATGGACAGTTCTTTTTTTTTTCAACCATCGTAAAACTTGTATTAGTTTTATCCGTGGGATTAAAAATGGATCACACCCAAATGAGAAATTTTAGTTATTGACACCGAATTCGTAAGCTTCACCGGTTTTGACACCAATTTGCGACCTTCCAATATTTGACATCCAGGATGTGAATTCTTTTATTCCGAGGGATTCTCGCCTTTTTTTTCTTTTATTTTCACTATAACCAGCACAAATGAATGGATGCTTCTGACCCTCTCCCCAAATCAATGCATGCCTCCCCTGCCTCCAGCCACTGAGCCACCTTTGCTGTCGTCGCTGCCTTTTTCCCCTGCGCCATCGCTCGCCGCCTCATCCTGTGCTGCCGCTCGCCGCCTCTTTCCCCTTGCCACCGACCCCAAGGTCAAGTCATCTATCGCCGGCCCCATTCACAAGGAGGCAGAGGTCATTGACTTGAGGGAAAGAAGAATCAGGGTAATATGGGGAATTCATTGGATCAGTATGTAAGAGAGAGAAAAAAGAAAATATGAAAAGGGTGAGAATCCCTCAAAATAAAAGAATTCGCACCCCGTGTGTCAAATATTGAAAGACTTGCGAAATTGGGGGTCAAATTCGGTGAATTTGGTGCCAATAACTAAAATTTCTCCACTCAAATGATGTGTTGTAGAGGACTACAGGTAGACCCTTGTTGGGTGGTCATCGCCTCATCGGGGCTGGGCGCCTGCTTGAGTTGTTTTAGGAGAGCTGCAGCTCCAGAAAAATTTTAGAATTGGTACAGGTGCTCATCACTAGATCTATGAATGTATAGAGGGCATTTGGATGAACCATTTTTCTCATATTTTAAATGAAATAAAAAAATTATAAACCATTTGATTTAGTCTCCAAATTGCAGCTCCACAATATATCTAGAACCTAGAGTTGTGCCAAACAAAACTACGCGAACTAATAATAGAATGGAGCACAAACGCTCATCACCGAGGCAAAAGCTCCCAACATGGCACTGAGCCGCTGACAAGGACACCACTGAGATAGGCATAGTTCGGGAAAGGAACTTGCAAGTGAAAAACTTCCATCCTTAGCCATACACATTAAGATTAACGAGATAGATATTTACTTTGTTCTTAGATTTAACACCATTTGACTTCTGAAACAACATTTAAACATTCATCGTATTCAAATAAAAATATATGCAAATATCGTTTATTAACGTTAGATTCAAAGTCAACGATGACAAATACTTACAACCAATGTACTATATAAAGCACAACTCCATGGATTACAAAAACAGAAGGAAACATAACATCCTGCAGAAATGCTTTATACTGCAATAACAGTAAGGGAGAAGCGCAGAACAACCATAAAGCCATAAACCAACAAAATTTCTGGACTATCTATTGCATACTAGCATCTCCGGAGGTTACAAGATTGCCCATGGCCAAATTGTACAGTCCTTTCTCAATTCCTGACCGTCTAAAAAATGAAGACAAATAAATCATCCTATGGCTCCTAGTGTACAACATACTCTTGATTCTGTCTATACTAACATACAACATGACTCGGCTTTGCGGCTAGGGAATATGTATGCCCACACAACAGGGGAGGAGTGCTCTGGCGACCCGTGTTCGCCGCCAATGCTTGCACTTTATTATCCTTAGAACAGCTTCAACTCATCCATTGAAAAAGAATGATCATGCCCATAAGAGACAATCGATTCCCATTTCAAAGTTTGTGACAGGACTTTCACCGAAATCTTCGCTTGTTTTTGGGACATCATTCTTTGTTTCTACATATGGTTCTGATAGATCAGATGACCGAATTGAGGGGATGGCATGTTCCTTGAGAATGTCTGATGATGCAGCAGTCGCTTCTTCCCGATGCAAAACAACAAGGAAGTCATCTTCGAATTCAAACGTCAGGAACTTGTCTTTACAAGCTGCATTTGCATTGAACCACGAGAGGATGAGAAGGGAAGGAATCTGAAGGTGTTGGGAGGTCATTCAACACGAGTCTGTCAGTGCTTACTGTCCACAAGATGAGCAAGGTGGTGGATATTCTTTATCGTGGTTCCATTTAGTTTCATGACCTGGTAACATTATTGATTAATGTAACCCATAAGATGCAATCCGAAAGCATAAGAAAGACAACCTAAAAGTCAAAGAGGTTTACTTGTTGATTGCCCATGTGCTCATACCCGATATTGACCTCGTGTGCCAACACCTAGATGGCAGCAATGAGTCAAGACTCAAGAGTACAGTAACATTGCAACCAAAACGATCTAGTCAATGAAAATAGCCACACAAAAAAGCATACCTGGGACACAATAACAATTTGCTCCCCTTCAAAGGTAGCTAGAGAGTAACGTGCTTTTGCTAACAATTTCAACTGTATATGAAGAAAAGAGGACAATACTAACAATAAGAAATTGAATAATTCAGAACAAAAGTAAGCTGCATGCAAGATTGGCATTTTAATGATGAAATTACCCCTAGTGTATCTTCACACTCCTCCCTGCACACAAACAGAAATTTATGATGTAGTAACAACAAGCTGTATGATACCAACCAGGCTTAAAAGGGGAGGTCCACTAGTTACTTACTCTATAAATGGTTCTGTCAAAGGTGTGAAGACAAGGCCGGCAACTATCAGATAAGAAGGTTGGCCCCCCTCAACATGAAATGGTACCTTATTTAAGAATGAAGATTCTTGTAAAAAGTGCACACAGGTAAATTTTGCATTTCAAGTTTTTGGAAAGATGAAGATTTGCAGTATCTTACTAAATGTTTTCTTGGCTGCAAAATAGTTTGGACTTTCATGGAATTGCCATCACGAATTATTCCTAGCTGAGCAATATCACCTGCGTACCTGAATAATGAAAACATCAATTTTACTGCAACACATGCTCTAGTGTAGGAAAAATGTAGTTCTGTATGTTTACAATAAAGATGCAACAGAATAAAAGATCCATTCATTACAATGAGGATGCATATAATGTCTAATCACAACTTGAGACAAGATCCATTCATTACTGTTAATGAAAGATGAATCATATTAAAATACACAATCTTGGACAAACAAAAAATGGCTTATTTGGAACGCTCAGCTGCACATTTGGTTAAGAAACATAGAAAAACAATGTTTTGTCTGCAGAAGAGAGCATAAAAATCAGGAAAATTAGGAAAAGAATAAAAGCCACCAGGACTAAGCTACTTTAACTTACTTTTGGCTTGTGAGATAGCGGAAAGCAATCCGCTCTGTGGACCGAAATGGTACTGTTGCTTCACATCCTACCGCAGTACCATCAAAGCTTACAATTACATCTCCCTGGACACAAAACAATCTGATCAGCTTAGACAAATAAGCAAATATAGTTCAGACAATTGCTAAGCAGAAAGAGTTTAATGAAAACAAGGAAAACCAAAGGCATCCAAATCTGTGAACTAGACCTAATTAATGCATGTTACCTTTCGCAAAACACTGCTTGCTGGAGCAGTAGGCTCAACCCGACGAACAAGAACACCCTTCAAGAGAAAAGCAAAATGGCATGTCATAGGACAACACTAGATTAAGCTTAGAGCTGTGTTCAAGGCTAAGGACCAAATAGTAGTATTGAGAGAACATTTTCTAAATATTTTTAAAACAGTCTTAATAAACTTTTAGAATATTGAAAGGATAAACACAGTACTCTCTACCAGAAACCATCACCACCAAATACCAATCCTACATTCCTACCTAATGCAACTAACTAACAGCATGGCACATTTAAGTGTTGACTGAAGCAGCCTCAGTTAAGTCCATCAAGGGATCTGCCACCAGGGTGAATGACTCAAAGATGATGACAAATCTTCCTTCATTGTTTATTTCTTTTGAGTTAAACCTTCCTTAAATACAATTAGTCTAATCTAACACCAACTAAGGTCCAATTAATAAGAAAAAAATGAGTGATCCTGTCAATCAACAATCTGAGTGTGGGCCAGCATTCAACCAAAATTCATCTCTTTATCATGCTTTTTTAAACTTCGTGGTGCCATATAAGATATTTCATGGTGTCTGATAACTGAAACCATTCTCAATTATATCTTGCTTATCAAATGTGGAAGCACGGAGCACCGATGAAGTATGTAAGATGCTCAATGCAGCCACCAATTATCATATCTCAGCAGGGAAAGACCAGCTAAACCATCTAGAAGACTAGAACTGTGCCCATATGTGCATCACGATACACTTGAAAATTATACTTCAATATTTACAAGGGGAAGTTCATCAGATAAAGATAGCATACCTCACTTGAAGGTACTTTTAAGCTTTCACGCAATGCTGGATTTTCAAGTTTCTGAAGTAAGACACCCAAACAAGGAAATCCTACATATTGTTTGGAAACATTGAGCACAACTTCAACAAACTAGGGTTACACTCCTCACAAAGCCAGTGTGTCAGAACATAAATTCACTAAGTAATGCATTCTCAATGTTGACACAATTAGGAACTATAATTATAAACATGTTTAAGGATTTAAAATTTTCTTTAAGGAAAATTGCTACTTCTGACTTTATAAAGTGCAAAGGCAGCATCTGTTTGAAAATTGAAATGACTGGTTGAATCATTGAATGTACAAACCAACTTATGCAAGTATATGAATACCTTGTGATAAGCTAATATCTACAACTAAATAGGTAAAACAGGCATGGTTTTAGGTTGCTTATCTTTCAAACAAAGAATAATTTTACCTGTGTACTTTCCATTTTTCTGATAGTCATTTAAGAAATGAGATACAACTGTAGTTGGAATAACATATCCAATATTTTCAGCTTCATCTGACCTGTACACCTAAACAAAACACATAATGAGGAAGGCAGTAGAAAGAAAGAAAATCACTTGCGTCATCTTTCATTAAATCTATCTATCTGCACATCATGTTTAGTGCTACTACATTCGTTCACAAATACTTGCCATCTCTGAATCTTTAATCAAACACTGATCACTATGGTAATCATTATTTTTACATAACCAAAACGCCTTTCATAACTAATTACTCTTCTGCAAGATATGGGGAAACTTTACTAAATAGTTTATCATGCACCCACTCCTTTGATGATGGAGTAGGGGTGAAACTGAAGAGATACTTGAAAAAGGGGGGAATTAAAATTTTGCTAAAACATAGAGTGTAAAGTAAATAAAGTAGTCAAAGTAACAAGTATTTGCAATTGTTGAAAGCAATATTTTGAATATCCTAATCCGAAGCATAAGAGTAACCTCAGTGAAGACAATGAAAAAAAATGAATGCATGTGATTCTGGTCCATAAGCAAGGTAAAAACCATTCCAAGCTCATATGGAGCAATCATTACAAGGAGGACACGCTGCTCTGGAGTGTCAGACTCAAGGCATCTGATAGGATCGTGGTTTGAGTCCTGGTGTGCCCTGTGGCCTTCCAATGTAATACGTGATCATTATGTGTGCGTGAATCCCTGCTTTCAGCCCCCAAAACTGCTGAAAATGCACTACGTATTCTGGCGTGAAACACCCCTTTTTGAAATGAAAAAGGTATAGTACGTCTCAACTATATCCACACATCACCTGTCTAGGTACCAGTAATGTGACAGAGTAAAAGTACCTGAAATGCCACGCCAATGCACTCCCCTTGTTCATTAAAGGCTGGTCCACCACTGTTTCCTGAACAAAAGATCAGGACAATAAATCAGCTCATCATTTCAGAAATTCCCGTAAGGACTGAGCAAGATAGGTCAATGCTCTGAATATCATCATATAGTAAATAGCAGAATAGCGAAGCTTTTTTTTTTTTGGTTGAAGGCGGATGCAAAGGACAAACCAGGATTTATGGCTGCATCAATTTGAATGCCAAGAAGATCTGATGTTCCATGTGCATATGGAGTGACCTGGACTACTCCAAAGGAAACAGTGTAAGTTTAACCATTCAAATAAATACATATCAAATAATATGAAATGCATTTTCATAACCATGTTTCACTGTATAAATGTTTCTTAAGCAATGTTGTACTTGGTGTATGTTTCTGCATACAAGCTCAATGCAAAATAATGAAGTCATTTGACAATTAGTACCTCTTTTTAATTTTTTTTCAGGAAACTAGTAGCCATTTGAGTGTTGATAAATGATAACCAAGGAGATTATGACTGCACCTAGCCAGACTTAGAAGAAGAGGGTACCGTGGCTAAAGAATGAAAAATAATGGACCAGTAAGCCAAACAAATGAATGCAGAACTGATCACAAAAGTCAGGAAGTAATGAAGCATAGCCTTTTGTTCCCAATCCTACCAACATGCACTGGACAGCAAAAAAGGAGTGGGATCAGGCGACAGCAAAATAGTGGCCTAAGGGTTTATAGCATTTTGATATACAGCACTACAGTAGAGTTACTTCATGCATTGAATATAGTATATTTTCTCCTAGTTGGATGAAGACTCAATTGAAAAGGCCGGTACAGAGAATTGAAGCATCCAAGATATAGCACCTCAATGCGTGATACAACGCCTTTTGTTACAGATATTGTGTCTCCGCCAAGAGGATATCCCACAACAGTTACTGAATCCTGTTATAGGTTTCAACCATAAGAACAATGTCATACAGCATCAAGCATGAATGAATTTTTCATATATGACTAGAAACAATATGATAAATGTCTATCTCATTTCCAGGTGTGAAGAATAACTTCAGCTCTGACAGAAATTTTTAGGGCGTGGCGCTGATTTGCTCTTAACAAGCACCACATGTTACATGTGCCATTAGTACAGTTGCAAGTTGCAGAGGAGTTGACCCAATTGTATTTTATAAGTATAACTGTAGTGACTGATGAGAGAAAATACTGACATCCAAATTAGAATGATGATAAAAGATTCAACAAACACATCATCAAGATAATTAGTTACCTGAAGACATGGCAAACGGCCAAAACGAAGTGCTTCTGTTCCTTTCCAGAACTCTTCATTCTCAACAGACAGCAATGCAAGATCGCATTCGATACCCCTAGCTAGAACCTGTAAATCACTTTGACAGCTGCAGCTGACTTCTTACCAAGTAAAGCTTCACAAAATTAAATAAAATAGTACATAAGAATAACAATTCTTATTCCAAATAGTCAAATAAACAATGTTTTTATGTTTTATCTAGAAGTTCCAAAATGCAATTGCTATATTTGGGGGAGCATTATGTATTACATACTTTTAATTTTTAAATGTTGATAAAAAAGAGTAATGCTGGAATTTAGAAAATAGTCATTATTGCAGAAAGGTAGGATTGCGTATAATAGATTGGATGTATTGCATTGAGCCTTTGGGGGCGAATATATAGAAGTACAAGACTTGGGGGGCAAGGCACTACCCCGGATACATATGGCAGTCCTAGATAGATAAGATTCCTAGATAGATAAGACTAAGACTCCTAAGACTCCTAAACATACACGACATCTGATACTGCCAATTGTACTCTCTAATAATTATTATGATTTTTAAGAATTACCAAGTCCCAAGGGTGGAGCCTCCAATAACCCAAAGCCCCAATCCCACCAGTACAGTGGAATTTAGTTAATAAGCAAAGGTTGAAAAGCTAAGTTCGCTTGCAATGGATATTAGTTGTAAGAAAATGAACAGACGGTTTACTCAGGGATCAGGAGTGTAGAACTCAAGCACACGTCATTATTCAGATATTTAGATCACGTCAGAACAAATTGATAGTTACCTTACTTCAATTAGAGTTACAATGTTCATTGCATTAACATTTTCTTAAAATATCTCGAAAACAGCATTGTTGCAAGTGGTTTACCTTAGCAATATACTTTTTGTCATCTCCCCTTCTCTTGACTTTGACCTGTGTTGAGAAGCAGCCTTGCCTTAGCAATATAACTGACATACATAAACTAATATCCATAGAAAAACTAATGATACATCGATATTAATAGAAATTTCAGTTAGCTCATATGTAGCTGTTAGCCGTTCAAAACTTTAAACCAAAACATTCCAGCAGGAAAAAGTGGAAGTAAAATTAAAACGTGAAGAGATAGAACTGTCTAGTTGAATAATCACCTGGGTGTCGTGCTCAACACAATGCGCATTCGTCAAGAGTTTGCCATCACCAATCATAAAAGCACTGTAAAAAAGGGCATGTCTTGTAAAATACACAAAGACCTTCTAAGTTCAAGACATGTGATTCATAATCTCTAAAAATGAGTGACCTCATCCAAAAGGAATGAATAGTGTTCAAAACATGTAACTATGTAAAGTATGGATATATGTCATAAGATAAATACGGTGATATCAAATTCAAGGAATGTGATCATAAAAATCCATAGCTTGTTCTTATTGATGATTTAGGCAGGATGATTTTCATCAAAAAAAAATATCAGTATCATAATGAAGCAAGTGCCATTATTTGTACAGCCAAGGTCTTGAATAGTCTAATCAGTACAAGAAAGAAAACATTGCAACTTAATCTCTACAAAATCATGAGATCACTAATTGCAGCACAATAGTTTAAATTCCACGCCTGCATACACCCCAACCTGCCTAGAAACAGACAGACAAATGATTTTTTTCTGGAAGAAGCACAATCAATAATTCAACCAGATACATACATCTCAGACAAACACATACCTCCCACTGCTTGAATGTTGCCTTTGCTTCTGCCAAGGAAGACCATAATCGGGTGCGATATGAGTGCAATAGACCTAACAGGGGAGAAAATGTTTCAGGCGAAATGGACATACTAATCATAAAGCAAAGCAGAGTCTTACTCAACCTAACAAGATCTTTGATCAAACTAGAGCACTGTGCCAGACATATTATACTGAAAAGACCATTGTAATATTAATATGACAAGCAGGAGTTGACACACATAAATTTACCCTGGCAAAATAAAGCTTAACTATAACATGGAAAAGTAAACAAACTAAGCGTCATTGACAGCCGGGGATGTGTATTCTTGAAGCCTACCTTGACAACAGCATTAAGGAATGTGTCCTCTTCAAGATCATCAAACTCAGCAACCTGGTATAATAGCACAGTTAGCACAACGGAGTATACGTGTGGGTCGTTCTCGAAAAAAAGGGAGAGGGAATGCACATGGATTAAGATGATACGGGTCACATGCATGAGAAATACATGATGAAACAATATGAAGGTCAGTCTGGATACAATGGTTTATAAATCACAGCTGAGGAGGAGAACTTCCAAAAAACGAAGTGCAGTCTAACTCAAATCCAGAAATGAGAAGCCCAAATTTTATTCCATTGTGTCGATAAGCTAATTAGTTGGCATCCTGATTCTATTTGGAACTCCAACTGTATTCTATACTTGCAATGCAAACCGAACACAATAAAAATGTGTTTCGAACCTGCGACTCCTTGAAATCGACGGCAAGCCCCTTGTCCCTGCGCGACGACGACGCCTGCGACCCCCCAGCGCTGCCGCCGCCGCCTCCAATGCCGCGCCGCTTCTTCGACACCCCTTCCACCTGCGGAAGCACGGGCAGGGTTTCAGCCCACAGAATCCCAACTGGCAGCCCCGCACGCGCCGGGAAAGCGACAGCGGCACTGGCACGCGACGCGACGCACCTCGTCGAAGCGGCGGAGCGCGCGTCGGCCTCGCGGCTGCTGGCGCGGCGCGCGGGCGACGACGGCGGGGCGGAGGCGGAGGCGGCACGAGCAGGAGGAGGACGAGGCCGTGGGCGAGGCGGTGGAGGGGAAGGGGAGGAGCGCAGGGGACGCGACGAGCGCGGCGACGCACGCCATTGCCGGCTGCTCTGGGTGGTGGCGACGCGCGAGGGGGGTTGGGTTTGATTCGGGTGTTTCCCTCGCTGAAGGGAAGTGAGCGGCGAGCTTCCTTATCTCTTTGCTTGGGAGGGACCTCACGTGCGGTGCGGGTGAGAATCGTGAGATAATAATTATTCTCTCTCCATTCCAACAAATTAATTATTAAAACTCTCCTGGTATAAAGACTCATGGCCATGTTTGGAATGGACAAAAAAATCATATTCCTATATGTTTTCTATAAATTTGAATTAGTTCATGTGAAATTTCTGCGCGATTTCTACGAAGTTTATGTGTTCCAGACGCGGTCTCAGTTTTCCTAGACCAAACTATCCTAAACTCCATCGAATTTATATCAAAGAACAATAAGTTTGTCATAATAAATAATAACCATAATTGTATCTATATGTTTTTTTTCATTTTATATGGCTTACTTCAGTGATCACGCTTTACTTCCATTCCAAGAATATAAAATACCACCATAGCTCGCGGCACACCTACTAGTTTTTCACTAAAACCACCAGAAAACACCGAGTTCACATTTTCCACCAAAATCACCATTTTCACTAAAATATTCATGCCATTTTTTAACTACAAGTTTTACAATGATTGGCATTAATGTGAGCCTTCCATGTCTCATAATCCACATGTACACATACTAAATGCTGATTGCAAATTGATCAAATTGTAAAATATAGTAATCTAGCAATTTAGTTTTGACCATATTTTTCAAAAACCCACTATAGTTTACAATTTGCTTTTTACGACCTTGAGCATGCTGTGAAAGCAAACAGCCGCTCTTAGAAGATATATGACGTGTTCGGTTTGAGAAACCAAACGATGGGATAATGCATCATGGTGTAATTCTACTGAATTTTGGTGGGATGATCACATTTCTCGTCATAGTAATTACCTAGCGAGGAATGAGATGGTGATGCACCAACTCATTCCATTCCACAAATCAAACAAAAATTCGAGTGAAAAAAATAATAGAGTGGCCCACTCCTCAAACCAAATACCCTAATAGAAAGCATATTTGTTACACTCCTGCTAATTACGTTACTATTGTTATATCCACTAAGGCGGTAGACATGTTTCATCGTGTCCGCCTTACACTCACATGGCTCTTATATGGATGTATATGTTGTTACTCTCTCTGTTCCAGAAAGCTTGCTGTGTCCAGATACATGTTCTTTTGGATAAGTTTTTTTGGACAAAGGGAGTGTATGTAACGTAGTACAATATCATATTCAAAGATCCATAAGTGCATATATGCTATTGCAGATGTATATAATATGGTCAAAACGAATAGAAGAGCATGATTACGGTGTAAATTCAGTTGTATAATACTGTAGGAAGAATAGAATATCATGATTGCAGTTCTCAGACGTCACATCGATCGATAATATAGACTAGATCAAGTGATACCCTCGCCATGCATACACCAACCAACACAATTAATAATAAACTAAAAGCCACCGTCGTCTTGCTCCCGACCACCGCCGGGTCGACCGCCGTGAGGCCCCACAACCCTAACCAACAAAGAATAGACTGATGACTAATTACGTCCTGATGGTGCCACAGAGACATCGCAACAGCGAGTGGAGCTGCTCATTGCAACATGCCAACATCACCTTTGGTTAGTATTTTGGGATGCCTAAGAAACAAACATGCTGCTATTTTTTGCAATCTTGTGGAGATGGTACCTAATGTGTTGTTTTCCATTAAACTAGCATTCCTCCAAACAACAAATAAACAAAATGTGGCGAGATGCGGTGCACTCTTGGTAATTGGATGGGCCGATGTTACGGTATGGCTAGGACTATGAAATGAGCAACATGTTATGGTGGTTACGTGACATGGTGTCTGGGCTTGTATATATACATATATATATCTATGCAGAGTTATCCATACATTCAAATAGTTGTGTCCACAGTCTTGGATGGGTTATGGTAAGGTTCCAATAAGTAAGTATTTTGGTTTTAAAAAAGAGACTTGTTAGGATGATTGGAAAGTACTAACATAAAATCGAAAAGTACCGATAGTACTTTTAGATAATTATGATATAGGAATTTAGATTATTAAATAAGAAACATCAAGGATAAAAATATTTTGGTACTGGTCCCACCTCCACTTAGTACTGGTCCCACATATTTTTAAGTACTTTCTCACCTGATTAATATGTTTTATTAGTACTTCATATTTTTTAAGCCACTAGATCTTAATGAATAGGAGGGCTCACATTAATGCCAATCATTGTAAAACTTGTAGTGGAGTATTTAATCACATGCATAATAAGGTAGTGTGTTTTTTTTTGCTGCGATGTATTATGTGCTACAGGGTGCTGTTGACGATCATTGATCGTGCCCAATGTGATGCAAAAATGAATTATCCACTGTCGCTTGGAAAGACTCCAATGGGCCGAGACCCATTTGTTTATGCTACCATAGCCTAGGCCCAACAAAGAACGGCCCATTCCGCCATCAAGTGCATCTCGACCTGATCCTCTCCCGTTCATCTAAAAAATCTCGACCTCTCGAACAACTTCGCCCTCGCCCAAAACCCTCAAAACCCCTACTGTTCCCGCTCCGCCTCCCTCCCCGTGCGCCTCGCGCTTCCTAGGATTCACCACCGCCGCCGTCTTCTCCGTCTCCGGCGAGATGCCGAGATTGCTGAGAGGAGCTGAGCGATCGAGGCAGGGCAGTAGACATGTCGCTCCGAGTGCTGAACCCGAACGCCGAGGTGCTCAACAAGTCGGCGGCGCTGCACCTGAACATCAACACCGCCAAGGGCCTCTAGGACGTCCTCAAGGATCAACCTCGGCCCCAAAGGCACCATCAAGATGTAACCTTCTCCTCTCCCCTATCTTGTCGCTACCCCGCTCGTGTTTTGTAGATGCGCGGGACGTAGGGTTTCTTCTCCGATCCTTCATTATTTTCGGTATGGGTCTAGCTAGGTTTCTTGGTGCAGCTGATCACTTGTAATTTTGAGATGCATCGCGTCCACTTTGTTTTGTGCTGATCGGTCGGCGATCCCTGCTTGATCTAGTTTATTGATTCGAAATGGCTCGTGGGGATCTCCTGCTTGGATCTCATTTGGTGGTACATTTGCTTATTAGAGAAGAACAGCTGGGTTGCTGGTGGCAGTTATTCAGATGGAGAGTCCGGAGAGGCGATCTGATCCTGGCAATGCCTGAGGCTGTTGAGGAGTTTTATTTGATAAGCCAGTGTTGTTAGCTTTTGGTTGGGACATGCCAAACTAAATGTTGAAAATCAGCTCGTGGCTAAGACATGCTAAGCTATTGATTTACAGAAGCTGTAAACTTTTTTTGTTGCCTGTACTGGCTGCTTTATCTGAATTTGTTTGTGTGTGTGTGTGTGTGTGTGTGTGTGTGTGTGTGTGTGTGTGTGTGTGTGTGTGTGTGTGTGTGTGTGTGTGTGTGTTTTGTGATGCTCAGGCTTGTGGGTGGAGCTGGTGACATCAAGCTGACCAAGGATGAGAAAACCGTCTTGAAGGAAACGGTACGGCTTTGCATTTTGCAGCAACATTCTTGCGACATCTTTTGTGCCATTGCCATTAATGTTTTGGTAGTGTGCTTCTTTGACATTTTCTGTCTTCTTTTTGCAGCAAATCCAGAACCCAACTGCAATCATGATTGAGAGGACGGCCGTGGCACAGGATGACACCAATTGCACCCAGCAGTGGACGAGCCGGACAACGGAATTTAACCCAATACTAGCCTAGCCAGTTCGATCTAGCAGCTTGTTGTTACAATTCACCCTCCCAGATGCAAGAAGATCAAAAGATCATTTGCAAAAGTTGTTTAGAAGTAAAAAGCTATCCATGTGACCCTCCAAGCCAAATTCTTCTCAGCCAAACTCTATCGATTAAAAATATTTCCAAATTCAGTTAAGCATACTTTTATGCCTCGGGTTTGCGTGTTTTTGTTTTGTGCCACGTATGTCTTTTTCCCGGAGCGTCCGATCAATCCCGTTTTTGAGGAGCCAGCATCGGCAAGCACCGACACACCATTTTTAGCCGTGTATGCAAACAAAACAAAGCAATGACAAATCCATTGATCCTCTTTTGATGCATAAATTATCTAATTTTATAAACACAACCTTGGGCATGTCATCTTAACATTTATTACATACTATTTTGCTGCTAAGGTAAGCATGGTAGAATAGCCACCCGGAGCCGTCCTAGACTTAGTTATGCTTAGGTAACAAGGCTCTTTTACTACGTGATTTTGTGAAAATACATCGGATAAAGGGAATCGGTGTAAGTTTGGAAAATGTTTTGGAAAAAGGAAAACTACAGTAACAGACTTCAGGGCGGTAACATTACTAAAGTAGGGCGGATTCTAGGCACCATTCATCATGATTTTCCTAGTGAGGACTGGAACTTTCAGATGAAAGACCGAGGAAGTGGTTCCTCAATTTTGAAGCACATGATGCTTCACCCTAACTCATGCGAGGACCGAGTTGTTGTTTAATTTTGCCTATTTCTTTTATAGTGCAATCACTCGATGTCGTGTGTGGTAGTGCTAGGGAGCAAGGGGGACACCAAGGGTGGAGAAAAGGCTCGAAGCATGTGCATTTAGACGGTACTGGGCTGTGAGGTGGCCTTGACGCTCTAGTGGTAACTGCGCGGGGGTAGTATCATGTCTGGTTAAGGCTTCGAGAGAATTCACATAATGCGGGAGCTCCTGTCACGTGGTCTAAACTTGTGGGTAAAGTGTGCACCTTTGATTAGAGTTTAAAAATCTTTTCGAATAGTCAGTGACCATTGACATGGACGGTTATGGCATGGTTCGAGCAACTAGTGGTTTTGTTTTCGAAAAGGCAAAAGTGTGGTTTTGTTTTGAAAGTTCCGGTATGTAGGTGATGCCACGGGCCACACTGGCGTTGAATCGAGTGGCAAAGGTGTTAAAGTGCTTTGTGAAAACCGACCGGTTGTGTCGTGTGCTATGATAGACGGTCGAGTCCAGTAGTAGTTTGAGAATCAAAGGGAAAACTCTTCAAAATGTCACCTCGAGGGGAAATGGCAATTCAGAAATAACCCTGCATAAAGGCTCATTTTTTTCGTAAAAATGTTCAAAAGCTCCACGGTCTCAATGCATGTAGTTTATAGTACATCTCCAATTTTTTTGGGAGAAGCTGGGCTGCTGAGTATATTAGTACCCACCCTTGCTTTATTGTTTTTTTAGAGGAATCCATCAACCAGTTCGTGTCAGGGTTACGACTTACGACTACCACCCAACTCTGCCTGTGGTATTTGGGTCGTTGTAATGTCTTCGGCTCTAAGCTGCGCATATTGGACTTTCTGCTACAATCCTTCTTTTTTTTTTGTAACGTGCTCCATGTGGTGGTCCAGGGCTTTCAGCTGGCTGTGCTGATCGCCCTGTTTTTTAGGTCTGTCTTGTTTGAGCGGATATGTACTTCATCTGATAAGATGAATAAATATGGTTGCCATCCTCTTGAGACTAGTAATGAGTCCCTAAGAGGACATAGCGCTTCACAGGGGAGGCATGACGGTAGAGACGTAAAAGAAATGACGTCAGAGAGGGACAACATGGACCGCTTTTTTTAGGAGCGACATAGGATGGCATTTTGGTAGAATATTCCTCCATGTGGATTGACTCTTCCACGTTGCAATTAATTTAAAGTCCACTAAGTTTAAAGCTGTCTCCACATTGTGCCATATCATCATCCACTTGCATCCACATCATCATCCATTTGCATCAATTTAAAGTCCACTAAGTTTAAAGCTGCCCCCACATTGCGCCATATCATCATCCACTTGCATCAATTTAAAACGTGCACTCAATAATGAAGGTAGATGGTGGACGGCTTTCAATTCAAATGCCGCATAAGTAGGTCTTCTTCATCTTCCATCTTAGTTCTCAGTTCCCACGATCCATCCACGTGTCCATCTCCTTCACCTCTCGCATTATTATCTTCCCTTTATTTTAGCGGTCCTGTAGGGACAATGAATCGTCCACCAAATGGCAAGAAAACCAACAGTCATCCAATATTTCCATAATTGCTGCATCAAACAGGTAGGGGAGCCGAGAGGTCAACAATTGGGTTTATTAGGCCTAGGCATGCAATTAGTGGAAGTCGTATATCTCAGGCAGCAGGGACGCAGCTCTCATCACCCGCTCCAATGACTTCTCTTCCTCCGATGTCTCCTCTTCATGTCAAGTTTTTCCGTTGTTCTAACATATTTGATGTTATTTCCATCCTCTCAACACCCTGCTTCATCATATAGGTGCGTTCAAGCAGGTGGGAGGCCTACACGGGTGTTAAGTGGGGGGGGGGTTCATTTTGCATAGGATATTCTATTGGCTTGACAAAAAGAATTTCCGGTTGTTTAGTGGTACATAGTTTGATTTTATCCACCTATTAATTTTAATCAGAATGACCGCTAAATCGATGTCACCTTTCTATCTCCATTTTTTCAGTAGTAGGGATAGAGAGAGTACCTGCCAAACCTCTGTGTGCAATTTATATATGTCAAGTTCATGAATAAGATCATTTGTGTTTCTTTTATTTCTACAACCTGTAAGATAAAGTGCACATGTAGATAGAGTCCTCTCTTCTCTGATTCAAATATTATTAGGTAGAGCACCAAAGATAATGGTTGAGCTGTATTATTGATGTTATAAAAATGTGCCATTCCACAAATCTTTTTAGCTATTTTACTTACATGTATTGCCAATGGTTAAGTAGGGACAAACCCACAATAATTCTTTTGTTCTCTTTTTAGTCCTTTTAGTGAATAATTTGATTTAGTACTCTATATTTCTTCAATAAACTACTAAATCAATCTTTAAATTCCCGCAGCACCGCGGGGAAACCATCCAGTATACATCCATATAAGAGCCACGCACGTGAGTGTAAGGCCGTTTGTTTTCGTAGCATTGCAAGGAGTAAAAAGCAAATTATAAACTAGTTTTTTGTTTTCTAAAAAAATATGGTCAAATCTAAATCGCTAGATTAGTAGTTTTTACAATTTGACAATCGGAATTTAGTATGTGTACTCGTAGATTATTTGATCACATGCATAATAAAGGTAAGTAGTGCCTCTTTTGTTGCGATGAATTATGGGATCGACTTATCGTCGCTGGAAGGACTCCATGGGCCGAGACCCATTTGTTGTGCAACCATAGCCTGGCCCAACAAAGAACGGCCCATTTCAGCCCGTGGGATTCCGCCATCAAGCGCCGTCTCGACCTCTCCCGAACAACTGCGCACTCGCCCAAAACCCTACTGCTCCCGCTCCGCCTCCCTCCCCCTCCGCCTCGCGCTTCCTAGGATTCGCCACCGCCGCCGCCGTCTCCGGCGAGATCTCCGGGAGGAGCGCGCGAGTGAGGCAAGGCAGCCGCCATGTCGGTCCGCTTCCTGAACCAGAACGCCGAGGTGCTCAACAAGTCGGCGGCGCTGCACATGAACATCAACGCCGCCAAGGGCCTCCAGGACGTGCTCAAGACCAACCTCGGCCCCAAAGGCACCATCAAGATGTAACGTCCCGCTCCCTCCTCTCCCCTCTCCCGTCGCCGTCCCCCGCTCGTTTGCTAGCCTTTTAGGCGGTGCCGCTGGATCACGCTCGAGTGTTTGGTAGATTCGCGGGGGCGTAGGGTTTCTTCTATGATCCTTCATTGTTTTCGGTATGGGTCTAGGTTTCTTGGTGCTGATGGTCACTTGTAGATTTGAGATGCATAGTCTCCCCTTTGTTTTGTGCTGCTCGGTCGGCGATCCCCGCTTGATCTAGTTCAGTGATTTGAAATGGTGCGTTGGGATCTCCTGCTTGGATCTCATTTGGTGGTATATACTGTATTTCCTTATTAGAAAGGGAAACTACTGGGTTGCTTGTGGTAGTTATTTGGATGTAGAGTTCGGTAAGGTGATCTGATTCTGGCAATGCCAGAGGGGTTCTGATTTGATATGCCACTGTTGCTAATTAGCTACTGGCTAGGTCTAGGACATGCCAAACTAAACTGTTGATAATTAGCTTGTGGCCAAGACATCCTATCCTAGGCTATTGATTTACAGAAGGTGTAAACATTTTTTTGGTGCCTCTACTGCTTTCTTTATCAGAACTTGTTTGTTTGTGATGCTCAGGCTTGTGGGTGGAGCTGGTGACCTCAAGCTGACCAAGGATGGGAACACTCTCTTGAAGGAAATGGTACGGCTTTACATTTCACAGCAACATTCTTGCGCCATCTTTTTGGCATGTGTTCTGGTAGTGTGCTCTTTGACATTGTCTGTCTTCTATTTGCAGCAAATCCAGAACCCAACTGCAATCATGATTGCGAGGACGGCGGTGGCACAGGATGACACCAGTGGTGATGGAACAACTTCCACAGTGCTTTTCATTGGAGAGCTAATGAAGCAGTCTGAGCGGTGCATCGATGAAGGTATGGTTAAATGGTTATATGAACATGTCTTATCAACTCTCATTTTCTGTTTTCTGAAACTTGTTTACTGTATTCGGGATGTGCTATTGTCATTTAGTATTAACATACAACCCTATGTATGTACACATCTGCAGATATAGCTGCAGTTTGATGGTAGTACAAATTTAGGTTTGATGCTTGACTTTCCGGATAATATGTTTATTGTGGAATGTGGTTTGGAATTACTGAACTGACATGTGATTTCATTGAGTTAAGGCTAACTGGCTAAGTATGGGTGCACATGATAAATATGCATCTTCTATTCAAGCTACTTTGGGGGTGAAACACTGCTCATGGCTTAGGGATATCACATGATCCGCCTTTTGCATGTGATGATGATGCATTGCCCACTATTAATTGATAATTTGTTGATCCGATTAGAACTTATTAGCGGCAGTCAGTATCCAAATTGAATGGGAAAGGCAGCACAAACACATGCCCACTATTAATTAATAATTTGGCGATCTATTTTAAGTGTTTTCTGTTCTTCTAAACATGAAATATGCTGAGAAGCTCCTGTGCAGCTCATTTGTGTTTTGTGAACATTTGTAATATATTTACCAGGCTTACTCGGAGGATATTACACAAATTAGCCAAAAGTAGCTGTCCCACATGCCAAAGATCTCGCAGTAGGAAAAGCAGTCTTTATTGGATGAAGGCTTACCTTTTTGGTGCAATAAGCTATTTTCTGTGACTGTACTATAACTGTTTACTATTCTTTCAGGTACTCATCCAAGATTCTTGGTTGACGGCTTTGATGTTGCCAAGAGAGCAACTCTTGAGTTTCTCGAGAAATTCAAGACACCAGTTGTTATTGGTGATGAACCTGACCGAGATACGTTGAAAATGATAGCTAGAACAACACTCAGGACAAAGGTATTTACAGTCTTCCATTTGTTATGGCTGTGTTCGGCTGAGATGGCTGCAGCTGCAGCTGCTCTAAGTCTGCTCCCTACTGTAGCTTTAGTGAAGCAGTAATGGCAACCAGCTGAAACGAACACTTCCTATGTCATACTGAATCCATCTTTTATCACTTCTCCTTCAAGTTTTACATGCAGTTACCATATTGCAGTTGTACGAAGGGTTGGCTGATCAGTTAACGGATATCGTTGTGAACGCAGTACGTTTGATTTCTCTTTTAGTTCTTCTAAGGAAAATTTTTCCGTCTGTCTATTTCTAAGCATATTCGAATTTTCTGTGTAACTGTTATAGGTTCTATGCATCCGCAAGCCGGATGAACCAATCGATCTTTTTATGGTTGAAATAATGCACATGCGTCACAAATTTGATGTTGACACGCGCCTGGTATGCATTCCTTTTTTTAATTGCTCAATATATAGCATTGTGATGAATTTCATTGTCACTGTAAATATGATCATCGACCCATATTCTTAAGACACAAGTCCGTCTTCAATTGTGGTTTACCGACATGTATCCAACTTGGATTAACACAGAACTGTAACTTGATATCTTGATGCAATGTTCTAATGTTCACCCTTCTGCTATGACACTCTTTTAGGTTGAGGGTCTAGTCCTGGACCACGGTTCTCGGCACCCTGACATGAAGCGCAGGGCAGAGAACTGTTACATCTTGACCTGCAATGTCTCATTAGAATATGAGAAAAGGTGCATACCGTTACAGCTGTGTTATTTTTATATTCTGAGCATGCTTATTTGTGTGATCAATATAGCTATCAATACGAAGTATCATGATCACTGCTAGCCACGTTCTTGTTGGAATGAACTGTTAAAACTAATGCACCCATGTTTTCATGCTGCCTTGTATGGTTCGTTATGTGAACCTCTAATGTTTTATTTAGACTTCAACTCAGTTTCTATTTTGCTGTGAGCCAAAATGTAATCGATAGGTTTCTTTACAAGATGCTCATAATGTTTTGTTTCCATGCACTGTTGAAGCCAGTCGTTTGACTGACATAAATTTTGCAGTGAAATCAATGCAGGCTTCTTCTACTCAAACGCAGAACAAAGGGAGAAGATGGTTGCTGCAGAGAGACGCCAAGTTGACGAGCGTGTCAAGCGGATTATTGAGTTGAAGAATAAGGTATTTTGTTTTGTGTCTAGTGTTCATCTTTTCCATGTCCTATTATATTATTGAGTAAAATTTTCTCCTGGTCTTTTGGCATGCAGGTTTGCGCTGGAGGTGACAAAAACTTTGTGGTGATCAATCAGAAGGGCATTGACCCTCCATCCCTGGATCTCCTTGCTAGAGCTGGGGTAATCTATTCCCACTTGCTTTTGCTTGGTCGTTCCAAGAATCCAAATTATCTTCAAACTTGGGTAGTTTTATTAGATTTTCAGTTAAGAATTGTGGGTCACGAAGTTTAGCAGTTGAATTAGGCGTTGGCTGGTTAAATCATGCTATTCATTATGCTAGAAAACATTTATTTAAGGTGGGGGAAAAAAGCGATGAAAATCCATTTATCAATGGTGTTAGGGATCCTTTTTGTGGGGAAATGGTTGAAGGCATGCGTGTAAAAGGTGATTGCTTCATAGTGATCTTGACAATTACTCTCTCCAGTTATAATCAAGAGATGTTTAAGATTCGTGCGATCAAACTATCTCAGACTTTAGTTTCAATCTCCACATTTTCAGGTAGGGCTGCGGGCTTGTTTGGTAGCAAAGTTTTTATGGTTCCAATGGAATACCATGGTATTCAAGAATATACCATAGTATTTCTGGTTTAGAGGTCTTTGGTTGGTCTTTACAAAACAGAGTTTTGAATGCCAAAACTACACTGTTTTTGGAGTATTTGATACTGTAGTCTGGACCAAAGTTTTCAAAACCATGGTATTGATGTCACAGGCATGTGTAGACCATGGTATCCTTAAACCTTGGTATCAAAAAACTTTGGTAGCAACGATTCATCTATTATAATGCTGTACTTTTTTAATATATTATACAAAATATTTGTGATTACGACATTTTGCAGACTGTTGATGTCCAAAACGTTACTTATACTGGAAAGAATAAAAAACGCTTTGCATGGAAGCTTGTTAATAGCATGATTTGCGTTTCTAACCCATTTTGCTATTTAGGGCATGCGCTTTGACATGATTTTGCATGCTACAGATTATTGCTCTTCGAAGAGCAAAGAGAAGGAATATGGAGAGGCTTGTGCTAGCCTGTGGTGGTGAAGCTGTCAATTCAGTTGATGACTTGACTGAAGATTGCCTTGGCTGGGCTGGCCTTGTCTATGAGCATGTTCTTGGAGAAGAAAAGTACACATTTGTGGAGAATGTAAAAAACCCTCGCTCTTGTACTATACTGATTAAAGGTTAGTTTATTCTCAAGAAACAATATCATCTCTTCTGATACCTGCATTGAGCTGTGAGCTGAATATAAATTTTACTTGTTCAGGACCTAATGACCATACAATCGCACAAATCAAGGATGCTGTCCGTGATGGACTAAGATCTGTTAAGAATACAGTCGAGGATGAAGCAGTTGTGCTGGTAAGATTGTAATTTTTTCCACTGTGAAGATTAGCAAGCATTAGGTGGAAGATATGTGAGTTGATTTTTGTATGATCGAAGGGCACCCATGGTCCTTGGAACTTCTCATGGATTTTTTGTGTCCTCCCTTGTTGATTCTGATACAGAAGCCTTGTTAGGTCTGGTTCCTGTTTTTGGTAATTTAAATTTCCCCTTTGCACAATACCATTGATTTAACTTGCCTGCAACCTACGCAGTAGTTCTGGTTCCTGTTTTTGGTAATTTAAATTTTCCATGTGCACAATACCATTGATCTAACTTGCCTGCAACCCACGCAGTCTTAACTCCACAATTTTCCTAGTGTACTTTGATTTATACCATCCTGTTTACTGCCGTGAGGTGACCTGTGTTGCTGAAGGCTCTCTATTATTTTATTTGGGTTCAGTTGAGCAGTCAACATTGGCTTGTGCAGACTGCAGAAAACATGTGTATCTTATACATTCCTTTCCATCTAATCTGGCAAATGTAGGGTGCTGGTGCTTTTGAGGTTGCTGCCAAGAAGCACCTTATTGACAATGTGAAGAAAACCGTCAAAGGAGTAAGTGTATTTAAAACTTGGGTTTGTTGATGTGCTTTACATCTACTGCTGCAACTTCCACCTGTCACTAATACCTTGATCTTGGCAACAGCGAGCACAACTTGGGGTTGAAGCATTTGCGGAAGCTCTTCTTGTTATACCCAAGACCTTAGCAGAAAACTCTGGTCTGGATACTCAAGACGTGATTGTGTCCCTCCAGGTATGTCATTTGCCCCCTGTGAGTGTTATTTGTCCCTCCAGGAATTTTTGAGCCTTGACTATTTTCCTTGTGTTTTCTCAAGAATGAGCATGATCGCGGAATGGTTGTGGGGTTGAACCATCACTCTGGAGATCCAATTGATCCCCAGATGGATGGCATCTTTGATAATTACTCCGTGAAGCGCCAAATCATCAACTCTGGGTATGTGATGCAGCCAATCGGCTATCGTTCTATGTTCTCGTGGCCTATGCAGGCAAATGCATCCTTAATGTGTGAGCTAACAGTTTTTTCCTTTGCTGTAGACCTATCATCGCTTCACAGTTGCTGCTCGTGGACGAAGTGATCAGGGCGGGTCGCAACATGAGGAAACCGACCTAGATATTTGTCACCACCTAGCTGATACATGTCCATGAGATGTCATGGGTTTTGTCTGGCTTTTGTATTGCCTTCATTTTTTGTTTTGTGCTTTGTAGTAACCTGGGTGATACATTTGCGGGGCTTCGGTTAATTGCCCCTTTCACGTAGCAGGTTGCACCTGTAATCTCTGTTACTCGTGTGTGCTGCCCGTCCTCTAATCTTGGGATTACTGCGTGGTTGGATTCCCCTAGCGACTCGGTAGTATCTGACCATTTGCAGATGTTGCTCCTCCCTGTCATCGTGCAGCGTCTAGTTTTCTATAGTGCTGTTGTGGCAAAGTGACCTTAAATGATAATGCCTGGTCCAGCTTATCCATATACCCAACGCCAGCAGCAGCTGTCACTTTCACCTTCGGGCTGCTGGGCCTTTGCATCCGATTCTGCGTCACCTCCTGCTCCAGCGCTGCAGTCTGGTAGGGGGATTGCTCGCACCAGAAACAGATTCCCCCTCGACCCTCGTCTCCTTTACGTATCGGCGAATGATCAGGTCGTCGTTACACCTCCCACGCAAGCTCTCGACAGGGAGGGCACCGACAGCGGCGGTACGGTGGTGGCCATTTGCAGAGATCGACGACGATGGGGCTGGTGGCGTCCATGTGCACGGAGCCCATGAGGCGCCGGCGCGTGGAGAAGGACCTGGACGGCAAGGTGGCGGAGGCGCTCCGGGAGCGGGCGCGGTCCCGGCAGCGCGCGTTCCGGTCGGTGAACAGCATCACGATGCGGCTGCCGAGGTTCAAGGACGGGCTGAGGGACGTGAGGGACGTGTTCGACGGCTACGACGAGGACTCGGACGGCACCATCGACGCCGAGGAGCTGCGGCGGTGCCTGGGCGAGCTCCAGGTGCGCTTGTCGTCGGAGCAGGAGGCCGACGACCTGCACCGCTACTGCGACCTCGACCGCCGCAGCGGCATCCAGTTCCAGGAGTTCGTCGTCCTCCTCTGCCTCATGTACCTGCTCTTCGGGCCCGACGTCACCCGGCGTGTACGTACCTACCATATATATACCTTCTTTGCCTGCAAGAACACGGGAGCTTAGTAGCATTTCCATGGCAACTCAGGCTCACTGCTCGTCCTGGAATCCATTCAGGTGTCCGAGTTCGAGTCGGCCAAGCTCAACTACGTGTTCGACGAGCTCATCGACGCCTTCATCTTCTTCGACACGGACGGCGACGGCAAGATGCGGAGGAGAGACGTCACCCAGAGGATGAACGAGTCCCATCAGGAGAGGACACCCACGAACATCACAGCACAGCTATTCAGTACGTGCTCGGTGCTACGTACTGCTGCTCCATCCACCTGCCTGTGCCTGGCTTTGAGTTTCATTCATTCCTAGTCCTAGTGTAATAACCTGGTGCTGTGCTGTCTGACTGCAGAGGAGATGGACCTCGACCGGAACGGCAAGGTGAACCTCAAGGAGTTCCTCTACTCCATGATCAGATGGGCGGGGCTCGAAACAGAAGATGAAGGCACCGACGAGGCCTCTCCCTGATCCAATGTGAGCCAGCGTGCGATTTAGCTGAAGCAGCTCGATGCTAAAATGGTTTCAGCAGCTCGGCTGGTTGGTTCAGAACTTTGGACAGGATGAAACTTCATGTACAGAGTTGGGTGGTAAATAGATGCGAAAAAAGTCTGCACATGTGTGTGTGTGCTCACTCGTCATCAGAAGTTTCCTTTAAGCATTCCAAACCCATCGAGGTCTCTAAAAGACGAGCTATGTGTTAAGAATCAGTCTTGGTAAAGCATTCTCTAAATTCTAGCATAAGAGATTTACTGAAAGGATTTATAGGGGTGTATGTGATTATGCTATCAATGAGGCCTCTCCTCTCCGTAGTGTTCTTCCCTTTTCTTCTAATACAATTTAACCGCTGCCCCAATTACAAGTCCACCTAAATTATTCGAAAGCAAACGGTAATTTCTTAATGGCATTATATCCATTTATTCTGACTCGAACTCGATAGGGATGATCCTGAAGTCCGTCAGCGGATTGAGGATCTCCGTCAGTACTGCAGATAGTTTCAGTTAAAAGGCCTTGTTGTAAGTTGGCGATTGTTCAGGCTGGACCGCTGGATACAACTTCGTGAGCAGTTATTATACAGTGGATACAACCTATTACGGCATATAGTTTCGTGAGTATGTATGCTCACTCGTTTATTCCCACTCGTAGGGCAGATAGTTTCAGTTAAAAGGTCTTGTTGAACTTAGCAGTTGCCGAGGACGGATACAAATTCATGTACATTTAAGTTATTAGTATACCAAGAACAGAAAATGTTACCCCAAAAATAGATATGTATATATGCTCACTCACCATCAAAACTGTTGGCTATGCGTTCCAAATCATTAAGGTCTCAAGAACAAGCTTCTAAATCATGGAAGCAACCATCCTCTATTCCTCTAATTTCTAGTATGGATACAGAAAGGATTTATCACTTTGTTTCTCCGAAAGAACAAGCAAAACTCAGAACAAGAACATCAAGGATGCTCCGACATGGTGGGCAGAGTGCACAGACAAGAGATCACATGGCAGTTACATCAGAACTCCAGCAGTATTATCAAGTGCTTTCTTTGCAATCTTGAATTTGCTAACCAAGTCCTTCCCGGTGTCCTCAGCAAGCACATGCTGCTTGATGAATAACACAATGCCATCTCTCAATATCTCGACTTCTGGAAGACCAGCAATACGGGTAAACACATTCCACACCAGCGCATCATCTTTCTGTAGCAAGGTCTCAAACAGCATCTGGAAATGTGAGATCCTTGCTGGAGTCATCTCCACAGGGTTTGCCAGGTTGACAACCTTCAAAGTTGCGAGGGAGAGCGTGAAGTTTGACACCACTGCTGCAACTAGTTTTGCAAGGTTCATGGATCGACTTGACTCCATACTATCTAGCTCCTTAAAATGGTCCCAGATGCAGTACTGCAATATTGACAGAACAAAGCAGGCAACACATAATCAGAAAAAGATAACTTCAGTCACCGCCTATGCTGAAAGCAAAACTACAAGTGCATTAGTCCATGTAAGCTACCATCTGGCAATACTAATTTAGTATTAGCATAACTACCAATGCGAAATATTCGAAGAGGACAATCTGTGATTCACCAAGGTCTCTAGGTCCATCATAATAGGATGTTGATCCATACAAAATTCCTTTTATCTCAGAAAGGAAATGTTTAAAATACAATAATACCTGCAAGCTGAACTTGTGGTTTTTCTCATGGCTGCATAACTTGGAAGCAAGGACTGTGTAATACTTATTGAACGTCTTTTCTTGCAGACAACAGTCAACAATGACCCTTATAATTTCTCGATCCTGCATACCAACAGAGGAAAAGGCATACATAAATAATATTGTGATGTATATGAACAACAACTAATCTTCAGGAACATCAATGCATGCCTGCTTTCCAGAAAGGCCAAGCCTCAAGAGCTTCTCAAAAGCATCCACATAGTCTTCAGCACTCATTATAATGCAAAAGATTGCTCTTCGTATGTCAGTGTTCATACGCTGAGCAGTGGCAAGCTGAAGAAGCTTTTGTGTCTCTGCAGCATCCTTGCTTATAACAGCTGCAACATCTTCGATATTACCTGCTGTGGATGGAATGTCTCCAGACAACCACCATTGCCCTTTCTTATTAGGGTCCAAAAGCCTTCTCCATGTTAGCCCACGCAAGAGGACATCTTCTGACTTAAGCTGTCAGTATGTAGAAAAGGAATAAAACTGCATCCTGAATTCACAATTCATAACTACAGATGATGGGAAAGTTGCTCTGTCACAAACCTTTTGAAGCCACTTTTTTACTCGAGTATGGTGTGAAGGATCTTCTTTAGGCCTTTTCTTGTTGTTCTTGATGTCACATATAGTCTCAAGCATAAACTCCATCTGAGTGGTAACTTAAAACAGGTCAGTTAAATTTTAAAATCTACCTGGAAAGTAATGCTTCTTAAATAGGTGCATTGAACAAGACATCTTACTCTTTTGCTACGTATATCAGTCTTCCCATCTTCTCCAACACCAGAGTGCAATTTCATCTGATTCACAGAATTCTGAATAGTAAGGACAAAATCTTTCATAGCACCTGGATCATCGCCCCTCAGCTTCATTCCACAGCCTGCCCATTTAGATGAAAACATATTCCCAGCTTTACTCAGAAAGAGGAAAAAGAGGGTGGTACCGAATATATGAATAGCTACGATGGTTAATGTTTCAGTAGCTTTACTATTGAAACATGTCAATAACATCATACACTGTAGGATGGTCAGTACTGTTGAGACATCAAGCTCTGTCAACCGTTTGCTCAGAATCGACAGAAGATCGTAGACAAGATCACTGCAATATCAAACAAGAGGATTCACGAATCATTATTAGGAGAAATTATGTTGAAGTGCTTTTACAGAAACATGGTGTTCCTGTTCCATTCGAACCACAAACCTTGACATGACACCAAATATGCACAAATAACAGAAGAGCAATGTAAGATTTCTCAGAGATAGACCATCTTCTTTTGAGTACTCATCCTGCCACATGAATAAATAAAAATAGTATCACCTCATTAAAGAAAAACTCCATCGGGATAATCACGCAAAAGGTAATGATTTAAGAATCCTGAAGCTGATGTACAGTGGGATTAAATCGTTATCACAGTAATAGGAATAGCAATACCTCAAATGACTTAGCGATAGATGCAAGGATCTTGGCACTAAAGTCAATACCAACCAAGCATGCCATGCCTGCAACAAACGCTGCAAACACAGCAGCATACCTGCGACAATGAAAAATCATTAGTTTTGTAGCATAAACTATTTCATATTCCTACAAGACTGAGACTACAATACAAAATGGAGTTTGTGGAGCAAGGTATACTGAGTGCAGAGTGCCTAATCAATCCAAAGAAACAATATATCTGATCGATGAGAGATCCTTAACTGTTCATTGCCACGAGGTCCTCGGGAACAACTAGCCAAAACTTCATCCCCAATTATCTGAGAGCCAACACTTCGTGGAACAGACTGTTGGTAGAATTTTTTTAAAAAAAGAGAGAGAGGAAAAATGCCTTATGGTTAATCAAAACAAAAGTAAAATATGAAATATGGTAGTATAATATCAAAAGAAATGAGAGATTCAGTAGTCCAGGGCTATACACGAAAAAGCGTGGCAATTTCCTGAGTAATAGACTCCACGTTTGACTCTGAAAGTCTGTTCAGAAGTCCTGGTGCATAGCAATCATTAGGCCATACATGGGAATACACTCACAAGCCAAAAATGATAAGTAAAATATAGCACATCAAGTAAATAAAAGCTGGAATTTAGGCTCTAACCTCTTACTCTGCGACGCATCTGAGCAACCTCTTCTGATTCTGAATTGGAAGCGGCACGCAAACTCGGAGGTACATACTTGCCTTTTGGTTCTGTGGGCAGTTCAACCACATTAGGTTCTCCATCCTCAGATTTCATAATTTCTTCATCATTCTCTTCATCCATGTCAACACCCCCATCATCCGGGTCACCAATGTCTGAGTCATCCTTCTTCACCTTCTTCTTTTTCTTCTTCTTTTTATGGTCATTCTCTTCACCCCCTGACATCTGGTTCCTCCGCCTCCAGGTCATCCTTCTTCACCTTCTTCCTTTTCTTTTTCTCACCATTCTCTTCAACCATGTCATCCATTTCCTCTGTCTCCGTGTCATCCTTCTTTGCCTTCTTCTTTTTCGTTTTACCCTTTTTCTTGTCTAAATCAGTGTCATCCGCCACATTCCAATCATACTCTTTTGCTCCATCATCTGAGCCAAAGTTGCCACCAAACCCAAGGTCCGCAAAGAGCTCATCCATACCATCATCTGGACCTCCTAGCTTTCCTTTCTTCACCTTGAGCTTTTTGGCAAGCCTCCTCTCCATCTCCAGGTCTTCCTCCATGCTGACAGCTCCACCCATCTCCATCTCAAGATACTCCTGGAAGTTGGACTTGGGCTTGCGCTTACCCTCGGCTTCCCTCTTTCTCTTCTTCATGCCGGCAGGATCTTTCTTTGGTTTCTTCTCCTCAACCGGGCTCGATTCTACTGCTGGCGTTGCCGGCTTCTTCTTTTTGCCACCCTAACTCGATCGATTTTTTTTGCACATTAAAATTAAGACAGTAGAGAAGGCAAAGATAAATCCTTTCCAGAGGCTAGGTAGGCTCACCTGATGCTGAACCCAAGAGAGAAACCGCAGCTTCTGCTTCTCTGATCTCGCCTCTTTCCGCCTCTCCTTCCGAGACTTCTGCTCTGGTTTCCCTGCAACGTGCACCGAGACCAAACAATCGCCGAACATCACTGCATTAGTAGAGTTCGTTCATTACAGAGCGCGCTACAGGTATAGGAGAACTTACCCGCCATGACTAGTCTAATTGCACCTGACGCGGGATCGGTTGGGCCTGCAAATTGGGCAACGAGAGAAGAGACTGAAGAGATGAGGTATGTAGGCAGCTACAACGAGTCGGGCTCCGCCGCTCCGGCTACGGTTGCTGTGGCGGCGGAGGGGAGGGTGGGGGCGGACTAACCTGCTGGGCGTTATCTCTCGGATACCGCAGCCTCTCACGCGCGTGCAGGCCCTACGGCCCGCCGGTGTCCAGCTCGCGGCGGCGGCGTTCTCGGTGGTTCGGCAGCCAAGCGCGAGAAGCCGCCGCCCTTGCGCAACACAACAGCCGGCGCCGAGAGAGAGGGAGGAGAGCTCCGGGAAGGGGCAGGGCAGGCAGGGACATGGGTTAGGGCCGGTTGGGCCTCTCGGCCTTTTGGGCTGAAATGGGAGAAACAAGGAGGCCTACCGTCCAGGATTTTCTAGGTCACTTTTACATTATCGCAAGTTAGGTGGTGGCAGATTTTCTCAAGAAAAAAAGGTACTGAGCAGATTGATTAACAAGTACAGTGCATTTTTATACACATGAGACCAATGTAAGTACCTCCTTCCATCCAAGGGAGTGCCAATGCAAATAAAACCCTGTATTTCTGCGCCTAATAAGGTTCTTATAAAAAGAAAATTCTAAATGTCATTATTATTATTTCTAAAGGGGCACTTTGTTTGCCGTGGTTTTATCTTGGTTCCCCTAATCAAGCGAGCATTGTGTGGCTCTGTAACGTGAAAATCAATACAAAATTTAGGTCACGTTTATTTCTGCTAAGTTAAACTTGGCCCTTTTTTGCGATGAGGCTGAACTTATCCAAGCTTAAATAATGACATCTATAACATCATCAAAATTTATCACATTTCTCCTAGTGCACTTATTTTTGCATTGTGCGTGTTAATTTTGTTTTTTTCTAGAAATGCAGTTAAAGTTAGAGAAGTTTAATCTAGGACAAAGCTAAAAGCATGAACTATAGAACGAAGGTAGTGAGCATATTGATTCACAAGGGGTAGTTTACACACATGACATGAGACCATCGTGCCGCCTCCATCCAAGTTAAAACACGTTCAAGATCAAGTAAATAAAATCTTGTGTATATTCTTCCCCTAATAACTTCTCTAAGAATGTACTAGTTCTTTTATAAAAAAAGTATAAAGGGGCAATTGCATGCCATATATTCCAAAATATCAAACATACTCTGCTGGATATTTGGATCATATATATATATATATATATAAGAAAAGAAGAGAATTGAACCTGACTTTTTTTTTCATTCCAAAATCTCAAAATCCTATACAGTCCAGACGCGCCTGACAAAACTCGAGGCGCGGAAAGCTCTTTATCCTGACGGTTGCCAACACTACTATTCACAGCCAACATACGCCTATAGCAGTAGTACAAATTTTCTACCACCACCAAGAAACTCTCCCCTTTCTACTTACGCTTATTGGCACCGCCCTTGTGTCTCGCGAGGTTCTGCAGGCTCTGGGGCCCGCCCATCATCCTCAGCAAGTTCGGAGGGATGACGCCGGCGATCGACTTGATGCTGCCGTGGCTGTTCGTGTTCATCAGCCTCTTGCTCATCGGCAGCTTGCTCCACACCTTGGCGATCCGCTTGTGCTCCTCCAGCATGGCCACCACGTCGGCGACGAGCCTGCCGGAGCCCCAGGCGACGCGGGCGATCCGCGACCGGTTCATCAGCTTCGGGCTGGTGCCGTCGAGCTCCTCGTCGGTCATGGAGTCCATGATCGTCATGTACCGCTTCATCTTCGCCTGGCCTTCCCTCTCCTTGCCCTTCTCCATCATGAGCTGGGCGCCGAGCCCGGGGATCATGGACATGATCTGCCCCAGAGGGCCCATGCTCTGCAGCTTCTGGAACATCTCGTACATCACCCTGAGAGTGAAGGCTCCTCCTCCGGCCAGCTTCTTGACCATGTCGTCCTCGGTGTCGTCAGGAGGCATGGCCTCATGGATCTTGTCGATGAGGTCGGGCAGGTTTCCCAGACCCAGCAGGCGACGGACGAAGGGCTCCACGTGGAAGGCCTCGAGGTCCGGCATGTGCTCGCCGGTGCAGATGAATATGACCGGGCTCTCGGTCGTCGCGACCGCGCTGAGCGCGCCGCCGCCCTTGGCGCCGCCGTCCATCTTGGTGACGATGACGGCGCCGACGGGGGCGGCCCGCTTGAACGCCTGCGCCTGGTCGAACGCCGCCTGGCCGATGCTGGCGTCCATGACGAAGACCACCAGGTCGGGCCTCGTGGCCTCCGCGACCTGCCGCATCTCCTCGAACAGCGCCGCCTCCTGCCGGTGGCGCCCGCTGGTGTCGACGATGATGAGGTCGCAGCACTTCTCCCTCCGGAACATCTCGACGCCCTCGACGGCGACCCGCGCCTGGTCCGTCGCCGTGTAGCTGCCGTAGAAGGGCACCTTGGCCCTGGCCGCGTTCTGCTTGAGCTGGTCCAGCGCGCCGGCGCGGAACGTGTCGGCGCACACCAGCGCCTGCCGGAACCCCCTCCGGCGGTGGAGGTCCGCGTACTTGGCGCACGTGGTGGTCTTCCCGGGCCCCTGCAGGCCGACGAAGAGGACCACGCTGGCCGGCGCGGCGCCCTTGGCCGGCGCGAAGGGCGGTTCCGCGCCCGCGCCCGCGCCCGGGCCCAGCATCCGGCACAGCTCGCCCACCACGGCCTGCTGGAGCACGCGCCGCGTGTTGGCCCCGGCGGCGAGGCCCCCGACGGCGCGCTGCAGGTTGGCCCTGACGTCGCGGACCGTCTCGAAGCGCACGTCCGCCTGCAGCAGAGCGCGCGCGATCTCGTTCAGGCACCCCGCCAGCACCGCGTCGTCCGCCACCGTCGCGCCGTGCATCCGCGCCAGCGAGCCCGCGAGGCTCTTGCCCAGATCACCGAGCACCATCTCGGTAGCCGGATCGCTCGGTCTGCCGGCCGGCCTCCGACGACGACGGCGGCGAGGAGATGGTCACCGCCGCACCGGCGGCTGAGTGGTCGCAGTCTCGGTTCGCGGCGGAACGCCGGCACCGTTCGCGTTTCTGGATCGATGGAACAACGACGCGAGTGGGGGTGGGGGTGCATATATAGACGCCACGGGCTTGGATGATCCGTCGACCGGAAATGAGTCGGTTCCGGTGAGGTTTCCCGTTTCCTGGCATGCGGCCGAATCCGCGTCGTCCTGCCTGCCCGAGTCCGAGGCGGAGAGTCTCAAGAGCACGCCAGGTCGCCCACCGCGTCCCGCCACTGTTCAAGCTGCTGCTGGCCACGCCAATGCCGCCATGATCCGCCCTAGCTAGCGCTGCTCCGTCCTCGCCCGCCCACTGCATCCTTAAACCTCGTCGCACCTCCGTGCCTCGCTTCTCGCCGTGCTCCCACCAGGGCTCACCATCCCTTTTTACTCTAGCCGAAATTCTTTAAAAAAAAAAATCAACTTTCATATTTTTGAATGTGTAACCGGAATTCACCAATTTCCGTATCGGAAACTGCACCACGGTCGGTACCGGAAATGGAATCCTAGTCCAGAAAACCAGACTTTCCGTTTGGAAAGTTATTCCCTGTAGCTCCCACACACCTCATCATGCATCCTTTTGTTTTCCATAGAGCAAACACAAAAACTTCTACACATAAGTAAAAAAAAAAAGCTACTTACATGAGTATAAAACCATAGTATATACATTTTACACATACACACACATCAAAGAGGCAAAAAAGACAAATATAAATGTAACTTGGTTCATGAAAATAGTTTCACCTAAGATAACAAAGAAATAAATTTGCAGTGGGCGATTTGAAGGTGGTGATGTCGCCCACCGCGCCGCCGCACTTTGCCCTCAACCCTTGTCATCCATGGGACAACGTGCGAGTAGGAGGCTGGTTATGGAGGTGGTACCACTTCCCTGCTGGTATCGGCAAACCATCGAAAAACGGTTTAAATAGGTATTTTTTTCATATATAATTCATCAAATATTACAGGCAAAATAGAAAAAACTGGTTCAAAACCGATGGTAAATCGCTGTCGGTCTTCATTGGTTTAGCAGACAATCATATGATAATTGATGGCTTACCGCTGGATTTTCGAACCTCTAGCTACGGACTTCTGATGGAGATAGAGAGAATGCGTGCGCAATGAAGAGTCCATGGAAAGGACGTGAGATGGGAAAACAGGACATGGGGTCACCTAAGAGATATAAGAGTTTGGTTTTTGGCATTACCATAGTGGCTCTGAGTACCAACAAATTTATTATTCGATAGACATGTTAATACTTTAGTCACCATTGACCTTTAAACTTGACATTTAAACACTAGTGTCATTCACAAATATTATATAACTATCGTAGTTTTGTATGATTTGATTTTCATCATCATATGTTATTTCAAGAAAGACTCATATTCTGCAGTTTTTAAAAAAATAGAGTACGCACTAGGTAATTCTACGTAAATAGTAACTACCTCCATCCCAAATTGTAAGATGTTTCGGCGTTTTTTTTTCCACCCATGTCCCCCATAAATATAGATGAATCTAGGTATTCAAAGCACACATGAAAAATGTATTAGTTCTTTTGAAACCTAGAAATCCTTACTACTATTTTGGACATATACCTATAGAACTCTACTTTGTCAAAAATCGTGTTTTGCACCTCTGTATACATGTTTCGATGACATCAGCTTAAGTTAGTTGCATGGAATTTCTTAATGTTACCTTTTGGTGTCTGTCAGAGCGGGAGTGCTCCTGGTCAGGTGGCGGAATGCACCCGGCCGAGATCCTAAGTACTGAGAGTAGTTAGGGGGAGCAATCGTTGTTAGCTAGGTTGGTGGTGGCACGATGGTGGCGAGAGGAATTAGAGTGGTTCGGGCCGCCGGAGCGTAATACCCTACGTCCACTGTGGGTGTGTTTTTGTATTTCGTGGGCCTTCAGAGGAGTCTCTGAAGGCTGCCTGGATCTGTCTGAGCTCTCGTGAGCCTGTTGTGAGCTTGTTTGAGCCTGTCCTTTGTGTTGCGTATGCCTCCCTTTTATAGCCCAAGGGGGGCATGTACATGGTGGCCGGGCCCCGACAGGTGGTCCCGGCCATTTCCTCTATGCTACAGTTCTATTATGTGCCTGATGTCCAATGCTTCCATGCTTCGCGCCTGTACTACCGTCGTGACCTGGTATGGCCTGGAGATCCGCCATACCGTCTTGTCGTCTGGATACGGCGCCGCGCCGTCCTGCCTCACGCCGTCCTGTCCCATCGGCTGCTAAACCCGCCGAGAGGCTTCAGAAGCCGAGGGGCAGGCGACGTGCACGCGTGACAGGACAGGGCGCTTGTAGTAGCGTTGTAGCGCCGCTGCCTAGTATTAGGCTGAGCGCGGCAGCCGCGCGTGGCGCGGCTCATGATGAGTACAGCGTACTTGTTTACTCAATATAGACCCCAGTGTAGCTGGGGAAATCAACTGTAGTGCTCTGTCATCGCCGCCGCGCCTTGGTAAGGCGCGCCCCTTTGCCTTGCCGCCGCCGCCTGCCAGCGGCGGTGCCAGCGGCGATGGGGGCACACCCGTCTGACAGCGGCGGCGTCGGCGGGCGACGGGGGCACGCCTGTCTGACAACGGCGGCGGGCAACGGGGGCACGCCTGTCTGACACTCGTGGTGTCAGCGGCATTGGGGCGTGCCAGCCTGACAGCGGCGGTGTCAGCGGCCTCGGGCACGCCCATCTGCCCGCAATAAATGCGGCAGGTGGGCGAGGCGCCCGCCTGAACGCGCCTTGTGGGCACGTGGCAACGCGAGACCTTCCCGTGCCCTGTGGTCACGTGGCGGCCCCGGACCACCGAAGGTGCTGGCTCCGGACCTCCACGCGCTCTGCGGGCACGTGGCGCCTCCGGACCACCGAGGGCGCTGGCTCCGGACCTCCACGCGCTTCTGCACGTGGCGGCCCCGGACCACCGAGGGCGCCGGCTCCGGACCTCCCCGTGCTCTGTGGGCACGAGGCGGCCCCGGACCACCGAAGGTACGGGCTCCGGGCTCCGGCCCGAGAGGTCCGGACCTCTCCTCGCGTGGCTGGGGGAGGCTCGGTCCTCAAGGAGGTCCGGGGCCTCCCCTGTGGGCCGGGTGCGTGGCCCTAGCTTTCCCAAGGAGTGGGCCGGGCCCATCTGTATGCGGCCTTAGGCCCTCCTTGTACTGCGGTAGTTACCTCCCTTAGTGATCTTCGTCCAGTGTAAGCGGGTACCCGGTTAGCTGGGTACCGACAGTGGCCCCTGGGCTCGCCTTTGGTGAGTTTTTCGAACCTGAGGTGAGCCCACCGTCGCTTACTACACAAGCCGCCGGGAGCCGTGTGCGGAACCGGCGCTTAGCCGTTAAGCTCATAGTTGGGCAGGGCCCACCACTTGATTTCTTGGTCGAGGCCTTGACTCGCCTGCCTTCGGAGGGGGCTCAGTCCACCCGACCCCGCGGGGTGGCCCCGTGGGTTCCCACGATCTGGGGGCGCGCGATCGTGGGGATCTCTCGGGAAACGTGGGGGGCAGGCCCGCGTCGAAAACCGCGCAGCGGTTCACCTACTTCTTCTCCTGCCATTAAGGCGGGGCAGACGGCTACGTGGGCAGTCGTGCGTAAAGCGGAAAAGGCAGGGGCCCCGCACGTCGCGCCGGGACGCGCGTCCGCGAGCGGCCGCCGGTTCGCCTTCCTGCCTTGCTTGCTCTTCTACCCGCCTGTCATGACTGCCTCCTCGGGCCCCTGCTGTCATAGACCTGGTGGCCCGTGGGTGCGCCCGCGCATGCGTACACTTGACGTCCGCGGCTTGCAGAGGATTGGGGGCAACCGTCAAATAGGGTTCTCGGCCATCGGCCGAGCACGTCCTTCTGCCATTTGCCTTTGCACCCCTCGCTTCCGCCGCGGCGCTTCATCTTCCTCGCAGCAGAGCTCTCGCTCCTTGCCCGCTGCGTGCTCCTTGCCTTTTCCATCGCCAGCTTCCTCAGCGATGGGTCCGAGCCACCAATCCCCCCGGGAGACTGAGGAGAACCTCACCCGCGTCCGCCGCCTGCTCGGCTGGACGGACGCGGAGCGCCGCGATAATGTTCGCACGGGCTCCCCCCCCACCGCAACTTGCAGCTGGGGGAGTTCGTCCTCTTCGTCCCCTACCTCTACTGTGGGTTGGGGATCCCAATCTCTTCTTTCTTCATGCTGGTGCTGGAGGCATTCGGGCTGCAGCTTCAGCACCTCACCCCCCACTCCATCCTCCATGCGGCTATCTTTGCCCATTTCTGCGAGACGTTCGTGGGGGTTCCTCCCTGCGTGACGCTCTTCCGCCACTTCTTCTCGGTGAGGTGTTCCGGGCGGAGCTCGACGGAGATCGGCCGGTACTACTTCCTGCTGAAGGGGGCCGGGGGAAGATCGACCTATCTCCCCACCTTCGCCAGCGCCAAGTGGGAGCACTGGCGCAACGACTGGGTGATCATCAAGGCGGAGCCGAACGACCGGTTGGCGCTCCCGGACAGCAGCCCCGACGCACCCCTCCCGGAGGGTGCCTCGACGGATCTGCCACCCGAGCTCTCCCCCGTGCTGGCCAGGATCGCCGAGCTCGTCAGCGGCGGCCTGACCTCGCTGCACGTGCTCGCGGACTTCCTCAGGCGGAGGCTCGCTCCCTTGCAGATGCGGCCAAGGTTGGCGTGGAACTACACCGGCCCCAACGACTGCAGCCGGGTAGTACGTGGCGAAGAGCACGACCTGACGCCACTCCTGCTGGAGGAATGGGTGCGGTGCGTCACGGACGTGAGCTTCCCTCCGGAGCAGCTGTGCCTGCCGTCCGCTATCGTGCCGCTCTGCCGCGACCAGGCCTTGCGGACGGCGGTGCTCCGGGAGATGCCCACGCTCGACGACGGCGGCCTCGCGGCGCGGCAGCTTGGAGGCGACCCCAATCGGGGGATCCACATTGCCGACGCCCCGGTTGGGGGTTCTGGTGCCAGAGGCACCGCCCCTGCTGACAAGGGCAAGGAGCCGGTGGCAGCGTCCCCCGCCGTTCCGCCGGCGGGTGGTGAGGAGGCGCGGCGAAGGCTGGTCCGCGGCGACGGGACCTTTGTCTCGGAGCCCGACCCGAAGCGTCAGCGGACCTCAGGGGAAGGCAGCTCCTCTGGGCAAGGGGAGCGAGTGCCACCGCCGCCTCCGGGCCAATGGCACCCTCAGCGCCGGGCACCTCCTCCGACGCCGGACCAGCAGCAGCGGCCCTCTCCGGCAGCGCCGGCCTCGGGCCCGCGGCAACAGCAGCCACCGGCGGCGCCGACCGCAGATCGGCAGCCGCGGCGAGGCTCTGGCCTTCGTGGCCGCTGGTCGGCGCCTACCTTGAGGTAAGCCCTTTGGATTAGCTTCGCATACTTCGCTGCACTACGGCTTGCTTTTTTCAGGCTTCTCAGTCTTTCGCCGTGCATTTTTGTTTAGGCCTACCCGCCCGGCCGGCGTTCCTCCCCCCAACGGCTCTGGTGGCCGGGCGACCGCGGCGGAGAAGTGCGCCTCTGGCGGTCCGACGGCGGGAGACGCCACGCGGGCCCGGGCTACGACCGAGGGGCCTGCACCGGAGGCCACTCCGTCTGTCCGGCCCCAGGCCCCAGGTGGTCCGTCGCCGGGGGGCGCCTCGGGGGTCAAAACCGTACCTGGAGTGCCTGCTGAGGGGGCAGCTGCGGGCGCGCAGCCCCAGGCACGAGGCAGCCCGGAGCCGGAGGGCGTCGCGGCCCAAGGGCCTGCGCCGGAGGCGGCTCCTGACGTTCGAACCTCTGAGCCTTCGCCGCCCGCCATCCAGACGTCCAGCCCCGGATCTCCGCCCCCTACCGAGGGGGAACTGGAGGAGGTTCTGGGTAGGCCGCTGCTGCCCCTGCCCCAGCCTGGTGGAGCCCCTCTCCCTCGCGTGCTACGTCGGGTGCACCAGGCCCTGGACGACGCCCAGGAGGCACTCCAGCTGGAGTGGGCCCGGCTGCAGCAGGAGCGCGAGGGCCTGGACGGCTGGCGGGCCCGTCTGGGGGATCAGATCGAAGCCGCCACCGCTCAACACTCACGGACCCGTGCGGAGCTTTCCACCGCCCGCACCGAGCTCGATGCCGACCGCGCGGCCTTGCAAGAGGACCTGCAGAGGTTCGCTAGCCGGGAGCGCGCGGTTGGGCTCCGCGAGAAGCAGACCGAGGTGGCCGAGGCACGGCTGAAGCTCGAGCAGGCGAAGCTGGAGTCCGCGTGGAAGGGCGTGGAGCAGCGCCGGCAAGAGCTGGTGGAGGTGTCTGAGCGGCAGGCTGCCGTCAACTCCGAGCTCGACAAGATGAAGTCGAGGCTTGTCGAGCGCGAGGCAGCGGTTGCGGCTCGTGAGGACTCCGCCGCTCAGCGGGAGGCGTCGGCCAAGGCTCTGAGGGACTCTGCTGCTCGCCAGGCTGCCACGCTCAAGGTCCGCGAGGATTGGGTGAAGTCCCGTGAAGCGGGGCCGGCGGAGCAGGAGAAGCAGCTGCTGGCTGAGCGGGCCGCTCTGGAGCAGCTGAAGCAGGGTGCTGCTCAGCAGGCGGCGGTGGAGGACCGGGAGCAGATGCGCGCCGGCCTCCAACGCATCGCCGACTGGGCCGGGGAGGCGAGTTCGGCTCTGGTACCGCTCGGACTGAGTCCGATCCGGGTGACAGAGCCGCCGTCCACTATTGCGGACGCCCTCCCTGTCCTTGACTCGGCGGTGGAGCGACTCCGGCGCCTAGACTCCACGCTCGGAGAGCGCCTTGAAGCCGAGGGCCGCGAGTTGTGCCGCCTTGTGGTGGAGCACCTCCTGGTCTGCTTCCGGAGCCACGACCCCGCCATCTCCTTGGACCCGGTCATCGCAGGTCCGGTGGAGGAAGCGGAGGCCGCCGCTCGGGTCAGTGTGCAGGAGGCGGTGGAGGTCGTCGCCGCCCGGTTCCAGCGGACCCCTGTAGACGAGGACCCAGATGTACCGGGGACAGGGGCCTCTCCAGCGTCGTAGGGCAACAGCTTTTGCTGTTTTGTCTTTTTTTTTTGAATGTAAAACATTAGCATGCCAAGTAATATAAGAATGATAGTTGCGACTTATCTTCATTTACTCCTTGCTGCATGCTGGTGTGTTGTCACCTGACCCCCTGGCCCCCTGGTAGGTAGGCTCTAAGTTCTGAGGCTGGCTACCACCAAGTCAGAGGCCAGACCTGCATGCAACTCACGGCAAACGTCAGTGTCGTACCTACGGGACCCGCTCTGAGATGACCTTGTCCGCTATTCGAGGTCCGGAGCGTGTGCTGCCCGGGCCAGGGGCCAGGATGTTTGTTCGTAGGATAGCAGGGTGTGTGAGTTAAGGGTACGGAACCAGGCAAAACTGCGACACAGCCCTGGACTATCCTAGTCAAAACACCTTAGCTCTGGTCCGGTCCTGCAGTCGTTCGGACCTCTCCTAGCGAAACAAAAAGGTAACCGCGTTGCCTTGAAATCCTTGGAGCCGCAGCCGGACCTAGGTGCTGAGGTTAGGGGGTGTACCATTAGCTTAGGGGGTGGTCCGGAGCACTAAACGCGCTGGTCCTGATACTGGGGGAACTCACGGCGTGGTAGGGAGTGTTCAGTGCTTAGGGTATGAGACCAGGCTAAACAGCTGACAGCTCCGTGCTACCAAGGCGAGCCCCTTTTCTCTGGACCTGGTACCCAGTATTCCGGACCTCCTTCCCAGCCTCTGTGCTAACCGCTTCACACTCAAGCTGCTAGGTCCTGCTGGTTACAAGGAGATTTTTGGCAAGAGTAGGATTCCACGCAGGGGTTAGGAAAAATTGAAACAGGGTAATAACGGAGACAAGAATTTCAGGGCTAAACTCTTTCTTTAATCAAGCGGTACAGGGTGTCATGTGATGTCAGCCAGAGGTCGGGATTACAAGGGCGGACCTTCACCGCTCTGGTCCACATGGTGGTCCTATTTAGCTTACAAAAAGAAAAAGGGGTTGCCCTGAATTTCTTGCCTACGGATAAAACTTACGGAGGTGCTCTATGTTCCAAGGGTTCGGCAGCGGAACTCCTTCCTCCGTGGCGAGGCGAACACAACCGGGACGACTTACTTCTGTCACCTTGAAGGGGCCTTCCCAGCTGGGGGAGAGTTTGTTGCGCCCTTCTCGGCTCAAGACGCGCCTCAGGACCAGGTCTCCTGGTTGGAGCACCCTGCCCCGCACGGTTCGCTCATGATAGCGTTTGAGCGATTGGTTGTACCGTGCGTTCCGGATTGCCGCCTGCCATCTTTGCTCCTCGACGATGTCGACGTCGTCGCACCTTGTTTGTTCCTGCAAAGATTCATCAAAAGCTTGGACCCGTGGGGAGCCCAAGAGTATTTCTGGCGGGAGGCATGCCTCAGCCCCGTATACCAGGAAGAATGGGGTTTCCCCGGTTGCTCGGCTGGTTGTGGTCCGGATCCCCCATAGCACGCAGGGGAGCTCATCAACCCACTTCGCACCGTGCTTTTGCAAGCAGTTGAAGGTGCGGGTTTTGAGCCCCTTGAGGATTTCTGCGTTAGCTCTCTCGACCTGTCCATTGCTCCTAGGATGTGCTACAGAGGCGAAGCATAACTGGATGCCAACGCCGTCGCAGTAGTCCTGGAAGACTCGGCTCGTGAACTGGGTCCCGTTGTCCGTTATAATACGGCTAGGGACGCCGAACCGGCACACAATGGACTTAAGGAAAGCTGTTGCAGTTCCTTGGGTGATGCTTACTACTGGGGTTACCTCAGGCCATTTTGTGAATTTGTCAATGGCGACGTAGAGGTACCGGTATCCCCCGACAGCTCTAGGGAATGGCCCCAGGATGTCCACTCCCCATACCGCGAAGGGCCAAGAGGGTGGAATCATCTGCAGAGACTGAGCCGGTGTGTGTATCTGCTTTGCGTGGAACTGACACGCCTTGCAGGACCTTACTAGCTCAGCTGCATCCTGGAGCGCTGTCGGCCAGTAAAAGCCATGCCGAAAGGCTTTACCGACCAGCGTACGGGACCCTGAATGATTCCCGCACTCGCCTCCATGGATCTCCGTGAGTAAATCACGGCCCTCCTCCCGGGTTATGCATCGCATGAGGATGCCATTGGCGCCACGCCTGTAGAGATCCCCTTCTACTAGCGTGTAGCGTTTAGCCAACCGCACTATGCGCTCAGCAGACACACGTTCTTCGGGAAGGATTTTGTCCTTCAGGTAGTCCCGGATCTCTGAGATCCGTGCATCGGGACTGTCCTGAGCCATTAGATGTGTCCCTGATGACATGCCGGGGTCATCAGTCCACACGATCCTTGGTGGGCTCCAGAGATGGAGGACCACCGGGACTGCTAGCTTCGAGGTGCTAGTTCTGCCCCCTTCGCCCAGTTCGGCTGGTTGGGCGGTTGGTCTCAGCAGCTGTCTTTTGAAGACGCCCTCGGGTACTGGGCCCCGAGTCGATGCCCTCGCGGAGAGGTCATCTGCCACTGAGTTGAGGTCCCTGGGAATGTGCTGCAGTTCCAGGACCTCGAAGTCCTTCTCGAGCTCCCTCACTCGCATGAGGTATGCTGCGAGCTGGGGGTTATTGCAACAGCACTCCCCCCGGACTTGTCTGATCACCAACTGGGAATCCCCCTTAACCAGGAGCTGCTTGATTCCCAGCGATTGAGCGATCATGAGCCCGAAGATCAAGCCTTCGTATTCCGCCATGTTGTTAGTGGCTTTGAATTCGAAGCATACTATGTACCTTACTTGATCTCCGTTTGGGTCCACGAGTGTCACCCCTGCTCCGGACCTTTTTTCGCGGGCGGACCCGTCGAAGAAGAGAGTCCAGTGCGGCTCGGTGAAAACTCGGACGGTCCTGTCCGGCTGGGAAGGCTCCGCCTCGGCTTTCGGACCTTCAGATTCCGAGGCGGTGGGAGTCCATTCTGCGATGAAGTCGGCCAAGACTTGGCTCTTGGCAGCACTTCGGGGCTGGAAGTCGAGTTGGAACTCTGCCAGCTCCGCAGCCCATTTGGCGATATTCCCAGTAGCGTTAGAATTGCGCAGGATTGCTCTTAATGGGTAAGAGGTCACCACGACAACCTTATGCGCCTGGAAATAGTGGCGCAACTTTCTGGAAGCAATAAGTAATGCGTAGGCGAACTTGTGAGCTTCCAGATACCTGGCCTTCGCCTCGTGGAGGACTTCACTGACGTAATAGACTAGCCTCTGGGTGGTCCGGACCTTAGTGGCAGGTCCGAGACCATCTCCCCCTGCCAGGCTGGCCCCCTGGGCGGCTTGGCCTCCAGTTTCTGGCGGCTTATTGCCTTGGCAGGGCAACGTGCCAACCGGTCCTCCGATATCGGGGCCGGCTGCAGCTCCCGTGGTGGGCGGGCCACCACCTTCCACTTGGGAGACCCCGGTGTCTCCTTCGTGGGGATGGGCTGGTCGCTCGGCGACCAAGACCATGCTTACTACCTCGGATGTCGCCGCGAGGTAGAGAAACAGGGTCTCACCAGACTCTGGCGCCACTAGAACGGGCAGAGTAGTGAGATGCTGCTTCAACTCCTGGAAGGCTTGCTCAGCCTCTTCGGTCCATATGAATGGTCCGGACTTCCTCAAAAGCTTGAAGAAGGGCAGGGCTCTCTCAGCTAGCTTTGAGATAAAACGGCTGAGGGCTGCCAAGGACCCAGTGAGTTTCTGGAGGTCCTTAATGCAGGCCGGCGGCCGCATAGCCTCGATTGCCCTGATCTTGGTTGGGTTTGCCTCAATGCCACGATGTGACACTAGGAACCCTAACAGTTTACCGGCCGAGACGCCAAAGACGCATTTCTCGGGGTTCAGCTTCGTGCGCGTTGTGCGCAACCTATCGAAAACGAGGGCTAGGTCTTCCATCAAGGTCGACCCTACCCTGGTCTTGACAACAATGTCATCGACATAGACCTCTACTATGTTTCTGATCAGGTCGTGGAACGTGAAGTTCATGGCACGCAGAAACGTAGGTAAAGCATTCCTCAGACCATATGGCATTACAACGTAACAATATAAACCATCTACTGTTACGAAAGCTGTATGCCTCTTATCCTCCTCATCCATCTGGATCTGATGAAACCCAGAGTACGCATCCAAAAAAGACAAGAGTTCACACTTGGAGCCACTCGGGGTGATGGACCTCCTCGATGAAGCCTGCGTCCAGGAGCTTCCGGACCTCCTGACGGATGAAGTCCTGGCGCTCCACGGACTGCCTCCGCGGCTTTTGCCGCACCGGCTTGGCGTCTGGGTTGATCTTCAGACGGTGCTCAATCACTTCCCTAGGGATCCCAGGCATCTGTGACGGTTCCCAGGCGAACACGTCGACATTTGCCCGGAGGAAAGCAACGAGCGCGTCTCCCTATTTCTCTCCCAGATTCCCTGCGATGCGGGTGGTCTGGGAGGGCTCCGCCCCGATCTGGACGGTCTTGACCGGCACGACCTCGGGGTCGGAAGGGCGTACCTTGGGCACCTTTGGTTCCTTAACAGGAACCTTGGCCCGAGAGGTCGAGGGGTTGTCCCCCGCCGGGTTCGCTGCGTCAGTAGCGAGAGCATGGAGCTTCTCTACTGCGGCAACGGCTGCGTGGCGGTCTCCCGGCACGGTGAGAACACCCGCCGGGGACGGCATCTTCACGACCAAGTACCCGTAATGAGCAACGGCCATGAAGCGGTACAGTGCCGGTCTGCCAATGATGGCGTTGAACGGCAGGTTGACTTCCGCGACATCGAACTGGACGTTCTCTGTGCGGAACTTCTCCGGGGTCCCGAAGGTGACCGGCAGGTCGATCTTCCCTTTCGGGTAGATCGGCACTGGACCCACGCCGGAGAATGGACGCGTCGGAGCCAGGCGCGACTCCGGAATCTGCAGCTGCTTGAAGGCTGCGTGGCTGATGATGTTGAGGGCGGCCCCGCCGTCGATCAACACGTGGTGGAGCCGTATGTTGGCGACCACTGGAGATGTGATGATCGGCAGTACGCCAGCCCCAGCCATGTTTTCTGGGCAGTCGGCCGGCCCGAAGGAAATGGTGGTGTCTTTCCACTTGTGGTGTGGAGCCACCCCAGGGACACTCGGCCTGACCGAGAGGACTTCTCGGCGCAGGGCCTTCACGTCCCGCCGGGAAGAGACCGCCCAGCTTCCGCCGTACATGACGTACAGCCTCTTGCGACGTTCGTTGTCGCTAGATTCGGAGCTGGAGTGGCCTAGAGCGTAGACGCTCTTGAGCTCCCGCTCCGGGGGCTGGTAGCCCATCTCCTTGCCCCCAGCGGTGGGCCCACCGTCGCTGGTAGCCTTCCCCTTGCCAGGGCGCTGACATGGGGGCGAGTCATCCTTGGTCGGACGCTCTCGGCGCTCACTGAGACGCCGCTGCACGAGCTTTTGTATCTCGCGGCAGTCGGCGGCGCTGTGACCGCTGTTGGGATGAACAGGACATGAGCCGCCACCGTTCCGCGCCTGTTGCCTCGGGCGCTTGCCACCGGTGTCGCGGCCTCCAGGTGCTGCCGCAGCGACAGGGGCCCCTTCCAGGAACCTCTCAGGGCGTCGGCCCTTCTTCTTTTTCTTGCCGCCCTCTCGGGCAGCACTGGCAGAGGCGCCTGGCTGGGCAGTCCTGTCCTGCTGTGGGGAGTGCCATGCACGCCCCTCGGCAGCCCTAGCGCACTTGTCCGCCAGCGCGTACAGGGTGGCGACGTCCTGTACTTGGCGGGTCGCCAGTTTCTCCAGCATCTTCTCATCACGGACGCCCTGCCGGAAGGCTGTGATGATGGACGCGTCGGAGATGCGAGGGATTGTCCCCCGCACCTTGGCGAAACGAGCGATGAACGCTCGGAGGGATTCACCAGGCTCTTGGCGTACTGCATGGAGGTGGGCCTCCACGCCGTACTGCTGGCATGCACTCGCGAAATTCGCCTGGAACAGAGTGCAAAGCTCCTCCCAGGACCAGATTGACCCGGGGGAGAGGTTCATGAGCCAAGTCCGGGCCGGCCCAGACAAGGCGACATGGAAGTATGACGCCATAACGGCGTCGTCTCCGCCAACCGCTGTGATAGCGGTGACGTACACCTGCAGGAATTCCGACGGGTTGGTATTCCCGTCGTACTTTTCCGGTAGGTGCGGCCGGAACTTCTGCGGCCAGCGCGCGGAGCGGAGACTGTCCGCGAGTGCCGCGCAGCCAACTCCAGCCGATACGACCCCTGGTGGCGTTTGCACGCCAACCGGGGGTGGCGCGTAAGCCGGGGGCTTAGGTGCTGCAGCGGCGAACGCCGCGTCAAGGTTCTTGCCCTTGGCTGCGCTTGGCTGCATCCGTGGTTGCTCCACGGTGGTGGGGGTGCCTGCTCGCCGGCGGTTGAGCTCGGCTCGCAGGTCTTCCGTCTGCGCGCTCCTTACTGAGGGGGAGCGCGCGGATGTTGCCGCATCGTGCCGCCTGCGGCGGTTCGACCTTCCCCCGCTGCTGGGAGGGAGTCGCGACCTAGTCCTAGCCGGGCCAGGGGTGACCTCGGCTAAGTGGATCAGGCGATCTACATCGCTTCGCCACTGCGCCAGGGCGCTAGGTGAGGCTGTCGGCCCCGGAGGGTTACGCAGCAACTCCCTGGCTGCGGCGAGCGGGCCGCTAGCAGCAGCAGGGTTCGCTGTGGCGGCGTTTGCCGCTCCAGTACTTGCTACTGCAGTGTTTGCAGCAGCGGCGCCCCCCACGGGGCGTCGAGGGAGCCGCGGCGTCCGCGCCGCGCCCTCAGAACGGTGGGGGGAGGCCTGCGACCCAGTCGATGCCACCTCCTCTGATGCGGCTGCATCCTCATGGAAATCGCGGATGCGCACCATCATGCGGTGAGGGATGAAGCTAACTGATGCTTACCCCCTACCTGGCGCGCCAAATGTCGGAGCGGGAGTGCTCCTGGTCAGGTGGCGGAATGCACCCGGCCGAGATCCTAAGTACTGAGAGTAGTTAGGGGGAGCAATCGTTGTTAGCTAGGTTGGTGGCGGCACGATGGTGGCGAGAGGATTTAGAGTGGTTCGGGCCGCCGGAGCGTAATACCCTACGTCCACTGTGGGTGTGTTGTTGTATTTCGTGGGCCTTCAGAGGAGTCTCTGAAGGCTGCCTGGATCTGTCTGAGCTCTCGTGAGCCTGTTGTGAGCTTGTTTGAGCCTGTCCTTTGTGTTGCGTATGCCTCCCCTTTTATAGCCCAAGGGGGGCATGTACATGGTGGCCGGGCCCCGACAGGTGGTCCCGGCCATTTCCTCTATGCTACAGTTCTATTCTGTGCCTGATGTCCAATGCTTCCATGCTTCGCGCCTGTACTACCGTCGTGACCTGGTATGGCCTGGAGATCCGCCATACCGTCTTGTCGTCTGGATACGGCGCCGCGCCGTCCTGCCTCACGCCGTCCTGTCCCATCGGCTGCTAAACCCGCCGAGAGGCTTCAGAGGCCGAGGGGCAGGCGACGTGCACGCGTGACAGGACAGGGCGCTTGTAGTAGCGTTGTAGCGCCGCTGCCTAGTATTAGGCTGAGCGCGGCAGCCGCGCGTGGCGCGGCTCATGATGAGTACAGCGTACTTGTTTACTCAATATAGACCCCAGTGTAGCTGGGGAAATCAACTGTAGTGCTCTGTCATCGCCGCCGCGCCTTGGTAAGGCGCGCCCCTTTGCCTTGCCGCCGCCGCCTGCCAGCGGCGGTGCCAGCGGCGATGGGGGCACACCCGTCTGACAGCGGCGGCGTCGGCGGGCGACGGGGGCACGCCTGTCTGACAACGGCGGCGGGCAACGGGGGCACGCCTGTCTGACACTCGTGGTGTCAGCGGCATTGGGGCGTGCCAGCCTGACAGCGGCGGTGTCAGCGGCCTCGGGCACGCCCATCTGCCCGCAATAAATGCGGCAGGTGGGCGAGGCGCCCGCCTGAACGCGCCTTGTGGGCACGTGGCAACGCGAGACCTTCCCGTGCCCTGTGGTCACGTGGCGGCCCCGGACCACCGAAGGTGCTGGCTCCGGACCTCCACGCGCTCTGCGGGCACGTGGCGCCTCCGGACCACCGAGGGCGCTGGCTCCGGACCTCCACGCGCTTCTGCACGTGGCGGCCCCGGACCACCGAGGGCGCCGGCTCCGGACCTCCCCGTGCTCTGTGGGCACGAGGCGGCCCTGGACCACCGAAGGTACGGGCTCCGGGCTCCGGGCTCCGGCCCGAGAGGTCCGGACCTCTCCTCGCGTGGCTGGGGGAGGCTCGGTCCTCAAGGAGGTCCGGGGCCTCCCTTGTGGGCCGGGTGCGTGGCCCTAGCTTTCCCAAGGAGTGGGCCGGGCCCATCTGTATGCGGCCTTAGGCCCTCCTTGTACTGCGGTAGTTACCTCCCTTAGTGATCTTCGTCCAGTGTAAGCGGGTACCCGGTTAGCTGGGTACCGACAGTGTCAAATCTATATCATTTAATGTCAATATATATATAGTTCTAACCATTTCACTTTTGATATATCATTGTTTCCTCGTTACCCTACCCTTGAGATACTAGCCATATAACTAACCTAACCATTAGCACAGTTAAAATCAACATAATCACGGTCATGTTCTTAACACGATGTAATTAAAAAAATCTAAGTAAACGGCCATAATTTCGAATGCTTCATGAAAGAATAGACTTGAGATGAGCTTCTAGTTGTTTATATCATATTTTTGACAAATTCTATTTTGTTTTAAAAAAACTAAAATATCCAATCGAAAGAATCCCCTAAATTCTATTTCCGGCGGCGAGCGAAACCACCGAAACTCAGTAGTTACCGACCGGGGATGGTGCCACTATCTGCACTTTTAATTTTTCAAAAAAATTTTTAAAATAATATTCTAACCCAATCAATAAGATTTTTTTTTCATATCAACTTCGCACTCACATGTACTGCTACGAAGAGAGCAAGGGATGCGCCCACATCAGAATGGGTCTGCCTCCCGCCCCTCGCGCGCCCCCTGCCCGCTTTCCCCGCCCAGCGACCAGCGTGCATCCCGGACCTCGCCCTCTTCCCTGTCCCGCCCCCGCCCATGGCCCACCATCCTGGCCCCGCGCAATCCAGAGCTTGCTCCCGCGCGCGTTCGGATTCACGCCCACCGACGTAGCCTCGCTGCATGGCCGCTGTCGTCCGCGCGTTGTGCCCCGCCGCCGTCGACCGCTCCTTCTCTCCTGCTGTTCTGCAAGCACGGCAGCAGCCATATAGAGCTTCTTGCTAACCTTGGGCGCAAGAGCAATCCTCGTGCACGGCCGCTGCCCGGGCGCGGACGTGGAGCCATCGCCGAGGCCCCCGTGCGCCGCCGCTGCCCGGGCACAGTGGCCTCGCGACGCTGCCGCGACGGCCTCCTCTACCGCCTGTCTAGCTGCGCGCGGACGGACGGACGGGGTGCTGCTGCGTCCGTGATGCGCGGGCGGCCTCCTCCACTGCCAGTCGGAGCTGCGTGTGGGCGGCCGGGCGTCGGGCGATGCGGCGAGGGGAAGCACGCGGGCCGCCGGGCGCCACGGCGACGGGGCGACGCGCAGTCGGCGGCAAGGGGCGGCGCCATGCAGTCGGGCGCTGCGGCAACGGGCGGGTGTCGCCGTGTCGGAGATGGCACGCGGACGGCCTCCTCCGCCGCCTGTCGGAGACTCGGAGCTGTGCGCGGACAGCCAGGTGCCGCGGCGACGGGCTGCGCGCGAGCACCGTGTCAAGCTGTGCGCGGGCAGCCTCCTCCTGCACCGCGTCAGGGCTAGGCAGTAGGCACGGACAATTGGAGCTTCCCCTTGGCGGCGCCATGTTCTGCTCCTCATTCAGGCTTCTACGGCCACATCTCGGGCAGTGGAGGAGTGCTCGCTGCTACTGCCAAGCTCTGATGCATCAGCACGGCAAGCGGCGATCCCTGACCCCTGCTGGGCATTCAGCACTGGTGGCCGGATAGCAAGCGAAGACAGCATACATCTATGTAAAAAAACAAATGCCATATATCTTGCAATACCACGCGTCACTTCTCAATAGGTTGTACAAAGAAAAAACGGACCAACAATCGCATGGAGGAAATAAATCATTCACGGACACAAATGAACATCCACAATAAAACACGACTTCGGGGAGCAAAAGTACTCAAACCAAACACTCTCTCCGTCAACCCTTGCTGTAAAGTAAAACTGCTCTATGGCGAAATTATTGGAGCGGACCAATCCCAAAAATACACGATTCCTTACATATGCATGATGTGTGATTCTTTGCATCTCACATTAACCCAGTGTGAACGTGTGATACTGATTTAGAACGAAGCTACAAGATCGATCAGCCTTTGCATATAATTTTCATGTCCTCTTCTCCTGATTCTATCTGACATTATTATAGTCTTTATATCTGTCAAATAGAATGGATTTCAACACTTGGATTGATCTTGCAGCTTGCACAAGCCGTGCTCCCTATTCTTTGGCTATGAACTGTTGTGGGCAAATGGTCCATTAATTTCGTTTGAGCATCAATATATTTCTTGCTAGGATGAAATTGCATCACTGGGCCTCTATAAATTTAAAAGAGATATGCTTGCATATTGTTCCATTCCATATGATTAGCTGGAAATGGATTTACTTGCTACCCTGCATGCTAATATGTTGGTTATTTTTTATGTTAAGCACCATATGAGCATCTTCAATGTGAATGAGTGCGCATGTTTCTCAGACTATTCTCGTTTTTTACAACGAAAATTCCCACGCTAAGTGTTGTTCTGTTTGTCATCGTCATTGGTGGACCAAGGAGAATATAGCAATGGTTGCATTCCATTAGGAGACCTCACCGACAGTAGTAATGATACATGCATTACCATTTCAATGTAGTATGTAAAGTATGCCGCATTTTTCTATTATATTGCAGATAATTATTTATATGATTACTCATTTATATAGTCATACAATATTGCTATAAACTAATTGAAAGGGCCTAGATGTCGCCTAGAGGGAGGGTGAATAGGCGTTTCCTGAAAAATAACACAAACTAAAAGCGGAAATCAGTAAATCACCGGTTCAATTGGTCTGACCGGTTGAACTGGTCCTCACCGGTTGAACCGATGGGCAACGGAAAGAACTGAATATCTACACAAGCAAAATTGATACCGATATTTTCTGAAGGTTTCTTAGGGTTAGTTCTTACAGATCTGAGAGGGGCTTGCCTTAGAACCTGCACAAAAGAGAGATCTACACAAAACTTGCCGATACAAGGTAAGCGGCTCAAGAACAATATGAACACGAAGAACACAAGTCACCACAAGCAAGCACACGAGACAAAAGATTTATCCTGAGGTTCGGGCACACCACCAAGGTGTCCGTACGTCCTCGTTGTTGAGGAACCTACCAAGGGTTTGGGCTCGCAACCCTATCTTCTTCTCCCCAATCACCAAGACCGGCGGAGAGTACTTGAGTTGCTCAAAAGAGCGGGTGATACAAACTTCCCGGAGCACACCACAAGGATCTTGGGTGCTTCACGGGCGACGCCTAGCTGTCTAGGAGCTCGAAGCTCCAAGAGTAACAAGTCCACCGAGAGTGCTTCAAGGGTCACCAAAGCTCACGAAGAACTAGAGAGAGAGAGGAGGATGAATAAGACTTGAATGCTCTCTCAAGATCTCACACACTCACACTCACAATCAATGGAGGATTTGAGCACAAGAGAGTGGAGAGTGAGAGGGAGGAATGGAAGTACAAGGGAGCTTTGTCTCAGGTTGGTGGAGTGGCCAAGAGAGAGAAAGAGGGGAGTGAATGGGTATATATACTCCCCCTCTCGAACTAGCCGTTTACTGAACCGTTGCCTTTGGACACGAGGCAGACCGATTGAACCGGTCTGGATCGGTGGAACCGATGGGCCATTAGAACCTTCCTATCGGTGCCAAGTAGCCAGATCGGTCCAACCGATGGGCACATCAGAGGTTGCTCATCAGTGCTAAACGGTCAGATCGATCGGTCCAACCGATGGGCACTGAGAAAGGGCAAATTTGAATATGAGACTTTGGACTTGAATTTGGATGGAAGATTTGACCTTTGTGGGCTTGATGACACTAGGAGCACTGCAAGTTGGACCCCCCTTAACAGTACGACAGTTCCTATACTCAAGATGCAAATAAATCTAATAACCTTGAACTTGAGCGCGAACCACTTTCAATTGTCTTCAAATAAATGAGGGGCCTCTCCTTTTTCTTGCAATAACACTTTAGCACTTGTTTGCTTGATAATGAGTTTAGACCATTTTCTTTTGCCAGATATATAGGTGAGTAGCACTTTCACTTGCAATATCACTATAGTCATTTTCAAATAAGCTCATCAGTGTTTCTAACTCTTTGTAGCTGAGATATGCAATAAAGATTCTTTATGATCATTCACTTGTCATTTATGAATAGTTCAATCAACATAGTGTCATCCAAATGAATGGAATGGTATCCGTATCACTTTCCACAATGTGATAACCAAGAGCCTCAAAGTGTATCAATAATAGGAACCCAATGACAACTAGCACAGAGGCAATGCATTCAACTGAAAAGAACCATTTTCACCATGACACATATATGAGATAACCAGTAATGTGAGTGCCCAAGTCATAGTGGATAAATGTAACAGTGATAACACCAATGTGATGATCCATGAGCTTATCCAACAATTAGTTGATCATTGACCAAATGTCCTTCCTCAAAGGTTATTCAACGTTGGTCCATTAATGTCAACATAAGAATATTATACAATGAATGCCCTTGATTCTCAATACATGAGAATATTATGCTTGATCATTAGTTATATACAAGAGAATTCATTCTTTCACATTAGAGCTCAATTAATTAATCTGTGAATATTTGTCAAGTTACTTCACAAAGAAGTTAGACCTTTGATCGTGTTGTCACTCAATACACCAAAACCACTGAGGAGCCTTGTTGCGCTTACATTGATATATGCCACTTGTGATATTATATATTGGATCGATGTAATCTATTCTCTATTTTTATTTCATGCCAATTGTTTGACTCCCGTAGCAACGTACGGGCATAGACCTAATTCTTCTATATTTTTTCTCTACATCCAACTACTCAATATTTTATTTATCTCCCTCCAACTACCATCTTTCTTTTCCATAAACTATAATATTATCCTACTCTCACTTACACGTGGGCCCACCACCAGAACCTTCCCCCTTTTCCTCTACTCCGCCGCCGCTCCAGCTCGAGCCCACACCACCGCGCCTTCTCCGCCGGCCACGTCACCTCCTCCGCCACCGGCCTTTCGCGACGCCTCCCTCGCCGGCCGCGTCGCCTCCTCCACCGGCCAGCCGCGCTCTTCTCCACCTGGCCGCCCCCTCTCTCTTCTCCATCTCCTTCCTCTTCGCCGGATCCCCGCCTTGGTGCCACACCCACTGCCTCTCCCACCCGTCGCCTACGCGCAGGGCGCCGCTGCCTAGAGCTGCCATAGGCGCCGCTTTTAGCGCCGGCCTCCGCGTCCGCCATGGGCACGCCACAAGGTCCTTGTCCTATCCTCTCCGCGTGGGGGCCGGATCTGGGCCGACGCAGCGCTTGGGCCCATGTGATCCACCGTCGGCGCCTGTCCTCCGTGCCACAGCCTCCACCGTGCGACAGCCGGCGCCTCCTACTCCTTCTCGTCGCGACGTCGCCACCGCGAATCGACCTCCGGAGCCGGATCTGTCGTCGTCTCACCCATCCCCGTCTTCTGGCGCCCATCTGCCTCTCCACCGCTGCCGGCAGCCCCACTCCTCTGCCCCTTCGTCGTCTTCCATCCGAGCGCGCGAGGACGGGTGGTTGCCGGGGCCCACGGCGACGGAGCCGGTGGAGGAAACTCTGTACTCCTAGTTGTGGTGGAAAGATTGGATCCCGCTGCTTTGAAGGAGAGTGTGGAGGGATCGGCTACAACAAATTTTACTCTAGAGTTTACGGCATGCAGGATAGCGTGGTGGGATGGAGCAAGAGTGCAGATAGTCTAACCCAGATGCACGACTACGGCCAAACCGGGCGGTTGAATTCGCTTCAGGAGCCAAGACGGACGGTCCAGGAAAACCACCACCGGACCGGCCGGTTTCCCCCTTTCGCGAAACTCGAGCCGGGCAACGGGAAGCGGCAAAAATTGGGGGCCCTCGCTCGAGGGTTTTGGGCCTTTTCCCTATATCCCCGCGCGCGCTGCCCGCTCCCAAGTCCCTCTTTTCCCGCCGCCACGATCCGCCACGCGCGCCGCGCCGCCGCTGATCTCGCCGCCGGCGAACTCGCGCGCGACGAATCAGGCATTTGCCCCCACAGGGCCCCGTCCCTCCTCCTCCTCATCCCCTTCCCCTCGGCCGGCTCTCTCTCCAACTCCTCCGCCGCGCCCGTCCCCACTCCGCCGCCGGGGCCCGCACGTCTCCTCCGCCTCCGGTGCTCCGCCGCAGCCGCCGTCTCCGCGGGCGCCGCGGCCATCTCCTGCTGCGCCCAACCTTGGCGCCCGAGCGGGCCGTCCCGCGCCGCGGGCCCCACGAGCGGAGGATACCGGGGGTCTCCCGTACACCCTCCATGCATGCCGTTTCTGTCTCCTCTCCCCTGTTTTACCGGCCCACATAGGGGCCGAAGCGGACGGGATCTCCTGTGAGTTCGGGGGAGGGAGAGGGCGGTTCACAGGTGGCGGCCGTCCCCGTTCAGTTTCTTTTGATCTGCGCGCGGCGTCCAATCCAGTCGGACCAAAACTTCCGTGATCCTACTGCGATGGGCGGCGGGAAGACCCGAGCCGAGACGCCGCCGTTGGGTGAGTGCGCCTTGCTTATCCGTTGCGGTTCTTGCGAGCGGTTGGTGTAATGAAGGCACTAATTTTACTGGCGGATGTGCATTGCGCCCAGGTTCTCCCGTGAGCGATGGCGAGGCGACGCAGAGCGAGGCGGATGATGGGGCGCTGTACGACGAATCGCAGCCCCCTGAGGACGCTGAGACCCAGTTAGTAGATGAGGTGGAGGAGGACGACGAGGAACAGGGTGTGGCTGCGGATTGGATGGAGACACAGTTGGTGGAAAGTGGTGAGGAGGACGGTGGCGACGGTGGTGACCTAGTGGAGACGCAGTTGGAGGTGGAAAATGGGGATGATGGTGACGATGGTGACCAAGTGGAGACGCAGCTGGAGGTGGAAACTGGGGATGGGGGCGGGGACGACAGTGGCGTGGAGGATGATGGCGGCGATTGGACCGCGACCCAGTTGGATGAAGAGTGTGAGGTGGATGTAGTGAACTACGCTGTTGGCGACATGGTTGACACCCAGTTGGTTGAGGAATCTGAGGATGATGATGGAGTATATGGCGGTGATGAACAGGATGTCGCTGAGTGGGTGAAGACCCAATTGGTTGAGGACTCCGATGAAGAGATAAGTGAAGACGGCACTGCTGTCCCAAGCGACGATGAGAGTTTTTCGGGTGATGAGTGGGATTTCAAGTCAGGAATGGATAAAAGAGATGTGAAGTTGGGAACAGAAGGAAGTATGGAACGGTTAAATGGAGGGGCTGAGAAGCATGGTGACAACAATAATTTGGTAGATTGTGATGCTTCGACAGATGAGGAGTGTGACACAGGTTCAGGTTAGCTACCAGCTACTGAGTATATGTTATTATTCCAAGCATTTTCCGTTGTCACATAAAATGATGACATATCTGTTTTAAGTGTAACAATACATTTGGACCATTCTAGAAAATCTACAATGTAATGCTAACAGGAAATGCTCTGTAGTTTTCTTATCAGTCTTCCATTGAGAGATGTGTAAGCTATCGAGCTCTCTAGAGACACTTGTTCTGTTTTTCACTTAAAAATCACAACTTACCTGAAAGAGACTCAGAGTTTTGTTAGATAATATAGAAATATACTTGTTGCATGTTGCTTGATCAATGTAGTCTCTTATGTCTTAAGAGTACAACAAGATTTTGCTGAGTTTTATTCCATTTTGCCTGCTTCTCTGTTTTCCCTGATATTTAGGCGGCTGAGCTCTAAATATTCGCAGTGATTTTAGTTATCAATGCTTTCTTTTTTTTCTTGAAGGCAAGCAAAGGAAAACAATATTGTCAAATAGTAAAGATGTTCTGTGTCTACAGTTTTAATATCATGAAGAATTTCATTTGATTTGTATTTTATACTACCCTTATATAAAAATGCTTAGTTTCCTTGTCTTGATCTGACTTCTACTGAAACTTATTTCTTTTAATAATGTCAACATATGTGCAAATCTAGGTCACCATCAGATGAAATTGCCTTCTGTTCGGGTTGCATCAGTACGAACATGCGGAATCTCTGAAGCTTGGGATACAAGATCTGTGAACGGTATGCAGCAAGGGAAACAGAAGGCCTCATCCAGTGCAATACATCCTCTGCCGAAAGTTGTAGATGAATCAACTTTGTGTAGCACCTCATTTGGCATTGATAATGACTCCCGTGGTTATGTACAGAACCATGATAACGATGGAACTAAAAGCAGAGATAGGTGCTCAACAGCCAAAAAACTTTTTGCTGACCCAACAGCTGGTGAAAGCAAAAACAGATATCTTTCTGGATTAAGCTATGTTGGATCACAGGAGCCTGGTGATCTGTCACAAGCAAATGCTTTTGACGTCGTTGATAGGTTGATTTCAATTAATGGTGGATTATCATCTCAAGAAACAACCCCAAATAAATTGGAAATAGCAAAGCCACATGCTTCAAATAAGAGAGGGACTTTAATGTTGGCTGAGAAGATTGGCTTTGGTAGAAGTTCCAATGGGAAGGCGGAAATATATGAATGGGTGGATAGCCGTGAAGATGCCGGAGGAGGTGATTTTTTCAGTAAAAACAAAGATATCTTGTTGCAGAAACCAACTGGTCGAGGAAAACCAAAGAGTCATTCTACCAGGGCAAAGAAGTCTTCCACAAAAAATTTATGGGGAGAAAATAAAATAGGGGAATCCAAGACCAAAATAAATCCCAAACCACCTGGGATGGCTGGGAGGTTTGAAAGTCTTCCTTTATCAGATTCAAGACTACTCAAAAGTGATGTGATGAGTAAGCGGGCTTCTGGAAACAGGACTAAGAAAAACCTTTTGAAGGACTTGGATGATGTATCAAATGCTAAATCTCTGGAAGAACAGGAAAATGCTAATGTAGCTTTGCATGATGTTGGTCCAGATACTCAAATGGCTGTTGAAGCTATGGAAGCCCTGGTTCAATGTTCACCTGCGAAAACTCAATCTCTGTTGGATAGAGATACGAGAGCTGAGAGGTCTAGAATAGCTAAAAGTAATTCAAAGAATGGTTCTCCTCAGAGAACTACCAACATCCAGGAAGGTGTCACAACACGTTCTAAAAGAAGAAAAGTATCTGAGTTCAACACCAAGCCTCAGAAAGAAAGAATTGGATGCTTGAATAAAGGAAATTCAGAGCATATAGTGAAAATGAAACAAAAGCAGACAAAATCTGTACCAGGGAAGAGCAAAGTTTCAAAGAAATTTATTGATGATACACCTGTTGCTCACCGCACTAGACATTGTGGTAATAATGGTTGTTCTGAATTTGCTGAGTTATGTTCTATTAAGCACCCGAGGAGAGGCAAGAAATCAACAGGTAATGGATATGAATCCACTATCGGGGAAGTACAAAATAATGAGATTACAGATAATCCTGAGAACCCTTTGGTTAGTGAGAGGACAACCAAATCTGGCTCGAGTTGTTTTGAAAAAGAAAGAACAGAGCATACTTGTGCAAACAATGATCAGAATCTTCGGCAATCTAGGGATGGAAGCACACAGCATACCAGTGCAGATAATGTTCAAAACCTTGAAGCATGCAGAGTCGAACCAACAACTGATGTTGCATGCAGAGATCCTCCATCACACCCCAAACGGCGAAGAACACCTACAAAAATGGTACAGTCAAAGGCTACAATTGCCACAAATCATGAAATACCATCAGAAGTGGCAAGACCATCCAAGAAAAGGCGGATTTTTGTAAGAAGCATTTCTGATCTGCTAAAGTATGCGAAGAGGGAACCTCCCAATGGAAGGTCAGGTTCTCTGCTGTCCAATATCATAGAAAAGTCATTAGCTGCTTCTCCTATACTTAATTCTTCTGTAAGAGATAATAAAAAAACTTCTTCCGATCTCAGTAGCTCTGCGCAGAGGTTGAAGGAATCCTCCCATGTTGGGGATACAAGCAAATCACCAAAAATCAATGTTACTAGCAGTGCCATGAAAACACCTTCAAAAGTGGTTAATGAATTGTCACCCACTTTCAGTCCTGTGAATCCATCAAAAGGCTCAAGTAGAAGCTTGTCAAAGTCTTCTGTTGTGAGAGAATTACTGAAGCTAGATCCTGAAGCGCTATCAAATCAGCAGCGAAAAGACTCCAGAAGAAGGAAGGATATAGCCACTGTCAGTATTTTATTAAGCCATCATTTGGATGATGATGTGATCAAGCGTCAGAAGAAGGTAATCTACAGTTCTATTTACATTCTGATCAAAACCACTTTGAGTGAGGTAGTATATTCATGATGACCTATGTTGTAGATCATGGCACGCTTGGGAGTCTGCGAAGCATTTTACATGGCCGATGCTACGCACTTTGTGGCAGATAGTTTTTACCGCACAAAGAATATGCTAGAAGCAATAACTCTTGGTAAGCCAGTAGTTACATCAACCTGGCTTGAAAGTTGTGGACAAGCAGGTTGTTTTATTGATGAGAGGAAGTATATTCTGAGGGATGCCAAAAAAGAAAAGGAGTTAGGTTTCAGCATGCCTATATCACTGGCCTCATCTTGCAAGCATCCTCTTCTGCGGGTACTTTTATAACCCTATTTCATCTCTGCTTGCCCTAGATCAATTTTTTACTAAAAAGTCGTTTGCAGGGAAAAAGGGTCCTTGTAACATCAAATGTGAAACCAAGTCAAGTGGTGGTGACTAGTTTGGTTAAAGCATCATCAGGACAGGTTAGCTATATTTTCTTTTCTCAAAATACTTTAAGAATCTGTTTGTCTAAATTACATGCTAACACTTAAAAATTACTGGATTAGTTATAAGCTAGGATATATAATATTCTTTTCATAGGTGTCAAGGATAATGAATTAATGATATATGCTATTTACAAAGTATCAATGTTCTTTATTAAGAAAAGAATACTTGTCATGGAATCTTTTTCTAGTGCCGTTGTTGCCATTTGTATCAGCAAGATCATTTTGAATCTAATAAACTAGGCAACCTCGCATCAAACGTGGAGCCAACTGGTTATCGATTTAAATGGTCGAGGAATCAAATATACATGGAAACCTTAATTTTTCCATGTGTGACACTAGCATTTTTATGTCTGTTTTTAGTTCTTACTACTCTGAAATTCAAACTGTCTTGTGAACTTCTTTAGCATTTTGACATTTTCATCATATATACATCATAGTTTACCTTAGTAATAACTAGTTTCTTATGATTACCCTGCTTAAAATACAATTTTGGTACCCCATAATCTTTGCGAGATGTGATTACGTGAATAAACCAATTGAGTAGGGCACTATATTGCTAGTATTGGTCAATGAGCAGGCAATTGCTGTTAGACTTGTCGTTTGTACATTTCTTGCACTTTTCCTCATTACTTGGGAAAAATATTTTTTTTCGTTGTTGGACTTGAAGTCCTATCCATCTTTTGTATTAGTAGGCATTCTGATGCAACAGTTGATGTCATCCTGACTACTTGAATAGTGGAACTATGTAACACATCAACCAGCTAATGACTCTAAAACTTTACTTTCACATCATATATGTGAAATATCTAAATACACTTCTTCTGCAATACCAATATTTATCGATTAGCCCCCCACTGCCGTGTCCATCTCTTGGTTTGCTAGCGTAATACTGTTCAACTGTCTTCCTTCATGTTACATTAAAGGAAAAAGTCTACATAACCCCCTCACCTTTGGAGGGTGGTCTACTTCACCCCCTCACCTTCAAAACCGGTTATTTAACCCCATCACCTTTCCAAAACTGGACAAATCACCCCCTGTGCGGTTTTGGAGGGTGATTTTGCTAAGAAAAGTCTACGTAACCCCCCCACCTTTGGAGGGTGGTGTACTTCACTCCCTCACCTTCAAAACCGGTTATTTAACCCACTCACCTTTGCAAAATCGGACAAATCATCCCCTGGGGTGGTTTTGTGGGCAGTTTTGTTGACGTGGCGCTTCCAGGACCCACCTGTCAGTGCCACGTGTGCAAACCGCCGTGCCGCTCCCTCCTCTGCTCTCTCCCGCCGGCGCAGCCCTCCCCCTCGCTTCCTGCCGCCGCTCTCGCTCGTCCCCTCTCCGCCGGCGCCACTCCCCTTCTTGCTCCCAATCGGCGCCGCTCCCTCCTCGCTCTCCCGCAGGCGCATCTCTTGGGTAGACGACCGGAAGGCGCTGGGGAGGAGGGGGCCTGCGGTGGGCGTGGAGGGGATGAGTGCCGCGGGCAGAGGAGCGGCGCGGCGATTTGCACACGTGGCGCTGACAGGTGGGTCTTGGAAGCGCCACGTTAGCAAAATCGCCCACAAAACCACCCCAAGGGATGATTTGTCCGATTTTGCAAAGGTGAGGGGGTTAAATAACCGGTTTTGAAGGTGAAGGGGTGAAGTAGACCACCCTCCAAAGGTGGGGGGGGGGGTTATGTATACTTTTCCTAGCAAAACCACCCTCCAAAACCGCCCAGTGGGTGATTTGTCCGGTTTTGGAAAGGTGAGGGGGTTAAATAACCGGTTTTGAAGGTGAGGGGGTGAAGTAGACCACCCTCTAAAAGTGAGAGGGTTATGTAGACTTTTTCCTTACATTAAATGGAAATGGACAATATGGAAAGGGCTGTCTATCCAAGTGCTTGATTTATTGACTAATTCATTTTCCAAACAGACCCAACATAATTACTTACTCTGTAAAGGGACAAATTTATGCAATCATCCATCCATGCATATGAAGTTCCTGTACACTGTTCTCAAATGTTTTTCTCTGGACGATTACTGTCTGGCGCTGAGGCACAGGATGTCTAACTTCTGTTTTTGTTTTTACAGCCACTAGAGAGGGTAGGGCGGTCCATAATGAAGGGAAAGGAGGTACCTGATGACCTACTGGTTATCTCATGTGAAGAAGACTACCAAACTTGCGCACCGCTGCTCGAGAGAGGTCAGAATTACTGGCACCATATTTTGCATACTATTTCTATCTGAGGATCTGGCAGTCTACTAATTTACATGAGTGGCCCAATAGGTGCTAGCATTTTCAGTGTGGAGTTCTTACTTAACGGTATAGTCATTCAGAAGCTGGAGTATGAGAGGTGGGTGAATCTCATGTATTCTCTCCATTACTTTTCGTCCATAGATCAACATTTTTACCTGTTGGTGTTTGCGCAGGCACCGTCTTTTCACAGACCGAGTCAAACAGACCCGCACGTCGAGGTGGTTGAAGGACACAGACCAAGACCGGTTTGTCCCTGTACCAAAGCGTCCCCGTCGCTAGGGGGAACATTGGTGGTGCATATGTTTTTTTTTTCAAGTAAATTATGCTCCTGCTGCCCAGCCTCAGCAGCTCAAGACCAGTGTAAATGTATGCCAGGCATAAACTATGCTCGCTCATCCCTTGGTGTCTCCAGCTCCAGTTCAGTGTGTATGTGCACCAAATGCAGTTTCCCTGTGCTGATCGCATAATGCTGGCCTGGTATTCTGTTTTGTTCTTCTGTAAATTTGTAGGTGTTCATATGTGTTGTAGCCTGTTTTCCTTTTCAGGGCTTCTGAACATGTGTTTACCTGACCCTTGTAACTGAGCTTGAGTGGTGATGCTTCTATGAAACTATGTTGGTGAACTTTATGATAGCGAATACTTAGTTTTACTTCAACTTTCCTCTAGTGATTTACTTTCACATGATGGGAATGCCGCCAGAGTTATTGTAACACATGTATTTTGTAGATATTTTCATATTTTTTGTCAGTAAAACCACTGCAGTAAATTTAGGAGGTGGTTATTGGTTAGAGGCTAGAGCTTATTTTGTCTAACAAATAGAGCATACTTACTGTGTGTGTTCATTCATTTAGTTGTATCGGAGACAGTTATTAGGACCGAGCATTGAACCGGTGAGGCTCTTGGTTTACGGTTTAATTGGTCTAATTGGTGGTGGTAAGATCGTGGCTTCTGAACCAATTGGTCTTGGTTTCGATTTCCAATTTGGCATTTTTACTGCGCTCACTGTTGGCTGGCCACGGGCCGCGCCCATTGACCGGTCCACTAGCGGTCCATGAGTCTGGTTTAATAGCGGGTTTTGAGTAAAAACCGGTGGTTTTATTGGTTTTCACCGGTCCGATTCTAATAACTAGGATTGGAGATTGAGGAGAGGTGGGGGTGTAGTCTTGATGTTCAAACTTGTAACGGGTTTCTGTTTTACCGGCACCATTTCATCATGATGATTATGTGTGTTGTCTTGCTAATGGTATGGACAATGGATTAATGAAGCTGCCGGATGCAGATCACCATGTGGCATATGCCCCTGGTGTGATGAGCCCCAGATCACAAATGCTTGTGATGGGAATGATGCATGCTGTTGGATCGACCAGGTGAAATGAATTTGGAGACAAGATCTACGAACCATTACATAACATCGACCAGGCCATCGTTAAAGCCCATGACAAGTTGAAAACCACATGTGTATACCCAGAGCATGCCTTCTCTGGAGCCTCTTCTGCAGTCATCTATCCCCTCCGTTGGCCTTCCATGCCCGAAGTTGTCATAGGTGAAAATGAATTAGGTGAAAATGAATTCGGAGACAAGATCTACGGACCATTACATAAGATTAGGCCATCGTCAAAGCCCATTGCAAGCTGAAAACCAAATACTTTGCCAAGCAAGGTAAGGGAATATCGAAGGACGGTACTGGCCTTGTCCAATCTATGGAGCACTATCTCCTACTATAAAGCACTAGCTTCTACTAAGATACACAATCAAACATGTGCTGGGTGATTAAGACAACAATGTATTTATACTTGTTTTTTAAAAAGATGTATTTTCTTATTTTGAATCATATTTCTGATATAAATCTTCTTCAATTGCATCCTTAATGTAAGATAACCAACTTAAGCTAATTTCATTGGACAACAATGTACGACTTTCATGCTTGGCGGATCTCAGATTGATTAATATCCATCAGTCAGTTACAAGGACAGTTCTTCAAAACAGTTCTCCAAATTGCAAAAGTTACAGTTGGATTGTCTTCGTATCTCGGTATGAAATGTATTTCATTTCATTTAAGGTTCTTGCAATGATTTTTGTGCTTACTCTTGCTAACCAATATATATGCATATGCAGATGACAAGTTATTAATGCAATCATATGGCTTTGTGATAGAATGGGATGCAAATACTAAAACATGTACTATTTTGACATCTACACTGTTGATCCAATCAAACTCATCTGTTGATAAATGGTTAGGCATGGATGAGTACGCTCTAGATGATAAGGTATGTTCAGATAAATTGTTAGTTTGTTCATCTTGTTAGGAAATAAGATAAGATTATCTATTTGGATAGGATTTGTTAGGGAGTTTGTTAGACATTTGGTTTATAAAGGCAACTAAAGAGTCTTAGTTGAGGAAAATATAGATTAAATCAAGAGAGCAGTTAGAGTCTAATGCACTGAACGTTACTTGTGTTGTACTTTCGGTTACCAAGTTATTCATCGGTTACTGACTGAAATGTATAGATGGTATTAAATCCGTTCTATAGATTAAGATGCAACTACTTTCTTCTCAATGCATTAAGTGCTCAACGCTACATGCAAAACATGTCCAAAGTAAGAATTCATTGTTTTCTTGGTCTGCCTAGTGTTAGTAAGAGATAAGTAGATTAAGAGATGAAGGGGTAAATAAAAAATTGGCTTAGAAGCCTCTCTTACCACTTGGGGCAACTATATTAAGGAGAAATGTGATGGTGATTTTTGTATCTTCCCTTGATAGGTCAGTTTTTGCATACAAGTCTGTGGATATGTATCTTTTCACAAATGAGAGCAGAGTAGCGTTGGTGAGATTTATGATATCAAATACTTAGTTTTTCTTCAACTTTTCTCTAGTGATTTACTTTCGCACGATGGGAATGCTGGCAGAGTTATTGTAACACATGTATTGTTGTTGATGTTTTCATTTTTTTGTAAGTAAAATCACTATATCAAATTTAGGAGGTGGTTATAGCTTATTGTATGTCTAACGTATAGAGTATACTTAGTATGTGTATTGATTCATTCTGCTGTATTCGACGTTGAGGAGAGGCGGGGGTGAAATCTTGATAGTCAAACTTGAAAGAGGTCATGGGCGAAAGCCCATGCAATGACGGCGCTCTTGGGCGCCGCTCACCTTCTTGGAGATGTTGTGGTAGTGGCCCTTGCCCCCCTACAATTGTAGTAACCCTAGCCTTGGCCTTGCCTGTGATGTCACTGTGGGGGTCCCCGTCTTGTCTCTCCTGTTCCGGTTTGAGGTCTGCCACCATCCCCATAATTGCTCTCAGTAGATTGATTGGTAAGTGTTCCCACCAGTGCCTTGCTCCACCATCATCTTGATACTTAGTTGCATTGACTCATCATCTGTTGGGTTAGGGGGACCATGATGCCCTCTCTTGGATCTCCCTGTTTTGTTGCTGCTTGCTCTCCCTCTGTTGAGGTTTCCTCCCCAAAATGGCAGGAAACAATAGGATTCCAAATATGCTCCCAAGGCTTCGTCTGTCGATTCCGACTCAGAGCTCTTATAGTCGCTTGTACATGGATTTTGTGCAGAGTATGGGCACTTATAGTCGCTTGTACATGAAGTTTAAAAAATAAAACTTGGGCGGTGTGGGATGGTACGTGGGCTGTGGGTTAATTGGGCCACCATGCGTGTGCAGCTCGGCTGGGCACCTAGGCCGCACCCCCGCCGCGTGGGCCATCTGGATTGTGGGCCGATGCAATTGGCTTTACATATTAAACCATATATTGTACATAACAAACACTCCATCTGGATTTTTATATATGTCATTTTTAGTTCAAATTACACAAAAACGTCATATATTAATAATCAGACGGAGTACTATATGAGTTCTAATATATAGGTCGTTTGACATTTTTTGTCACCAAATTTGACCTGTCTTGTTTCATTATAGAAATTTGAAAAGAACAACTCATACTTTAAAAATCATAGTAAAACTAAATAATAATCAATTTTTTAATAAAACGAGGCAGTCAAATTTGTTGTCTAAAAAAGTCAAGCAATCTATAAACTGGCACAGAGAGAGCAATAAAAATAATGAGCTTGACTAAAGAGATACAATGAGCTTGACTCTCATAGATGATATATGGAAATATTTAAACCCACCTTACACGTGACCATGATCCTTAATAATACATATGACAGAGCATTGATGTCATAAAGATATTGAATAGGGTTTATGACAAATCGTATTTGTCACCGAGCAACATATAGTTCGTCACAAAATTGACATCAAGCAAGATTGTGACGAATTTAGTGACGCATGTTTTATTTTCATCACTAAGGCATGCTTCCTTTGTGAAATCGTCATAAACAATGTGATTTATGACATATTACTCTATTGTCACAAGATATTCATCATAGAAGCCGAGATCTCTTGTAGTGGTGGTGGCACTGGTTGATGAACAAACGATATGCTCTCGTCTTGGCTGTTGTATTTCTTTTCTTTGTAATCTCTATTCTACTTTGTTTACTCCTATAGGCCTTGTTGAGCCACCGTTGCTTCTTTTCTCTTGTAGTCTTTGTTTTGCTTTATTGTAATTGTATAGAGACGTGTTGGGCCACTAATTTAATGAAAATTCAGGTAGAGATCCCCGGTTGATTGAAAAAAAAAACTTTGAAGAGGTTTATGTTTTACCGGCACCCAACTCAGCATCATGAGTATGCGTGTTGTTTTGTTAATGGTACGGACAGTTGACTTAATGAAGCTGCTGGATGCAGATTACCATATAGATGCTGTTTGGTTGGGGTGTTTCCCGGCGTCATCCGATCACCCCGCAAACGAATCGCGTTAGTTTTTGTTTGTTTGAAGTCCAACCGTAATCAGATCGATACCGCGCCTTCAGAGCGGTAACGGTTCGCGATCCCATGAGAAGAATGGAAAGGGAAAAAGTTCGTCGTCGTTGTTGAGTGGCACCGGCCAGCACAAGACGGTGGTCCTCAACCCCTCGCTGGGCGTGGCCATCTAAAAACGCCATTTTGGAGCTGGCTAAGCTGCTCCGCCGCCGCGTCATGGTGTGGCCGGCCGTCGTCATTGCGGTTCTCGGCTCACGAGACCAGACAACACGGTAACGGATCGCTTCACAGCCGCCAACCTAAGCATCGTGTTCTAGCGCCTTCTTCCCGCCGCCGACGTACAGCCATGGGCCTAAGGGTGGAGGACGAAAGCAGCTAGCTACTCGCACCTCATCATGCACGCCATAGACGTGCTCCGCGCCCTGCTGGTTGGTCTCAGTAGCATCCCATATTCCCATCAAGCTCGGCGTCCCCACATACTCGTTCACCACTTCACCTCCGTGCTCGCCGACCTCGCCGGCTCGCCGTCATGTTCCCCCTCACGTGCAGTCTTCCCGGCTGGCCGTCCTTGCTCAGGGATTCTTCCCTTCCCTTCCCTCCGCAGTCCGCACAGAGTGGAAAGATTTGCCTGCGAGCAGGACGCCCACCAGGACTCCAGGAACGAGCCATGGCCGCACCCGACGACGCCACCGCTGTCTCCTAGCTCTGTACAACGGCTCACCGGCAGGCCTCCATCCCGTTGCCCTTCATTAGCACGCTAATGTCGCCGCCCTTGCAATGCCCTCCGGCCTCCACGCGGAGGCGGCATGTGCTGATCCGGCCACATATGGACTTGCTGTGGAAGGACGCCTCGGCGACCGTGTACTGATGCAGCAACTATGGGTCAACCAGAGGTTGAAGAAGATGGAAATTAAGCGTTCTGGTTTCTAACCAAACAAAGAGTACGTGCAGATCACAAAGGCCTGTGATGGGAATTTAATGATGCATTCTTGAACTGCTCTTCGCGTATATATGTCCGTCCAGTGGCAGAACTCCTGGAAGGCTGGCATGGTTTGTGAGCATGGTTCCATTCTGTTCGGTTCATGGCTTCTCTTATGATGAGGTTTCCTCCTCTGATGATCGATCCGAATGTTCAGTGTGAGTCTCTCTGCTATGCCGTAGTATACTGCATCTACGACATGGCCGTCTACCCTTACCCAAATAAACGACGCTTTTCGAGTGGTATAAAAATCTAATAAGGGGGGTACTACTGCGCATAAGAAAATGCAATCATGAAGTATAAGCTTCTTTTTTTGTATTTTTTTTCTCTAGTTGTTTTTTTTTCCCGAGTGGAGTGGCACGTGATAAGGTTTAGTCCAAACAACCTAAAGCAGTGGCGGAACCAAAAAACAATGGGGGGGGGTGCAATAAACGAAGACAGAAAAAATTCAATTAAGAAAATTTTGCATAGTGATCATCAATAATTGAATCTGTCGTGATCTGAATAGCAATCTCCCTCTCAGTATAGATCACCATGCAATCTCTCAGAAATCCATCTTCCATTTTATTTCCGTAATATTGTCTTGACAAGTTTCATTGAAAAAATGCACGCTCAATCGTTGCAGTAGAAACCGGAAGAGTAAGAACGAGACGAATCTAACTTTAGCCAGCTGACCATGTTGCTGCTGCAGATCGGGAGCTGCGTGGTGTACTGCTCCGGAATCGACGCTCGCGACTTCTTTTCCCGCTGGGGACGGGGAGCCGACAGCCATGGCCGCGGGCGGCGGAGACGCCGAGTCCGAGCTCCTTCACTCCCGCGGGCGGCGGCGGAGTCCGAGCGGCCTCTGTTTCTCGCTCCGTGACTCCGTTGTAGACTTCCCTCTGCTTCCTCGTTGGCCTGTTGGGCTGTCCTGGAGTACTGAACGCTTGAGCTGCTACGTTGTGGGCTGGCAAAGAAACATGCCATGGCCTACAGAAGAGGGAGAGTTAATTTTTTTTTTCATTTTTTGGGGGGTGCCGTGGCCCCCCCTGGTCCGCCGTTGACATAAAGTATCAGCTGTTGAAAGCTCGGTTGTGCTTCTGCCGGCTTGTAGAAGCTGGATTCTAAAATTTCGTGGCCATCCAAACAGGTTGTACACGGTTAGATGAGATCACACCACATGACCTTCACACCGAGCGCAAGCGGTCGATCAGGGTTAAGGGTCTATTTGGGAACAAAGTTTTCTAATATTATGGTTTTATAATACTATTGTTTATATCGGTCATCGACAAAGCCATAGTATTTCTCCTCCATATTAAAACCATGATATTCTAGAAAGTGTTTGGTTCGTAGCTATACTTTGGTTTTATTAGTCTCTTGCGCTCTTGAATGAGAAAATTTTGATATAAAGTGGCATTTACAATATTCTAAAAATACTATAGTATTGATAATACTATAGTTTTAATATATAGTTTTTGCAAAAGCTCTCAAACACCTTTTGGTCTAGATACATAGTTTTTGCAAGATATCTCAATGCGTTGGGTGGGCCTACCCCGATGGTTTTTTGGGGGCCCAGCCCTGCCGGCACGCCTATACCCTGGCCCAAATCGATCATTGCGAGTCGGAGCCGCAATTCCTATGTATCTTCCGGAAGGAAGAAATCGTAGGTAACTTCCGATGTTTGAGATTCGCACGTACAATTTTATACGTCCGATTTAATCAATGTTTACGCACGAGCAGGCTTCCATCGCTGTTTCGTCGAGCGCATGGGCCGGATCGTAGAGGAAGTTTCGTGGAGTTTCATTGGTCGCCACCCGCAATTCCTATCTATCTTCCGAAAGAAAAAAAGCACGCCTAACCTCCGGTGTTTGAGATTCGTGCGAGCCATCTCCACCCTCCATCCATCCCACACGCCCAGCAGCCGTCGCGCGCTGCTTTTCCGAGCACCCTGCTGCGCGCGGCCTCCAGGCCGCCTCCGCGCCTGCCGCATCACTCCGGTCGCCGCCGCGCGCCGGCCTCCACCGCTGCGCCCGCCGCACGCCGCCTCCGGGCCGCCGCCGCCACGCTGCCATGGAACTACCCCGATCCAACTTTTCAACTACACTGATTCAATATTCCAAATACACTGATTCAACATTCTATATATAAATTATTAAAATAATATTTGTAAAATATTGAAATCGGTCAAATGAGATGTTGAATTACGTTTTTGCAATTGTTGAATATGTACATTGAGGTGACCTGTGACCAAGGTAGAAGAAGAGAGAGAACCGTTACTGGGCCTTGTGGGCTTTTTATTTGGCTTGCTTAACTTCCTTCTGGTAGATGCATATGGTAGATGCATACGAGGTCCGACTGGGACTTCCTATCTATCTTCTCGAAGTTGATTAAGATAGGTAACTATAAAGCCTAATTTAGCCCATTTAGCTTAACAAGGCAGATAGCACCTAGCCGACCCAACCCGTGCACCGAAAGTCTGAAATCCAATGTTTTTTTTCAAATAATACTCAATATTACACATCGGATGTTAAAATGTATTATTGTACAACATACATTTTCAAATATGTAATTCAACATCTAACCTGATCGAGTTCAACATTTTAGAAATATTAGTCCAACAATTTATATATGAAATGTTGAATTAGTGTAACCAAAATGTTAAAATAGACATCAGTAGAATAGGTGAGCAAAGAGTGACTGTACCCATGCTGTGTGCAATAGCACGTTGTACAGGCAGAAAAAAAAAAACGAAGATCGTAAGCCCTGTTCATCTATGGTAGCAGCGAGCCATACAGCGGAGGCATATTTTCGCTGCACAACAGCAGAACGAAGGCTGGTGGCCACGGGACGGCGTGATGAGCGCGCGCTGCACCGTACCGATCGAGGATATGGCGCAAGAGGAGGAAGAAGTATGGCGCAAGAGGAAGAAGCGCGAGTAAATTTCCTGTAACACCCTAAAATTTTGTAAAAAAAAACCCTTTCAATAATATATGTGATGTTGCATTTATGTCTCGTGCATATTGTTTACGGTGAAAGATGAATTCGAAAAGTTGTGTTTCAAATCACGTTTGAAAAATGAATTCAAAACTCCATTCGAAAATTGTTTGAAAAAGGTTTGAACAAAACATGAAAAAAACCCAACCTCTCTTCTCCTTCCCCACCTCGGCCACCTTCACCGCCAGCCCGCTCCCTCTTTGAGCCCACCGCGCGCCCTCTCTCCCCCCTCTCTCTGCGCGTGGCCCCGGCTCCCCTCTGCCGCTGACTTGCAGGGCCCACATGTGAGGGCCTCCCTCTACCTCCAGCCGCTGCCCGTCCCTTACTCCTACCGTTTCCCTTCGATTGAATGCACTCCAAGCCGCCCGCAGCCATCCTCGACCTTCTCCACCCCTTTAATCGTGCAATAAAGCCAAGTAACGGCTCCATTAGCTTCCATGGTTGCCACCTTCAAAGCTCCACATGAATCTGTCGGTATGCCCTCTCCCCGAGCGATAAAAGGCCTCCTTGATCCTCATGCGCACCCTTTGATGACTCTACACACCTAATTTCCACTCGGGTTCATTGCGATTGCCGCCGCTGTTCGTCGCCGTCGCCCCGCCGCTACAGCCGCTCCACGCCGATGCCGTCTAGTGTGGTGGGTTCGCGAGTTCCCTCTCTTCATTTTGAGCTAATCTGTGTCTAGTTTGGTGCACTGTGGCGTGAGATAGAACCACGCTGGTGAAGCGCCGCCGCCCTCCGGAGACTGCCGTCGCGCCGTCCTGCGTCCCAGCCAGCCCGAGCCAGACCCCTCTCTTGCGTCGTCCGATCTCCATCCGACGGCCAGGAACATGCCACGCCCGCCTCCTCACCGTGCACCTGGTCCACCATGGAGCCAAGGCTAAAGCCTGCCGGTCCACTGCCGCTGACGTCACGCTGACGTTGGAATCGTTTTTTATTTTCCAAAAAATTCAAATAGTCGTGCTTATTTACAGTTTTGCCACTGATATTCAAATGCACTTATCTTTCTCGTTTTATGTCCGTTTTGGGTGATTTTTCGCCTATGGATTCGTTACAACGAGCTATTGCTGTTAGAATAAGTTTTGAAATATTTTAAACATGATTGATGTACTGTTTTCTTATGTTTTTGCATATGCTTGTTGTATGTTGTGCAGAAAATGAAACGGTGAATTTCCAGAACACGGAGTTTGAATTCACCAGTTCAGCTTGTTCTGAAGGCAAGTTCATTGACCATAATGCAAGCACCTACTTTCGGCTTTGTAGTTTAATTTAGTTACACATGCCATGCTTAATATGAATAAACCAGTAGGACATACTAGTCTTGCGTTGTTGGGTTGGGTAGAATATATCCATGCTTAGGTGCTTTTGGGTTGGGATAAACAAGTATAATTTATTTTCATGCAGAGGTTGGAAGTTGGAACCTCATGTTTAATCCTGATAAGGGGGGAAAACCCAGGCAGGATGGAATGTTTTGGTGGCGGGCATAGTTTTTGAACGGTGGATTGTTGGTTAGTTCTAGTTCCTGCCTCGGATTTAAGGACCGTATTTTTAGGAGCTTGTCTTCCTGGTTTTACAGCGCAAACATAGGACTTACATGGGCTATGAGCTTGGTACCTTTTTCGGTCTTAATTGTATCGTGGTTGTTTGAGTGTCACAAGAGGGGGGCCCTAGGGTCTGTGGACTTGAGTATGGGGGCTGAATCCTTAGTGGGTACAAGGCGGACCGGATAAAGTTATGTAGCGACTTCGTTGTGTGACCTCGGCCAAACACCTAAGGAAGTGTATGGCGGAAAGGAAAACACTACCTGTGGTGAAAATACGCAACCTCTCGAGAGTGTTAAAAACTGATATATCAGCCGTGCTCACAGTCATGAGCGGCCACAGACTCCTATAATAGGTGGTATGGGTTGGTTTGGTGGAAGAGGTTGGTCCGGTGATCAGATGTTTTACCGTGGTTTGATATCATAACATAGCTAAATAGGTGATAAGGTAATAGGATCAACATAAGCGCTGCGTAGGAAGCTCCTCCAGAAAGCCTTTCATGCATAGCCTTTTTGCTTCGCTTGCTGAGTGCTCCTGTGCTCACCCCTTGCTTTCTCTTTCTTGCCTACAGTTGTTGCCACCTAGCAGATGCCGGTCAAGATGGCGAGTTCGTAGAAGATGATGGGTTTGATCCCGATGCTCCTTTCTAGGCTATTGCAGGCGATACCCCCGGTCAACTTCCTTGTGGGAAATGATGGCTCGTCCAAGCAAGAGTTAGAATAAAATAAATGTAATTTTATTTAAGACTCCTGGATCATTTTGTGATAAAGTGGTAACGCTATGACATGGTTGTATGACTCCACTAATGACGTCGTTCATGTGTATGGAATTTGGTCCTAGCATACACATATATTTTATCCCCGGATGTTGTTTATAAAATCGGGTGTGACATTCCCTCTGTGCCATCAGAGGCTATACCAATCCTTTATATGCTATGGAAAATTATGCGCTCCCTTCAATGCCATCAGCTTTACATTTTGCATCCCTTGCGTGCCATCGCCATTTGAGGGAGACAATGTTAATGTAGTGTGCATCGTTGTAAAATCTAATGCTTACATAGGGTTCTTTCATTTCTTTGTAGATTGACCTAGACACAAGGAAGGGTCACATGGGGGCTTCAGCTCGGGGAGGGGAAGGGTTTGGCGTGGCTGATGCTGGGTGAGGGGCCTGCGGTTGCGTCGCCCAGCGGAGGAGCGGGAGCGCACGGTGGACGTGGCACGACGAGCTGGCGGATGCGCCTCGCGGAGACGCGGGACACCGAGGCTGGCGCGGCGAGTGAGGCGCGGGCACGAAGGTCCTCAAGCGCGGTGAGGCGCGCATGAGCCGGCCGGGCCACTGCCTCCCTATGACGCACACGCGCTGCTTTCCTTGTCCTGAGGACACGCCGTCGCCATGGCGCTCCACCCCACTCGCCCAATCCGCGCTGTCGTCGGAGTCATCGGGGCGGAATGGGAGCGACTCGCTCCACTAGGGCGTGACGGCCACCGGAGCCATGCCCAGGACACTCCCTCTCTCCTCACCGCCGCTCCCTCCCCAACGCTCCCTCTGTCGCCAGCCCGGATTGGCCCGAAGCACGGGCGCTGCCACGCGGCTCTAGGCAGTGGTCGAGGAGCTAGGCGGGGGCGAGGCCAACGTGCTACAGCGGTGACGGATGGTTGCATTTCGACGCTGTCCCGCACTAACTAACGGCTATGGCAGTCAAATGGGATCAAAAATACAAAACCTGATAGCATTAAAGGGAGCATATAATTTTCAATGGCTCATAAGAGATCTGTATAGTTTTTGATGGCATAGAGCCTCAAGAAGTATTGGGGTCGTCAAGGGTAGGCGGCGGCAGTGGACCTACCCCACGTGGCCTATGGCGGTGACCACCTGGTTGAGGGCATCCCAGTCGGATTCATCGTTGCTCTCGCTCCCGTCGTCTCAGTGCCGGCAGGGCAAGAGGAGGAGGTCCAGCCCCACCAAGGGTGAGGAGGAGGAGAACAATGCTCATCTGGAGGCTACTGCTGCTGCTTCAATGCCTTTGACCCAGAGTGCGCCTCCTCTGCTGGGGCCTCGTCTGCACTCAGCTCTCCCCTCCGCTAGCCTTCCCTACCTAAAACTGTCATAGGTGAAAACGCCTTCGGAGAGAAGATACCGTTCCACGAGATCTACGAACCGATGGCTCCGGTTTTGGTTCTTCCAGTTTTTTAGCTTTTCTAAACAAGCTGGAGCCGTTTTGAAAATCTTTTGGCAAAATGACTCCTTCTATTATTTTAGAATAGTTGAAAGAGTGAAATGGCCATAGTACCCTTTGTTGTTTTGTTTGGAGAAAAATAATATTACCCTTATCCATTCACCCTTCCTCTCTGCCTCTCACTGCCGCTCCCTCCCTTCTCTCTCTATGTCTCTTCTCCTCTCTCTCGCGGTGAGTGGCCCACTGGCGCGCGTGGTGCCCAGCGTGGCACCGTCGCCTCTCTTCTCCTTCGATCCATGCCGGTCTACGTCCTCTCTTCTCTCTCTAGCTCTCTCTCCCCCACTGCTCCCTCTCTCTCCCACTCTTCTCTCTCTCACGGCAGGCGGCCCGGCAGCGCGGCCCAGCACCCAGCGGCCGGCGCCTGTGAGGGGCAAAGAAGGAAAGGGGCATCGTGGGCGAACGGGAGCTGGTAGAAGCCACGTTTTGACGGCTTCGTTTCCCTGTACAAGGAATGGCTCTGGCTGCTTGGGTGCTTCACGGCAGGAGTCATTCTTAGGGAGCCCTTTGGCAGGGCTTTGCCAAGAGCCGCGCGAGGAGCCCTGCCAAATCAGCTCTTAGTTTTACTTCAACTTTCCTCTAGTGATTTACTTTTGCATGATGGGGATTTCCGGCAGAGTTATTGTAACACATGTATTGTTGTAGATGTTTTCATCTTTTTTTGTAATAAGTAAGTAAAATCACTATAGCAAATTTAGGAGGTGGTTATAGCTTATTCTATGTCTAACGGGTAGAGTATACTTAGTGTGTGTATTCATTCATTCTGCTGTATTCCACATTGAGGAGAGGTGGGGGGAAATCTTGATGAGAGAATCACCTATTTGACCCAAACAATTTTGGCGATTCCTTCCTTAGCCTAGAAAAAAATTTGTTCCCTACTCGACCTAGAAATTTTGTTTTGTTCTTTTATTGACACTTCCGTCCATTTAAAAATCCATTAAAAATTGAATAAAAATGTTAAAAATTCAAACTCTGTTGAGTTATATTTTTTGTTAGTAGATCTATAGAATGGTAAAGATGGGGTCCATGAAAAGATTTTTATGGCCTCCTTTTGTTGCATGTTATTTAAAACAAAAGAAATGCCTAACCAAGGCTAAATGAACTCCAAAAATCATAAAACTTGGACATGACTTTCATATAATAATTTGACTCTGTGGTGATTTCTACGGCCGTAGAATTTATAGTTAAATGATAGATCTACCCTTGTCTTTGTTTTTAGATACAAAATTGAATTAAATACTTGCTATAGGAAAAATGATCCAAATATTACACAAAAAATTGTATGCTCCCTTTGTTGTATATGTAGCTCACTGTAAAAGTTTGAACCTCAGCATATAAAGCCTAATGGGTGTTTTGAAAACGATAATGATGTTGAAGTAAAGTTAGATAATAGAGAAATGTTTATTTAATGTGAGCAATAAATTCCATTAAAAATCTAGAAGCAGTTTGGTATAATGTATAGAGACCAAAAAGTATTTTTTGGGGATTTTTTTATGTTACTCCATTTGACACCGTTATGGCTCCAAATGGACGGAAGTGCCAAGAAAGGAACGAAACAAAATTTCTGGGTCGAGTAGGGAGCAAAAAAGTTTTCTAGTCCAAGGAAGGAAGCACCAAAAATTTTTAGGCCAAATAAGTAATTCTCTCAATCTTGATAGTCAAACTTGAAAGAGGTGTTTGAGATGTTTGTCCCTCTAAATAACCATGAGTTCCTGAACCCTCTGAAGCGTTGGAAGACATTTTTCTCACCTAAAAAATGGCATACTATAAGCTAAGGCATCAAGCTCACAAGATCACAGAATAATGCAGACCGGCACTACCTCTGTTTTCATTTGTTTGACGTTTGGTAGTGTAAAATTGTACTGATTAACGTCAATTAAAGAAAATCGGAGGGAGTACAAGACAAAAAAAGAAAACCTAATCGATACGACCTCATTAACCAGCCATATGAATGAAGAATGTAGAATTTAAACATTGAAGTTGAATGATCAGTAGAATTTAACGCGATATGATAGGCCAAAGCAATAACACAAAAAAAATTGAGTTCTATGATTAAACCAGCAGATGACAAGTGAGGGGGATCCCACAACGAGGAGATGAGGTGGCGGCGGTGCTGCCATGGCGGAATGATGGGAGACTGTTATCACCAGAATTTAGCCGATCGCTGCATAGGCCGGATCGGCTAATGGGCTGAAATTGATCGTCCAAGGATGAGGCGATGCCGAGGCCTATGGGTCATATATCTTTTGTTTTTAAGCAACATCGAGTCCTAGTAGGATTTGTCTAGTTAAAATAGGAGTTTTTTAATATAGAAAGAGTCGGGGCAACGTTGGGATTGTTGTCTAAGTCTCCGGACTATAAATATATACCTATGTTCTACGTAATAATATTGACGTTATTACGCTCAAGCAGCTACGTGTCTCCAATCTCTCTCGGCGCATCGCCACCCCTAATCAAACTAGAGTTTTCAAGGTAATCATCATGCTATCCTAATGATTTATTTCGTTAAAGGCATTAGGGCGTGAGCCATACGGTGAACCGCGTACTGAAGCGTTTTTTATGGCGCGGTTCGCTAGTTATCTTGATGAATCTCGTGTCAAGCCTAGCTCGACAAGAGATCCATTAGTTATCTCGATGAAGCGAGATCCATCTTTACCCTTGCATGTTTATCGATCTGTTTATGCATCTGAGCTTCACGTAATAGATCGGTTTTCATGCAGCTCGTGCTTACATTACTTAATCGTTTGTTACAATCCACGACATCCCGATAGGCCAACGTAGCATGAGTACCCTAGCTATACATGTCTTAATCTGTATCTGTTTAGTTGGATGGACTTCTTTGGAGGTCCTAGTTAGAAGCCGATTTGATTATGCAGATCTGTTATATCATGCTTTTAGTTAGGGCTTTATATTCATTTACTTTCGGACGTGGTTTTGTTTATCTTCATATTCACTGCACGCTCGACGGACCATCCGATGCCTCCACATCGGCCGACTGGAGTACACGACTCCTCGTGATAGTATCAAGGGTAGGAAAGACTGGGAAAGAGTGCTAGAACTTTTAGGAATTGGATGGAGTGGCTGAGATGGAAGTTGGGAATGACAAATTTGGTGGTGAAGAATAGTATGAGGGTTAGCGGGGGTTTAGCAATGTTTTTGGAAGAAGTGTCACTCCAAGTGAAGAGTGATAGAGGATACCGAGGTGCAGTGGTGTTTTACTAGAATTTATGTGGAATCTAGAAGTGAGTAAAAGGATAACACATGGGAACTATTGAGATTACTAAAGTCTAAGTATGATCTGCCATGGATAGTTTGTGGTGATTTTAATTAAATCCTTTTTAATTAAGAAAAGGAAGGAGGTCCTCTACGGTGAGCCGGCTAAATATGATCTGCCATGGATAGTTTGTGGTGATTTTAATTAAATCCCTTTTGTGGCGGAACCGCCGATTTAATCCGGGCTAAGCACACCTGCCACCTCTGGCTTGCAGTGCGATTAGACCGAACTAAACCCGGTCGTCCGTCGAGAGTCATTCGACTCCCGATATTACCTTTTCCCAGAGGAACCGACATCATACACATCTGACTCACGATGGAGCCACAACAGAAACATCATCACAGGCAGTTGAATAGCATAAAGTTAGACTTAGTTACAAACCAGTTTTTACATAAAATACAAGTCCAACATAAAGTTATAAGGTAGCAAGTTCGAATGTTTCTCGCAGCGGAAATATAAGTTTATAGGTCACCATGATACCACCAAAAGATTTGCACTAGGGGTAACAACATCGAGCCCACCGATGTTGCCCTCGTGCCACTCATGTCATCTCATCCTAAATGAGGACACGCTCCGCCCCCAACACAAGTGCACACCATGAATTCCATTCCTGCGCTCAAAATATGGGGGCAAACCCTGAGTACTAATTACTCAGTAGGTCTTAATGGATTTGGCTTACGGCTGACGCGAAGCAGCTTACTAACAATTGGATCCTTAGCCTTTAGTTTTTAACAGTAACATATGTAACCTAAACAGCAAGGTTTCATTGTCTGTATAATTACCAACATAAAAGTAAATTACAGTAAGGTAACAACTCAGTTCAAACATGTAGTATTTCAAAAACCATGAGTATTAAAATACCGAGAGTTTAAGTAATTACTACGTTGCCCGACAGTGATATTGGCATTCCCACACCTGGTAGGCATCAGCGATTCGAATCGATTTTTAATTCCCGGGAATAACTATCATGCCAGGGGTATATGCTTACTAGCCATCGCGTTCCCACATATATCCCCCATCTCCACCTGTCTTGTCCCAAGATTCAAAGCGCCCCCACCTAACCCCCGGGTTGTGCCCCCTCAGGAGCGATACCACGGCCGCACCGGGTCAGCCCTCCCTTAGGAGCGATACCACGGCCGCACCGGGTCAGCCCTCCCTCGAGTACAAGCGCCCCCGGGCCCATCGGCCTCCAGCAAGTGGATGAGCGGAGCCTCGAAAACTTCGGACAAACCCAGGTAAGACTTCACCGGTCCCATTTCCCGGTTAAGCACTCTAGCAATGTTATGCCGATCAGCAGACGAACAGCGGACGGGCCTTAAACGACTCGGGCGGAGTCCGGGTGCGACATCATGAAAAGTAAAAACTGAAATAAAATCTCCGCCCGGTCTCCACTTACTTCATGAGCAACAAATATAATTGATATAACTGTAAGCTTTTGTGATTTTGAAAACACCTACGTGACGAGTCCACACACTCGTGTCTACTCGTACCTAGTAGAGCCTAGGCAACTCGTCCTACGAACTCTATATATAGGTGCTAGGGCCAGGGCGGCCAGGGAGTCTAATGCAAAGGTTTTCATTCAACTCCTAATGCGGATGCGTAATCATCAATTAAGATAACATTAGCTGGGAAATTTATGGTCCTGCCTACCTTCCTCGTTAGGGTCAGTAGCTTCTTCCGGAGCGTAGTCTGGTTCTTGCTGCTGGGCCTCTGGCTCTGGGTGCAGCTCCTCTTCTGGTTCCTCTGTGACGGGCTGGTTCGGCGGTGGTTCTTCGTTCGCGGACTCTATATGCATGACATGATGCAATTTGAGCATGTATTAGTGCAATGCAAGAAATCAAGGGTTATGGAATAGTATTATGTATTTTCGTGATAAAGCTTGTTTAACTTTAAGAAATCGTACAAGCCATCACCTAAGATAGCTTAGCTTGTCACATAAAACAACGTGGGGGTGTGTGACTGAATAGCATCGATTTATGCGGAAAGACCGGTGTCTACTATCATCTAGAACTCTTTTTCATGATTCACTATATGCTTAACTACTAGGCAAGGGTAAAATAGCAAATATACAGCAAGCATTGAAGCTATCAAATTCTTATACTAAGCTTAGCAATGTTGCTGCCCCAAATTCAGAAGTTTTGACTTTTGTTTAACCCACATTTTCTATTTATTGAATTTAAACATCCATGAATTTATCAATTTCAAAACACTAACTATACTTGACATGCATAGCACCCCATTTTAACAGTGAGCTCTTTATACTACAGGGAGCACAAATAAAATGTGTAAAGCCATTTAGAACACAACTTCTATATAGATATCACTTTCTTATTTATTTCTATGCTAAAATCACATGTAGGGGCAAAACAGTAATTAACCAGTGAACACTTGAGGTACCCAAAAATCACAGTGAACCTTTATGCCTTAACAACCCTGCTGTCCAAGTTTGGCAATTTTTGGAGGTCAATTAGTCCACATTTCTTATTTATTAGGGTTTTTCATATTTACACAAAATCAGGGGCAAAATTGTCTTTTCCTACTCAACCAACATACTCATTCTGTAGGTCTATTTAATAGGAGTACAATGCAACAAAGTTTGCTATTTTTGGATTTTTATTCACTTTACTATGATTTTTCAAAGTTTCAGCATTTTTAAACCATTTTAAATCGAAACTATGCAGATCCAGGACCTATACGTAAATATCCTTAGCTTCTGAGGGTTAACATGCAAGATTTTCAAGACTCGGTGCACAGTGCTCTGCAGGGAAACATAAAACTGCTAAAGTGGAAGGGCGATAGCGCAAAAAGTGCATCTTCCTCCTCCCGTCGTCTTCCTCCTCGCGATAGGAGGAGGAGCTCCGGTGGCGCGCGGCCAATCCGGCCCTACGGGGCACGGGAGCTCGCCGCGAGGTGTCGGGGAGAGAGAGAGGAGGACGGGGAACCTTATCCACTACCTCAAACGATGGGGGAGACCGCGGGAAGGGACGGCGACGAGCGCTCCTGGCCGGCGGGGTCCGGCGGTGCAATACGCCGGGGTGGAGGGGTCTCGGGCGACGCGGTCTAGGCGGGAAGGTGGAGTCGAGGGCGGCGAAGCTCGGCGCGGTGATGGTTGAGCTCGGGAGCGGGCGGAAGGGGCTGGGGAACGAGCTCGGGTGAGCTCCGTCAATGGCGGACGGCGCGAGGATGAGCAGAGGGAACGGGGAGGCCGAGCGCGAGAGTGGGGCTTCGGTGAAGGGGGTCGGGACCTCGTCCCGGCCTTGAAAGCGCGCCGAGCGCGCTGTCCGCGCGCGGCAGCGGCGCGTGGCCGCGGCGGCCGGGGAGGCCGGCGCGTGGCCACGGCGCTCAGCGGCCGGCGCCGCGTGGGCGCGCCCGGGCGGGGAGAGAAGAGGGAGGTGCGCGGGTGAACTGGGTCTATGGACCGGTACAGTTGACAGGTGGGGTCAATCCCGGGAATAGAGTGTACGGTGTATGGACTCGGTGCATTGCGCGAGGGAGCGGTGGAATCCACCTCGTGCGCTGGCGCGGGCGGCCTGACGGGTGGGTCCCACTTGGCATAGAGACGGAAAAAGAAAAGAAAAACGGAAAAAGGAAAACCCCTTTGACCAGCTGATCAGGTTTCTGAAGTTTGCCAATTTGACCAACTTAGGAGCCGAATTTGAAAAAGACCCAATTGAATGAAATGTTGTACCTTTTGATATCTACAACTTTGCCAAAAGGACCTATACCAGATTCCAAGTATAAAGTGATTTAAATTTGTAATTAACTTGCTGACTCCTGTTTGACCATTTGAAACCCCCAACTTGGAAATTATAAAAGTCCATTTTAGGTGCACTTTCATGAAAGGTGATATATACCAATGTTGCATAGAATCTCATGAACTAAAACTTTGGTATTCATGTCATGGCAAGATTTTGAATGTTGTTTCACAAAATTTTGAATTTACCAAACAGGGCTGAATTTGGTAGAAATCATATTTTCACATAAAATGACCCAAAACTAGGTTTCAACATCCAAGCATGCCATGACGCAAAATATCAAAGTCATTCCTTATGGAATTGCCTACAAGTTTGGTATGTAAAGTTTTATAAAATTCACAACTGTATTAAAGTTATAACCGCAATACAAACACAGCTTTTCTGTAAACTGAGTTTAGTTGCTCAATTGACTTAACTTAGGCATGCTCTCAAGATAAAATGCCTTTGGGAAGATGTCATTATGCTAATGATATAAGTTTAATACACTTGAGATGCCTAGGGCATCACAACCCACCCCCCTTAAAGAAATCTCGTCCCGAGATTTTTGAAGTGACGTGGGTGGTTAAGTTGGTTGTAGTTAGTGTTGTGTGCATGTACTGAGTTTAGATCTTGAAGCTAAGTGTTGTAACATACCGAGTTGAGGTGGACGGTAGAAAACCAGGATACTTAGTGTGTAGGTAATCTTCTTGCTCCCAAGTGGCTTCTTCTTCGGAGTGATTACTCCATTGAACTTTGTAAAAGTTGATTGTTTTTCGACGGGTGGATCTTTGCTTTTGATCGAGGATTTTTATGGGATGTTCTTCGTATGTGAGATCTGGTTCAATCTGAATTTGAGAGGTATCGACCACTTTTTCCGGCACTCTTAAGCACTTCTTTAGTTGTGAGACGTGAAACACATCGTGAACCGCAGCCAGATGTGGTGGTAGCTCTAACCGGTAAGCGACGGCTCCGCATTTCTCCATGATTTTGAATGGACCGACGTACCTTGCTGCTAGCTTCCCTTTCACCCCAAACCGTTGTACCCCTTTCATCGGAGATACTTTGAGATACACATGATCCCCCTTATCAAAGATTAGCGGCCTCCTCCTTCTATCCGAGTAGCTTTTCTGTCTGGACTGTGCTCTTTTGAGATGGTGGTGTATGAGTTTCACTTGTTCTTCTGCTTCTATCACTAAATCAGGGCCAAAGGTAACACGCTCTCCTAGTTCGGACCAGTTTAGTGGTGTTCTGCATCTCCTACCATAAAGAGCTTCGAAAGGAGCCATTTCCAAGCTCTTTTGGTAACTATTGTTATAAGCAAACTCTGCCAAGGGTAGACACTCATCCCACTTGGTGGAGTAAGTTAGAGCACAGGCCCTTAACATGTCTTCTAGGATTTGATTTACTCTTTCTACTTGACCACTGGTTTGAGGGTGATATGCTGAACTTCGAATCACAGTGGTTCCGAGAGCGGATTGCAAATGTTCCCAAAAGCGGGACACAAATATCGAACCTCGATCGGAAGTGATGGTCTTGGGCACCCCATGTAGGGAAATAACTCGTGCAATATATAGCTCTGCATAGGTAGCGGCAGTATAATGAGTCTTGACGGGTAAGAAGTGTGCCGACTTGGTGAGCCGATCGACAATCACCCATATAGAATCATATCCCTTTTGGGTATGCGGCAAACCCACAACAAAATCCATGTGTATATCTTCCCATTTCCATGATGGAACATCAAGCGGCTGAAGCATCCCGGCGAGCTTTAGGTGATCAGCTTTTACTTTCTTACACACGTCGCACTCAGACACGTACTTGGCGATCTCTCGTTTCATGCGGGTCCACCAAAATTTCTGTTTTAAGTCTTGATACATCTTATTGCTGCCCGGATGTATCGTGAGTATTGAGGTGTGCGCTTCGTCCAGTATTCTCTTCCTCAACTCCATGTCCTTGGGTACCACTAGACAATTCTTGAACCACAGGACGCCTTGGTCATCAAGTGTGAAACACGCCTTCCTCTCTTCACTAATACCCTCACGAATATATGCCATACCTTTATCTTGCTTTTGAGCTTCTATGATTTGTGCTTTGATTGTGGGTTCAATAATGATATTATAAAGTTCTGCGTGCTGTTCCGAAGGTGTTTCAATGTCCTTCATCTCACAGCAGATCACTCTTGCTGTAGGTCGGACTTCTATTACATTGCAATGGGCTTTTCGGCTTAGTGCATCTGCTACCACATTGGCCTTGCCTGGGTGGTAGTGTATCTCCAAATCATAATCTTTTATCAACTCTAACCACCGCCTCTGCCTCATATTTATTTCGGGTTGTGTGAAAATGTATTTGAGACTCTTATGATCAGTGTAGATGTGACATGTGTTGCCTAACAGATAGTGTCTCCATATTTTTAGTGCATGAACGACTGCGGCTAACTCAAGGTCATGTGTTGGATAGTTTGCTTCATGTTTTCTCAATTGACGGGAGGCATAAGCAATTACTCTTCCTTCTTGCATCAAGACACAGCCAAGTCCATTTCCGGAGGCATCACAATACACCTCAAATGGTTTGGTAATATCCGGTTGAGCTAGCACTGGTGCTGAGGTTAATAATTTCTTCAATGTTTGGAAAGCTTCTTCACAATTCGGATTCCAAATGAACTTGGCATTTTTCTTGGTCAATGAGGTCATGGGTTTTGCAATTTTGGAGAAATCTTTGATAAAGCGGCGGTAGTAGCCCGCTAAACCAAGAAAACTCCGGATTTCAGTCACGGTCTCTGGTTGCTTCCAATTTAGCACATCTTCTACTTTGTTAGGGTCAACTGCGACTCCCCTTTCTGATAGTACGTGACCCAAGAAACCCACTTCTTTCAGCCAAAATGCACACTTGCTAAACTTGGCATAAAGCTTATGCTCTCTAAGCCGAGTGAGTACGATCCTTAAGTGCTCTTCATGTTCTTTTTCATTTCTGGAGTAGATCAGTATGTCATCTATGAATACCACCACGAACTTATCGAGTTCATTCATGAACACGGAGTTCATCATATACATGAAGAAAGCCGGTGCGTTGGTTAGCCCAAACGACATAACCAAGTACTCATACAAGCCGTATCTGGTAGAGAATGCTGTCTTGGGTATATCCTCTTCTCTAATCTTTATCTGATAGTAGCCAGACCTTAGGTCAATCTTTGAAAAGACCTTAGCCCCAGCTAACTGATCAAATAGAATATCGATGTGTGGCAGGGGGTATTTGTTTTTGACGGTCACTGCATTTAGTGGCCGATAGTCAACACACAGTCTTTTCCCACCATGATCCTTTTTCTCAACAAAGAGAGCTGGACAACCCCACGGTGATGAACTAGGCCTAATGAACCCTTTGTCTAATTGTTCTTGTAGCTGTGTTTTCAATTCCTTCAAATCATCAGGTGGCATCCTGTATGGTCTTTTTGACACAGGTGCCGTGCCTGGAACGAGTTCAATGGCAAATTCTACATCCCGTTTTGGTGGCAATCCAGGAAGTTCTTCCGGAAACACGTCCGGAAATTCACACACTACCGGTATCTTCTTAACTTCTTGTAGTTCAGTCGCATTAACTGTGGGAGTCATGTGTTTTTGGTTTGGCATGTGTATTCGTAGAATCTTGCCGCTGACACTAGACCTTAACTGCACTGTCCTGCTGCCAATATCCAGGACTGCATTGTTTTCTGTCATCCAATTCATCCCTAAGATGATATCAATCCCTCGGTGTGGCAGCACCACAGGGTTGATTATGAAATCTTCCTTTCCTATACTCAGCCTTAACCCTTTCACTATCAGATTTGTATTTATCGGGTTCCCAGGCGCGGTGATTTGATATTTCTCTTTTATACGTGAAGTCTTTACCCCGTACTTAGATGTATATGACTGACTAATGAAAGTATGAGTAGCCCCTGAATCAAATAACACGACGGTCGGCTGACCGTTGACCATGAACGTACCAGCGAGAACAGGCTCTCCTGCAGGGATCTGCTCCATGTGCACATAGTGCACTCGACCTGTCTTGGGTACGAATCCCTTCGGCTTGCTCTGCTGGTTACCACTCGCAGGAATAGGACCTTGGATCCTGCGAGGCGCCCTGCAGTCCTTACTGAAATGGCCGATCTTGCCGCAGTTGTAGCAGGGAGCGCCCGGCCCCGGAACAATAGGAGCACGGGGAGCTGGCAACTGTGCGGGTGCTCGATAGATGGGGTACTGTTGCTGCGGTGCCGCCCGATGGATCCACCTTGGTTGGTTGGGCCGGACCACATAGCGAGGCTGCTGATAATTTTGCTGTTGAGGCCTGTATGCGGTCTTCTGTTTCTGTGAAGGGCCAGTCCCTGATGTGTTGACTAGTCTTTTGCGCTTCTGATCCTCGTTAGCAGCACGGAGACGATTCTCCATTTCAAGAGCAGTGTCTACCAGCTCAGTGAAGCTCTGGTAGCGCCGTGCCAGGTGAGTCCGGAGGGTAGGGTCAAGGCCCTCTAGGAGTCTCTCGGCCCGCTCCGGCTCAGTAGCAACATCTCTTGGAGCATACTGAGAGAGGTGGATAAAGGTCTGCACATACTGCATATGAGTTCTATCTAGATCAGAATGTTAGCGATGTCACCTGGTATTTCACTAACATCCTTAATATGGGCATATCGATACTCTCTTTTTTTTTTCAAATACTTCGAAAAGGGTTTTCGAAAATAGGTTTGGAAATCAAGACTGGATGATATGTCTGTTGTCCGTGTATGATCGGCTCTGATACCAGCTGTGGCGGAACCGCCGATTTAATCCGGGCTAAGCACACCTGCCACCTCTGGCTTGCAGTGCGATTAGACCGAACTAAACCCGGTCGTCCGTCGAGAGTCATTCGACTCCCGATATTACCTTTTCCCAGAGGAACCGACATCATACACATCTGACTCACGATGGAGCCACAACAGAAACATCATCACAGGCAGTTGAATAGCATAAAGTTAGACTTAGTTACAAACCAGTTTTTACATAAAATACAAGTCCAACATAAAGTTATAAGGTAGCAAGTTCGAATGTTTCTCGCAGCGGAAATATAAGTTTATAGGTCACCATGATACCACCAAAAGATTTGCACTAGGGGTAACAACATCGAGCCCACCGATGTTGCCCTCGTGCCACTCATGTCATCTCATCCTAAATGAGGACACGCTCCGCCCCCAACACAAGTGCACACCATGAATTCCATTCCTGCGCTCAAAATATGGGGGCAAACCCTGAGTACTAATTACTCAGTAGGTCTTAATGGATTTGGCTTACGGCTGACGCGAAGCAGCTTACTAACAATTGGATCCTTAGCCTTTAGTTTTTAACAGTAACATATGTAACCTAAACAGCAAGGTTTCATTGTCTGTATAATTACCAACATAAAAGTAAATTACAGTAAGGTAACAACTCAGTTCAAACATGTAGTATTTCAAAAACCATGAGTATTAAAATACCGAGAGTTTAAGTAATTACTACGTTGCCCGACAGTGATATTGGCATTCCCACACCTGGTAGGCATCAGCGATTCGAATCGATTTTTAATTCCCGGGAATAACTATCATGCCAGGGGTATATGCTTACTAGCCATCGCGTTCCCACATATATCCCCCATCTCCACCTGTCTTGTCCCAAGATTCAAAGCGCCCCCACCTAACCCCCGGGTTGTGCCCCCTCAGGAGCGATACCACGGCCGCACCGGGTCAGCCCTCCCTTAGGAGCGATACCACGGCCGCACCGGGTCAGCCCTCCCTCGAGTACAAGCGCCCCCGGGCCCATCGGCCTCCAGCAAGTGGATGAGCGGAGCCTCGAAAACTTCGGACAAACCCAGGTAAGACTTCACCGGTCCCATTTCCCGGTTAAGCACTCTAGCAATGTTATGCCGATCAGCAGACGAACAGCGGACGGGCCTTAAACGACTCGGGCGGAGTCCGGGTGCGACATCATGAAAAGTAAAAACTGAAATAAAATCTCCGCCCGGTCTCCACTTACTTCATGAGCAACAAATATAATTGATATAACTGTAAGCTTTTGTGATTTTGAAAACACCTACGTGACGAGTCCACACACTCGTGTCTACTCGTACCTAGTAGAGCCTAGGCAACTCGTCCTACGAACTCTATATATAGGTGCTAGGGCCAGGGCGGCCAGGGAGTCTAATGCAAAGGTTTTCATTCAACTCCTAATGCGGATGCGTAATCATCAATTAAGATAACATTAGCTGGGAAATTTATGGTCCTGCCTACCTTCCTCGTTAGGGTCAGTAGCTTCTTCCGGAGCGTAGTCTGGTTCTTGCTGCTGGGCCTCTGGCTCTGGGTGCAGCTCCTCTTCTGGTTCCTCTGTGACGGGCTGGTTCGGCGGTGGTTCTTCGTTCGCGGACTCTATATGCATGACATGATGCAATTTGAGCATGTATTAGTGCAATGCAAGAAATCAAGGGTTATGGAATAGTATTATGTATTTTCGTGATAAAGCTTGTTTAACTTTAAGAAATCGTACAAGCCATCACCTAAGATAGCTTAGCTTGTCACATAAAACAACGTGGGGGTGTGTGACTGAATAGCATCGATTTATGCGGAAAGACCGGTGTCTACTATCATCTAGAACTCTTTTTCATGATTCACTATATGCTTAACTACTAGGCAAGGGTAAAATAGCAAATATACAGCAAGCATTGAAGCTATCAAATTCTTATACTAAGCTTAGCAATGTTGCTGCCCCAAATTCAGAAGTTTTGACTTTTGTTTAACCCACATTTTCTATTTATTGAATTTAAACATCCATGAATTTATCAATTTCAAAACACTAACTATACTTGACATGCATAGCACCCCATTTTAACAGTGAGCTCTTTATACTACAGGGAGCACAAATAAAATGTGTAAAGCCATTTAGAACACAACTTCTATATAGATATCACTTTCTTATTTATTTCTATGCTAAAATCACATGTAGGGGCAAAACAGTAATTAACCAGTGAACACTTGAGGTACCCAAAAATCACAGTGAACCTTTATGCCTTAACAACCCTGCTGTCCAAGTTTGGCAATTTTTGGAGGTCAATTAGTCCACATTTCTTATTTATTAGGGTTTTTCATATTTACACAAAATCAGGGGCAAAATTGTCTTTTCCTACTCAACCAACATACTCATTCTGTAGGTCTATTTAATAGGAGTACAATGCAACAAAGTTTGCTATTTTTGGATTTTTATTCACTTTACTATGATTTTTCAAAGTTTCAGCATTTTTAAACCATTTTAAATCGAAACTATGCAGATCCAGGACCTATACGTAAATATCCTTAGCTTCTGAGGGTTAACATGCAAGATTTTCAAGACTCGGTGCACAGTGCTCTGCAGGGAAACATAAAACTGCTAAAGTGGAAGGGCGATAGCGCAAAAAGTGCATCTTCCTCCTCCCGTCGTCTTCCTCCTCGCGATAGGAGGAGGAGCTCCGGTGGCGCGCGGCCAATCCGGCCCTACGGGGCACGGGAGCTCGCCGCGAGGTGTCGGGGAGAGAGAGAGGAGGACGGGGAACCTTATCCACTACCTCAAACGATGGGGGAGACCGCGGGAAGGGACGGCGACGAGCGCTCCTGGCCGGCGGGGTCCGGCGGTGCAATACGCCGGGGTGGAGGGGTCTCGGGCGACGCGGTCTAGGCGGGAAGGTGGAGTCGAGGGCGGCGAAGCTCGGCGCGGTGATGGTTGAGCTCGGGAGCGGGCGGAAGGGGCTGGGGAACGAGCTCGGGTGAGCTCCGTCAATGGCGGACGGCGCGAGGATGAGCAGAGGGAACGGGGAGGCCGAGCGCGAGAGTGGGGCTTCGGTGAAGGGGGTCGGGACCTCGTCCCGGCCTTGAAAGCGCGCCGAGCGCGCTGTCCGCGCGCGGCAGCGGCGCGTGGCCGCGGCGGCCGGGGAGGCCGGCGCGTGGCCACGGCGCTCAGCGGCCGGCGCCGCGTGGGCGCGCCCGGGCGGGGAGAGAAGAGGGAGGTGCGCGGGTGAACTGGGTCTATGGACCGGTACGGTTGACAGGTGGGGTCAATCCCGGGAATAGAGTGTACGGTGTATGGACTCGGTGCATTGCGCGAGGGAGCGGTGGAATCCACCTCGTGCGCTGGCGCGGGCGGCCTGACGGGTGGGTCCCACTTGGCATAGAGACGGAAAAAGAAAAGAAAAACGGAAAAAGGAAAACCCCTTTGACCAGCTGATCAGGTTTCTGAAGTTTGCCAATTTGACCAACTTAGGAGCCGAATTTGAAAAAGACCCAATTGAATGAAATGTTGTACCTTTTGAAATCTACAACTTTGCCAAAAGGACCTATACCAGATTCCAAGTATAAAGTGATTTAAATTTGTAATTAACTTGCTGACTCCTGTTTGACCATTTGAAACCCCCAACTTGGAAATTATAAAAGTCTATTTTAGGTGCACTTTCATGAAAGGTGATATATACCAATGTTGCATAGAATCTCATGAACTACAACTTTGGTATTCATGTCATGGCAAGATTTTGAATGTTGTTTCACAAAATTTTGAATTTACCAAACAGGGCTGAATTTGGTAGAAATCATATTTTCACATAAAATGACCCAAAACTAGGTTTCAACATCCAAGCACGCCATGACGCAAAATATCAAAGTCATTCCTTATGGAATTGCCTACAAGTTTGGTATGTAAAGTTTTATAAAATTCACAACTGTATTAAAGTTATAACCGCAATACAAACACAGCTTTTCTGTAAACTAAGTTTAGTTGCTCAATTGACTTAACTTAGGCATGCTCTCAAGATAAAATGCCTTTGGAAAGATGTCATTATGCTAATGATATAAGTTTAATACACTTGAGATGCCTAGGGCATCACACCTTTTAATTACGAAAAGGAAGCAGGTCCTCTTCGGTGAGCTGGGCGGTGTCGTGGTGGCGTCCGTCGGCGGTGGCGTTGGAGGCGGGACCTATATATATCCCTAGTCTCTGGCCGTGCTGGTGGCTAGAGCCTAGAGGCAAAATTGCATACGTGTACATAGATCATAACCACGGCCTTGAAATCCATCAGAACAAAAGGTGCACCAAGTCAAACAAAAGACCACAGACCATTAGAACCATTTCTATTAATTAAAAGTCAAACATGTTTTTCTAGGTCCATCTGCTTACAAGAGACGTCCACAGGCACAAAAGCCACCACACAACTTACCAAGCAGTGCATGGACCTCGTTACAAGTCTCACAACACGCTTGACACTACGCAACTATCAACACTAACCAGTGCACCAACGTTACAAAGAGACTTGCAAAGATAAGCAGACAGCCAGTACACGAGCAAATGCCAAAAAAAGAGGCGCTACAATGACTCAAAAGCTGACCATCACCATCTTTCCAATGCATGCCTCTTGCATCAGTGGCAGCATCCCATCAATCTGGTCCTTGTCCTTGAGCAATTCAAGGTCATCCAGTGCTGTACGAAACCGAAAGCCATGTAAGCAATGAATTTTGGTGTCTTGGTGGTAACGTTAAAATACTCAATCATTTCTTACGCTAAATATACAGTGATCAGCGCTCACAAACAACAAAGCTTCATTGACTAAAAGAGAAACAAATTAAAACAGATAACCTTTGATCCATCTTTTTTTTCATATATTAATAAGGGAAAACAAATTAGGATACCTGCGTCCCACCCACCACATCATGCAACAGTTGGGGCATAATCTTTTTCAGATACAACGTAAACACCTGGATAGCAAAATTTCATAGTTAGAACAGAGTGAATCTCATACAAATATACACACACATAAATCAGATGATTGTATCAGTCCCAAGCCCAAATCCATGAATACTCCAAATTCTGTAATAGTTAAAACGAGAGATCCATACATTTCACGAACACCTCCGCATCATTTGATACATTTAATCTCAAACTTCTACTGCAGCTAGAACATTTCCGGGTATTGAATATGCCAACCTGTAATCGAAACAATTGAAATAATAGAGATCGGTAAAATGGTAAAAAACATAAGAAATTTTTAAAAAAGTCAATGCACAGGTAAGGTAAGATTATAGTGTCAAACAGCATAAGAAAGTCAGGTTGCAGACACCAAAAAAACAGAACAGTAAAGACTAAAGAAGCACTCATTCACAGGCTGTTTCAACCACTCCAGCATTCCGCTCCGCCCTTCAGGCGACCAGACCTGATCCAGTGAGGCCAAGACCAACTAGAGCACATGTCTACAAAATAAAAGCCCCCACTCATTCACAGGCTGTTTCAACCACTCCAGCATTCCGCTCTGTCCTTCAGGCGACCAGACCTGATCCAGTGAGGCCAAGACCAACTAGAGCACATGTCTACAAAATAAAAGTCCCCCACATCCGTAAGCCCAACTAGCTGTCATTCTCTCAACTCTCATGCATCGCCCGCCCACTTGCCCCACTCCACTTGCACGTGCAGCACTGCAGCCGCAACTGGCGGCAGCACAGTACCACACAAGGTGGCACGACACAACACCAGGAGAAACCCTGCAAGTGAGGTGGCAACAATGCATCTCACAGGCAGGGTTTGTCATAGGCGGATGTGATTTCAGCCTCCAGAATGAGGAAGGCCCATGCTACTCAGTACTCATGTTGCAGTTGGATGTCAATGTAGACTAGAAGATATGTTATGGTCAAGCAGGGAACTTTGCATTGAAATATCTAGGGTGCATCTAGAACACATGTTATTTACTACAAGTCCATCCAATTATTGATTGATGCTGAGCGCCTACCAGGATGAAAAGCGATCTTTTTACTAAAGAGGGTCGTCGAATTTTAGTTCAGTTTGTGCTAACGTCAATGTTGGTCTACCTTGTGATGGCCATAGATCTTCCTATTCAGTTTCATCACATTGTTCACGCTTTCTTTTCCATGGCAGTCACTTCCGTTGTGGGAGATGGGGCAGCAGGTTACTCTAGAGTCTAGACTGACCGATGAATTCATAATCAGAGGATCGTTGATCTTGTGCCCCAAGTATTTGCTTTGGTGCCTAAATAGGAGAAATTGAATGCCTGTGCTAGAGGCTCTCACAGATCATTCCTGGGCCTCTAATATTCAGGCCTTTTACTGCGGGTGTCATCAACGACAATCTTGCCCTTTGGGATCTCTCTGCTGCGCTTCTACAACCAGGAGTGGAGGACTCATGTTGGCAGCTTTCATCAAGTGGCAAAAATTCAGCAAAGTCGGCTTACTAGAGCTTGTTCCCGAGGGCTGTTATCTTTCGACCTTGGGAGAGGATCTGGAAATCCAGGGCTCCTTGAAAGTGTCATTTTTTATGTGGTTGGTTGCTCATGACAGATGCTGGACGGCTTATTGGCTCGTAGAAAAGGACTACCACACCCTGAAAGGCTGAAAGGCATCCCCATGTGACCAAACCAAAGAAACTAGAGTGAAGTCTATTTTACCCCCTTGATCTTGTCTCAGTATGAAAAGCCCCACCACCCAACTCCAATACCAAACATTTTGCATCCCCAAGCTATCAAAACCGGTCAAATAACCCCCCTAGAACAGTTCTAAGTGGTTTTAAAAGCCAGTTTTTGCTGATGTGCAATGCAGGGCCCACATGTCAACCTCCTACCTTCCTCTCTCTCTCTCCGTGCAGCCAGCCCCTCCCTCTCCTCCCACTGTGCCGCCGTCGTCGCCTCCCTCGCACTCCCACTGCGCCGCAAGGGCCACCAGGAGCACCGGTGGTTTACATCTAGCACCAGGGCCCTGGCAGCACAGCGGGAGGGAGGGGACGGCGGCGGCACAGGGAGAGAGCAAGGCGACGGCGGCAGCACAGTGGGAAAGCACCCCGATGGCGAGGTGCTTTGAGTAGGCTTTGACGTGTGGTCCCCACCGCATGGTTTTGAAAGTTGAGGTGCTAATGATTCCTGGTTTTTGAATTCAGGGGAACTATCAACCATCTGCTTCTACCCTGTGTTTTTCCCGTAATTCTGGTTCAAGAGTTAGCAGAGCTACAGAACAGGATGAGGCAATGAGCAAACAAGAACGAACAAGGATTTGCAGCATGAGGTATAATAATGGTGTTATCAATAGCACGTGTATTCAATATAAGGGCTCTAGGCTCGAATATATAGAGGTACAAGAGTCCTAAAGGGACTATACTAAGGACAATACAAGAGTCCCTATAGATCTACAATACAGCAGGATATACAAGGAAATACATCTCTAACAGATGGGATATGATGCTGCTAGTCAACATAAAATTTGTGGCAAATAGGATATGCTTTTCGTGTCCAGGTAACTGGATTCTGGCAAGATGAGATAATTGTGTCCAGGTATACTCTGTCCGGTGAGCAGGAAGACAGAGTTCGAGCTATAGTGCGCAAGCTAAGGAGAGAAGCGCAAATGACCAGAAGGATTTGCTACTGATCAAACCAATATCAGTTGAAGAGAGGTTCTTGTATGAGAACGCATTCAACCAGGATCTGAAGGACATACCATGCTCTGTTGAAGTTCTGCTGAAAAGCTGTCCAGAGGAGGCTTTCAAAGCAGGGGATTGGCTGCGCTTCAACAAGTTGGGCATATCAATGTAGTGGTAGCTTCGGTGGTTTTGGTCCTGAGCAAGGTAGCTCCGCGGGGTCTGGTCAGTTTGTTATGGAGGGTTTTAGTTGTGGTTAGGTCTTTTGTGTTGCTATGCCAACCTAGTGGATGCTGTAAACGGTACAACCTTTTGGCTGCTTTAATTCAGGGGAGAAAATCCCTATAATTCTAAAGAAATAGTTATATTTTGGCGTCTCCCAGTGGTCTAGCCATTAATAAATGTGTTGTAACTACGGATAAATTCAAATATAAGCGCTTTCGTAGCAGATATAAAAGTAAACTACAGTTAACATAATTTACCTGTATCTCCATGCTGGAACCAATGACGCCTCCTTGGTCAAGATGATTCTCGCATATTCGCATAAGTTCGTTCTCCAACTAATAGCAGCAACAAGAATAATAAATGTCTGAGTTATTAAAGATCATAATCATGAAATGTAACTGTTCTACCTACTTCAGTTACAAAAAAATGACACTTTACCTCAACCGTGGTAGTTATGCACTTTCCATTCATGGATTCGATGATATCACCAACTCTAACTCCTAAGTTCTCAGCATTTGATTCATGGGACACCTATATAGTTCAATTTGTCATGCATCACTTGATAATGTGTCATACAACAAAAGTAAACATGTTCAAGAAAAATAAGGAACATGGACATCACATACCTCTTTAACTATTAGACCCGAATCAACATTAAACTTCCGGGAGATCTTCTCCACATGAACGGGATCTAGAAATTTAATGGACGAAAGCTTCATTCCAATATGCAGCCGAGGGACAAAACTGTAAATATTATCATTTATTTGATATCAGAAATGTAGAAACTACAAAAACTTTCACATAACCTTTATAAACAATCTATTTCTGGTAAACGAAGTTTGGTGTCTAAAATAGAGAAGTTAACTATACAATGGTATAAGCAAGAAAATCTTACCCAAATTTCCTCCACATATGTAAGCAATTGAGTATAATGGAAGAAGGAATGAATTTCATGCCAGGAATATTAACAATCATTCCCATAATTTGTCCATTGAAATCAATAACTAGTCCTCCAATCCCACTCTGAAACATTTGAATTGTCAACTGCAATCATAATCAGCAAAAAAAAAAACAAGTTATGAAGAATTTTACCTCAATTTTGTTTAGCACACAATTGATGAACATATAGTGATGACGCTCATATCTGCTCGGACCCACGTATTGCACCAGACCATGATCTATATTTAGATCTAGATTCTTATCTCTTCCAAGCATGAAGACTTCCTGGCCAAACTTCACGTCACCAAAAGAAGGTACCTCAGCACATAAATTCATCACAGCCTTGAAGATAGCAAGGTTATAATTCTTATCATAATGGAGCAACTCCGCAACTACGACTGAGTCATCTTTATCCAATAAATGTACATGGACCTGAGAAAAAAAAAGCCCAGAAGGTTACAATCAAAGGCTCCCATACCAACTGTAGCTACAAAGATGAGTGGAATATCCAAAAATGGGGAAGTGCTGGCCAAAGTTGTTATGAGGATTGCGAACAAAAACTACGACAAATCAAGGTAACTCTTCTCGCAATAGCTTTTCTGTTTTGCAGGAAAATGACATTTTGCCAGACGGCAAATGTATGTGGTCTTGTGTGATGAAGTCTCTAGTGTAAATAATATTTCCTCGTTAAAAGCTAAAGAACTGCCTCAACATACTCTATTAGAAATAATAAAGAGCAATTTCATCAGGAAACCTTTCGTACACAAACAGAAAAAAAAGACAAGTTGAGAGAAGATTGTGTTTACTAAGTAGAGGACTAAGCTGTTCAGTTCTTATAGAGGTGATGAAGATTTTGGGAGGCAGTGGTAGAAGAAATCAACTTGCAGAACTGTTCTCGAGTCAACATCATTTTAATTTCATTTGCCTGCAGGAAAACATTTAACAAAAATACCTAAGAGAAAATTCTTGAGCTTTATTAGAGGGCCAGAGGGGATGATTTTTTTTCCTGGCTGTGCTGTCCTACAAGGGGTCATTCTGGAGGTATGTTGCTGGGTGTGGACTGTGGATAAAGCTGTGGCACAGGTGATAAGTCAAAATTCTGGGAAGTTTTGTCGAGTAGTGACTGTACATGTTCTAGAACAACTGAAAGCTGAAGTTGCTGCTGCCAATCAAGCCCATGTTAGGACCCTGCCTAGAGATATTCCACTTCCAACTGAGGGCAATGAGAAGAGGAAGAGGAGGGGGGTTTCAGCTATTGAAGCTAGCTTCAACTTGGATGTCCGTAGACAGCTTGATGAACTCATTGCTAGAATGTTCTACACAGCAGGCCTGCCTTTTAATCTTGCACGTAACCCATATTTCAGGAAGGCTTTCATATTTGCTGCCAATTGGAGGATATGCCCCCCCCCCCCAAGCTATAACAAGTTGAGGACAACTCTTCTTGTTCAAGAGAAGACGCATGTCGAGAGAATGCTGCAGCCCATCAAGGAAACATGGAGCTCTAAAGGTGTGAGTATTGTATCAGATGGATGGTCAGATGCTCAGAGGCGCCCACTTTTGAATTTCTTGGCTGTAACAGAAGATGGTCCGATGTTTCTTAGAGCAATTGACACTGAAGGAATATCCAAGACCAAGGAGTACATTGCAGAGAAGATGCTAGCTGTAATTGATGAGGTTGGGGCACAAAATGCTGTACAGGTGATCACTGATAATGCTACCAATTGCAGAACTGCTGGCATCATAGTTGAGCAGAAGCACCCTCATATTTTCTGGACCCCATGTGTTGTGCATACTTTGAACCTTGCCTTGAAGAACATATGTGCTGCTAGGGACAGTGAAGATGTACTTTATGATGAATTCAAGTGGATCAATGAGATTATTGGAGATGCTAGCATGATAAAGAATTTCATCATGAATCACTCCATGAGGTTGTCTATGTTCAATGAGTACAGCAAGCTGAAATTCCTTGCAATTGCTGACACAAGATTTGCCTCTGCTATTGTGATGTTGAGGAGGTTTATAGCTATAAAAGATGCTCTTTCAGTTATGGTTGTGAGTGAAAAGTGGAGTGCCTACAGGGAAGATAATCTAGGCCAGGCCCAATTTGTCAAAAGAGAAGATTGTGAATGATCTGTGGTGGGATGATGTGCGCTATTTCCTTGATTTCACTGAACCTATCTACTCGATGATACGGGCAGCTGATACTGACAAGCCATGCCTCCATTTGATATATGAGATGTGGGATACCATGATAGAGAAGGTGAAGACTGATCTGTCGTCATGAAAGGAAAGAACCAAATGAAGAACCTATCTTCTACTCAGCTGTGTATGACATCTTAGTGAATCGATGGACAAAAAGCAACACACCCTTGCATTGCTTGGCACACTCCTTAAATCCCAAGTACTACACTGATGCATGGGTCAATGAGGTCCCAAACAGGGTAGCTCCTCACAATGATGAGGAGATTTCAGAAATGAGAAATGCTTGTTTCAGGAGGTATTTTTCTGGTGAGGAGCTAAAAAAGATCAAGCTACAGTATGCAAATTTCTCTTTGTTCGGGTCTGGATTCAATTTATTTGACTCACTTGAGGACAGAAGCTATATGGAACCAAAGCAATGGTGGGGAATTCATGGTCATTCTACTCCAGAATTGAAGAAGTTGGCATTTAGATTACTTGGTCAGCCAACATCATCTTCTTGTGCTGAGAGAAATTGGAGTACCTATGGGCTTATCCATAGTACATTGAGAAACAGGTTCGTTTCTATCTCTTGTGGCATTTTCATTGATGTTTGACACCTGCACGGAATTTGATTATTGGTGCAAATTTGCAATTAAAATTGTAGGCTTAATCCTGGGCGTGGTGAGGATTTAGTTTTCACACACCAGAACTTGCGTCTTCTTTCAAGGAAAACAGAAGAGTATTCCCATGGTCCATCAGCAATGTGGGATGTTGGAGCTGATACTTTTGAAGCTGATTTCGAGGGTGGTGCTGATTTCCTTGAGCATGCTGATCTGTCGCTTGATGAACCAGACCTTGAAAGAGTTCTTGAAGATCTTGGGGCACTGGGTTTGACTGAAGATGCTGAACCAACTAATGATGAAAGAGAACTAGACATTGCCATGCTTGAACAGTTCTCATTTTTATCGTTATCACCATGTCGTGTTCTTCATCTAGTTAGTAGTTACTACGATATGTAATATTTATGGTCTGTTGAACCTAGACTACCTAGAATTTGAAGGTCTGGTGGCTTGATAGCCTGACAGTTATGCCCTCAACTATTCTATGCTATGTGATATCTATGGTCTCGTTTAATTTTTGCGTTTTTATTTTTTATTAAATATATATAGGCGTATCCCCATATCTGTATTTTTGGGAAAATGGCGTATCGGAGTATCGCCGTATCCCGTACCGGTATCCGTATCCACGTATCCGTGCATCCTAGGAGGAAACTATGATAATAGGAGGGGATTCCAATATTGTGAGAAATTTAGAGAAATCAACACATGTCATTGACAATTCGAGGAGCTGCACAGGTCAGGAGGGAGATTCACATGGTCAAACAAGCAGAATTCATCTGTTCAGTCTTCAGTGTGTGCTAGATAGAGTTCTGGTTAGTGGGGATTGGGAGGATAAAATGATAAATACAACATGGTCTCAGTAAATACTCTTACAAGAATGGGATCTGATAATTGTTCTTTGATACTTGATAGTGGATATAGGGGAAGCAGAGGTTAGAGAGTTAGACATTTTCGATATGATCCAGGATGGATGTTGCAGCTTGCAGGAAAATTTCAAACAATGGGTTTTCACAAAATGCCCTGCTAGGGTCAAACAAAACAGTCTACATCATTGGCATATCTTGTCAGGGATGTTGAGGAGGGCCATTAAGGGTTGGAGTGATAATACTGAAAGTGAATGTAAGAACAAGAAGAAGCAAACTTTGATGGCAGAAATACAAAGCATTGATGTAGAAGCTGAAAGGAGAGATTCAAGTGTGTTGGATTGGCAAAACAGGAACAAGTTGGAGGAGTTGGCAAAGATTTACAAAGTGGAGAAGTCAGGTTGTTCCACACTACATTTGGATTCTGCTCTTCTAAAAGGAACATCTGCTTTCACAATTCCCTCATCTACCAAAATTACCAGAAATGTTTCAAAAAAGTAGGCATTCGACGTACAAAGTGTAAGTCCCAGCTCTCTCAACTCACTCAAACTCACAAGAACAGAGTAGAATTTGGTGCTGCAAGAAGATGCAGCTTATACTGGTTTAGGTTGCTCTTTGTTCATATGAGAGATACATGACCAAATGGCCTTGGTGGCTCCTAAGATCCTGCCACTCCATGAGCAACTGATTCCACTAGCCTATCTTCTAGGACATGACTAACAGAACCTCTAACTGACTCGATCCAGCATTCCAGCCTGATCAAGTCTCTACTACTTAACTGACAGAACTGACGAAACTGAAAACAAAGGAACTGAAAAAAAAACCAAGCTACTGAAAGAATGTATAGGGATTATCAACACAAAAAGCTCGTGCCCTTGTTTATCTCTAAAGATGGGATGTCCTAACTATCCAACAGCTATTCAATTTCCATTGTCCATTGAGCCTTCCATAAAAAAAAGCTAAATTTTCGGGAATTTTAGACAAAGGCTCTGATAAACTAAGATTTTTCAACTAACCCATCGCTACCTCTTTGATATATTATTGCTGAAAGTATCCCTGATCCCACTGACAACGAGTAGGCCCAAATAATTCGACCGGAATATTCACAGATGCAGTAAACTCACCTCAGCTTCAGGGATATACTCGCCCGTGCCTGACCACTCATCCACAGAGGGAGACTTTGAGCAGATTAAGAGTGCAGACGTCAATATAGTGCCAATTTTGTTCTCTTCATCCCAATTGATTAAAAATCCAGATGTTTGTGACAAAAGTGCACCATCTGCAAATGTATATGTACTACTCATTAGAAAAAACAGAAATGTTGCAGATCCTTATATAAAGGGGTTGTCTTACATACCAACATATGACGAAAGACCTATAACAACTTTAGCTGATTGTAGTACAGTCTTTGTTGCAGACTCGCGAGTCTGCAGCAATTTTTCAGTCATCAAGCAAGATTCAGATGTCAGCTCACAAAGCGTAACCAGTTTCATTTGCTGGTCTGCAAATAAGGTATATGACAGGTAAAGAACAAACAGAACAATAAAAATTCATCAATAAAGTAAAGAAATATTTCTTGGTAATAGGTAACACATATTCAAATAAAGTCACCAATTACACAGTCATTGACCCCACTTGTAAAAGAGGGGTTCAATATAGACATTATCCATCAAAATACAATTTCGTATAGATACAGCCCAGGGCCACTTTGAAATCCGGATATTCTAATACTAAACAAGTTACCGATCAGGTAAATTCAATTATATGGGTTGCTCCAGTATAGCAGAAATCAATGATACATTCAACACATTACTGGACCACAAAACAAGACCATGTTGTATGGTATGATCCTACAGTATGACGGAAATGGTTGTGTGTGTGGAGGTTTAAAGGTTTTTATGGGAAGCCTCAAACAGATATGAGGGACAAATCTTGGTCAACTTTGAAGGGCTACATCACCACCAAGACCATGGCTCTGTGTGGGTGATTTCAATTAAATCTTCTTTGCTCATAAGAAGGGAGGGGTGCAGAGAAGAGAATCATGTATGGAGTAGTTTAGAGAAGCTCTGGTGTGGTGTAAATATTCATGATTTGGGGTTCTGTGCCGATAAATTCACAAGACGAGGAATAATAGCCACAGGGAGGGGGTTACTTACAAGAAAGATTAGATCGAGCAGTGGCCAATGGAGAATGGAGGGGCCCGATGATGGCCCGATCATCGTCGTTATTAATAGGGAAGAGGAACATAGGAGTGGAAAAATAACAGGCAGATGTTTCATTTCGAAGCGAGTTGGTTGAAGGAAGGAGATTTTGATAGGGTGGTGGGAGGTGATAAGGTGGCGCGAGATGCTTGGAGGATGTCTCTAGAGAGTGGGGTAGGGGATGTGAAAGGAGAGATAAAGGCTGTAGCATCGTGTCTTGTGTTAGGTGATTTAGAGAAGAGAGCACAGAACCTGAAGAAAGACCTGAAAAAATGTAGAAGAGATGTAGTGAATAGAGAGAGTGTAGCTATGGAGGAGGTGTTGAAGTATAGACAGGAGAAGCTAGAAGAGCAGATTGATTGCTACTGGAGACAAAGGGCACATGTGAGATGGTTGCAGGAGGGTGAGCAGTGACCACTGACCGGAATACAGCTTTCTAGTTTCTTCCATGCTGTATGCCGAGAGAGAAGGAAGAGAAATAGGCTGGGTCCTTTGGGAAGAGAGGATGGAGGGGGGGTGGCTGTGGAGATTATAACTAACTATTTTACACAGCTTTTCAGGTCAAATGGTGAAGGGAATTTTCAGGCAATAACTGATGTGGTAAAAGAAAAAAAACAGATATGCATTGACAACTCATCAGTGAATTTACAAGTGAGAAAGTGACAGCAGCCTTGAATGGCATTGTTGACCTGAAAGCTCCAGGTCCAGAAGGTATGCATGATATCTTCTATAAAAACCTATTGGGAGCTTGTGGGAGGGAAGATCACACAGAGGTACTGAATTTTCTCCAAGGGGGAGAAATGCCTGATGGTTGGAATGAGACAAACACTGCTTTAATTCCAAAAGTGCAGAAACCGGACAGAGTGAAAGATCTTAGACCAATATGCCTTTGTAATGTGCTGTACAAGTTCATCTCCAAAGTTCATGCCGGAGGTTATCTCACCATCAAAAATTGCTTTTGTCCCGGGAAGGCTGAAATTAGATAACATCCTAGTAGCTTATGAAGCGACGCATTATATGAGAAATAAGAAGAGAGGTAACACAGGTTATGCGTCGGTGAAGCTAGATATGAGTAAGTATATGACAGAGTGGAATGGTGTTTTCTGAAACTAATGATGCAACGTCTGGGGTTTTGTAGGGAGTGGAACAGTGGATTGATCTAATGATGAAGTATATCACATCAGTCTCCTACCGTGTGAAAGTTAATGGGGAAATCGCATATACCTTCATCCCATAATAAGGTTTACGACAGGGTGACCCTCTGTCCCCGTACCTCTTCCTGATTGTGCAGAGGGTTTCTCAGCTCTGTTGGAGAAGGCAGAGGAGGAAGACAGGATCCAAGGCGTAAAGGTCTGCCCAAGTGCTCTGAGTGTATCTCACTTGCTGTTTGCCGATGACTCTCTTATCATGTTTTGTGCAAATGGAGGTGAGGCACAGCAGCTAAAAAGCTTGTTACAGCTATATGAGAAGTGCTCAGGACAGATGATAAACAAGGAAAAATTGGTGATTATGTTTAATCCAAACACGGGTGAAGATGATGAAGGGAGGTGAGGCGAGCTCTGCACGTGGAGAGGGAGAGGGAGAGGGAGAGGGAGAGAGAGATTGAATGAGAGATACCTGGGACTACCAGTGTTTGTTGGAAACTTGGAAGACAGAAAGCAAGTGTGTTCAGGTTCCTAAGGAACGTATCTGACAGCGCATTCAAGGGTGAAGGAGAGGATGATGTCAAAAGCGGGGAAGGAGGTACTAATAAAAACTGTTGCACAAGCAATCCCTACAAATGCTATGGCATGCTTGGACATCGCAAAGGAAAACAAAATGTTGGTGAGCAGCCAAGAAAAGGAAAACAAAATGCATTCGCTAAGTTAGGAAACACTGACAAAACCAAGGGGGGAAGGAAGTTCAGGGTTCAGAGATATACACCCTTTCAACTTAGCAATGTTGGCAAAGCAGGGCTGGCGCCTGTTATGCTACCCGACTTCGTTGTGTGGGAGAGACTAAAGTCAAAATACTTACCGAACACAACCATTCTGCAGGCCCAAGGGGAGGTATGTCATACACCTGGAGTAGCATTCTAAATGGTTTGGAGGTACTTAAGAATGGTCTAATATGGAGAGTAGGGAATGCTAATCCCTGGACCTGTACACAAGAAGGCCGATTACAGGAAGAGGAGGACACTTGATCACACATGTTTCAGAGCAGAAGATAGACCCATGTACAGGTCCTGGAATACACAAATGTTGCGGCAGACTTCCAGTGATGGGGATACTCTTGCTATTTTAGCAATTCTTGTTCACATAGGGATGGATTATGCACTGGCCTGGGACGCGGATAACAAAGGGATTTTCTCGGTAAAATCAACGTACAAGCTTCAGCTTTTTGAGGCGAGACAAAGAAGTACAAAAGGCATTCAGTCCACATTGGGGCCGCGCTACTGAATGAGGTAATGTGGAAGAAGTTATGGAAGATCAAATTGTCCGGGGAAAATGAAACATTTCTGCTGGTGAATGTCTCATAACAGTCTTGCACTGCGTATGTCTCTAAAAGAAGGGGTATGGAGCTGGATACTAGATGTGTGGTGTGCAGGAGGTTGGATGAGGACGGGGCCATCTTTTCTTTAAGTGCAAAGAAGTGAAAAAAGATATGGAAGCTAGTGGGCATGAAGAAAATAAGAGAGAAATTAGTACAACACCAATGTGGAAGAGTTGTTATCAAGAATATATTGGAGCTAGATGAGAAGTCCCTCATTACGGCTGTTGTTTTGATGTAGACATGGGTGGAATGAATGGAACAAATGGCGGGAAGGAGGAAACTATAGTAGCAGTGAAACTCTAGCCTTTATTATTATGCATCAGGCACATGAGTGTCAGTTTCCAAAACAAAGAAAGGAGGCACTGCAGCAGACTAGGAGGGAGCAGAGGAGATGCAAGTAATCCGGCACCTGGGACACTGAAGACAAATACAGATGGGGCTTTCTCAAATGTTGATGGAACCAAAGCTGGGGTAAATACAGATGGGGCTTTCTCAAATGCTGATGGAACCGGAAGCTGGGGTTTTGTGATTTTTTCATTAGAGATGCCGAGGGTACGGTGGCATATGTGGGAGGCAAAATGGATCAGGTGCTTGATGCTTTCCATTCTGAAGTTGTGGCATGTCTGGCAGGTATCTCTGTAGCAATAGCAAAAAAATGACTCATGTGGGCATGGAAACAGACTCCATGATGCTGGTTCAGGCTCTGCCCACTTAGCTTCTTCACAGTTTGTTTCATTTACTGTTTCCCGTTCTCCACGTGGCTGTAATGCTCATGCTATTGCTCTCAACTGTGGTGTAAGTTCCCTCACAATGCCGGTCTTTACTGGAACAGCATCCCTGCGGGACTAGAGGATTTGGTCGAGAGCGATTTGGCTGCACCAGTGGTTTAATGGAACTTTGATTCCACGCAAAAAAAAAAAGGATTATATGCTTAGATAACATTAGGAGGATAAACCATCAATTCCTATATACACAATGCATAGTAATTCCTATATCGACAGTAGCATTAAAGAAGGAACAAGGAAGGATGAAATTGCTCACTCCTCTTCTCACGGCACTTCCATGTCAAATTATGATAAGCAGCCACGAGCCTGGGGTTCATCTTGAACACTGGCTCCAATACCTCCTTGCCGGAGGCATCTTCCCCTATGACTGCACGAGGGAGGGAAGGCCAACGGAGTGGGGAGCTGACAGCGGAGGATTCCCCAGAGGAGGCATGCTCTGCAGGTGGTGAGGCCACAGCCGACGACGCCTCCTGCTCAGCGATCTCCTCCATGTCGCAGCCGCCGCTCGCCCTAGCTCTCTTGCGCCCCTTGGAGGTTGTTGACGGCGGCGGTGACCCCGACTGGGTCTCCCTCGACTGGGTGGTCACTTTAGGCGACGTGGGGGTACCTGCAGGGGTCCGCCGCCGCCGGGTGGTCACCGTAGGCGACGTGGGACTGCCTGTAGAGGCCCGCCGCCGCCGCCGCCGCCTCGTCCTCGAGGACCGAGACCATGACGCCTCTCTCCCCTCCTCTTGCGTCATAGTCTGAGTTGGGATTCAGTTGGCCTGGGCGACCCTGCGAGGCTGCGCGTTTTAGGGTTGAGGGGGTGGATTCGGCGTGCGGCCGAGGATGGAGAATTTGGGAATTTAGAGCATGTGCGGAGGTGAGGATGGGAGGATCCATAGCTATTCCGACCGCTCTTCCTTTCTGTCTAAAATACCGTAACGGTACGTCGTTAGATTTTATAGAACCAAACACCGCTAGAGATAGCATAAGGCTGAATCTAGCGTCTTCCTCGTCTGCTCTCCCCACACTGTTCCTGTACTGTGTACTGTAGAGACAGTGAAAAAGGTAGTTGAAATAATGATAGAAGATGAGATATGGAGGAGCTCCTGGATTCAGGCTAACCCATCCTAATTTAAGTCCTTTGATCTTTCTTTTTACATCAAATTTGACTTATTTGTTTAATTTAAAATTTTTCATAATTATCATTTGTTTTATCGTAATTTAGTTTCGCATATAATATATTTTAATTATGAGTTGAATTTTTTTTTTATTTACGTAAATATTTTGAATAAGACGAATCATTCGAACTTTGTGCCAAAAAAATCAAACGGCATATAAATTGGGACGGATGGAGTAGTATTTTAGTTTGCAAAGCATTCAACCCTTTTAATCCTACGTTAATTCTAAAAAAAATATCATAATGCGGGTTTGGTCCTTTGAATGAAAAACACTTCTTCAACCATCCAAATTCCTCATTGGTGGTTTTGACGGTGGTTTATCCTATGTGGACCCACATAGGGCTGAATGGGTAAATGGTACTGACAATTTTTTGGAGGAGTCAAAGAAAAGTTATCTCTCCTACTTAAAAAGTTTGTAGAGAGTCCACTCGTCCGTCCACCAATGCACCGCCTCTTGCTCCTGCGACCCGCACCCTCGGCTCTCCAGTTTTTGGTGCTGACATGTGGGGCCCATCACAAACCGCCTTCTGCAGACCGCAGCCAACTCCCTCTTGACCCTCCCCTCGGCGCGTCCGCTACCCTGACTCTGTGCTGCGCGCCTTCTCCATGGGTGGGCACTGGGCAAAGGTAAGGAGGGGAGGAGGCTGCCGCTGGGCTTGGACGAGGTCCCACTACCGGCGTCATGTGCAGGTCCGCGGCCGTCGCAGGAGGAGAGGCCGCCACGGCTGCTCGAGGCAGCGAGGCAGAAGTGGATGATGGCAGGCAGCGACCTTTGCGAGGCAGTGGTGTGGCCAAGATCCAGCCGCCATGGCGCCGAACTAGCCCAGGGAGACCCGGATCTAGGCCCAGGAGCCGGCTCCGGAGCCGACGAGCGGTGCGGAGGAGGAGCGGGCCCGCCGGTCGTGGAGGACGAGGAGGCGGAGGCTGGATCGGAGGAGGAGCTGGGCCACGGTGGAGAGGCGCACCTTGCCTCCAAGCCGACGGCGTGCTTGGCGGCAGGGGCAGACCTAGCCCAAGAGGTGGCCATGCCGCGGGGAGGCATGCCGGCGACAGGGTAGCGGGGAGGCGAGGATGCGAATGCGAGGAGGAGGCGAGGCGACCAGGAGAAAGAAGGCCGAGGGAGGAAAAGGAGAAAGGTGGTGGGCGGTGGGGTCCGCGGGTGGGTTTTATAAATTGATAAAAAAATGTGATAGTTGATATAGGGTAGAGAATGTTGCTGATGATAATGTAACGAAATATTCTTGTTAGGTAGAAATTTGGAGTTGGATGAGTACGGATAGCCTAAGAGAGACATTGCTGCAATGATTAGACCGAGATATCTAATGTTAGCTCAAGGCAAAGAAAGGTTATCTGGTTGCAAACATATATTGCAAACATATTGTAATATTTTCAATGTTCCACTCAAACTGAACTGGCTGTGATGTGGCAGTAGCCGACAACGATGCCGATGGCTGTGTGCACAAGGCCGTCCAGCTAGTCGTGACACCTGATGCGGGGATGAGCCCCTCGGTGGGTGCGACGATGTCGGTAACCCACCAACCCTGGATGCAAACACTACCAAGCAGTAGATGGCTAAATCTTGCGCGGACTCGAATCGCGGACGAACGTGTAGTAGCCAAGGAAGTTGCAGAGGTCAGCACCGAAGAGGACAACGATGGCGGGACAGGTCCAGGTGATCCAGCAGGACGGGCATGGGGCATCCTCCCAGAAGTGGGTCGTCGGGTTGCACATGAAGTAGGCGCCATCAGCGGACGAGAAGCATCACACGAGGCGTGCGACGAGGACAGAAGGTGAGGGGTGGGGATGGCAGCGTGTTAGCATCGTCGAGGTGGTGGAAGAAGCTACCCACGGCGAAGAGCCCCCAGAACCAGCGCGGGTGGCGGCTTGCTCCACAAAAAGAGTGGGGACACGACTACCCACACCCAAGACGAGTGCACGGCGCAGAAGCGTGCCACGACAACGGGTGCCAGGTCGTCGCGAGTGCGTGATCCCAGAGCATGGTGGACAGTGTCCCCGGATGTGGTGCACGATCACGCCTACATACTCCTATAGCCAACGCCACATTGCCACCTGGCTGTAGGGATCGGATGCCCAAGAGGGGGGGTGAATTGAGCTAATTTCAAACTCTAATCGGAAGTCCTTAACCTAATGAACTACAATTAGCCCACTTCACCCTCTAAGCGAAATAGCCCTGACTAGTGACAAATAGACCTACCCATGCTAGTGAAAGAGATAGACCTACTCGTGCTAGTGGAAATGATAAACCTACTCATACTAGTAACCACAAAGATGACCACTGCAAGGGAGATACTAGCCAAGAGGAAGCTAAGCATGGTAACTACATGAAAATGAGCAATCAAACAAGAGCATCATGTAGAGAAGCTAGGAGAAGAGACAACCGGATTTTTTCCCGTGGTATCAGAGGTTTGGCACCTTCCCCTAGTCCATATTGCGGCACACGCAAATTGTTTTGCCGCCTCCCATGCTTGTGGGCACTCACTAAGAGTCTCCGTTCACCATCCCGGCATAGTGGAGCTCAAGCCTTGTACACCTTTGTTCTTTGGGCTTCCACAAGACCTCAGCAAGCTCCGAGAATGCACCCCAGTCACCAAGTTTGCTTTGGTGCTGCCAAACACCAAGAGTAACAAGCCTCTGGTCTTCACTTGATCTTGATCCTCACCAAGATGGATGCACACAAGCCTCTTGACCTTGATCTTGCTCTCAAAGGTGTGAATATGTGAGTGGTTGATGCAAAGGTTGAATCACAAATGGCTCTCTGAGTGTATGAGGTTGCTAGAGTGTCAAGGAGCACGAAATGATCCCTGGGAACCCATATATATAGCCCTCAAGTTGATAGAGCCGTTAGAAAAGAGAAGGGCTGACGCAGTGAAGATCGAACATCCCGGTCTATAGCTTTTGCTAGGGTTCGAACAATCTGGTCCACGTACTTTGCCAATGGTCACTAAACCATTGTGTTATTGTACTTCTGTCTGCTACATTGTCCGGTTACCAAAGCGGACAATCAGGTCCACTGTAGAGAAAACATCCAAACAACTAGTCGTTGCAGAGTGGACGATGCTTGTCCGAGCACTTGTCCGGTCATCAACCTTGGACAATCCTATTTACTTACCCCTCAGACTTGAACAAGCAGCGTAGCCTCGGGTTTCTTTGTCCGCCCTGATGTCCATTCCTTGAGACCGGACAATCCAGTCTATGTAATCACCTAACCGGATCAAATAGCATGGCTTCGAGTTTTTTTGTCTACCCAGTTGTACGGTTACACAAAATCGGATTTCCCTGTGGAGAAGCGGTTAGTGGTGTCAGCGTCATCGTAGTCAGAGCTCATCATCTGACTGAAAGCCTCATCAATCGGGTCAATCTGTGTGCTCTCTGGCTACGTGGACTGCTCGGCCTCTACTGTCTGCTGAGTCTCAGGCTAGTGCTCAGGCGAGTACTGTGCCTCTGCCTGCTCTGCCTCCAATGCCAATGGAGTCTTAGAGGGTGTAGAATGAACACCTATGGTATCTGCCCCCGAGCTCACAGGCTGCACCAACTACTCCAGTACTGGCTGCACGATCTGCTCAAGCATATCTCTCCTCGAGGGGATGTCTGTGTCTGTCTATCCAGAGGAAGTAGGTGCAACAACTGACACCGTCGGGCCCTAGATTGGTGTCTCAAAAGTTAGTGTCATCAAGGGAAGCGGTGAGAAAATCGGTCACAGGTCTGTTCGTAGCAGGGGTGACAGTGGGAAAGACCTTGGAGTGGTAACACCTGCTATCGGAATAGAGGGAGCGATCTGTGGTGGAGCTAGGATCATCTAAAAAGGCACTGGCCGTGGTGGGCCAAGCTGTCCCCGAAGCCCGGTCCTCAACTCTGCTATCTCTTGCCTATACTCCTGTCTTTGAGCGGTGAGACACGTCCAAATCTCCTCGAGGAGAACTGTTTGTCTCTCGGACATCTCACGCTGGAAGGCAAATTGTGGCGGAACCACCAATTTAATTCGGGCTAAACACATCTGTCACCTCTGGCTTGCAGTGTGATTAGACCAAACTAAACCCGGTCGTCCGTCGAGAGTCATTCGGCTCCCGATATTACCCTTTCCCAGAGGAACCGACATCATACACATCCAGCCCACGATGCAACCACAACAGTTACATCATCTCAGCCAGTTGAATATAGTATATGTAAACTTATTTTACAAACCAGTTCGAAATAAAAATATAAATTTCAATATATTGCCATACGAAAGGCAAGTTCGAATCAGATAGCGGAAGCGATTTCAAAACATCTCGCAGCGGAAACGAAATACTTTAGTAGTCTTCATGCAATTATGATCGAGGCGAGCATCACCGAGCCCACCGGTACTACTCTCCTCCAAGTACTTATCCAGATGTTGTTGGTACCTGTACTCAAAAAGGTGGAGGCAAATCCTGAGTACTAATTACTCAGTATGACTTAATGGAGTGGCTTACGGCTGACGCAAAGCTATCCTCAGCCATTGATTTTAATCAGAAATATAATATCATAAATTAACAAGTCTCATCATTTGTTTATAACTCTATAATAATAATAACCTGCAGAAATGTAAACAACACAGTAGTACAAGCATGTAGTATTTGAAAACGTGTGTAATAGGTATAGTATATTCAAGTAATTACTACGCTGAACGTCAATGGTATTGACATTCCCACACCTGATAGTCATCAGCGATTCGAATCGATTTTAATTCCCAATAATAACTATCATGCTAGGGGTATATGCTTACTGGCCATCGCGTTACCACATATAGCCCAAATCTTAACATATCTCGTCCCAAGTTTGATTCACTCCCGCCTAGCCCCCGGGTCGTGCCCCATGGCGAGCCTGCCGATATCACGGTCTCCCCGCCATGAGTACCAAGCCTCCCCGGGCCACCTTCATCTCAAACAGCGGGTAGAAACGTGTCTCTGTGCTTCGGACGAGCCCAGGAAAGACTTTACCGGTCCCATTTTCCGGTTAAGCACTATAGCAATGTTATGCCGACCAATAGCCGAACAACGAACGGACCTTAAACGACACGGGCGGAGCCAAATAATACAACAACGCACACCGCAAAATAAAATTATTCTCCGCTCAGTCTCCATTTAAATCATGAGCATAACATTACTTTCCCAATAGTAAAAGTTTTGTAATATTTGAAATCACCTACGCGACGAGTGACTCCTTTCACTCGTGTCTACTCGCACATAGCAATTTTAGGCAACTTGTCCTACAAACTCTAGATATAGGTGCTAGGGCCAGGGCAGCCAGGGAGTCTAATGCAAGGGTTTTCAGTCAACTCCTAATGCGGATGCGTAATCATCAATCAAGATAATATTAGCTGGAGAAATTCATGGTCCCGTCTACCTTTGTTTATTTTTATCAAAACCAACAAACTAAATTATGTTAGTTGGCCGGATTGTGGGGCTTTTCCCTAGGCAACCCTTCAATTTCTTGGACAACTCGTCCTTCCAAATACCACTTCAGGGGCCTCCAGGTGATATCTGGGTCTTAGTTGATCTTTTGGACATCGTTGCTTGAGGTAGCTCCACGGATTTGCTTTTGATCTCATATCTACATTAAGCGTCACTATATGAATGCCATGCATGATACAGCGAATGAGATGCATGAATATCAAGCACACGTTTGGACAATCATTTTATGGATAGGCAGAAAGGTGATTGATAACTACTTAAGCAAATGTACTTTTGTGGGTAGGGGGCAAGCATACCCTTATACAATCAGGTGTTTCCAAAGCAACATATGGATCACGCGTCTGATCACATATCAATTTAAATTGTCATTTACCATACCACATGCAAGTAAAGCATCAGACAAGTATATATTTACACATGTAGTTCCACATGTAATGAACTACTAGCACATTCGAAACATCACACCTGGCACTAGCAATAATTAGTAGTTTTATGGACCTAGAGCAAGCATGCAATCATATACATACACTAGCAAATTATTGATCATAAATGAAACATGTTAATGTTGTGACTCGGTAAAAATATGCAATAGCGATTTAGTTGCTTAAATTACTAAGGTACGTGCACGAGGTGGGGTAATGTTTATTTCCATTCAGAACGTCAAACATATCATGCCAGGTGATGTTTTTGGAACTCGTTAAATACCACTTTTCTAATTTATCAATCTTATTAGCATCACCTTTATCATTTTTCAAATCATATAGTAAACAGCAAGCAATGTGCATGAAAGTTTTACGAGAGACTAAACTGAGCTAAGTATACACAATATAATTTATGTAGATTTTTCTGGATATACTTTATGTAGCATGCATTGTCATAAGTCTAAAATACACTAAATACGAGCATAGGGTCATAACGGTAATTAAACAGTGTAAGCTAGTGTTGTACCAATCACATCAGAGCTTAAAAATCATGTTAAAGCCGCTTTCCAAGTTTCATATTTTTAGGAGCTCATTTATCCAACATTTGATAATTAGTTACTAAAACAATGCATGCCCAAAAGCAGGGGCAAAATGGTCATTTCATGAAGCACCCTATTTTTCATCCTGTAGATCTGCTCATAAAGAACACAACGCAACAAAGTTTGTATTTTTTAGATTTTTATGTGATTTCTAATTGATTTTTAAAGTTTCAGATCTTGAAAAATGGAATTAAATTCGAAATCTCTCAGACCCGGGACCTTTACGTAGTTATCCGTAGTTTCCAGGGGCCTGCATGCAAGAATGCATAGACTCAGTGCATAGCTACTCAGATCATTACGGAAATAAACTAAAACCAGGGGCTTTTGGGCAAAACCGTATTTCTCTTTTCCCCCTTCTTCTACCTCTAGACAGAGGCAGGAGGCGCGCAGGGGATGGTGGCCCCGGGCTGCTCCGGCAGCATGGAGGCGCAGACTTGGAGCCGTCGAGCCCCGAGAAGATGTTCCCGACGACAGTGGGCCGTTCCCCCAAGGCAGCGTCACGCGGGGAGGCCGAAGCGGACGGGGAACACCCCTTGAACCGAGGTGAACCCGGAGGACGTGGCCGCGAGGACGCGAGCTTGATCCGGTGGTCGCGAGGTCGAACGGTCGCGCCGGTGAGCTCGTGAGCTGCGCGGGTACGAGGGGAAAGAGGAGGAGGTGGATTAGAGGCGCGGGGACGGCCCGATGGAGAGGCGCGGGTATGGCCTGCGCGCTAGCGAGGTGAGGGGAGGCCGACGGAGCGCAGGGCGCGAGCTCGCCGCGGCTCACCCATGGCGGCCGAAGCAGCTGCAGCGCGAGAGGGCGAGGAGGAGCGGCAGCGCTGCGCGGGCTAGAGAAAGGGGGTAGGGAGGTGGGAGCCGAGCCCTCCGCTCTTGTCCGGGGCACGGGGGAGCGCGTGCAGGGGGCGCCAGGGCCCGTTGGGCGCGTGGCGCCATGGCGGCCGGGGCGCGGGCAGGTGCCGTCCACCGCGTGGGCGTGGATGAGCGGGGAGAAGGAAGAAGAGGGGTGGCGTGAGGACGGCGCATAGACCCGGAGAGGATGACAGGTGGGACCTGGGTATCAAAGTAGGCCGTGGTCCATGGGCTAAGTTCACGGACTGAGGGGTGATGTGGGGCCCACGGACGGCGCGGTCCGCTCCCGTGAGCTAGAATCCGACGCCGGTCTGGCGCGTGGGGTCCGCGTGTCAGTGACACGAGGATGGAAAGAAAATTCGAAAATAGCAAAAATGGTGTTTGACTACTAGAACCCTTGTCTGAATCTTGAGTTTTTGAAACATTTAACGGTTGAATTAGTGAAAACTCAAAATACAAGAAGTGATCTAAACTTCATCATATACAACTTTGTTTTAATGTGTGACACAATGTTATATTCAAATTTTATGAGAAATTTGAATTCAAAAGCTGTGACCCCAGTTTGACCAACAGCTCCCCTAAGTTTAGAAATTCCAAAAGTCCATTTTATAGCCACTTTCATGTAAGGAGTTTTATACCAATGTTGTTAATAATTTCATTTACTACAACTTTCATATACAAAGTTTTGTATGATCATGCCTTTTGGTTGCTCAAAATTTAAACTTCCCACTCAGGCCTAGTTTGATAGATTTCAATAGAAGACAGAAATTGAGCTAAAGCACCAAGCAAACCTTTATGCATGTCAACATACAAAATACCAAAGTTGTTACTCATCAAATTGTCTACAGGTTTGGTATAGAAAGTTTTGGGCTAGACCACATTACATTTTTTACTATAAGCACAATTGTATTCAAGGGTTTGATAAAACTGCCGTTTCAATTTATGTGGAATATTTCTCGTTTCCAACTTTTGAATCACCAAATGAAGTCCAATTAGATCAAGGTCCAGTGCATTTCGAAGGTAATAAGTTTAATTTCATTTCATACAAATAAAGATTTTGAAGTTGTATGGTCAAATCGAAAGTAATTTCGGAATGAAATTTGGGAAATAGTATCAACCCTAGACTTAGCAAAATTTCCTGAGTGTAGGCTATCTGGGTTTTGTTGAACTTTTGGCCTCCTTGACATCTGATTTTGAAAATGGTAAAAATAGCATATTTGAGGGCAACATCTTGAACTAAAACTTTTGTATTTGAAGTCTTGCATGAAAATGTATAAATGTCTAACTACTCGACTAAGCAACGCAAAGTTTCGCATATCCAACATGAAATTTTTTTGACTTAGTGGTTTTCTAGCCTGGTTGTTGTTCATCTCTAAGCATGATTAAGTCCAAATCCTTGATTAACACTAATCTAATCACGTGTCAAGGCTTTTGAGATGCCGGGGGCATCACACAAATTGTGCATGCTGGAGTGCAACTAGCTGCTGTGTCTACTCGCACTACACTCTGGTATGCTCTGCCTATTGTTGCACTAAGGCCTAGAGAATTGCCCTGTAGTGCGTCTGGCTGATCAACCTGTGACTGAGTAACCTGAGGGGCCAAAGGTGGTGAAGGTAATCGTGGTTGTCCTGATCCTCCGGCTTCTGCGTCGTGAGCAGCAAGTGGGAAGTACTGAACCATCTCCTCATCCTCCTCATCATAGTCTGAGTTCGAGGGGGAAGAGGAGAAGTAGTAGGAGAGAAAGCCCTCCTCTGCTGCCTCTAACTCGTCATCCTCAATCCTGGCAATCTCTCGATCCTCAGCAAGTAGCTGCTCTCTGTGCTCGGCTACCCTTGCGGCGGTCTACCCTCAAAGTTGGCAGGTAAGTAGGGAAACACGTGCGTGCATCATGGTACAAGCTGCGAGTGGAAGCGTCTAACTCACCCAACTGACTAAGCATATAGGAGATCCAGTGAGCATACGGCATCTGACGTTTCGTCAGCATGCCATCCATGATCACATCCTCCATCTCATCGAGAATAACATCAACAATATTGAGTCTGTGAAGGTGGCGAGGTGAGTGACTATCGTCTGCTGCAGCGGTATCAACCCCTTTCTAAAATCAGCCTTGGGGATTAGGGATCTCCTTAGAACCTGTAGAAGAAGCTAAAACTCAGGCCAAAGCCTATCAGGGGTCCTCACGGTGTCAGCTGTCATGGTGCCTCGGAATAGATGATTGACACATCAAGTAGTGTTGCATGACCCGAGTGACCTCTGAAGGGTGGAGAAACTCCAGTGTATACACTCTTGTGCATAGACAACCCTCGGAGAGGCACACCAAGCAACTCAGCTATCCTCTCTCTACTCCACTTGTGCTCTTGGCCATTAAACATGAAGTGGATAAAGCTCCTCTGGTCAGCAATGTAGAGTGTGGCATAGAACACACGAACCCAGTCATCGACGTAAGTGTGTGAACTAGTCATCAGCTCATCGAGACCCTGGTAGTAAGCAAAGTTGATGAGTACATCACTCCTATGTTTATGCAAGGGCCTCTTACAAGAGCACGTGCACGACAACTAAACCAACAGGTGAGCTCGTTCCTAAGTGCCCGTACATATACGTGTGAGGATAGTATGCTACCTAATAGTATTGTTGATTATATTGTATCTAGGAACTATGGAGAGGATCACGAAGGCCTTGGAGAACCGCTCGGACCAGGAGGAGGACATGGAAGGCGCCCAAGCCAAGGTGGAGGTCAAGTCCAACTTGAGTTCGAGTCCATCTCGGCCTCCAAGAACAGCCCGCACTAAATTTGATGCCCAAGATGCATATGAAGTCTGTTTTCAACGTTCTATATATGCATGGAAATAGAATTTCATAAGCTTTAATATGACACTAGTTTCACCTTAAAATTCCTTCGGAGTCAATGGGAAACGTCGAAACAAGTGAGCGTCCAGAATCTATCAGGGTGCTGTGTCACCGTCTTTTGAGCCTTTGGTCTATGTATCATCAGGGAGCCCATTAGGGGCACGTCTAGGGGTCCTAAGTCAACCCTAAACCCTTTATAAACAGTAGTCGCTGCCCAAGTTAGCGTTTGGGGTTTTGCTTAACAGTTTTTGTCGAGAACAGTCGCCGTGTATCGGTTTGTAAAACCCCAACTCATGTGCACAAGATTAATCTTGATTACATTCTTCCTCGTTCTTGCTGGTGTTCTTTTGGTTGCATTGCAGGAACGATAGTCTTCTTGGCGAGGTCGATTGCATGTGTCACGTGGTCGAAAACGATTGGAGCAGTGGTATAGTGATTGCAAGGATTCGAACCTTTGGCTCTAAGCCTTCATCACCAACGTCGAGTCTCCACCCCTAAACCGACGTACCTCACGGAAGATCGAGCCTATCCGATATCAAAAATATTGCCTGATGTTGTGTTTACTCACTATCTGTGCTCTATCGAAGTCTATAGCAGCATGGGGCATAAGCTTGTGTCCCCCTCTCAAAGCACTCTCATACAAACTAGCCTGTAGAATGGTCCAGAACCGTCTGTCAATCCTGTGATCACGACCCTAGGGTAGAACTCATCAACAGTCATCTCATACCTCAAGACCTTAATGGCCTTGGTCTTCCTCTGCCTCAAGTCTATCAAGCACAAATCCTCCGAGGCTGTCACATTCCGTGGTCCAATGTGTGGAGGCTCACGAGATTGCTCCTGCTCCTAAATCTGCCCGGCGGATGGTGTGGCTCCCCCACGAGTGCGAGGATGACCTCCGTGGGAGCGAGCCGTGCTCGAGGGCGTAGCTATCTAGGGTGGAGCCTATTGACTAGAGCAAGAAGACATGTGCTCTCCTATCTGAAGTGATCCCCTGGCTCCCCCTGCCTCAGCTCTCTTGGCTGCGTCTGCTGCGACCTGTGCTCTCTCGGCCTCCTTCTAGGCCTTGGTCTTCTTTTTCTTCCTCGGATCCTCTAGAGCGGGCTCCTTACCCTTCCTTTTCTCGTGAACCATTAGTCATTTAAACGAACACAAAGATAGGCAATAAGAATAAGAGAACAATGGAGATAACTAGACACAAGGAAAGACCTAAAGCAAAGCAATAGATGTGTGATAGTCTAGCAAGCCATGTCAATAGTCAAATCTTAGAAATTTCAGCTAAAATTGCGTGACCATCTCACAATTTGAGCCAAATTTCTTTGTCCATGCTTAATTGACATGAGAAATATGCTAGAACTATCAAGCTCCCCCTAAATCAATGCACATTGATGATAGAATTTTGAAACTAGTGCCAAACATGCACCAAATTGATGAAAATTTGAACCAATTTTGTGATTATTGCACCAATTTCATGAAAACTTGATCCAAAATTCATCAATCTCAGTTCGAATTTCATGAATCTCGAACTAAATTCCATGAATTTCAAACCAATTTCTTTGATTGGAGGCCTAGGGTTTCATAAAATGGGGAAGAACTGATCCAAACCCTAGGGATTCATGGAGATGAACCAAGGATCTCACCGCCAGTGAGAGGGGAGGAGCTGGCCGATGACGGAGAGGAGGGCGACGGCACTGAAGGCGCGGCGCATGGTGGTGGTGCGACGGAGCGAGGGCAGCGGCGGCGATGACGCGGATTGCGTCGGCGGCATAGTGGGAGAGCGATGGCGAGGCACACCGCGGAGCAGCAGGAGAGCGGCGGCGGCAGCGCTAGAGCGGCGTGGGGCCAGCGGCGAGGAGGGCGGAGCAGACGAGGTGGCAGCGGAGAGGGTGTACGAGCGGCATGGCGGCAGAGCGGGAACGAGGGAGGAGAAAGAAAGAGTTTGGCTCCCGCTGAAGAATATGGCCCACCTGTCAGAGATCGCAGAGACTGTGGTTTTTGAAATAAAACTCTATCTGCACAGACGGGACAGTCCATTTTGTTCCAAAAGATTAGAGCGGACAAATTGCTCATGATGTCCGGTCTCCAGAGAACCCCGCACCTGTGGCATGAAGACAGGACAGTCTACTTGTATCCAAAAAGCCTGAGTGGACAAAAGAATTATCTTATCCGGTCTACTGTTGAATTAGCAGCTGTAAGCATCAAGGCCCTTGGTAAGTTTCGGTGATTGAATGACAAGCTTAATTATGTTCTAACAAACTCATGGTTTAGTTTCTCGTTAGTAGAACCAAAGATAATATCGTCAACATAAATTTGACAAATGAAAAGATCCCCATTGACGTCTTTGGTGAACAATGTCATGTCGACTTCGCCGATCTTGAATCCTTGCATGATGAGGAAGTCCCTTAGCCTTTCATACCACGCCCTTGGAGCTTGCTTGAGTCCATATAAGGCCTAGTGCAGCCTATACACATGGTTAGGCTTCTTGAGATCTTCAAATCCGGGCGGTTGGTCAACATAAACAAGTTCATTAATATAGCCATTGAGAAAGGCGCTCTTCACATTCATTTGATATAACTTTATCTTGTGATGTGAAGAGTAAGCAAAGAGGATACGGATAGCTTCAATTCTTGCAACCGGAGCAAATGTTTCGCCAAAATCCAAACCTTCAACTTGTGCAAATCCCTTTGCCACAAGCCTTGCCTTGTTGCGCACCACCACACCATTCTCATTTTTTGTTGCGAAAGACCCACTTGGTGTCGATGATGTTATTGTGTTTTGGATGCTCTTCAAGCACCCACACTTGATTGCAAGTGAAGTTGTTCAACTCCTCTTGCATAGCGATGATCCAATCGGGGTCCTCAAGAGCTTCCTCTACACAAGTAGGCTCCACATAAGAAACAAACGAGTAATTCTCACAAAATGAGACAAGGTTACGAGATCAAGTTCTTGCTCTCCTAGAAGGATTCCCTATGACTTGGTCGAGGGAATAATCCTTGGAGATGCGTCCATGTCTCACTAGTGGCCTTCTTGGTGCAATGGGTGGTGATGGCTCATCGTTTGATGCTTATGCTTGTGGTATTTGTTCATCTCCGGCACTTCACCTCCTTCATCTTGTTCCTTTTCTTCTTCATTACTGACTGGAGGCGCCATGGAGGTGCTTGGTCTTGATGAGGAGTAACCTCCCCCTTGATCATCGTCTTCATACACCTCCTCCGGCTTCACATCCCCTATTGTCATGTTCTTCATTGCATCTCGTAGGGGTTCATCATCTACATTATCATGAGAGAAAACCTCCCTTTGGGAGCCATTAGTCTCACCAAACTCTACGTCACATGTTTCTTCAACCATTCCGGTGGTTTGATTGAATACATGATATGCCTTCGAGCTTGATGCATAACCTACAAAGCAACCAACATTGCAACGTTTTTCGAATTTACCGAGCATTTTCTGTTCCTAGATGAAGCACTTGCACTCAAAGACTCGGAAGTAGGAGATGTTGGGTTTCATCCCAATGAGGAGCTCATATGGGTCTTGCTAAGTAGCCGGTGGAGATAGACGCGGTTTGATGCTTGGCACGCCGTGTTAATTGCTTCCGCCCAAAAATCTTCCGGCGTGCCATAGTCGTCCAACATGGCTCTTGCAAGAGTGATCAACGTCTTGTTCTTCCTCTCAACAACTCCGTTTTGTTGAGGTGTGTAGGTGGCGGAGAACTCGTGCTTGATGCCTTTGTCATCACACCACTCATCCACCTTGTAGTTCTTGAACTCGGAGATGTTGTCACTCCGGACCTTCACAATGTTTAGGTCAAACTCACGTTGGGCCCTCTTGGCAAATGTCTTGAACTTGTTCGGAGTCTCCCCTTTATCACGTAGAAACAATGTCCAAGTATACCGCGTAAAATCATCAACAATGACTAGGCAATAGAGGTTACCGCCAATGCTCTCATATGTGGTAGGACCAAAGAGGTCCATGTGTTGGAGTTGGAGCAGCTTGGATGTTGAAACGCAAATCTTCATTGGATGGTGACTTGCAACTTGCTTGCCGGCTTGACAAGCGCTACACAACTTGTCCTTCTCAAACGTTACGTCCTTCACGCCGATCACCATCCCTTTCTTGACAACCTTTTTGAGTTGGCTCATCCCAATGTGAGCAACGTGACAGTGCCAAAGCCAACCCAAGGAAGACTTGGAGAAGAGGCATGTTATTGATGAGGTCTCCATGTCGGTGAAGTCTACAAGGTAGAGGTGGCCGTGCCGGAACCCTTTGAAGATCATAGACTTATCTTTCTCACTTCTAACTACAACACCATTCTTGTCAAAGTTACACGTTAGACCAAGATCGCACAATTGTGCGATTGAGAAAAGATTAAAACTTAAGGACTTGACAAAGAGAACGTTAGAGATAGACAAATCGTTAGAGATAGCAATTTTACCCAACCCAATGACTTTGCTGTGATGCCCCCGGCATCTCAAAAGTCTTAACACGCGATTAGATTAGCGATAATCAAGGTTTGGCTTAATTATGCTTAGAGAAGAGCAACAACTAGGCTAGTAAGCCACTAAGTCGAAAATTTCAAATTGAATATGCAAAACTTTGTGTAGTTTGGTTGAATAGTTGAACACTTACACATTTTCGTGCAAGACATCCAATACAAAAGTTTTAGTTCAAGATATTTCCTTCAAATGTGCTATCTTGACCATTTTCCAAATCAGATATTAAGGGACTCAAAAGTTCGAACCCAGCTCAGTTAACCTACACTCAGGGAATTTTGCCAAGTCTGGAGCTGACACTTTTTCCCAAACTTCATTCTGAAGTTACTTTCGATTTGATTGTACAACTTCAAAATCTTCCTTTCTATGAAATGAAATTAAACTTATCACCTTTCAAATGCATCTGACTTCAAAATGATTGGACTTTATTTGATGCTTCAAAAGTTAAAAACAAGAAATACTCTACATGGAGTAAACCTGCATTTTGACCAAACCTCTGAACCCATCAGTGGTTGTATTTCAAAATCTATTGTGATTTAAGCTAAACTTTATATACCAAACTTGTAGAAAATTTCATGGGGAATAACTTTGGTATTTTGTGTGTTGACATGCATAGAGGTTTGCAAGGTGTTTTAGCTCATTTTCTGTTTACACTTGAATTCTGTCCAAATAGACCTGAATGGAAAATTCAAATTTTGAGCAACCAAAAGACGTGATCATACAAAACCTTGAATATTAAAGTTGTAGGGAATGAAATTATGGCCAACATTGGTATATAAATCTTTATGTGAAAGTGCACCTAAAGTGGACTTAGGGAATTTTCAAATTGGAAGGTGTTGTTGGTATAACTGGAGTCAGCAGGTTAAATTCAAATTTATTCCTATTTAAACTTGGAATCTGGTATTACTCCTTTTGACAAAGTTGTAGATCCTAAAATGTACAACATTTCATTCAATTGGGTCCTTTACAAATTCGGACTCTAGAATACTCAAAAACTCAAGTTTCAAACAGGTCTTCCAGCAGTCAACAGGGGTTTTTCTATTTTTCGAATTTTGTTTTCTTCATGAGCGCTGACAGCCGGGCCCCACCTGGCAGGGCTTCGGATTCCCGCCCGACACCAGCGGCTGCGGGCCCCACCGGCTCTCTCGCTCCACGCACCCGGTCCACGCACCTTTCTCTTCCTTCTCAGCCTTGGCCCCACCGGTCATTGACTTCGGTTCACCGGACCCGGTCCACGCTGCCCGCTCTTCCCTCTCTCCCCGCTCCGGCTCGCACACGCGGCCAGGGCCGCCTGCCACCGCGGGCACGCGGCGCCTGCCCCTGCCCGGCTTGCCGCACCCTGGCCAAAAGGCGAGGCCAAGCCTCTGCCTCTGCTCTCTCCCTCACTCCGCTCCATCCGCGCTCGCCCTCGCTCACCCCCTCGCTCATCCCTTTCCCCCTCGCGTGGAGCAGAGGCACCACCGCCATGGGAGCAACCTCCTGGAGCTCGCGTCCCGGCCTCCTCGGGCCGCCCTCGCTGCCACTGACGGGCGCGTAGTACTCACCTCGATCCCCTCCAGCCATTTCCCCTGTCCTTCAAAGCCCCCGCGGTCCCATCCTCGTGTCCGCTGAGCGCCGCAACGTCGCCACCACGCCGGGCCGACCCCGCCGTGGACGGCTGCCCCTAGCGCCTCCCGCACCTGCAGACCACCTCCGTCGGGTGCGCTACCACCTTCCGCAGCTGTGTGCCCCGGCCGTGGCCTCCCTTCCCCGTCAACGGCGCCGAATCGGGCCGGATTGCGCCGCCGGACCATGCTCCGCCTCCCATCGGTTCACGGCCGTTCCTCGCCCACTCGCTCGACCTCGCGCGACGCCGTCTTGGGGGAAAGGAAGCCCCACGCTAGGAACGCGTTCTCGGACCGCCTCGGCTTCAAGCGTGCGGCCCCACGCGACGCGCCGCGCGCGAGAACCCCGGCGGCCGCGCGCCCCTCTCTGTCGGCCGAAGGTTGAAGAAGAAGGAAGTTTTACACCAAACCCCCTGCAGTTTTGATTATTCATCGCCCTATTTTGACTACTATGCACTGAGTCTATAATCTCTTCTGTGCAGGTCCCTGGGAGTTTGGGGAAATAGCGTTTGAGTCCCCAGGTCTATGGTTTTTCTAATTATTCTTTTAAAAGCGGCAGTAAACTTTGGAAATTCATAGTAAATCAAGTAAATATCAGAAAAATACAAACTTTGTTGCAAAATACTCCTCTTATGTAGATCTACAGAATGGATATGGTGGTTGGGCATAAAAAGACATGTTTGCCCCTGTTAATGTGCATGCATGAAAAACCTTAATAAATAGGAAATGTGGGTAAAATGAGCTTCAAAAATTATGAAATTTGGGCAGAGGCCTTATTAACATGTGTAGGCTCTGTATAAATTTTGGTAGCCCTAGCATTGACTGTTTAATTACTATTTTGCCCTTGTCTTGTATTTAAGCATATATTAATTTAGGAAAAGGTTGCTATGGTGAAAAATGTTCCATGTGACTTTAGGGGCTTGATATGAGCTCTAGTATATGACCATGACTCGCTGCTAGAGTAGGAGGTGGTGCATGTAAGGTTTTGGCTCTGATTTGAAAATGGTAGAAATAATGCCTATTTACGTAAATAATAGAAAATGTGAGACTAGTATGTTAATAAATGCTACCCTGGATCATATTTGGAAACTTAGGAGTATGTAAACCTTAGCCACTAAGTTGGAATGCAATAAAGGACTTCACTACTGTTGAGAAATGCACGCTAGGAATACTAAGCTAGCTAGGTGGAAAATAGGTGTTTAGGTAAGCATCAGCCTTTCCGCATGAGTCAGTACTACCCTATCTCACACCCCCACGTGGTTATGTGTGACAAGCTAAGTTATCATAGGTGATGGCTTGTACGATTTCTTAACGCTAAACAAGTTTTATCACGAAAATGCATAATGTTATTCCATAAACCCTGATTTCTTGCATTGCACTCGCATCATGAAGCAAGCATTGCACTAATACATGCTCCAATTGCACTATGTCATGCATATAGATTCCGCGAGCGAAGGACAACCGCCGGACCAACCAGTCGTAGAGGAGCCAGAGGAGCAGCTACACCAGGAGCTGAAGGACCAGCAACAGGGTCACGACTACGCTCCGGACGAAGATAATGTCCCTAACGAGGAAGGTAGGCAGGACCATACGTAACCCAGCAAACAAATTATCCTTGATGATTACGCATATGCATTAGGAGTTGCTTGAAACCAGTTGCATTAGACTCCCTGGCCGCCCTGGCCCTAGCACCTATGCATAGAGTTCGTAGGACGAGTATGCCTAAAACTTGTTAGGTACGAGTAGAGACGAGTGTGTGGACTCGTCGCGTAGGTGTTTTCAAAGTTACAAAAGCTTACATTTACATCAATTATTATTGTTGCTCATGAATTAAATGGAGACCGGGCGGAGATTTAATTCAGTATATACTTTTCGTAAGGTTGCACTTTGGACTCCGCCCGAGTCGCATAAGGCCCGTCCGCTGTTCGCCTGTTGTTCGGCATAACAATGCTAGAGTGCTTATCCGGGGAATGGGACCGGTAAAGTCTTTCCTGGGCTCGTCCGAAGCACAGAGACATGTTCCTACCCGCTGGTTGAGAGGAAGGTGGCCCGGGGGAGCTTGGTACTCATGGCGGGGAGACCGAGATGTCGGCAGGCTCGTCATGGGGGCACAACCCGGGGGCTAGGCGGGAGTGAATCGAACTTGGGACGAGGCAGGTTAAGATTGGGGCTATATGTGGGAACGCGATGGCTAGTAAGCATATACCCCTGGCATGATAGTTATTCCCGGTAATTAAAATCGATTCGAATCGCTGATGCCCACCAGGTGTGGGAATGCTGATAATGCACACGGGCAACGTAGTAACTACTTGAATATATTATATTTGTTACTCATGTTTTCAAATACTACATGTTTGTATTGTATTGCTTACATTTCTGCCAGTTATTATTATGGAGTTATATGCAAAAAATGAATCTTGATACTCTATGTTGATATACCACTGTTTAAAATCAATTGCTAAGGATCCACATGCTAGTAAGCAAGCTTTGCGTCAGCCGTAAGCCAATCCATTAAGCCCTATTGAGTAATTAGTACTCAGGGCTTGCCCCTACCTTTTGAGAACAGGTACCGGCGACATCTGGACAACTGCTTGGAGGAGGGTAGTACCGGTGGGCTCGGTGCTGCTCGCCTCGATCAACGGTGCGTGAAGACTAGTAAAGTATTTCGTTCCGCTGTGAGATGTTTTCAAATTCGTTTCCGCTATGTGATTCAAACTTGCCTTTCGTATGGTAATATGTTGAAACTTATATTATTATTTCGAATCGGTTTGTAAAACAAGTTTATATATGCTATATTCAACTGCCTGAGATGATGTATCTGTTGTGGCTCCATTGTGGGCTGGATGTGTATGATGTCGTTTCCTCTGGGAAAAGGTAATATCGGGAGCCGAATGACTCTCGACGGACGACCGGGTTTAGTTCGGTCTAATCGCACAGCAAGCCAAAGGTGGCAGGTGTGCTTAGCCCGGATTAAATCGGCGGTTCCGCCACATTTGCCCTTAGAATTATCACCAAAAGTGACTTGGTATTTGTCGCCGGGGTCTTCTAGTGAGGTGAACATACCATCATTGCTGGTCATATGTTGTGTGCAACCACTATCAAGTACCCAATGTTTTCCACCGGCTTTGTAGTTCACCTATACATAGAAAAGTCATTTTTGAGTTTTGGACACCCACGCAAGCTTTGGTCCTTACACGTGAGTGACTAAGACTTTGGGGACCCAAAGTCGCTTGGGGAGATTTCCTTTCTTGCTCTTTATGTCCTTGCCAATGAACTTTGCCTTCACTTTGCCATTAACCTTGCTCAACAAGTAAATGTTATTGTCATACATAGATTTAAAGTTAGAAGGCAATTTAGGAGGAGGGCGGTTAGGAATAGGGCACTCCCTAGTGTGATGGCCGGTAGTCATGCAATAGTTGCAATATGAGCCAACATCCTTGATGAAGCTTTGATTGACCTCCGGAGGGAGATGATTCTCCACCTTAGGAGTCTACAGAAAGCACCCTAGTCATCTTCCTCCAAAGTCACGAAGGTTGTAGAATAGCACTTCTAGGTGCTTGAGTTCTCTCGTGAGCTTTGCCAAACCACTCTTTAGGCTTTCAATTTGGGCTTGCAAGTCTTTTATTTTTGTTCCTTCACACTTAGGCATTCATTAGTAGCAAGGGGACCGGAAATAAGATCCTCACAAGAAGTAGAGACATTAAACTTAATCACATGGGAGGTGGTAGAGTGCTTGAAGCGCCCCAGTTTCTATAACGGGACTAAAATGTGCTTTATTACCATCCCAGGGTTTGTTAATCACATTCTTACATCAGAGTGATACAGATCCGCCTAAACGGGTCGGACAACAAGGGGCGCAGCCTTGAAAATCTAAGCAGCAGAATATAAAATGGTAGACCCATCTTCCTCACGCCACAGTTGGGAAGCAGGTCATAACCCTTACTCGTTCTCAGACCGATGTATGTCCATTGCACTGAGAAAAACAACAACAAAGTAAGGGTGAGTACATACGTACTCAGCAGCCCACCTTCCTCGAAAGGAATTTTGGGGAGGCTAACACTATATGCAAGGATATATCTGGAGGTTAAGATAGTTTTACAGAAAAGTATTTGTATGCAGGGTTTGAGATAGTTGTCAAGTTTTAATCTTTCTAAAAACTGAGTTTTTTCCAAAAATGTTTGCCACTGGACTTTTCGGTCCAAAGTGGCCTATGTCTTTCCAGCCAACACATTTTTCATACTTCCAGCATCCACTGCTGAACCAACAACAATTTTATCCAATCCTAAACCAGTTCCATTTTATTTTAAGCAAACTGCTAACTGAAGAAACAAGTCGTAACTCATCCATACAAGTGGACACGGACTATTCGAATAGGTTTTACTCTAATCAGAGGTTATACTAGTTCCCACAAGTTGGACTCAGCGACACAGTTACCATCGTATCTGTCCGAATTCCAAACCAAAGCGTTGACTTTGTTTCATCACTTAGCAGAACTTTAGGGGTTCGGACATCCGAGCCACTCCAGTACCCCGCAGTACTCCCGTTGGCACACCACCTATCCCCTAGCCCCTTGTGCGCCAGCACAGAAGCTACTAGACTATCCACTCCGGCTCGGCCCTAGCCAATGCTTCATACAGAGCAAGTGATTGTACAAAAAGAGTTAGGCAAGATGAAAATCATAACGGTTTTTATGTAGAGCTCAGGTATAACCATTCCAACTTTTCAATTCTCGACAGCGTGAGCAATCCACCTACCCGGTATTCTCCACGAATTCCGGGACAAGGGGTAACCGCAGGTAGCTAAGTTACCCGTTCATACCCTGCCCTTATGCCTGTTTCGGCGCGTAACCGTATTCTGACAAGGTCGGTTGCCGCGGTTCTTCCCCATTTTATTTCAAAACCACACACATCCACTTTCCCATACCCTTTATATTCCACATTATTAGCATTAAAATTATGATAGATAATTAAATAAGCGATCCCACATATGCGAGCTATATCTAAAATAAGATTAGGTGGCTGTATATTTTGCTGGGTTACCTTGGCAAGCAAAATATGCAAATTTTTATGTGATTATCAGGGCAATGGTTGTGTTTGTGAAACATAGAAATTTTATATATAAAGTGGGGATTCCAGTGGGCTTGCTTGTCATTTTGTTGAGGCGGTTGATATAACAGTTACCGGACATATTTGGCGCAGACCATCGCATAGTATAACACGAGGGGCAGGCCGAACGGACTCTTTGGTAAAGTCTAGTGCACAAACAAGAAAAACACACAAATCAAAGCATAATATGAGCGCTAACGGGTTTGGTGGTGTAGAGCTTGAATTGCGGAGATGAGAGTCTGCTGGGTTCTTACTGGTGGTATTACTACAAGTGGTTGGGGTGTAGCTAGTTTTTGAGCGAGTTGGCGGGCTCGGTAATGACAGTTATGGAGATGCCAATGTACGGGTGGGGGACGCGAGATGCGGGGTCGACAACCCCGAAGGGGCGGCGATCGCATGTTGTTGTTTTGGAGAAGATCTTTTTTGGAGCGGTGGAGAGAGCAATGATGTTCAAATGATTTTCGGTATCGTCATCATCTGAATTTAGAGCTCGGACAGGCTAAGACAACTACCTTTAAGTTTTATGTGGATTAGGAGATTAACGGCATCGATCACCAGGCTCACAATGTTTGTGCAACCGGTGCGAAGCACTGACTGAACGTAGGACGGCGTTATGGTGGCATGACGGCGACTTCCAGCCAGGACAAAAGATTATGGTGGAGTGTATGGGTAGGTAGAACTTGATTTTTTAATGAATTTAGGCGAAAGAATCACCCAAATCGAAGTTGGAACGGAGAATATGCGAATTTTGTATATTTCGGAAAAAGAAAAGGAAAAATGATATTTCTGGAATATTCCAAAATCCGAATATTTTGAAACTGGAGAATAAAATCGTGTTTTTGGATTCTGGAGGAACAGAAAATATTTTTAAACTGCTTACGAGCGGAGTTTCATGCTAGTGTCAACGGTTCACGCCTACGATGTCGAACGTAGCATTGGTTCGTAGGCGGCTCTAGAAACTTCTGAAATAATGAAATTAAGGTGGATGATAGATATTGATTTTTGATGAATTTAGAAAGAAGAAACAACGGAATTGGACCTCATATGGTCGGGAAATTAATTCGGGGATAAATGAATAGAAGAAAAAAATGGTACAAGATTGGACCTGCTGGCTCGAATAACACGTGATTAGTGATAGGCTAATCACCGGTGGCTGGTGGTTGTCGTGGGAAAAATAATTGGTGGATCAACCTGTCATTTACAGGAAGGGGGCTGTTATAGCAGGCAGAGGGGCACGAGCAGGCCCGAGCAGCGCCTCTGCTCGGTTGCTTGCCTCGCGTCGCTGTGAGCAACGGGCAAGGCCTCACCGGCGTTCATCTCTGATGGTTGTCATCGCGGTGGAGGTGGTCGACGCGGACGTGCTCGCCGCGGGCAGCCATTGGTGGCGGTCTAGGAGCTCGTGGGGAGCTCGATACAGGTAGGGAGAAGGGGGAGCGCGGCTTGGGGATGGTGGAAGGATGTGGCGAAGTGCTTACAGTCGGAGGAATCGAGTTATGGTGGCCTCTCGATGAAGAACGCAGGGCACTCTGCTCTCGTGCTTGAACACAGAAGGGAGGAGGATACGGATGGCGTTCGCGGCGCACAACGCCCGGGTTGAACCGGGGGCTGATATTGCAGTGATGATGAGCATGGGGGTGGGGGCTATTTATAACAGATGGAGGAGGATGCCGATGATGTGTCGTGGAGATGGGATGTCCACGTGACGCGGAGATGGGGGTCCAAGTGTCATAGAGATGGGAGGTCCACATGGCGCGGAGATGGGGGGGTTCAATTGTCACGGAGATGGGAGGTCCACATGGCGCGGAGATGGGGGGATCCGAGTGTCGCGGAGATGGAGGGTCCAAGTGGCTCGGAGATATTTTTTTTGGATTTGAATTTTTGGAAAGGAATTTTAGAAAATTTTTGGTGGAGAGTATTTGCAATATTTGGAATTTTGTTGAGCTCATATTAACAAGTGTCAAAATAAATAAGCAACATCTAAAGTTTTCGAAAATTCAATTTTGAATTAGAGAGGGATTAGAAGAAAATTCCGGATGCTAAATTTTGGGGCGTTACAGTACTCAAGACTTGGGTCAATGATCTCATAGGCAATTTCAACCTCTTGATACTTGTGAGTCAACTCTCTATGCTTTTGCACAAGCCTGCCTGTACTTCTCTCCATTTATCTTGCCAATCTCAAGATTCTTAAAATGAGCCTTGTCAAACTCATTATGTTTGGCAAGTAAAGAGTTGTGAGAAGCGTTAGATCAATGTGCAACTTCTTTAGGGATGAGTTGCCCTGCTCAATTTGGTTGATATATGCTTTGGTCTTAACTTGCTCTTTAAGCAAGGCATTATGTTTGTCAAGCAAATCGTGGTAGGTCTCCTCTATCTTAGTAAGAGTACTCTCAAGATGCCTTACATTGTCTTTTTCTCTCTTCATCACTGAAACATACTCATCGATCAAAGAAGCATGATCATCGAAAGAAAGCTTATCATCACTATCATCTACTTCTATTTGCCGTACCTTAGGAACCTTGGCCATGAGGCACATGGGTGGTGGAAGAAGAGATGGCCCCTTGGTAGAGATGGCGAGGCCCGGCGAAGTCATCATCATCACTTGATCCCTCACTTGTTTCTTCATCGGTCACCCACTCATTGGTTTCACACATGAAGCTTCTTTGTGGGTCCCTTCTTTTTCTTGGGGAAGAGCTTGGTCTTGCTTTCGCTCTTCTTCTTGTTGAATGGTTTGCGCTTAGGCTTTTCTTCTTTATCATTATCGGATTCTTCTTTTTTGTTCTTGCCCATGCGCTTGTCCGGCTTAAGGCAATCATAGGAAATATGCCCTCCATCACCACAATTGTAGCATTTCTTCTTGTCATCCCATCTTGGTCGAAATGCCTTCCTCTTGGAGTCGAAGATGAATCTCTTCTTGTTGATCTTGGCATGAAGCTGGTTGAACTTTTTCATCATGAGTGCAAGCTCGGCATCGTCCTCATCATCACTTGAGTCATCATCTTGCTCTTCTTGTTCTTCTTCACTTGATGAGCTTGGAGGCGGAAGGATCACCTTCTTAGGAGCGGGGGCTCTCTTGGCTTTGGCCTTGAGTGCCACGGTCTTGGTTGGAGAGGAATCTTCCGTGATGCCAAGGACCCCCCATTTCATGAGCTCAAATTTGGCTCACTACCTCACTCACTTCAAGTGTGTCAAGGTTCTCCTTTTAAAGCATGGTGTTGATGATGTTGTACTTGGGTTTGATGAGGATGCAAAGAATCTTCCGATTGATGGTGCCCGTGTCAAGTTTACAAATATCAAGAGCATTAATGTCCTCAATGATGACATTCAAGCGAGAATACATAGAATTGCAATTTTCATGAGAAAGCATCTCAAAGTCATCTTATTTAGCCTTAAGCACGTGATATTTTTGCTCTCTAACTTTGGTGGTGCCCTCATGAATTTCAACAAGCTCAGGCCCAAATATCACATGCATCAAGCTTGCTTGAGACCCTAGCAAACACCTCTTGGCTAATGCTTTCAAAGATAGCATTTCGGGCCCTAACATTCCACTTAACTTGATCATTAGTGTGCAGTGTGACAAACCCATGCTCGGTGGCTTCCCAAACCTCGAGGGCAACTGACTCAAGGTATGCTCGCATGCGAGCTTTCCAATAGCTAAAGTTCTTGCCCTCAAAGTAGGGGACCGAGCCAACCATCTTGGACATCTTGCTCTAAGGAGTGAAGCTTAGTGATTCAATGAGCAACTGAGGCTCTGATAGCACTTGTAGGGATCTGATGCCCAAGAGGGGGGGTTGAATTGGGCTAATTTCAAACTCTAATCGAAAGTCCTTAACTTAACAAACTACAATTAGTCCACTTCACCCTCTAAGCAGAACAACACAAACTAGTAGCAAATAAATCTACTCATGATAGTGGAAGAGATAATCCTACTCATGCTAGTGAAAGTAATGAACCTACACATGCTAGAAAGCACAAATATGATCATGGTAAGGGACATACTAGCCAAGAGGAAGCTAAGCATGGTAACTACAAGATACAATCCATGAAAACAAGCAAGGAAGCAAATGCATCAAGTAGAGAGATAAGGGGAAGAGACAACCAGATTTTTTTCTCATGGTGTCGGAGGTTTGGCACCCTTCCCCTAGTCCACGTTGCGGCACACCCTAGAGTGTTTTGCCGCCTCCCATGCTTGTGGGACAAAGCTTCGGACACAGGTACATGTGACGTATTGAGTCAGTGACCATTGAAAAAGCACATGGACCGGATTGTTCGATGTTTGAAAAAGCAATGGACCGGACTGTCCGAGGTTCACTGCGTCAGCCCTCCTTTTCTCCAACGGCTCTATCAGCTTAGGGGCTATATATATGGGACACTTCGATTCTTTTGGCGCTCTTTGACACTCCAGCAACAGTATACACTCAGAGAGCCACTTGAGCTTCACTCTTAGCATCATCCATTCACATTCTCACACCACTTGAGAGCAAGATCAAGGTCAAGAGGCTTGTGTGCATCCATCTTGGTGACGATCAAGATCAAGTGAAGACTGGAGGCTTGTTATTCTTGGTGTTTGGTAGCACCTAGGATGACTTGGTGACTGGGGTGCGTTCTCGGAGCTTGCCAAGGAGTTGTGGAAGACCGAAGAACAAAGGTCTACAAGGCTTGAGCTCCACCTTGCTGGGATGGTGAACGGAGACTCTTAGTGAGCGACCACAAGCATGGGAGGCGGCAAAACACTCTAGGGTGTGCCGCAACGTGGACTAGGAGAGGGTGCCAAACCTCCGACACCATGGGAAAAAATCTGGTTGTCTCTTCCCCTTATCTCTCTACTTGATGCATTTGCTTCCTTGCTTGTTTTCATGGATTACATCTTGTAGTTACTATGCTTAGCTTCCTCTTTGCTAGTATGTCCCTTACCATGATCATATTTGTGTTTTCTAGCATGTGTATGTTCATTACTTTCACTAGCATGAGTAGGCTTATCTCTTCCACTATCATGAGTAGGTTTATTTGCTACTAGTTTGTGTTGTTCTGCTTAGAGGGTGAAGTGGGCTAATTGTAGTTTGTTAAGGACTTTCGATTAGAGTTTGAAATTAGCCCAATTCACCTCCCTCTTGGGCATCCAATCCCTACAGCAGCTTAAAAATCACAGACCTGTATTGTCCGTTCTTTAATACCATACTAATCTCCATCTCATTTTCCCTGAAGCTCATGTTCCTTCACTTAAGGCCATCTTGCACTGACTGGACAATCCCATTCTGGTAACCATCTTACAGAGTGGACATTCCGGTTCATAGAAAAACTAAGACTGAGTTGAGATGCTTTCCCACTTTGCCTTCCACGTATAAGATTCAAATAAACACATGTGTTGGGCAAGCAGGAATGAAACCCTCACCCCTCAAAATATTTTGCATTTACCATGCATATAGTTTTGTTTTATCAAAGGCAAATGAGGATTCGATAAGAACCAAAAGAAATGTATGAGCCTTTTTGGAAGGTTTTAGAGATTGATTGTTCTATTCCTTTGGACCATGACTCGATAAACGTTAAGCTCTTAAATCACATTGATTTGCCCACTCTTATGAGTTGAAAGATTGCATCGAGGGCAAAACTTCATTCTCATTTAGTGGCTCCTTTGTGACACTACCACATGCAATGCCAAACGAACTATCATGCAAGACAAGAATTTAAATATGTGTGCACATCTATATGACAAGAGTTATGCATTGCAAGAATTTGAATCTAACTTCTCAAGTTTGAACCCCTCGCAAGCTTACTCAAGGTGAGCCTTTCCAACAAGCCTTGAGCGAAACTAAGAACCACCGGCTCAAGCTAGACCCATGCTCACCTCTATCTTGAAAGGGTTTAGACAAGCACTTACTCATGGCAATATGAATGCAATGCAAGATTATATGGCATGGCAACTTACATGATGTTGGATGAATCTAACACTGTTAAGCTCACTTCGCAACCTAACAAATGAATCCTCATCTAAAGGTTTGTGAAGATATCCGTCAATTGCTCCTCGGATCTCACTCCGGTTAGGATGATATCACCCTTGGCCTCATGATCACGCAAGAAGTGATGATGAATATCAATGTGCTTAGTGCGTGAGTGAAGAATTGTATTTCTACCAATTTTAATGGTGCTCTTGCTGTCGCAAAGGAGAGGCACAAGGCCACAAGGCACACGACGATGAGGCCAGAGGATCAGGAGTTCCACGCTCACCTTCACCACCTCTAGCCCCTCAGGTTTCCTAAACTCAGGTCACATAGCCCGACGCTCTCCAAGTCATCTTACAGACTCTAGTGCAGCAGCAGGCCAGAGCACAGAGGGAGCAGAACCAGCAGTAGGTTGCTCTTCAGCAGGCACAGCTGGCCTTCCAGCATGAGGTGTTTGAGAGGCAGACAGTGATCCTCGAGGAGATCCGAACGTCACTCAGGGATGAGAGGCAGGAGGACATGCATGAGATAGACGCCTTGAGGGCTAAGGTCAGGGGACAGTTGAGCTTGCCACAGTCACAGCCACTACCCTACTAGTTAGTTTTAGGACCTCGTCTGATCACTCCACCTCCACCAGCAGGTGCTCTCACTCTAGGGACCTTCCCTCTTTCAGACTTGCTGTGGACGGACCTGAGACCAGTTTTCTCATGCTTACCTGCGACAACTCTCACTTTTGAGATACCGATTTAGACCACTGCTGCTCCCACCTCCTCCGAGCAGACAACGATAGGCACTCCCTCCAGACGCAAGATCCTTGGGTAGATAGCACAGCCTGTCCTCGAGCAGTCTACCCAAGCGGACACAGCACCTGAGGCTACAAAGACCGAGATCATTCCAGAGTCTCCGTTGAGTACAGTGGACAGAGTCGCTGCAGAGTTGACGGACTTTGACGTTGAGGATCGTGTTGACAACGACGACGACCACTTCCAGTTCACCGCTCGTCGCCCCCTCCTCCTCAGAGTGATTAGATCCCCTCTTTGGTCCTTGATGACAAAGGGGGAGATAGGTTGGGAGTGAGATGGTAGGGGTAGGTGTTATATTTTGCTTTGTGGGCTTTTGAGAGACATGCTTTTGAGAAGAGCCATGTTGTTGATGATGTCTCCATGTCAGTGAAGTCCACAAGGTAGAGGTGGCTGTGCCGGAATCCTTTGACGACTATGGAGTTATCTTTCTCACTTCTAACTACAACACCATTCTTATCAAAGTCACACATTAGTCCAAGATCGCACAATTGTGCGATTGAGAGAAGATTAAATCTTAAAGACTTAACGATGAGAACGTTATAAATAGACAAGTCGTTAGAGAAAGCAATTTTACCCAACCCAATGACTTTGCTCTTAGAATTATCACTAAAGGTGACTTGCTCTTTGTCTCTAGGGTCTTCTAGTGAGGTGAACATACCATCAATGACAGTCATATGTTGTGTGCAACCACTATCAAGTACCCTAATGCTTTCCACTGGCTTTGTAGTTCACCTACACATAAAGAAGTCAATGGTGAGTTTTAGGCACCCACGCAAGCTTTGGTCCTTGCACGTGAGTGACTAGGATTTTGGGGACCCAAAGTTGCTTAGAGAGCTTTCCCTTCTTGCTCTTTATGTCCTTGCCAATGAATTTCGCCTTCACTAGCTATTAATCTTGCTCAACAAGTAGATGTTATTTTCATACATGGATTTAAAATTGGAAGGCAATTTAGGAGGATGGTGGTTAGGAATGGGGCACTCCCTAGTGTGGTGGCCGGTGGTCATGCAATAATTGCAATATGAGCCAACATCCTTGATGAAGCTTTGTTTGACCTCCGGAGGGAGATTGTTTTCCACCTTAGGTGGCTCCGGAAGGCATCCTAGCCCTCTTCCTCCAAAGCCACAAAGATTGTAGAATAGCACTTCTTGGTGATTGAGTTCTCCTCTCATGAGCTTTGCCAAACCGCTCTTTAGGCTTTCAATTTGAGCTTCCAATGCTTTCACTTTTGTCCCTTCACACTTAGGCAAGTCATTAGTAGCAAGGTGACCGGGAGCAAGATCCTCACAAGAGGTAGATACATTGACCTTGGCCACATGTGAAGTGGTAGAGTGCTCAAGACTTTGGTCAATGACCTCATAAGCAATTTCAAGCTCTTGATACTTGTGAGTCAACTCTCTATGCTCTTGCACAAGCCTCTTGTACTTCTCCTCATTTATCTTGCTAATTTCTTGATTTTTTGAATGAGCCTTAACAAGCTCATTGTGTTTCGGTGATTGAATGACAAGCTTAATTGTGTTCTAATAAGCTCATGAGTGCAGGTTGAATAATATAAATGTTTCGGTTGCTCATTGAGTTTAAATGATGGCCCCTAATGTCAAGGATTTATTTGATGGAAGCAGACATGGTTTTCATCCGTATCTCGCAGGCTAAGGACTCTTCTAGATACAAGGATCAAAGGAGTTGAAGGATCCTTGCTTATATAGGGTTTTCTAGTTTTCTTGTGTCCGCACTATTAAGGGGGTCATTGGTTGAAGTTTGATCTTGAGAAATGCCAAGTATGAATGCACACACAAGCCCAAAGACTCAAGAACATTGAAGGTACAGGCTGCAAAGGCATAAGGTTCAAGAAGAATGAAGGAGAGATCAAAATGGTTGAAGAAAAACAAAGTCAGAAAATACTTGCATGATGGTCCGGTCTAGTGTTCTTCTATGGAGCGTACCAACTTACCTGCAGAAGTTTTTTGGATGGTGTGAACCTCATGCAAATCAAGTCAACAGGATGGTTCGATCCAGTGTGTACGTACCATTCCACGTACCCAGTAATACAAGAATAGGGATTTGCAAGTCAGCCAGCAATTGTACTGACAGTCTAAGGACCGTACATGGACCGTACCAAATAACCTGAGGGTACTCAAACCTCGGACAGGAACAAGCATGGGACGGTTTGCCAGGACCGTCCTAAGAAACTCAATGATTTGGCCTTGGAGACTTTCTACAGTCTACAACAGACCGTATAGTACAGTCTCAAGAGAGCGTACCAAGTCATGGACTATAGTACAGTGACGTGAGATTTTAGTGACCATTGGAAAAGTAAGGGGACCACATGGTCCGGTCTTCACAAAATGGCTAGACCGTACCATCCAGTCTACTCTGCGTTAGCCCACTTCTTTTGCAACAGCTCTATCAGCTTGGGGGGCTATATATACTGGTCACTTGGGATCATTTCGTGCTATTTGACACTCCAGCAACAGTATACACTCAAAGAGCCACATGTGTGTCACTATTTGCATCATCCACCCACATATTCACACCTTTGAGAGCAAGATCAAGGTCAAGAGGCTTGTGTGCATCCATCTTGGTGAGGATCAAGATCAAGTGAAAACTGAAGGCTTGTTACTCTTGGTGTTTGGTAGCACCTAGGTGGACTTGGTGACCGGGATGCGTTCTTGGAGCTTGCCAAGGAGATTTTCGAAGCCCAAAGAACAAAGGTGTACAAAGGCTTGAGCTCCACTTTGCTAGGATGGCGAACGAAGACTCTTAGTGAGCGCCCACAAGCATGGGAGGTAGCAAAACACTATAGGGTGTGCTGCAACGTGGACTAGGAGAGGGTGCCAAACCTCCGATACCATGGGAAAAAATCCGGTTGTCTCTTCCCCTTGTCTCTCTACTTGATGCTCGCTCTTGCTACCTTGCTTATTTTCATGGATTGCATCTTGTAGTCACCATGCTTAGTCTCCATTTGGCTAGTATGTCTCTTGATATGATCATTATTGTGGTTACTAGTATGTGTAGGGCTCTCATTTTCACTAGCATGAGTAGGATTGTTTCTCTCTAGTTCTAGGCCTGTTTTCGTGTAGAGGGTGAAGTGGACTAATGGGTAGAATCATTAGGCTAAAGATTTGCAATTAGAGTTTGAAATTAGCCCAATTCACCCCCCCTTCTTGGGCATTCGATCCCTACAACAATCTGATCCACATAGAGAAACCATCTAGACAACTAGCTGTTGCAGAGTGGATGATGCTTGTCCGAGAACTTGTTCGGTCATCAACCTCGGGCAATCCTGTTTACTTACCCTTCGGACTTGAACAAACAGCGTAGCCTCGGGTTTTTTTGTCCACCCTGACGTCCGTTCCCTGAGATCGGACAATCCGGTCCATGTAATCACCTAACTTGATCAAATAGCATAGCTTCCGGTTTCTTTGTCTGCCCTGTTGTACAGTTACGCTAAATCAAACAATCTGGTCCTCCTGATTTGCATGAGACTTAGACCGGATAATTTTCTTAACAACTCCATTTGTCCGGTCCATTCTTTTGCCCCAGAGCGGATTGTCCGATCCATTGTTCAGTTCTTGGTTTTTGATTTTCTTCAAGTGTTTTGATTTGAACTTTGATTCTTTTGGACCTTGAGCCTGTGTAGCTCGCACATTTGCTGTTTTTGAGTCTTTTAGCTTGTGTGTGCATCCATTTATGGCGAATCTCGATATCGAGCTACTAGCCTATAAAACCCTATCTAAGCAAGAATCCTACAACTTCCTTGATTCTTGACTTAGAAGAGTCCTTAACCTTCGAGATACGTATGAGAACCAAGTCCAACACCTAAAAAAGAATTCTTCAAATTTGGGGGCCATAAACCAATTCCAATGAGCAACCATATAATATTAATTATTAATCCTGCACTCATTAGATCATTAGTCCACAAATAAGATTGTCATTCAATCACCGAAACTCACCTTGGGGTCTAGATGCTTACACCGGCACATGCGCAACAGGTCGTTGCTGTTGTCGCTCGGCGGTGAGTCCGTGTGGACGCCAAACATGGGCAATGTAGGGACGGATGGTTGAATCATCAATTTGTTGGCAAGATTGTGGTCAGTCCTGGATGAGTTCGTGGGTGGATTCTGTGGGTGCGGCAACTGTTTTGGGGAATAAGCTAGGAATGTCGCTTTGTATTATAGGTTTTTTTTCTAAATCCATCACTTTATTTGCATTTCGTTCTTTTGAAAAAATATTTCTTTTCCCGTAGCAATGCACGGGTTAATTGCTAGTAGCATTTAAAATCCAAAAAAATGTTTGATTAAAAAATTTATAGGAAAAAAGATTGGAAAAATTGGAAACTAGTTTTTTTATAATTTATAATTCATGCTCTAACTTTTAGTGCTTAGTTTGTAGCAATTATATCATACATTAAATTTGGATAATTCCATGGAAATCAAGTGTAATCCAATTATTCTGTTCAACTATCAAGTATGGTCCAATTCACCATTTATGGATAACGCGGTGCCACACCAACTGCCACATAGGCTAAACCATCATCAAACCTACCGTGGAGGAAATTTAGACAATTTTGAGAGTTTGACATTGTAAGTTTTTTAGCTGAAGAAACAAACCCGTACTACAACCAGGGGCGCACATTCTGTCCATTCGGTTATTTTGGTTTGATCTATTTAGGTTTTAGAAATTTCGAGTTGCAAACAAACGGGGACCGAATTTCTTTTAGAAAGTATTATGAGCCAAACCTTAATAGACTAAACATTTCGGATCGATCTATTCCGTCCATTGAATTGACAGAATAATATGGAGTCCATTATTTTCCATCAAAAATATATGCAAAAATTAGTTAAATAGAAGTACTCACTCCGTCATTAAATATTTATCGTCCGCTAATTTAATTTTGAACTAGGAAGCATAAAAAATAGAAGTACTATTTGTAGCAATTAGTAACCAAGAAAAAAATAATGTAAACATTAAGGGAGCACAATAATAGTTAGCTATTTGGACCACACAAATCACATAATAAGACCATTGCCACCTCCAATGGTTTCATTGCATCTATTCAGCTTTTAGAGGCTAGGGACCCAACTCTAACCCATATCCGATTTAATTCACAAGTGTGGATGAACCCCAAAACCTAAATAAACTAAATTGTCGGTCTATTCGAGTTTGTCAGGTTTAAAATTCCTACCCCTAAGATCGAATGCATCAGTTTTGTGCAAATGTTTGTGTACATGCATTTTGCACAAATCACAATCGACAAGACACGACAGCAATTTGTGCATATGCATATTGTAGGAACACACGGAAAACGAGGTGTTGGTTTGCAAAATGCACCTCGTTTTGAACCAATTGCTACCACGGAGAGACATTTTAGGTTTCCTAACTCGTTTGACAATGCTATCAAAGAGAGAGCCTAACTACACAATTCTTCCAAACCGTGTAAACTTTGTCGTCTAGGCTGTATTTGGGCCAACAAATGGAACTTAAGGGTGTTTGGATACACCAAACTAATTTTTAGCTAGTAACTATTTGTAACTAAGACACAATCTACCAACTAGTTAGTTAGGGGTGTTTGGATACTAAGATCTTGTTTGACTAACACCGGATTGAGGGGAATTTAAGTGGATTGAAAAGGGTTGAGAGAAATTTTGATTTATTGGAAATTTAAACACACCACAGTCCCTTCAAACCACTCCAACCCGATGTTACTCAAACAGAGTGTTTGGACATTTTATAGCTAACTATGTATGTCCGTACGTTGACAGAGAATGTGTATTTCGCATGTACAGATCATCGGTTAACCACCCGTCGATGTTCAGATTATTTGTTTGAGGCAACAAAGGACACCTGCTCGAGTCCGCCAAAGCATGACCCTGCTCCGACGAGCCCACGCACATGAATGAGGTTGAGCCCACACACATGGATGAGGTTTATGAGGGTGCGAGTCTATGGTAGAAGTCTCGCGATGCTCAACTGTGGCCGTGTGGACGCTAGAAGTGCCGAAGGCACCCAAGCCCATGCATCAATCTCTCAAACACAGCACCATCGGTGAGGTCAAGGCTGCTCAGCAACCCATAGTTTCTAGTAAAAAAAACAGTACAGGCGTGCATGAGCAACCGAAAGCATATTATCTTTTGGAACAAATCAGTTTCATTTGTTTTTTGCTCAAATCAAGTTACATGATTAATGAAGATAGACAAAAGGAGCAGTTTTATTTCCCTTAGAAGCAACACCTGATCAACCAAAACCATCATCCGCTTTTCCAAATCCTAAGCAGCAACTGAACTAGGTAGTTATAATAGAAGAACAGTTCTGGTTATCACAACTAAAACTGAAAAATTTCTGGGTCATTGTTTCCCTTGCAAGATATACCCTATGAACATGAAAGAATCGGTGACACAAAGCTCGTCAATGGGATCTAAAAGGTGGCATGGTGTCCTGCACCTTATCGGTGTATGTGCTTGTAGGTTGTTATAGAGCCATGTCTAAAATTACAAACTCACTGGTGTATCACACAATGTAGTTCAGAAAAATCAAGTCAAATTTCAACAATGAACATCCATACACCATAGTTCAGGTATCTAAATCCTTTTGTCCAGAAATGAACATCATTTGGCTCCCGTATCACACATGCATCATCACAAAATTAACATCCAAAAACAACACGAAAATGTTGCCTCCATAGAATAAGATGAACCGCAGCTCACAACAATTTACTTCATTGCAGTAAACATTTACAACAAATAAGTTACACTTCTTTTTATACACACACTCAAGCTACCCAACTATAAGAAATGAGTTTTCGACGGTCAAGGCCGGATGGGCCTTGGATCCTTTGGTCAACTTATTATGCCATAGATATATGTCGCAGAAGTTTTCTAAAGGTGTCATGCTTTCTACATTAAAGCTTACGAAGTTACTATCTCCAAATATCTAATTCATATGAGAAGTGACTTGAGATCCGAATGTAGTTATACTCGAGGAACTAGAAAGCTAACGGGCACCATGGATAAGCAAATACTCCCTATTGGAGTGTGAGCAGCTCTACGGTTGTTATGTTGAATCTAATAAAATCTAGAGAAAAAGGAAAAATCCTATCCGATTATAAGTTGGCATCCAAAAAAAACAATTACTCTATAAAACAAGTCCTAGAGTTGGACAGGTCCCTTAAAGAAGAGTTGTTCTATCACATGTAGATGATAGCATACACAAGTACAAGAAAGCAAAGGCAGGTGAAATGAACTAATTTTGTGCTTGAACATTTAAACAATGACAACAAGAAGCCATGCCATGCTAAGGTCAGGGACACTCTCACCTAAAACTAAGGAGGCACTTCTGTCTTCTCGTACTGAAAACTGGATTGAATTGCTCTCCTCCAACTAATGATGCTTGAACGAGTAAAGATCAGTGTGTGCTGCACTTGTTGTCAGTCAGGGATTTGAGATGCTTCCTTGCAGACAAAGACGGCAGTCAGCAGCAGCAATAGCAAGGCAGTGCGGTACAAAATGGCAAAAATGAATGGGAATCAAATGCATCTAAAACTCATTATAAACATGAATTTAAATGCAACTATGCATCCAGCCAATCAAGAAAGTGATCCAAAAAGCAGTTAAGTAGATTGTGTTCCATAACATCTATCCCTCTCTACAGGTGGGAACTGTAATGGAGGTCTAAAAGCAGGTCTGATTCTTTTGAAAAAACCTGAACAACTGACTGAAATATGGCAGGTTGTTTTAAATTTTATTGCCAAATATCCAAATAAGGTTGTCATGTGTATGGGGGACATGAATAACACCATGAATGTAAAGGAGAAGTTGGGGGCCTAATCCTGTGAACTATGCTCGTATCTCAAATTTTTGTGCATAGATAAAAGAATGTGGCTTATTTTTTTGGAAAAAATCCATCTTTGACCATCCAACTATCGCCAAAGTCCGGATTTAGTCATCGAACTCTAAAACCAGGTATATTTGACCATCCAACTATTGAAAACCGGACATATTTGGTCCCCCGGGCGGTTTCAGGGGCGCTTTTCATTTTTAAAAATAATAAAAATTATATTTAATCTTAAAAAATCATAACAAATTCATTTTAAATCGAAAAAATATGAAACTAGTACCAAAATGTTTCTAAAAATGAAATTTATCCATTAGTACTCTACTTAGAGTTATATGGATCGCATTTATTATCCCTCCTACTATGTTATTGTTCATATCCACGTCTAATATTTATATGTATTATTATTTTGCACTATATTAAATTAGGAGATAACCCAAAAGATTATATTTTTTTAGAAAAATTCTGGTACTAGTTTCATATTTTCTGATTTAAAATGAATTAGTTGTGAATTTTTTAAGAGTAAATAGATTTGTTTTATCTTTTAATCTTAAAAAATTCATAACTAATTCATTTTAATTCATAAAAATATGAAACTAGTACCAAAATGTTTCTAAAAATGTAATATTTTGGGTTATCTCCTGATTCATTATAGTGCAAAACAATAATACATATAAATATTAGATGTTGATATAAACAATAAAACACTAGAGGGGTAATAATGAGATCCATATAACCATAAGTAGAGCATTGTTGGATAGATTACATTTTTAGAAATATTTTGCTACTAGTTTTCATATTTTTCGATTTAAAAAGAGTTTGTTATAATTTTTTAAGATTAAATATATTTTTTATTATTTTTAAAAATGAAAACCGCCTCTGAAACTGCCCGGGGGACCAAATATGTCCGGTTTTCAATAGTTGGATGGTCAGATATATCCGGTTTTAGAGTTCGACGACTAAATCCAGACTTTAGCGATAGTTGGATGGTCAAAAATGAACCTTTTCCTATTTGATTTAGGTTATCATGGCCTTGCTTACACGTGGACTAACAAATGTTTCTCTTCTATGCCCACCTTTGAACGACTAGATAGATGCATAGCTAATGCTGATTGGATTGTACTTTTCCCAATACTTCCACGCATCATTTACCTATGTTGTATAGTGATCACTGTCCTATTCTTATCAATATGGAATCCAAAACATATAAAATAAAAAAACCTTTCAGATTTGAAAACTGGTGGTTGCAGGAAACTGATCTTCAACAGGTAGCTAAGGCAAGCTGGAGCAGGTCAAGCAGCAAAGGATTCACCAAGAAGACTGCCTACCTTGCAGCGGATCTCAAGAAATGGAGGGCAAAGAAACCTAGCATCTCTACACAGCTAACCACTATAGAAAATCAACTATCTACTTTGCAGGCACAAATCCGACCTTTCACAACCATAGAAGTCAAAACCTACTAAAACAGCAACATCATAATATCATGCAGAAGGAGGAAGAATACCACAAAGCAGAGAGCTAAGCAGCAGTGGGAAACTATGGGTGACAGGAACACAAACTTTTTCCAAAAATACATTCTCAAAAGAGCTGGAAAAAATAGAATTCCTTTTATTATTACTCGGGATGGTCACACTTTAACAACAAATGATCAAATTGCTGATTGCTTCAAATCTTATTTCACTAACATTTTCACCTCTCAACTCAACCTTTTGCCTTCACATGAATATATTGTCCAAAACTTGCAGGAAACAAACACTCTCAATGATGCTTTCACAGAGTCTACTCCTACTGCTTAAAAAACATGAGAAATGATGCTACCCCATGACCAGATGGTCTTAATGCTGCATTCTACAAGGTAACCTGACCGTGGATAGCTCAAGATGTAGTAACGCTCATCACCAATTTCTACACAACAGGAGACATGCCTCAAGATCTAAACAAGACCTATATTACATTAATTCCAAAAGGTGTGAATGCTAACACCCCTCAAAGCTTCAAACCAATCAGTCTATGCAATGTTATCTATAAAATTATTTCTTCCACCATTGCTAAAAGAATTAAAAATCACTTACCCTCCTATATTCATGAATCTCAAAATGTGTTCATCCCTGGGAGGCATATAACTACTAATATAATTCTTGCTCAAGAAATCACCAACTCCTCTCTAAAATCATGGAAACAGCAAGCTTCTATGCTTAAAATTGACCTCGCTAAGGCTTTTGATCGTATAGAATGATCCTTCATCCTAAGAGCACTCCAAAGGAGGGTCTTCTCTCAGCATTTTTCAGGCTTGTGCAACAATGTCTATCCACAACTTCTTTCTCTGTTCTTATCAATGGTCAACCATACAATGAATTCTCATCGCAAAGAGGTATAAGGCAAGGCTGCCCTTTATCTCCTTATTTATTTGTATTAGCCATCAATGAGCTATCTACCTCCTTGCAGGAAGCCATGCAAACTAATCAAATCAAAGGCATTAACCTAGGCTATGATTGCCCTCCTATTCACTCTCTAATGTTTGCAGATGATCTTATTGTTTGTGGTCAAGCCACCCAAGATGAAAGTCACAAATATAAAAAGTATACTGGATTCCTTTTGTGCTGCCTCGGGACAAACACCAAATTGGAATAAATCTTCAGTATCCTTCAGCAAACAGGTAACTAGTCAACAACGAAACATGGTTCTTGGGGTGTTTCAGGTGCCCTTGATGCAAAATGACACCATTCACCTAGGCCATCCGCTCCTCCTGACTTACAAAAATAGAACCGCACCTTATAGCTTCTTAATAAACAAATTTAGAAGTAAGCTTACTGGTATAAAAGCTGACACTCTAAGTCATGCTGGCCATCTCGTTTACATTAATTCAGTTCTTGCTTCGATTCCTATTTATTACATGACCAATATCCTATTCCCCCAAAGAATTATTGGAGAAAATTACAGCTATCATCAGGTGCTTCTGGTGGAAAGGGCAACAAAATGAAGGATCAACAAATTCAATATGTTTCAGATCGTGGGAGGATATATGCCAACCTAAGCATTTAGGAGGACTAGGCATCAAGAACATCGCCGCAGTTAATAGAAGTCTGGTGACTCACTCAGCATGGATGGTTGCAATCCAGAAAGACCCTTTTCTCTGAAAGGTGCCCAAATCCAAATACCACCCACACTCCTCATTTTGGAAAGCTCCCTCCACTAGTGCCCAGGTCAGTTTTTTGGTCCTCTGTTCAAGCACTAAGGCATTACATTCAAGGAAATTGCATTTACCAAATTCATGAAGGGAACGTCAACATATGGTTTGAGCCTTGGTGTCCAATTTGGGATAATATTCACTCCCATCTGTCATGGACTCTTCTGTCAATCCTCTTCCCAACCTAGTTAAAGATCTTTGGCATCATAATAGTCAAAACTGGAATATGGAACTCCTAAACCAAATCTTTGACAACCAGGTAGTTCAGGATATCACTTCTACTCTAGTAGTTCGTCAAGCGGCCAAAGATCTTCTCATTTGGAAGCTAGCAAAAAAGGGCAATGCTCTACTAAAGAAGCATACAAGTTCATCTCCCTGTCGACCTAGTCCTTGGCTCTAATGAACGGAGCCTGGAATGACAAAAACATACAATCAAAATTAAAAACCTTTCTCTAGAGGTTACTCAGGTATGCTCTAGCCACTGTAGACAGGGTAGCTAAGTACTCTCAGCACAAAGATGATAAATGTACAACCTGCAACTAGGTAGAGGATGATTTACACTTGTTTTTTACTTGTATCCTTCCAAGAGCTACTTGGTTCTCAACCTGTCCTTCTATTCGAACAGATAACTTAGTACAGCTTCATCCAAACTTTCCAGATGTTGTTTGCTCAATCATTTCTTACAGTGACTCATCTCTATACCTACAGCAAACCATCACCACCCTATGGTATATTTGGAAAGCTAGGAATGATAAAAGATTTAATAACAAAACGTAGGCAGCTCAACAAATCCATATACATGTGAATGCTGGTTTGAATACATACTATGATATTAAACCTCCACCAACAGATGAATGCGGTCGATAACAAACATACGCCTCCTGCTCTTACTGAGCCTTTAAATGTAACTAATACTCATTTTGTTTCCTTGGTCAATGCTTCATTTATTCCACAACAGATTAATACAGGAGCAGGCACATCAAGACTCGGTTTGTACCTGAAAGGAAGGCTACAAGGTGTTAATTTCAAGATTAAAATGCAAGCTCAAGCTAATCAAGCATCCTGAAAGCCATGCTTGTGAATTCAATATTGCAGATCCAAACAGGCACCATCTACTCCGACAACCAAGAATTGACCAACAACGCTCAAAGAACCAAGTCGTGTCTACAATGCCTAGATTGGCTTCTCAGGCCGGTGATGGTAGACATCACCTCTCAGCAAAGTTCGGAAGCTATACCTTTAAGAAGATAGGAAGACTGCACTCTAGCCCACAATGAGGCAAAAAAGCGAGACAGTTCCTCATATCTCAGCCTAGATTCTTATGTTCAAACTCTCTGCATACGGTTTGCCCAATTCAGCAAGCGTTTCAATCCCCCGAACCAATGTAATTGGGATGTAATTTAGGTTGTGCACGGCTACTAAACTTAATAAAGCTGAAGTCCATTATAAAAAAAGTTGTAGAAATTTTTAGCAGCTATTTTTTTAGTTGAGTGTCCAACACCCCTCTACTTTACTATGGGCCTCCCTTGGCCCATCTCAATCGCAACCGTCCAAACCACGATCCGATGGCGAATGCTGAAAGCACACCGCACCCTAAAACCCTTTCGGGCCTTTCGCTTCCTTTCCTCTCCAGTCTCCGCAGTCCGCACCGTCCTCGTCGCCATGGCTCACCTCAAGAACTCCTTCCTGCTCCAGGGTCTCCCCCCCCCCCCCCCTCTCATTTCCTTCGTCGGGGATCTCTTCGCACACCCCGTGCTCTAAGATGACCGGCTGATGACCTCTGGGTATCGGCGGTGCAGGGCGGTTGTTGCGCCATGCGGCGGCGGCGGCGTTCACGGCGCGGCGCGGCGCGGCGACGGCGACGGAGGAGTACCTGCGCCGGAACTACGCCGAGAACGCCTCCGAGTACAACACCGTCTTCGGGTCCCTCGTCGCCCAGCGCAGGCAAGGAAATGTGTTGCCTTTTCGGTCCCTGTATTCCGTTGCGCGCTAACTGTTTGATGCATTGCCGAGGAGAGGGGCGATTTTGCTGAAATGCCTTGCTTTAGCTGATGTTGTTGCGCTGATGATGTACTGCGTACGTGAGCATGTTGTTCAATTGTTCTTGTTCTGCGGTAGTAGACCATTTTGCCGTTTATGCATGGGAATTCTCAATGCTGACTCAGGAAGTCATTTTGTTTGCTGTGTCAATGAGCCTGGCCACCTCAAAATGCATAAGCATCATATGATTTCAAATTCTAGTACACATGTTTCCATTTTCAAATTGTGAGAAAACAGGGGCCCGCCTGTTAGCTTCTTGTGTTTCTTTGTTGTGCATAGATTGCCATGCCTGTTTGGAGGGCCTCCTATAGTCTCTGTTTGCTGAGAGAAAAATACGCAATTGCTGTATTTCCCTGATATTATTCAATATTCCTTTGTGGCCTCTGAAATATATGCTAATCATTCTTGAAAATATGTTCAAAGATACTACTTTATATCCTATGGTACTGTCATTTTCTTGTTGGCCTGATTGCTTATTCCTATCTTGAGTTTGTGTTTGAGTAGGATGACAAATCGCATGCCAGAAGCCTTTTGTTTGCCAACCATTTATACTTTTCAAGTCTCACAATTGTTTTCTCATTGTTTTTAGGCACTACCTCCTGCGTGATGCTTATGATGACATGATGCTTGACGCTGTGCAGCCTGTGCGGGACACATTCCACACACTCATAGTCGGCACCATGAAAGGCAGCCGACTACAAGATGCACTGTACTTCCGTGACCAGATGAAAGAAATGGGCTTGCAGCCTGATGTTAGATCTTGTCTTATTTGAATTCACTCTCTCTCTCTCTCTCTCTCTCGCTGCAGTTTCTTTTTTCCTTTTGGGAGATTATTGCTCTGATGTTCTTGATGCTTTCCAGGTTAACCTTTACAACTTCTTGATCTCTACTTGTGGAAAATGCAAGAACTCAGATGCAGCAATCATGGTGGGTTATTTTCTGTGTACCTGAATGCTAACCAGTGTTTCTTTCATTATGGTACTGCTCTCACACTTGGACCCCTTTTCTTTGTTCTTTATGCTCATGGATGCTCCCATTTTTCTACATGTAACAAAGCTTTTAGAAGAAATGAAGGCACATGGCATTAAGTTGAAAGGAGAAACCTACATTTGTCTGTTGAATGCACTTGCAGCAACAGGGCGAACTGATCAAGTGTAAGGCGCCCTTTTTTACATTATTTGTTTGCTCAAACAGTTAGGATACTGCAACAGTTGAGCTTGAAATATGACATTGCTTGTTCCATGCCATTTATGGCTGTTGACTGCTCTTAGCACAATGAATTGAAAGTATTACCAAAATGTCATGTGGGGACTTCAGTACTACCGCCGGCGGGACCAGAAGAAGCAGGCGTTACAAGATAAGGGATTAGAGAATAGAGTTAGTTAGTTAGTTAGAGAATCAAGGAGTTTGTTAGTCAGACTGCAGTATATAAGCAGCCGGCTGATTAGGAGATAGGTTAGCAAAAAGATTAGTCTTGAGTCCAGTCCTGTACGCGTCCTACCTCGCGGGCGCGCCATAGAGCTTCAGCCATAGCTCCGCCGCGCCGACGAGGTCCCGGACTGCGCCCAGCTACTTCATTTAAATACAATGCTTCGTCGTATTCCTGAGTCCAATACTCTAGCACGTGACAAAAACAATTAGCAAAAAAGATTAGCCAATGCACAAGAGGCATTACAGTTGTACTTGTAGGTTGAATATACAATTATACATGGAGTTGCATGATTCCTTTGACAAAAAAAAAAAAGGTCAAAACATCATATAGGTACTCATCTCACAGATTTGAAGGTTTACCGTAAGCAGCTTGCTGATACATCCAAGTTGGAGTCTTTAGTCTAGGGTGCATGGTTCCCAGGTAGGATTGTCAGCTGTGTTATAGTGAAGACATTATCAGAATAGACCTATTCTATCATTGCCTGGGTTATCTATTTAGCATTACACTGCTATTGATTAGATTTTTTTATAAGAAAAGATTACCCTCAGGTGTCTACATCCTTCAGATTTACCCATTCACTTACTTGCATGAGAAAATTATAACAATGATTTGTTTCAACAGTTATGCAATAGTTAGTGATATGAGTGCTGCTGGTCTTGGATTAAACAAGTTTTGTTATGCTGGACTGATAACTGCATTCAAGAACAAAACACCTACCACCGAGGAGACTATGGCAAAGGTATGCTATGCATATGTAAGGATGTATGTAACCTAATCTTAATGTTTACAACTTGATCTCTTTCGAGCAGATTCTTGACTTTGTCGAGCAGTCAAAAGGTTGGCAATATGTTGAAAGAGTATCAAAAGACAATGCTGAGAATATAATGATGAATGTGACAGAAGAAGAGTTGTACAACCTACCAACAGCAGAATATGTAAATAGACGAGGAGCATTTGTGTTTAGACAGTTCACAATTTATCATGTTGCTATGCATGCTTGTGCAGAACTGCGGAGCAAAGAGGTATGTTATTTTGCCTTTACATTGTTCCATGAATAAATATTTTGGTTACTGCTCTTGGCCATGCTCAATTAACATGACCATAAATTTGTTACTTTTCTACCACTAATATATCTTTGAAGTTACAAAAGGTGGAGAGGTTAGCTTCTTCTGAAATTTCATTTATTTCAAAATCTTACAGACACTTGAAGCACTTCTTCAAATGTTCAATAAAGATAGCAGAGATGGTGCTACTTATGATCCCTTCATGGTGATGCAAGCTATGAGGTACTGTTATATATTTTACTATTTTAAGTGACTATTTTTTTGGCATTTATATACTGGTTCTGTAATCCCTTTGACTATCCTTCTGTCTTATCATGCTTTCTCACGTTTAATTCTAGTTGTTAATTTGATGTCCTTAAATTGGAAAAGGTGTTATCTGTGGTGTGGAGATATTGATTCTGCTGTTAAGATGTTTGAAGAGTATTCAAGCTCAAGATCCCCACCTGCAGAGTTGTACGTGGTGAGTTACAGTAAAATTTGTCGACTGTCAAAAAATATGAACACTTGTTATTTATATCTTTAGAAAATTAAAAGAATGAATTGAAGAGCGAAACTAAACCTGCCAGACAAAAGGAAGCCAAATTGTATCATATTTCTCTCTGGATAGTATAAACAACTTTTTTATGGTAGAGTGGATTGGCTACTTGTGGAGTTATAATAAAAATAGCCCCCCTATTGCAATTCAAGATGTGTAAATCTTTCTTATTTTGCATCATGTGCTCCTGCATATGTTTGTTTGAACTCTATGCATCGATGACATGTAGACACTTGCTGAGGGAGCTATGATTGGGCACACGCCAAGAGGAATGCAGCTTGCTCAAGAAACCCTAGTAATTTTCTTTCGTTTCAGAGTTTCAGTTTTGCTATATAGTTTGGCTGAATTAAAAATTTCGATATCTTACATGAAAAATAATTTTCAGGAGAAAATGGTTTCAAGGAATCTCTTCTTGAATCCAAAGATGGGAACTGACCTACTACTTATTGCTGCTGGTGAAAGGGTAAGTGCCACCAACTGCTGCCATTAGGGTACCAAAGATGAATGCATGAATTATTTTGGATATTAATATCAGAGCTTTGATTTTTGAAACGAATGCAATTTGTTTACTGAAACAGTTGAATAACAAATTTTATACATGTATTTAGACTGGTGGATATACAAATGCAAATTATATCTGGGATCTCCTTCAAAGCCGTAATATCACTCCAGCACTTCCTGCTGTTGAGGCATACCACAAGGGTTTGAAGGTAAGCTTCAGTATTCAAACTTGTGTCTAAGTGCTGTTTCTTCATCTTGGATCCATCTATGAATACACCCTAACTTTAGAATTAGTTAGAATGCTAATTTGCTGTACACATGTCCCAGAACCATTCGAACTTAAAAACCATTTGTCTGCTGTTAAATGTTAGCAGAGTCTCGAGAATAAAAACTTGACTGATGTATCTGATTGTCGGTGGTTTTAATTCTGCTTATGGTCTATTGTTTTCAATTTCAGGAACGAGAAATTCCTGCCGATGATCCACGACTTCTCAATGTCACGCGTGTTTTGGACAACCGGAACCTCCGACCTGGGCCAAGACGAAACACCCAGTAACACAGAAATAAGTGTCTTGCCCCTGAGTGGATGCAGTCAAGAATTTACATTCCAGAAAACCAGAGAGCTCTATTGGGATGATGTAAGGCATATCACCAGAGGGGAAGGGGAGGTGTGAAAGTGAACAGCCAGAAATGGAAGCCGGTTGCTTTCAGGGTTTGTTGAGACATTTCCACCTGCCAAGCTTGTGCCTCAATTTATGAGTTTTGATTTGAATTTTAATCGCCCATGCCCTGAAGACCGTTTATGGAAATGTATGATACGGAGAGTTTGTAACATGACTTGTTGTTTCGCTATTTTTTGGATTTATTATTAGAATCTCCTGATTTTCTTACGATACTTAAGGCTTGTGGTGGACTTGAGCTGCGGGCTGCTTGTTTTATGTACTGTATCTGAAACATAGGTACTAGTTTTCTTGATTGAGAAGATGCGATGACATACGTGTTTACTGCTCAGGGCACCTGGTTGTTGAGAAAATCATCCAATAATCTCTCGAGTGAATGACCATGCATCTTCCTAGCCGTGATGTTTGAATCTTGTTATGAGTGGAGATTTCACTTGGTACAGCTTTTCGCTGCAAAAAGCTAATGTTTCACTTTGCGCCAGTGTTTTAAATAGTGTGCTAAAGAATTTAGCATAAGTCATTTAGAAAAGCTAAGAGGTGGTATATGAATGCTAAGACATTTAACATTTCTAAAATGTTAAGAGCTTTGGCAATTCAATAATTCACATATTTCATTTCAACATGGAATCATAGCAACTGTTTAAATCCAACAAGACAACCATAAATCAGCTCCTCTCTTTTGCATAGTAGTCAAATGGCACCCAATTGCACTTCATAAAGCCCAATAAGGCAAGACAACAGGTCAATTGAGTCGATTTGGGCCACGATTTGGTCTGCCAACTGCTCCAATTTAGTTTTGCTCCATGGCCCAACATGTTATAGCGATGTTGAATTAACGTATAGCGTCGATAACATCCAATTAGTTACAAGCGTAGCGGCATGGATTCCAAAATGCTATAGCGATGCCATAACTGCGCTATAGCGCTGGTGTCTATTGGATCACTGGAATTAGATATATTAATGATGTTGATAAATCTCTGCTGTTGTTGTGGGTCGCACCAATGGCGGTCAGCTGCTGCCTCGTCGGATAAGGGGGCAGGGGGGAGCCCTAAGCTCGTCAGTGCCCGCAATGCTGCCAAGCTGGTCTGGCGTGAGATTCCAAGATCAAGGCTGGCAAAGATCACGTCATTTGTAACCATGAGATTAAGAATTTGTTTGGATCAAGAAGCCCAAGGCAATAGCCAGACACTAGCTGCTATAGAGGTCCGATCGAGGATAGATGGATCATACTGGCAGAGCAGGCCTTTGGAAGAAGCTTTGTACAGTAAATAGCACCGTGTCTACAGGATTATGCGTAACATTCGGAACCGAGGGTGCCATTGTGAAGTCTTGACTTGTTTATAAGAACATGATCTTATGGAACAATTATCTCACTAAGTTGGGATGTTTTTTTTTACAGGATTTTTTTTGGAAGCTAGGACGATTTATGTCTCGTGACCTAGATAGACGACTTTATCATGAGCCTAGGGAACTTTTCTCGTAAGGCCTTGAACTTTTCTCTTGATCTCGTGCGAGAGATGTAGAAGGACAATATTGGAATGGGACAAGCCCATCTGCTCGCTTTCATGTCCCTATCTAGAGGAAATATTTCCTTTTGAGGATGACCCTGTACCATTCGTCCGCACTTCAAACACTACCCAAAAATGATACTGATTCGTGTTTGTTCCACTTTGTCTTAGATTAGAACCAAACACACGCAAAGTCGAATGCCCCGAAATCCTTTTGGCATAGGTCACCGGTGAGGAATAACGGGGGAGGGGGGTAAGCTATGCACACTATGCAATTGATCTTGGGGCTTGCTGATGAGACGAGGATCAGAGTGACATGGCTCCTTTGGGTGTGGAATAAGGCTAACGCCGGTGAACAGATGAGAAAGATAGAAGTATACATAGCGTCAAGTACGTCAACACATGTTGATGATACTAAATTTTGTAATAGAAGGATGATCCTTAGCAGGGAGTGAGGGAGAAGAAATGGTGTTGCCACTCGCTGATGTGCTAAAGATTAACTGTGATGGAGTCTTCTTACAACGAGAGAAGATTGTGGAATGTTTTTTTTTTCGTGATTTGGTATCATATTGATAGGGGTGTCCCATGAGCACTAGCTATTCGAAGGATATATCTCATGTGTTGAGCATAGAAAGTCATGCTTGCCTTGTAGCTTTTGAAGGTGGCTATGGAGAAAGACACGCCGACTGTTGTTCTATAATCGGAATCCTCGTCGTTGTTACCTACGGTATATCACCTAGCGCGGGTTCCAATCCAAGAGACTATAGAGTCTTTTTTCGGCTGCATTTGAATCACGTAAACATGGGTCGTGTTCCAAGTTCCAACCCTACATTGTGTATTGGGTGCCATCACAAGCTTTGCCAATGTTCTCAAACTTTGCAAATGTCAATGATCACTATGGTTCCATAAAAAAGTGATGACAATCGTGAATGAAATTTTTTTTACAAGGTGAATAAAGTTGCGATGCTTGAGCGTGTAAAAAAAAGGAGAAAAATCTCGCCGCTGTTTGTCTCAAGGAAGATTGTGGACCTTTTCTTCATGTGTGAAACCTAATCCCGCGGAAACTAGAGGCAGTGTGAACGCAGCACGCGAGCAAGGGCCGCATCCCGGCCGTGAGACGAGCCGCGGACGCTCGAGATCTCTCCGGGCCCCCAGCCCAGCCCAGAGGGCCCGGTCGCCCCCTCCCCCCACACACGGGTCGACACGAGCCGACGCGCCCCACCCTCTCCCACCGTATTTTACCTGGCTGGCAACCGCTCGCTCTCCTCTCCTCGTCGCCCTGCCCCGCCGCCTGCGCTTGACTTGACTCGCGCCCCCCGTCGTCGTCGCCGCCGGGGAGAGCGGGCTCGGCCTCGCCCCCGCGCCGCGCCGACCTGCCGAGGCCGCCGGAGCAGCCGCTCCCGCCCCGCTCGCGCCGTCGCCACGCTGCTCGTCCTGCCGCGCCGAGCATTGGGGATCTAGCGGCGCGTTCGTTCGGAGCCGCCGACTCCTGGCCCGGGGGCCATTCCGTAGCCGCCGCCGCCGCCGCCGCCGCCGGAGGGAGCTGGTCCTCGAGGGCGCGGAAGGTGGTGAGCTCTTCAGCGCTCTGTGCTGTGCTGCGCGCCCCGGCGGGCTGTAATTGGCTGTAGCGTCGGCGTGTGCCACTGTCAGGCGCGGCGCTTTAGTGATCAGTCTCGGTCGGGAGACGGAGCCGCTGTGGGTATTGCGTGCTTGGTTGATTTGCCGTTTCATCCTGCGGATTTCTGGGAACGGGGGGTTGCGACGTGCTGCTTTAGATAGATGTAGCTGCAGAAACGAGAGCGCCGTGGAGTGGAAGCTCTAAGCTTTACCGTTTTACGTGCTGCTGGGGCCTGGGGGACACGTAGTCATTGTCTGATTAGTTGCTTTTAGTGTAGTATATCAGGGATATTGAATTGAAGGGTGGACCTCGATCACTGGCTACTAGACCACCACCTGTTGTTTTAGGGTCGGATAAGAGGTTATTTTGTCCTGCCTGTGCCACTGTTTTTTGGGAGCATTGCATGGAACTGGATGCTTTTCGTTGTTATACTATCGTATGTTACCCTTTATTTTGTCATTAGCATAGATGGTATTAATACCTTTTGTCACTATTATACATGGTACTTGACTTTTTGTCATTAACATGGATAACATTAGACCTTTTTCAGTTTTTTGGCACTAATATGGATAGTATCATAAATAGATCAGCGATTGATCTCACGCGCGCTACGATTTATTATGTTTTAATGGAAGTAACGGCTTCCGAATAAATCGAGGATAGATTGTCCGTTACTAATTCGCTTTCCAAATCGTGATGGTCGAAAGTTATATAAATTGATTGCGGTGTTTGTGCTCCAATTAATAATGATCCTGGATTATGTTGCATTTACCGTTGACTTGAAATTCCAGGTGGTTGTTCCGCTGATTGAAGGTGCCCAGTGGCTTAATGACGGACCGGTAAATAAAGAGACATTTGACAACCAGCTGTCCAAAGAGGGTTTGGGAGTTCTTACCTGAAAAGATAATTGCTCATGCTAGTCAGTAAAGAGAAGATAGAGATCGCGCTTTGCATGCTTTACTGAAGTGAAGAGATGCCCAAAACACCTCCTGTCAAAGCAAGCAAGAGCATTGAGTTGCAGAAACAATCTGCACCCAACATAGCTATAACAAATGGACATGCTAGTACGAAGGAGGTGATCAATAGAGAGCGCCCTCTCAGTTATGTCAAATCCATTAGCACTTGGATCTGCAAAAATTTGGCCTGTAAAGCTGTTATACCATCAGAAGATTCTTTCTGCAAGAGGTGCTCGTGTTGTATCTGCCACAAGTTTGATGACAATAAGGATCCTAGTCTATGGCTAGTTTGTTCATCTGAAAATGATAGCAAGAATTGTTGTGGCTCTTCTTGCCATATTGAATGTGCTTTCCGACACAAGAGGGTAGGATGCTTTGATCTGGAGCAAACTATACATCTTGATGGGAGTTATTCATGTGCTTCATGTGGAAAGATTTCTGGAATACTAGGGTAAGTTCACTTTCAAGCTAACTCAAGTCTCATTGTTTCCGTTGTTATTTTTCTTTGTTTCTTTCCCTGTTCTATCATGTTATCCTTTTATTGAATCTAGAAACATAATGGACTTGGTTTAGATGAATAGATGTGTCATTATTGATATGCTAATAAATTATATGAAACGTGGCACAAGCAGTTCTGCGATTTCTTTCAACTATATAACAAGTGGCTGGCTCCACCTCAGTAGTGAAATTAATGTGCATAAAGCAGAGACCATTTTAAAAGTATTTATTATTTTATTTACCTTCGATAGAAGATCCACTCCAATTGGTTGTAGACATATAATTTCGTCAAATCATTTTAGAACATGTAACATTCAAGTTAACTAGGTCCGCAGGACCAGATTCATCATTCAGTGGATATACGAGTCCTGCTGAGTTTGTCCTCCAATGTATATAACATCGTATTTTCTAGATGCAATGGTTCTTGTGTTGGTAAAAGATTATATAATTATACACACCTTAGATGATGAACCTATAAGGCATGAAATTATGTTTTTTATTTTTTAATCCTTTGAATCATCAATTCGTTTGATTAGCCTGAAACAGATACTATGTATCTTGTATCAGCGCCTCATAAAATTTGATTTACTAGTTTTTTGGTTGAAATTAAGCAACAGCAACAACTGCCAAGCCATTTAGTCCCAAGCAAGTTGGGGCAGGCTAGAGTTGAAGCCCAAAAGGTGCCACAAACAACGGAGGGAAAGAGAGGGAACGAGGAACAGGGCCTAAAAAGATATTAATAGGTCACATAAAGTCTCAGTAGGGCTCTCAATTAACCGCCAATGTTAAATTTTGGTAATAATTTGCATATAGATACAGTGTGTACTTGTGGCATTATTGGAACTCCTGTCCCTTTGATAATTCTTGATAGACTTATTTAATTAACATGCGTATAATCTTTGTAACAGATATTGGAAAAGGCAATTAGTAATTGGAAAGGATGCTCGCCGAGTTGATAATCTCTGTCAACGCATTTATTTGAGTTATAGGCTATTAGAGGGAACTAGCCATTTTAAAGAACTGCATGCAATTATCAAAGATGCAAAAGCAAAATTGGAAAGTGAGGTTGGTCCACTTGATGGCATGTCAGCAAAGAATGCACGTGGTATTGTAAGCAGGTTCTCAGCTGGTATTGATGTGCAGAAACTATGCTCTACAGCGATTCAAAGAGCTGATGAATGGTTGAGCTCTCCTGACCTGCATCTTCAAGGTGATGATCATTCTTACATAAATTATCAGTATAATATTTTGGTGTTTCTGGAAAATATAGTTTTGGTGTTGCTGCACAAAGACTTACGCACTTCGCTCTTTGCAGATTCATTACCTGCAGCCTGTAGATTTAAATTTGTAGACATAACATCTTCTTCGCTTGTTGTCATTTTAAAAGAAGCATCATCATCTGATAATATCCAAGGTTATAAGCTATGGTACTGGAAGGGCAGAGAGCAACCAAGCATGGAAAAGCCTGTAATCTTGCCCAAAGATGAAAGGAAAATACTAATATATGACCTTATCCCGTGCACAGAATATTCTTTTAGAGTTATATCATTCACAGATGATGGGGTCCTTGGCCATTCAGAATCTAGATGTCGTACTGAGAGCAAGGAGATATTTGTCAAGCGCGCCACGCAGAAATGCAGTGGGAGGGGCTACCCAGACACAGCAAAGAGACAGGAGCCAGTCTTTTAAGTCAACTGGGTTCAAGATCCGAGATGTTTGGAAGAAATTTCAGGAATCTGGGGATGCAGAAGGCTGTTCTGAAGGGTTTTGTGAAGATATACATGAAGGTTCATGGAGCAGAAGTGCCACAGACACAGAGCTGTCTGGAGCTTGTCGCAAGCTTCGATTCAAGCCATCTTCCGTCCCTGACCTAAATGTTGAGGTACCAGGGCCCATGGACTACACGACTGAGAATCACTATTATTCGAAGAAGGGACTTGTAAGATCAAATGAAAGTGGTGACTCTGAGACCTGCCCAATTGGTCAGACTACGGAACCGCCTGCTGTTGAATCTCGGCCAGTAGGCAAGGTGAACATGGCACAAGTTGACAGATAGTGAGAAGAATGGTGCTTCTGCTATTTGCCGTGAAAAAGAACTCTCCGGAACAATGAGGCAGTTGGATGGGGATTATGAGCATTGTGTAATGGCAATAAGGAAGCTGGAGTGTGATGGGCACATCGAGAACAGTTTCAGGATGAAGTTCTTGACCTGGTATAGTCTAAGATCGACAGACCAGGAGCGCAAAGCTGTGACCACATTCGTCAAAACACTAAGTGAAGATCCAAGCAGCCTGGCTGAGCAGCTAATTGATTCTTTTGGAGAAATCGTTAACTGCAAAATGGCAAAAACAAGTTTCTGCAATAAGCTATGGCATTAGGACAAGAATGAGAGCTGAAGATATTGCTAACTCACTGATTATCCGTATTTTTCTCGGATCAGTGCAGTAAAATTCTAGTTCCACCAATTTGACTGCAATGGAAAGGGGCTTCAGCGCAAATAGAAAATTATTTTAGGCAGCAAATAGCGTGCACTGAAATAATTCTTTATTCCATCACCATATGGGAGTAGTGGAAACTTATTTTCATTGGATTAGTGGGTGAATCCATGGAATTGATGTAGAATGTTCCCTTGTTTTTTTGTTGTAGCTCAGAGAAATTTTCAGAGATAGTTGGGCAGCTAGTCTGGCATATATAATGGTAAATGAAATTTAATTGGTATAAATATCTGGTTTCCTCGCTTAAAGTGTTACTTGTGTTGTCTTTGCATTCTTGAATTTTGTTGTAGTCAACAAGGGATCGTCTAGCCCGCGCGTGCCCAGGAGCAGTATAACAATAGCTTGTCAGTAGTGTGTCGGTAAATACCAGGATTTGCAACCCCATGCGCCGTTCGATACTTGGCGTCTTAAGAACGCTGTTGAGAAATCGAGTACTCCATGTGTTTTAAGCTCTTGTATATTTTCGGCATAAGTTACAGTTCTCTATTTTTCTTAGTTTTTTAAAATTATCAACCTCTAAAATATCAAGTTCCTAGTAAAACACATTTATGGGGAATTTAAAACTTTATACTTCAAATATCAACACTCTTCTCTATAAACTCGTGTCAAAGTTAGAAAACTCAAACTTGATACAAAGTCAAATAGTAATTCAAAGAGACCAGTGAAGCCTTGGTATTTAGTTTGAGAAATGTCATGGTCTCATCTCTCTCTGCATTTGTTGTTTAAGTTGAAGTTGAAGAAGAGAACGGATTACTCTTTCACCACCTTATTCATTATGTGCACATGATTAGTTTAGTATAAACTCGGCATCATCACATCTGATCAATTCTCGATGACCATTCTCAAATTAAACGCCTTTTTTTTTACAACTGGTCTTAGAGCAATAGTAAAAGACTAGTTTTAAAGAAGTATAACAAAGGTATATCATTTTTGCTAGTGTAGAGAAGGTGGAGTTGTCGACGCCCAAAACAACACCTGATCGAAAGATTTGTGTTCGTGTGACACTCAAATGGTGAAATGCACCAAGTGCTAAGCAACATGGTAAGTTTTTTTACCAGATGTAGGCATTTGAGAGAAAAAAAAATCATGTGTTCCTTCGTCCATGGAGACATGGAACTCGAGTATTTCTTCCTTAGACTATTAGGCTTCTCCAAGAAGAAGGCCAAGCAACTTGTGGCTATTTTTTTTCACTCAAGCACCTAGAGAGTGTCTAGCATTTTATTATATAGGACCTGAGAGCATAGTAAAAATTGTGTCATAGTACAAGTAATTTGCTCATCCCCATCCATCCCCCATCACACACACCTAAATACCAATGCACGCACTATCCTAATAATAGACTATCTCCAATGGTTCAACCATTTTTGGAGACCTATTTTTGTCTTTTGCTTTCCCGCCCAAAAAAATGCATACCCCATTTGCCTATTGAGGTCTCCAACAACACCTATCCAGATGCTTATATCAATAAAATACTCACTTTTACTTGCGCACTCACCCACATGCATTTCTATCTCCGCGCACTCATGCACAGATTCACATATAGGGATTGATAAAGGAGAGGGGGTAGCCACTTTTAGGTGCACTCTCTTCTCAAACTAAAAATGGATCATGATTTTTGGTAAGCGTTGGAGATGTTTGGGTCATGCAAAAGTGCATCTGGTGGCCTATTTTCGGTTTGGGTGCGCCTTTAGGTCCTCTGTTGGAGTTAACCTTACAAGTTGTGACCTTATGGGTCATATGGCTATCATTTTCTACACACATAGAGAGGAGTTTCGATGATATTACTATTTGATGGTCCGCCTTGTTGAACATGCACGCGCTACTTCCCTAGGAACCCTGATGGTCCAGTCTTGTTGAACATGCACACGCTACTTCCCTAGGCACCTGAGTAGTATGTGGCACCTTCTCACCTCATCCCAATGTATGGGACAAGTCCACCTTGTTAACAATGATTGTGTTGTTTCCCTAGGCACTCAAGCAGTCTACACCATTGGATCAGGGTTTATATTTGGCAAAGGAACACCATTTTACACTCGTCGGCCAATCGCTCAGGGTTTATATTTGGCCAAGGAAAATCCTTCCCATCGGATCAACAGATGATCACCATCTTTAAGTTACACAGTAAGGTTTTTAGGGCTTGGGAGGATTTTCTACTCACTAGATCAACCTGCATGGACATCGGTCGATTCTGATACAGCAATGGCTAGTTTTGAAGATTTGAATTCTAAATCTCATCTGACAACAAATGATGGCAAAACAGGGCATATGTTGATTCAATGATTTGTACTTTTTTTGGCCACCTTTTCATGAAAGGTTCTATTTACTTGGTGACCTATATATACCCCCTTCCACTGTTCATTTGGATTATTTGGACTCTTTACAACATATTTCACACCCACTGAAGTGTGGAGCTTAAGCTTAAACACTTTCTATTAAAGAGAAGTTGAGTGGATCATCAAGAGGAAGGCTAAGGATTTACCTAGAGCTAAGCTTGTGTGCATCCTTTCTTAGGGATTGGATTCTTGATCAAGTAAAACTTCTTGGTCTATTACTCTTGGTGGTTGGCAGGACATAGATGGACTTGGTGACCGAGGTGCTTCTTTGGAGCTCGCCAAAGAATTGTAGGAACTTGAGTAGAATCATTGTACGAGGTTTGAGCTCCACCTTGTTGGGATAGTGAACGGGGACTCTTAGAGAGGGTACTTGTATTGGTGACTTGGGAGGTGGCAACACAATTTGGTGTGTGCTACAACTAGGGGTGGCTACTAAACCACCAATGCCACAAGAAAAAAACGGATTGTTTCCCTGCCCCCTTCTTTACTTCAAGAATTTCATTCTTGCAATCATCATGACTTAGGTTGTTGTTATCATTGTGGTAGCTTATCTCTTGGCTAGTAATTTCACTTGAGTTATGCTTTATGTGTTCTACTAGCTTTTGTTGGTTTGCAAATTTTCTTTCAGGAATTATGAGTTGAAGTGGACTAATTGTAGAGTTCGTAGGCTAAGTACTGTCTAATTAGAAATTTTGAATAAGCCCAATTCAACCCCTCTCTTGAGCATTAGAAAGAGAAAAGTAAGATGGTTAACCCACAAACTTGGAGGCTCCCAAGCGACACCTAGATGTCTAGAACGACGAAGGTTCAAGAGTAACAAATCCACCAAGGGGCTTGACGTGGCACCAAAGCTCGAAGGACAAGAATGAGAGGGGGGAAGAGAATGAAGTGCGAGATCCGTAACCCTCAAGTTTTCACCAAGAATCCACTCAAAGATTCGGAGAAATGAACTCAAGAGTGGAGGGAGGGAGACTTGAATGCTAGGAGTGAAGTTTGTCCTTAGGTTTGTGGAGTGAGCAAGAGAGAGTAAATGAAGGGGGGGTCCAAGTGTTATATATATTAAGTGGCTCAACAACTAGCCGCTATGTGAAAAATCAGGCTTAACCACAGTCCATCAGTTTCAGCCCAGTTGAGGTTGAGCGAGGGCTAGTTGAACCTCAGAGCTCAACCTCACCTTAGCCGAGTGACATGCAGTTGAATCGTGGGGGTGCGGTTGACACTTGGTTCATCAGTTTCGAGAGATTTCCAGGGGCCGCTGAACCTCCCTGGGACAGATTTTTAAAGAACCAAATTAGTAAGAATATACATAGAGGATGAAGAATTGATGTGATTGAGCCTTACTGCCATGACAAGCAAACATTTTTGAATCCCTCGTGATAGTACGACTGTAGTGGAAACATGGCAAAGAGTGACCCAACCCACCAGGTCGGGTTAAGTGCTCCTGTTTTAATAATTGAAGGGATCTATGTTTGCTGACAGCATGTAGAGGATATCGAGCCCCGAATGGGCTGTCAATATTTCACCGGTTTAATGCGTAACATTCTCATTTATGATTATGTTAGATCTTAGAGCAAGCTAAAGTCCACGGATATTAATATAAGCACAAATCTCACACCGTAAAGAACACTTTGAAGAATTTGTATCAGACAATTTGTCAAGTTCGGTACATTCTCTCACAAGGTACACAAGACCTTCAAATCTATCTATGTGCAAGTTTTGTTCACATCAGAACTTCAAAACATGAAAATAAATATGACTCGCATAAGGCAGAACAAGAATTTCACATTTCTGAGACCCTTCAGGAACCTCAATCTATTAAGTTTCTCCAATACTAAACTCTAACCAGAAACATTCAAGACACCTCGCCCTCCACTTGTGCACATCATGCAGCATTCAATTCTGGCTTTGATGAGGCTAGCGCACCGTTGACAATCTTTTACGTAATCCTCATCCAGCTCAAGCAACTTTTTTCTGGTTAGCAGGACAGCTGAACACATGAGTCTGAAAACTGGCAGCAAACGTTCAGACAGTTATTCTCATGAAACCATGCTTATTCTTCTTGCTCCTCGAGATTTCCATTGGTGCTGGCTTCATCCATCACATATCAACATCACTCTTTCCTGATTCTTAGTCACTATCCCAACTTTCATCAGTATTTTTCTTCGTTTTACCAATCTTGCCACAGTTTTTCGAGTTGTCATCGCTATCCTCCTCACTGCTGCTCTGGAAATTTGAGAAGTTCACCTTCGGGGCTCTAGAGTTTATTTCTTTTCTGTTAAACCACACGTCATCATCTCCAGTGTCTAACCCATCATCATCGCTGTCACTGAACATAATGCTATCGGAAGCAGTGGCTGAATTCCCTGGAATCTGATTGGAATTTCTAAATCCCCTAGGAATGAAATTTTGCCTGTCACTGGATATGCTCTTCTCATTCCCCGTGCTTCCAAATCGCCGAGGATGTTCATCGATACAATCTCCATCATTGTTAAAGTCTGGAGCATTATCCCTTTCATCACCAGAGTCCCATTCTTCACCTGATGCGTCAAACTCGCTATCATCATCCCACCTCCTCGAATCTGATATCCTTTTATTGTATCTTCCCTGACCTCTGTTGTCATAATCGGAGTTTTCATAACCTCTGTTGAAACCCCTCCGATCACCTCCTTCCTTCTCCCAATATCTCATTCTTGAAGATTCTTCTTTCTCTGCAGCCTCTTCTTCATCCCATTGCTTCTCTGCTGCACTTTCTATCTCTGAAATGAACCGGTCAAGCTCCTCCTGGTCACTATCTTCAGATGGCTCATCACGTGGTTCTTTTATTTCAGTAGTCCCAGCAGCAGGTTGTGTATCCCCGCGGAAAACATAGGGAGTACCTTGCTGCTCATCTATGGCTCTGAAGAAGGTAGATGCAACACGCTGGATGCTGGCCATAGCAACTGGGTCCTCTGGATTGACACCCTTACGACGGAGTTGTGTTTCTATTTTCTTGATGTTTAGTTTCTGAGATTCAAGTGCCTGCTCAAATCTAGCCTTGAATAAAGCCTGTAACAAGGATAATTGTATTATGCCCCATTAGAGATAGCAAAGAAACGACAATATACATAAAATTATTCAATAATTAGAAGTCCTAGAAAGATGGAGATCATCAATTTGAGAAAAAAAAAACTCCACTGGAGCTAACCATATATGAAACATAAGTAAGCTAGTACTCAATAGGAATTGGTGCATAGTCACAGGACGTTGCCCCAAATTGAGGGCTGGGGTCGATGTCCTGGTTCTACTTGGGTCACTGTTCTGCTCCTGCAAGGGCATATTGTGGATCGAATGGGCTTTATATTGTGGTCTGGTTTAGAGGGGAGGAGAATCAGGAGATTGCCATTGATGTAGGAGGCTGCTGTGGACCACTTGGCTTTCAGAGAAGCAGCAGCTAACACAAAATTAAGCCATCTCCAAAGCAGTGTCAGCTGAGTACAGGGGAGAAGAGAGGGCCATGGACAATTGATTTTACTAGTGCTTGGTGCAAGAGTTTGGCTAGCTGTAGCTGATTTTTTTCCCGGCAGTGCTGGGTTGTCAAGCATATATAGCAACCAAAAGGAGCATGAAGCCAGAAAGGGGTGCCCAGGGGCTACTCATGAGACTCGAGAGGATTAGGGCATTTATATGGATAGTGAGCTGGATGGTCCAGCATAAGGCTACCCAATTATCCTTTTCTTTTTCTACTTCTCTTATCACTCTGTATTGGGTCTTTTGCCACTACTTGTGCATGACATATCTTAGCTCATTGACCTAAACTAATCAGGGCATGGATCCTGAACTAGCCCCTTGGAGCCAATTTTTTAGACACCCATGACCTGCTTTCCTCGACCCTGGCTCATGATCCAGTTGACCCAGGTTTCTAGTGACTATGAATCGGCAATACAGATAACATGCATAATCCAAAGCAAGACAAACTAAGATGTACACATCAGTTGCAAGGGACTAACCTTCCTTTTGGTAAGTGTGTTGAAAGGTATAAGGTTCTTCGGTTGACGGTAATTTCTTCCTCGAAACATAATTATTGTTTTTGTATTATGAATGTTGATCACAATTCCACCACTCAATCTTGTCAGCATCGCTGCCATTTCCTTAATTTTTTCCTTTGGGAAGTTGTCGCAACAAACTTGCACCGTCTCATGGAATTTCCAATGCATATGCATGTTCTGAACAACACCTCCAAAGACCCCACGAACTCCAACCGGCACATAGTTCCTGTTCCTGAATCCAATCTTCTTGTAAGCTTGTAGTTGCTCAGCTGTTAACAGCTCAGGATCATGGCGAGGAGCTGGTAAGTCTGGCAGCTCATACTTCTTGAGCTTCTGCAGAAGCAAAGCAACCTTTTTCTTGGCCTGCATAAAAGGAAATGGAGAGCATGATAAGTTAATGACTTATCAGAACTAGAGTGGACAGTGGCACAAGATGGTAGTATGACTTTCCTATATCCTATATCAGCCATTTGATCCCTTCAGTTCAACAGAGCAAAATATGCTCTAGATAGAACCACAACAATTCAAAGAAACTTTTCCCACTCTGATGAAGCGGAAGTGCAGTAGGGGAGGGAAAATGGGGAAAATTTGGGGGCGCCTCCGTACCCTGCGCAGGTTATAGATGAGCTTCTCGTCCTCGGTCATGAGCTTCTTCCTGAGCTTGACGGCGCGGCGGAGCTCCCGCTGCGTGCGGCCGGTCTCCCTGGCCATCCGCTTCTCCACCTTGCTCCGCATGCTCCTCCCCTTGGTCGACATCGCCCGCGGCCACCCGCCGGCCGCCGCCATCAGCCACGCGGACGCCGGAGCCGAGTCGGAGGCCGTGGCAGCCGCCTCACCCGTCGCGGCGAAGCGCCCCGAGCTGTCCAGCCGCAGGAAAACACACGCGCGTCAGAGATGATGATAGTACATGCGGCCTTATCCTGCTCCGGGTCCAGGGGGACGGGACGCACCTGCGGCGGAGCGACGGCAAGGCTGCCCGGAGGAGGCTCCGGAGAACCCGCATGGCTGGTGGGGCAGCCGCCGCCGACGACGGTTCCAGGGGGCGGCGGAAGCGAGGTGGGTTTAGGAGGCGGCGGGGCGGCGCGATAAACCCTGGCCTGGTGGTGGGGACGCCGGCGGGAGGTGGGGATGGGCTGTGCGGCGGGGGGAAGGTGACCTGGGCCAGCGGGGGTGGCCGCGTATTTGCTTGCCAGATCGGCCTCCGGCAGCCCAACTGATGAAATCACTCCCCCCCTCGGCACTTAAGTTCCTTTATTATTAGGAAAAATATTGTTGTCGTTGCTGCTGTATAAAATGTTTTATTTTTTATTTTTTAATTTAATCTTTCTTAAATTTATTTTTTATATTTTACTTATACTTTATCTATTTAAGTTTTCTCATGAAGCTAGAATATTTTCCTCGTAGACCTAAAACATTTTCTCATGAAGCTAAACCAATTCATCTTTTGACTTGGGTGTTTTTAGCCTAAATCCTAAAGCTAGAATAATTTTTTTTCTGAAAGTAAAATAAATTATTCTAACATGAGTATTATTTACATGAATCTTGATTTTTTTTAATTTTTTTTGTAAAGCTAGAATATTTTTCTCATAAACCTAAACCATTTTGTGTGCCTGAAAAGGCTGAAACTACTAGAACATTTTATCATAACATACATTTTCCGCATGAATTTGGACCACTTTCTCGTGAAACTCGATCATTTTTTTTTGAACCGTGAATATTTTCCTCCTAAATAAAAAATACAACTTCAATATAAATGTTCTCTGAGTACAACTATATTTAGGTGTGGTCTTTTTAAAAAAAGCTATTTGTTATAAGAAATGTAACGTGCAATCAGAAGTTAATCTAGATGTTCCAATGCTTTGAGTGCCTAATCTGAGATAAAAAATGCTTTAGCTCGGTAGTAGAATCCTTAAGTAGAAGCTCTACAAGGGCATGCATAATGCGGTGATTAGATGAGGTGCTTAGCCCGAAAAACCGGTTTATTTTTACCATGATATTGGCGCCTGGTGCTTAAGTTAGCACCGGTGCTTAATGAGTGCAAATAGGTGGTTACACATATTTAAGGAAATGTTTGCGTGGTAAAAATTAGTTTCTATAACGATGCTTTGAGTTGTGATGCTATAAACACCTAGGTACATGCCATAACATAGAGCGATGTAATCCTAAACATGATCTTGGTATCGTCGTATCGCAGATCACGTGGCTAAGGTTAATCGTTGCAAGCGCAGTGCGTAGTTTATGTGGGTGCAGCGGGGAAGCAGATTGCAAGGGAGATCCTGGGAAGCCCTCGAAAACCTAGGCTATATTAATTGAAAGTAAAATTGAACGTAAGAATCTATTTCCATAGGCTTGAAGTATACTTTCTAGGATCTACTCCATTTCTTTCCAAACCCTATGCTAAATTTAAAAAAAACTCGAACAAAGTCTATATAGAAATTTATTAATATCCACAACACTATGGCCTTCTTTGGCACGGCTTCTCCACCGGCTTCTCGTGGAACTCTGCGTAAAAAAAAAATAGTTTCGCTAATAAAGAAGCTACTTAAAAATAGGAGAACAATTCACACTAGAAAAGGAAAAAGCCCAAAAAAGTGGCTTCCCGTGGCTTCTCATGTTTCCATATATATGCTCGGTGCCTCTAGATTACTTCATTGCCATTGAGAAGCGGCTTCACCAATTTCCTTTTAGGGAAATAAAAAGGTTTCAAGCCTTGCCGGAAAAGCCGTTTCACTGGAGAAACCTGAGGCATTCTTTAGTGAAGTTATTTATTTTCGATCCGTTTAGAAAAGTTCGACGAGATGCCGTGCCTAAGGAGACTTAAGTTTTTTACCCCCCAAGGTGGGTGGTGGGGTGGGGGGGACGGAGAAGCAAGGCGGCCTGCAGGGAATGGCGTGACGATGCGCGCGCGTGGTTTCGTGAGAAGGTGGGCGCGCAGCTGCTGGCTATCTGGCCGGGACTTGGAGTAGAGAATAGGTCGAGACGTGCGAGATATTATTTTTCTCGGCCGGCCAGGCCGGCACGTTTCCACCGTGCCTGCAGTGCGCGGGTGGTGGGTGGGTGCAGCATGCAGGTGCAGCCTAGCCTAGCGTTCTAGAACGCCGCTACCGCTACTACTGGTAGTAGCTCGATCGGATCTTTTGTGCGCGTCTAGACGACGACGATGGGATGGATGCCTTCTTCTTCTAGATAGATGGAGATGGCAACAACAACGTCTGCATGTAGGCACGCAAACGCACGCGGTATTTCCGTCGTCCGGCCGGCCTCGTCTCTGCTATATATCCCATTGACACGGCGGAGACGGGACGGCGACGGCGATGAGCTAGCCAGCAGTGTGGCTGTGTGGGCGAACTGAGACCGTACATGCGTGCACGTGTACACCGGCCGGGTCGTCGCCGCATGCTGATCAAGTCAAAAGGAAGGCACGTACACGCCGACCTATCGGTCCTACATATACACTCCTGTAGTATTATGTATGCATGTACGGGCGTCTCGCTCATCACCTGTCAGAATTATTAAATCTAACAGCCGAGCATGTCGGATTAAATTAAAGAAGCAAAAAGACGTGCTCTAGTAGGGGCGACTTTTATTTGCCGCCTACCTGGCCAGGGGGCGACCGGTTTTATTTCTCCTGCCACAACGCTTTGTTTTAGTAGCTACAACCCATTATCCGTGGGCAGAAAAGGAGATCGAAAATGTTCTAAAAAGTAAGAAACAGACTTGGCATGATTTTTAGCATGAAGCTAGAATCATTTTTCATGAAACAGAAACAGTTTCCTCTAACATGATTATTATTTACATGAATCTGGATTTTTTATTTCCTCGTGAAGCTAGCTGGAATATGTAATTTTCTCGTAAACCTAAAAACATTTTCTGTGTGCCTGAAACTGCTAGGACGTTTTATCTTAACACGCGAATTTTCCTCCATGAAACTAGGTCATTTTTTTTCAACCATGAACATTTATTGTTGTCCTAAGCAAAAAAAAAAAGTTACAACTTCAATTAAAAATGATCTAGAAAATATCGCACAAATATATTCTGGTGGAGTCTTGTTCTAAACCTTTTTAATTATAATTAAGAAGCATAAAGGGCGTAGGATCGGAACTTGAGCTAGATGATTGGTGATCCGAAATGACGATGAGGTTTTTATGTTCCATGCGTGCTACCTTTTGATCTACTACCTAGGTGTGCTTTTGGTGAATTATTAAGAGGCAGAATGCTCACGGCTGCGATCGGACCCGTTCAAGCTGCTCACACACGCACATACTCCCGGCCGGTACGGTGGAGAGATTCTAGATGGCCGATCTGACTTTGCTCTAGCCTCTAGTCTAGGAAAAGAAAGAATTGAGTACGACTTCACCTTACGATCAAGTAGCCCGCTTTTTTAAGTAGTCGTACGACTTTTTTTTCCCCTCGCATCGGCACACCGTATGGTATGGTACCTTTTGCAAAGTCGCTAGATATTGAGTTATCTGACACGTCATGTGTATTATCTTTATCTATCTATACAGAGTCGATTAGTATGGAGTGATCCATCTATACCGCCTACTCACATGGTTATGAAAAAAATTATAAAAACTCACACGTTAAGTAGGACTGTGTGTTGATGCACGGAAACAAACAAAAGCGCACGCGGAGGACCTAAAATATATACCATGGTCGTTTGGTTCGTACACATCATCATTCCACCCCTCACGCTTTAGGTCTATTTGATGAAGCCTCAGAGAAATAGTGTCCCTGGCCTATAGTGTTCTTAGGACCCGTCTTTGCTATTTGTTATGTATGGTTAAAGCTTTTGGGCCTTGATTGTTTTAGATTGCTGCTTTTATTTGTTGCTGCTCAATTTCTACGTTGAAGATCAGCACATATATATACAATGCAAATAGCCACAGCAGCAACATCTAAAAGCATAACCGATCAGACATTTGGTTCGTAGACAGGCACATGCAGTAGTCTTAGACTCAGACAGCTAAAAACAGTTGTCGGCTCCCAAAAGACTTGACTTAGCGAAATTTACCCGTACTCAGTGGACGTCTAGAGTTGCCTGGATAGGCAATTTGTAGCAATTTTGCACGCAACGGCATGCAAGCAATAGCTCTTTTGTCAGGCAACACATGAAAAACCCTAAAAACCGCATACCTAGGTGATGTCTGGCATACCTAGGATGTGACCTGTAGTGGCGACCTTGTCGGTGACGAGAGCTAGTGAGAGGCTGCTGCCAAAGCCATGGGTGGCAGGAGGATGATGGATGGAATGGGGAGGATCATAGGGGCGATATCAGTGAAGGACACAACATCTTATGTGGCAACCACATGTGGTGGGTGGAGAGGTGATGGTGTGGCAAAGTATCCAAGACATGAGATCGGATGAAGGGTATCAAAATGTTTCTAAAGGGGAAGAAGGGCCGACAACCAAAGGAGACGATCGTGTGATATGCGACCGTACAACGAGTTGCATTTTAACATTGTCCAAAAAAACTATGTATATATTGCTCTCTGTACTTCCGTACCATATTAATGCACGTCAAGTTACATACATTGCTAATTATAGTAAACTTTACACATCAATAATCAATCAACACATATACATAAACCTCCAAAAGTAATACTTTTCAAAAAGAAAAACTAAAGGAGACCGATAGAGCCTGGATTTCCAAAAAGCTTAAACTTTTAGAGCGAGTCCGACAAAAATTCCAACAATACTCCAAGTTAAATCCCCGTACCTTCCCTCTAAATTTTCGTGCATATATAGCCATCCATGTTTCCAGCTCACCTCCGTTGTCATTCCGCTCCTCCTCCGATCCATGGACTGCACGCATCCCCCCATACCCATTCCGGAGCCTCGTCCCGCGCCGGCGCCACCCGCAGCCGCCGACGCGCCACAAGAAGCCACCGGCGACTCGGAGTCCGATACCCCCGTGTCGGCGGCGCTGACGGTAGGTGGCCACCCCTCGGTCTCGGCGGCAGACTACTACGGCGAGGACGACGCTGAGTCTTGCAGCGGCAGCGGCAGCGGCGGCGGAGGCCGCAGTGGCGTTTGTGCCGTCGGCGCCGGCGCCGGCGACGACAGAGACAAAGACGGCGTGAACACGGACAGTGGTGGAGAGGACGAAGTCGATAGCTGGATGGTCGTCCCCTGGTGGCGCCGAACGGTCGTCCAGGATGTGGTGGGCGGTGGTGCCGGTGGTTGCGCGCCACCGCAGGAGGGCGGGCCGGCCGTGTTGGCCGGCGCCGGCGGCCATGCGGCCGAGAGCAACAGGCTCTTCTGGGAGGCTTGCATTGCGCATGGCTACTAGTGCTTGTAGCTAACTAGTAGAGGCAGTAGTTGCCGGCGGCCGCCATGGATGCGGCCGGCATCCAAGTAGATGTAGAGCTTCTGAACTTGGGGGACATTGCTGGATCTCCTGCCATTTCTGGTTTTGGATGTTGATAGAGTTCATGAGATAGAATTAACAGAACACATGTGTTCTTTGTTGGTCGAATTGGTAATTGTACAGGGAATTAATGAGAGCATCAATCCCAATCTTGGAGTACTCTTTAATCTTTAATAATTTATTTCTTTTCTGATCAAGATTTCCGAAGAGATTGTTGTTACGTCAGAGCGGTGACGTTGCGAGTGACTAACAATAAAGCCGGCCCATTTGGTTAATTAAGCCACATCACCAGAATAGTTAATTAGTTACCGATCGCTGCATCTTTTTTATAGTACTAATAACAAAATATAGTCATAACTCAACCCGAGTGGCGTTGACAGTTTTTTTTAAGGTAAGTGGCATGAGCTCTGTCTTTTCATAAGAAGAAAGAAATTGATCCGGTTTTTAAGGAAAAACTGGACCGAAAACTTTCACACAACGAGCGGTTGAATTGGGTCATCAACACGAGCTGCACAACTCACGACTCGACAAGAAACAAAGACCGTCCGTCTAGCCGGTTGGATTGGAACATCAACGCAAGCCGCACAACAATCTCACATCACTCCACTCAACCTCGTCGGCGGCCCCTAAACCCTAGCGCAAGTTATCGTTGCCGAACTCAGCTCCAAGGCCAAACAGCTCCAACTTCCTTCACTGGACCTTCAAACTGACTTCTACAAACAAACCGACAGCACCGGAAAGAGTCCCCTATGCGTCATCCTTGCCGAGCAAAGTCACACCCCAGCAATAATGCAGCCTCGACTTCGCAGCAACGCACACTTCCAAGCACGTCAGTCGGCGTGAACATCCAACATTCGAAGCGATGCCTCCAAGGAGGGGGGCCGATGCCACTTGCGCCGCCATCGCTCGACCAAAATGTCAAGGTCTTACCCCTCGGAACAAAGCAAGCTGCACAAAAAGGAGAGGGCAGATCGATGACACTTCCAAGGAAGTAAACGGCACACCAATGCGTCGCCGTCATCGGCCCGAAGAACAGGCAAGGCTTCACCACCGCCACCATACCCAATGCGCACGACAGTAGGAGATGGAGGTTGCACCCTCCAACGAGAAGACACCCACCAAACGGTCACCACTGCCCACCACCGCGACGAGACAACCTCGACCCAAGCCCGCACACCAAGAAGAAGTAACCTGACTTGTCCGCCACACCACCAAGGTGTCACAAGCGAACCAGCGCTCAACTGCAACCAACCGCGCAACCAAAGCGCCGCCAAGGAACAGCAGAGTAGGAAGCGCCGCACCACTGCTCTGCCCGTTGAAGCCGGTCCGAATCGCCACGCCGCTGTGCACCTTGTCCCGCTCAGATTTGGGCACCGATGACCCCTCCTAGGCTAAGGACCCCGCCGTCGCCTTCGTAGGGACCTGGGCTGGCCTCTGACTGATCCCTCCGGCAACGGCGAGGTGGAGGGAAGAGGGGGAGAGGGTGGCGGAAGCTAGGGTTCTCGGGCGCCGCCCGAGTCGCCCAAGCGGGGACGATGCGAGGCCGGGGGACAGACCGTGGCGGTCGCGAACCGCTTGAACGAGCACAGCCTCTCCATCTTTAACCTTTGCTAACAGTTCATGGTTCATGATAAAAAGGATATGGCTGATCTCCTGTCCATTCAAACAAAAAAAGTTATCATGATTAGAAGTCGGTTAAATTAATACTGCGGTTGGCATAATTCAAATTCGAAACCCTGTTGCGCTGTCTGTTATCTTATTGAGCTGCATGGATCGATCAATTTAAATAGAAACTTGAGTTCATTTATACTTTAAGAATCAATTACTGCTTTTGGGAGACAAAGTTGAATTTCCTTGGTTTACACAGCTAAGAAAACATCTCCACGGACGGCCATAATTGATTTTTATATGCAGATTGGCCATAAACGATTGTTGAAGCAGGGCATTTCTAAGCACCGCATAGTCCTTAACAGAAATCGATTTCCATAGACCGGTGATCTTATATGACTTGTCTATGATTTCTATAGACGATCGTCTCAAGTCACCAGTAGACACAGTTTTTTGTTTTCAAAATTTTAGATGCCAAAAAATGTATTTTTGTAGAATGTTAATAGTTGGCATTTCACAACATCAATCCTTGTACTAGCCTCCACCTTGCCATCTCACCTACAACCGAGATACTCGTATATTTAGGACTAATAAACAATAGCAAATAAAAATTTAAGACTACAAAGCTGCATATCAAGTACTTCATCTTATATATAAAGGTCTTGTAACAAATACTAATATTTTACTTTTGTCTATCGAAGAGGTATCTATTGAGCATAAATCGGCTGGGAGGCAAAAGTGTTGACTGTTGCATCCATTTGGAGCCAAAAGTGTCGATTGCATCAGATTGTTAAATTGTGTTGATATAAATGTAGCTTGAATAGTGACCAAGTTAGGTGGCCAACATGTCCAGCCATGGTGATTCAGTTGAGCCTGTAAGACTACACTATTGTTTGCTTTGGTTTGCTCCAATATCTCACCTAAGGTCTAGAAGAAGGCCCCAAAGGCTGCTTGCTAGCATGGGCACTCTGACCCAAGACCTAAGGCATCAAACTTATGCATACAAACACCTCACTAAAAGCATGTCCACCCCAATATCTCATACACGTTTCAATTTATTTTGAAGTGATTTGTTTATTTCGATGGCAAGTGCCAATCTCAACTTTTGATGAGATTATATAGAGCAAGCAATCTCGAAACTTGTCTCATGTGCATAGTGTGTCACAATAATGCTAGTCTCTCAACTTCACACCAAATGTGTATGAGGTCATCCTACTGCCATGCATGCTGGGTTGGTATTTAGTTCAGGTTAGCTTCATGTGCTCTAATCAGACAGGTATACTTAACCATGCTCCCAACACAAAATAGATCAAGATTTTTTTTCTGCAAAATAAGATCGCCCGCATGCTCTTATGGCAGCAACCAAGATGTTTAAATGATAAACAATGTTCAGGGTTACTGACAGTGCATCACTTGAAGATCATTGTCGAATTCAAATGAGTTTATATTGACTACAAACTAAGATGCATGCTCTCAGATCTTAGGTCAGAACTAAAACATCTCTATGCTTAATGCTGTCAATTAGACTGTTAATAACTATAATTTACTTGGACATGACAGACACCCCTTTCTTACGAAGCACTGATTGGAGCTGAACAAATTGTGTTTCCATGTGGTCCACGAAATCAATGCTTCCCCTGCATATATAACCAATAATTTGATACTTGGGCTATTTAGTATGATTTGTCTTATCTTCTAAAATATGGGGGTTCCCAAATTTCACCAAGAAAGATGATGAAAACACTATTATTTGCAGCCTATTTTTAAAACAAGTCTGCTGCTCACTTCTCTAAGCATGACTTAGCTCCTAAATAAACCTCCCAATTTCAACATGTCACCTCTATCAAGACCCTCGGCCTCATCAACTTCTTTGCGCTCCTGTCCCTGGACCTTTCCGTTGACTTGCCATCACAATTTGCGTTGACTTGGTCAAATCGTTTTGGTTCCTTTTCACTTCCGATTGTTCCCTCCATGTGAGTGATGTGCCAAACCTTTGAGCTCACCTGCACCTTCATAAACTATTTACAATATAATTTAAATGACGTGATATGAATTATGATGATAGCTAGGATGGGAAGTTAATATAATTTAACCCAAGTTATTACAGGGAATCAATTACTATAATCACAGGTGTTATGATATGACTGAGATATTAATTAGGATGGGGTTGACACAATTTCATGCCATGATATATGTAAAAAATTGAATAGCTCGTGTTGAGGAGCACAATTTTTTTATAGAAAAGTTAGAGTTTAGAATTAATTGCTTTTTAAGTAAAAACAAATATATTACCGCAAAAAAGGAATTAGTTGACTAAATCAATGTTCTCGAGTTTGGCCTCTGTATCAAGGCAACTATGCATCAGCGATCAAATTGAGATGCATGCAAATCCTTGGTTTCAATTCCACAAACATATAGTGCACAAATATATTTTATGACAATTGCTTTTTATAGCCACACCACTCTAGTATGACGTTTTCAGAGACATTTTATGGTGGTCGGAAAGGTACCCACCGGTACTGAGCGGTTCCACTCCATTTTATTTTTTAGCTGAATTATTGAATAATTAAATAAACAAGGAAGAGGGTATTGGTACTCGTCCCACCATTTCTCGTACTTGACCCACCTATTTGGTACCGTCTATTTTTAAACCATTAGATTTCGCTTGATGGACGACTCTTATTTTTTCCAACAACTGTAAAAGTTGTATAGGAGTGTTTTATCTGTTCTATAGTAAAAGGATCATTCTGTACACGCCATAGACAATGGAAGTTGATGAACAAAATGCAGAGAATGAGAGAAAGCAGAATAAGATTTGGAAAGCGTATTAATTAAGAGCAATTATTGAGATGGCAATGGCTTCTCTCTTTCGGAAACTAAGGGATAGCAGAAATCTTTCAGTGTCACTACTCACTAGTAAAAATGGGCTCTTGGACATGTCAGGCATTACCTCTCTTGATGGCAGGATTCTGCCACTCCAGAATAAAAACTAAAAAGAGATCTCGGCACTTCAAGTGCTATGAGTAGTGCAAAAACAGAGGAGAAGAAGCATGGAGAGAGTTGTGCAAAAACAGTGCTATGAATTCGATCCCACTGTGCCACTCACCTGCTCTGTCAGTAGCTTTGGACGCAGCTGAAGATCCTTTGCTCAGGCCATGCGGTGCCTCATCACTGCTATGTGCTAAGCCCAATGTAATGTACCTGAACAATCTAGGATGCAGAGAAAACAGGCAATCTAAAAAAAAAGATCAAATGGGAAAGTAAGAACACAAGCTAAGGCGTGGCGCAAGCAGTACTGGCTCTGGTGCTCTGCACCATCGGCGGACGGGAGAAGCCGAGAAGGTGGAAGCGCCATGGCTGCACGCTCACCATGTACGTACAACACCAAGGACTAGCCCGTGGAAAGGCATACATGGCCAGGCGCCACGGCATCGCGGCCGGCCTGCTCTGGCAGCCAGCGAGCTCGACCCCGTCGACCACGAGCCGAGCCCGGCGATCGTGGTCGACACGATGGACACCCCCGGCAGCATGCCGATGTAGCCGAGCTCTTCCTGGTTCGACAGCCATGCTCTGGTGCTCAACATGGGCTGGCCGGCAATCGCATATACTCTGTGAATTACATTGCAATTCGCGACCAACAACAGCTTGATTTTTTGTCCATTTTATCCACCTGGAGGAAGGTTCCGTGGACTCCCTGCGCCATCACTTGCACAAGGTTGCAGTACTAGCTTTTCATCGACCAATTTTGAATGTGCCTTTTCTTTTCCCCTTATATGGCTGTGCTGAATGCGACATTTGTTTGGCATGTATTGGTCTTAATACTCCCTAGTTTTTCACGACATTCGGTTCATGTTTGCTGTCATTGTCCATAGCTTGCGGTGAGTGTCTCACGTTTCACATGATACCAGACGATCTTGTCTAATATAATGCAGAAACAATCATGATTAATTTTGCTGTCATACTCGCTGCTGCTTCCTACTATTCTAGTTGCTGCCAAAGACATATATTTTGCAGTGACGAGATTACATTAGTTTGGATCATGTGAGAATCCGTAAACAAAGTTGAGTACAGACCTCCAGGCTATTTATGGATCTCATGAATTTGACGAGATAGGATCATTGAACAAGTTTTGTAATTGGTACATGGAATTTCCCAGAGCATTGAGCCCTCACTCTGAGAGCATTGAATTAGTTTCCTAATGCCACGTGTCACACTGCAAGTGACAAAATCATCTCATCTAGAAGATGAACTTGTGCCCACTCCCTGCAGAGTGTCCTTCAAGCCAGGTCTTGTGGATATGTACCAGCTCCAAGCCTTCAGGAGTCTCAGGCTGTCAGTTGGAGTAGATAGTAACGGAATAAGCTATTTGAATTTTCAGGATGAGCTCAGATTCATTTTTCAATAAAGGAAGCTTTTATAAAAGATACTACCAAGTACAGTACAAAGCCTTGAATGAACACAGATTCATGAAAGATCTGTAAATGATCCCAGTAGGATCAGGAGAATTTACCTTGATATTCAGATGAAGAGTTGTCCGGCAGCAATACCGGATATCACCTGAAAATCCAAGGAACATCAACCACTGAAGCTGAGGTCAATATATAAAACAAATTTCAAAAGTGCCGAGCTCCTGGAATAGAAATGGTAAGGCGAGCCAATAAGAGACAATGGAGGCATGGAATTACATAATGAAAATTTACTGCGCGCATCAGCTGGCTGAATACGACAACTGCTAAAGTTAGTTCATCGCGAGAAGATTTTGAGGACATACCTTCCATTTCCCAGTTGTCAAAGTTAACCAACCAGGTACTTGTACTGATTGGTGATGTAACAAGTCTGTCCACCCATGCCCGGAACTTCTTGCCTTGTTTGTCACCATAACATGAATTCAGTGCAGCAATGGATGCATGAAGAGATTGCTCCAATCCAGAAGGATGAACAATTGTTCCATTCAAATGCTAACAAAAGGGGAAAAAGGATCTGCTTAATTTTACATTAAGCACAAGGAAACATTACGAGGCAGGAAAATGGAAAATGCACATTTGCACACTTTTAACTTGAATTGTCTAGTTCATAAAGAGATCACAGATAAGAAAAATGATGCCAATGAACTTCAAACCAGGTTACTCTAAGAAATTAAACAAGTGAAGTACTTACAGAAATGCTTTTCAAGTACTGTATTACTGCTGTGGAATTTTGAACTTCGCCCCTCCGCCACTTCTCGCAGAGAACATAGAATTTGACCACCACATCTGAAGGCTTGAAGATGCCTAACTTTGAATAAGGGAGTTCAAGATCCCTAGCAGAAACATTAGGTCCTAGTTTGAAGTGTCCAACAGCTTGCATGATACGGGCTGCACATCTCTTTGTCGCATGAATTATCTTGGGATAATACGTTGCATTTTCTCCATACCATTGAAGCAGCTCCTCTTGGGCATTGCTGACCTGAAGATGGTTTCAAAAGGCCACAGTAAATTTACGGGCTATGGGATAGTAATAGCCACTGTCACTGATGTCTTGCAACATCATCATCAACATCAATGAACTTTATTAGAGAGTTTTAAGGAGCAGCTCCTGTGCACTGGATTACTGACCAAGACACCATGGACCGATGGGACACTGAACAATTCTGTGTCATTTCCAGAGTCACCACAAACAAGAATATTGTTCGGTGTTTTCCCCTCTGAAGTGAACTTGTTCAGCAAATATTGAAGAGCCTGCCCTTTTCCTGCACCTTGCGGTAACACATCAAGAAGTATACCGTAGCTGAAGATTACTTTTACATGTATCTGATCACAGAAAAAAGAAGCCGAAAATTTCAAACAAGGCTCTACTGGCGAATGCCTCAATAATAGTAATAAGAAAATTGATCTTACCCCACGTTTCTGCAACTCGTGAGGGAGAGCATGCATTACTTCCTGAGCAGCTTGCTTGTCAACCAAGAAGGTAACCTTATGGGAACCCTGATCCTTCTCTGGCTTGCATCCATACAAAGAGAGGTAACACACTCACCCACATTCAGAGCATTGAGCTCAGTGTTAGCCTCCATAATAGAAAGTCAACGCCATCATGCACACAGCTAGATGGAAACATGCCTGAAGCTTTAGCTGAGAGAACTTTGCCGCCTCCTCAACCACGGTATCACGGTCCCAATTGTTGTTCAGATACTCCTCCCAGCCAACATCATGAACCATGTCAGCCCCATAAGCTATCACAGTTCCCACAGACATGACAGTGATGTCAGGAGTGATCAGAGGCTTCTCTTTCCTCAAATCCTTATAGCTGATCGGCGATCTCCCAGTCGAGAAGACCAGAAGTGAATCATGGGAAAACTCGGCCTCCCAGAGGGCCTCAAACCTGAGCAAGGACAAGTCTTCTGGATCATCATGGTCAACCTGCATGGAAATGATCTAATACATTAGTGTTGATTAACCACAATAGTATGGGCCAGTTCCTGAATCTGGATATCATAAATCGAAGGTTTACACACCATGGTCTGGTCAAGATCCGAAACAATCATAAGGCGGGCTGAACCATCAAGCTTATCCATTGATGTTACTGCAAAGATTGCTGGGGAAAGTTGGGTACTTCTATTGTTGAGTCCCTGAATGCAAACAACAGAAATGTGCCCCTTGTGTATTCTTCACCTACCCTTTGGTCAACCAGTGCCAAGGTCTTGTTTTATGTTAAAAACGAAGAAGAGAAGGTAAACATGACTTGTGCCTGAACAAATTCAGGTCACCATCGATAACGATTGCATAATGCAGTAGGTTGGGCACATGGTCATAGGACCAGACGAAATGAAGCTGCAACTTCGGGGAATGATCCTAGGCCAGGATAACCTGCTTGACCCATTACACTCCCAGTGCGGTTGAAGTAATGTACATACATTACTACTCCCTCTGGGTTTTTTTTTTACGCTTCTTAGTTCAAAAATGTGCAGCTGGCGACAAACATTCTAGAACAGAGGTAGTACTTTTTGGGGGCAGGTATCATAATACAGAGATAATTTTGAGGCAAGAGCTTCAGTTGTTTTATGGATCTCATGAACTTCACGAGACAGAACCATGGAACATCTTTTCGTGTACAGAATTACTGAGATATGGGCCTGTCTAGAAGTACATTATGATTCTATTTGGACTCTTGAACACAAAGATATGTCATGCCTATTTGCACTTTGCAAGTGACTAATTGACCTACAAGATGAACATGTGTTCGCTGCCTGCAGAGTGTCCTTCAACCCAGGTCTTGTGGATGTGTGTCAGCTCCAAGCCCTCTGGAGTCTCGGGCTGTGAGTTGAAGCAGATAGAAATAGTTAAATTTTACACTACACAGGTGCATGAGACTAAGCAACTACAGGACAACAGATGATTCTTGCAGAATCAGGAGAATTTACCTTCATATTCAGCAGAAGAGTAGTGCGGCTGCAATACCGAGTACCACCTGAGAATAACAGGAACAATAACAAATAAGGTTGAATATAACCAAATAAAATAGCAAAGCGTGGAGCATCCGAGGATTAAAGAAATGAGGAAAATAAAGGCATGTAATGATAAAAACAAATATGTCATGAAGCAATATAGAACAACTACTGACTGCATGGGTTAAGGGCCGCAATCAATTTATCATGTGAAGAGGCTGAGAGCAGACCTTCCATTTCCCAGTTATCAAACTTCACCAACCAGTTACTTGTACCAATCAGTGATGTAACTAGTCTGTCCACCCAAACCCGGAACTTTTTGCCTTGTCTGTCACCATAGCAGGAACTTAGAACATCAATGGATGCATGCAGAGAACGCTCCGATCCAGAAGGATGAATAATTGTTCCATTCAAATGCTACAGAAGAAAAGGGATCTGTTAAAGAAACTTCAACAATTTGAGGAACTAAAGTGTGTTTCTCTGACAAAAGACTAGTTGTATGATTTGATCTGGAACAACTTCAGAAAAAAAAAAAGAACAACGTAGCTTTGAAATGTGTAATCACTATCTACACTGTCCACTGTATGAAAGTGATCAAGATCAAAACATAGGGCATGTGACAAAGCTACTCTGAGAACTGAAAAAAGGAAGTACTTACAGTAATGCTTTTCAAGTACTGCATAACTGATGAGGAATTTGGAAGCTCACCCCTCCGCCACTTCTCATAGAGAACATAGAATTTCACCACCACACCTGCAGGCTTGACAGTGTCTGCCTTCAGATAAGGGAATTCAAGGTCTCGTGCGGAAACATTGGGTCCTACTTGGAAGTGTCCGATAGCATGTATGATACCGGCAGCACATCTCTTAGTTGCATGAATTATCTTAGGATTATCCTTTGCATTTTCTTCATACCACTGAAGCAACTCCTCTTGGGCATTGCTGACCTGAACATGATATAAAAACCCTTTGGTAAGCTCTTCGGAGTAACCATTGTCACCAACGAACTTTAGATGACAGTTTCAAGCAACTCCTTGCGCACTGAATCACTGACCATGACTCCATGTATAGATGGGACACTGAATAGTTCTGCATCATTTCCAGAGTCGCCACAAACAAGAGTATTGTTTGGTGGTTTCTGATGTGAATTGAGCTTATTTAGCAAATATATAAGAGCCTGCCCCTTTCCTGCAGCTCGTGGTAGAACATCAAGGGCCTCGCCGCTGCTGTAGACTATTTTCACATCTAGCTAATCATAGTCAAGGAAGCAGGAAGTCAGAACACGACGCCAATAGGTGATGGCGTGATGCTCCATCGTAAAAAAGTGAGGAAAACTGAAAGAGAAATCTCGAAAGCATGTGCCTTACCCCACGTTTCTCCAGCTTCTGTGGGAGAGAATCCATTACTTCTTGAGCACCCTGCTTGTCAACGAAGAAGCTGACCTTATGGGGACCCTGATTCCTCTCTGGCTGCATCCATACGATAAAGAATATCATACACAGCTCTAGTTCAGCCTTCCAAATGGGATTAGCCAGCATAAAAGAATCGTTTTAGCAAGTGGACATGCCTGAGGCTTTAGCTGAGGGAACCTAGCCGTCTCCTCAACGACGACATTCCTGTCCCACTTGTTGTTCAGACATTCCTCCCAGCTAACATCACGGATCATCTCTTCACCGTATGCTATCACGGTTCCCACAGACATGATAGTGATGTCTGGTGTGAGCAGAGGCTTATCTTTCCGCAAGCCCTTGTAGCTGATCGGCGTTCTTCCGGTCGAGAAGACCAGTAGAGAATCTTGGCAGAACTCGGCCTCCCAGAGGGCCTCGAACCTAAGCAAGGACAGGTTCTCTCGATCGTCATGGTCGACCTGCGAGAAAGCAATCCATAAGATTGAGCACTGACGAACCACACAACTGAAAAGGTACAGTCCGCTCCGTAGTCTGAATAAATCCACCAAGGTTTCAAGTGAAACACGCACCATCGTCTGGTCAAGATCGGAAACGACCATAAGGCGGGCAGGACCGTCGAGCTTATCCATTCAGGACAACTGAGCTGAGGAAGAAGAGGAAGAAGAAGAAGCAGAAGTGCGTTTGCCTGTTCACCTTCCTGAACAAACACGGCAAACACAACAATGTGCTGCTTATTCTTCAGCTGCCATTTAGTCAAGAACTGATAAAGTCTTGCTTTATGAAGGGGGAAAAAAAGAGTAAAGGATGGCTGCTTCTACAGGTAGCATTTCCTTCCACCTTAATATACTCCTTAGAAGCAGCTGTACGTCTGTACCCACAATTGTTGCTGACAGCAAAGCTATCGAGACAAGCTACTGACAAAGAAGCCAAGGAGGGAACTTCTGAACATGTATGTTATCTAGGAAACTCTATGCGTCTATCCCCACCCGGCCACCCCATCACATTCCTACGTGAGATATATAGACAGCAAGGTCGCCATCTACTGGAGGGAGCGGGGCTGCCTGCGCAAAATTTGGCCTTTTTTTGTCGCGCAGAGCAATGCGGCCGTCAGGACCGTCCTACGGCGCGGCCGTGCGGACCAGATTCACGGGCGGGGGCGAGGCGGCGCAATGCATTGGGTAGGCGAATGAATCAAAGTCAAAGATGAACAAGAAATCAGACGACAGCAGCCGCATCCACGCAAGTACATGGCACCGGGGGGGCGAATGGGAAAGTGCGTGGGTGTTACCTGGGTCTAGGGACGGCGGACGGGCGGCGGCGGCGGCGTGTAGGGGCTTCCGGCGGGGGAGAGATTGAGAGTAATGGGCGCGCTGCCGGAGCCGGAGGCTGATCAGGGAGTGGTGAAGGGAAGTGGCCAAGTGGGTAAAGAACAGATACTGCTGGCTGCTCGGCGCCTTCCATTATCATATCAAACGGAAACCAGAATTCTTTGGGTGAACTTTTACTGCTACCAGATTCCTGATTTTTTCCTTCAAGGTTAGGTCCGTTGGGTGCGGATCTTTTTTTTAAACAAAACGCCTTTGGGTCCAATTTCTCCGTGAGAATGTAATTCCTCCACTGTAACAAGAATCGCACTTATATTCAAAATTTGTTTCAGAAAAAACGTCATTTGGCTTTTAGACTGTCTATAGATGTGTTCCACGTGGTTCGCATGTATTTTGCACGTCCATAAGTACTTTTTTATGACCTCAGTCCAACCAATAAATAGGCAGCATAGTTCTTGGAAACTGCAGTCCTTTTACCTCTTAGTTAACCATTCAAAAGTTTTGAGAGTGACACATTCTTTTTTAGATGATGAGAGAAACAATGCCAAGAATCACGGAACCATTTGGTTGTTGATCTAGCTTCTACCCAAAATGAGTCGGTGAGTAACACCTTTATGAGTGATTTTCCGTACCAAATCTTTTTAAAAAACAAAAGAAAAACGACTTCTCTGGAAACAAGAGTTTATTTGTTTTCCCCTGGTTCTAACAAGAACTGAAACCGATTCATGCAACCAAAAAGGTTTGATTGCAACACGATGTGTTTTTTTAATAATTTCCGTACCAACTCTACCTTTCTACCTCACGTTTCCAACAATGTGTAATAAATCTTATCTAATTTTTTGCAAAGATGCGAAGAAAGGATTTTTTTTTCTAAATAAAACGGTGCAGTTAGTCATATCTAGCTCTAAAAATTTGTAAAGCTATATGTTTTGCATACCTATCTAGAGTTGGAGCTAGTCATCACTAGCTCTAGGAACTTGTAGAGAGTTGTGAGCCTACAAATTGCATTCGGTTGAACCATATCGTTTATATTTTAGATTAAATGTGATTTTAAAGTAATTCTAATGTAGTCTATAAATTCTAACCCTAACGTAGAGCTAGATTCTAATTGTCCCAAGCAGACCCTACAGTTGGAACTTGAACTATGGCACCATCAGTTAGATGTTTGGAATTAAATTAGCTAGGAATATATTGTGTGCATGCATCTGGACCTTTCTGTAGAAATACTCCCCGCATTCTTTGTGCGTACTCAAAATATTTTTTTAGTTTTGACTATCAAAATCTCTTGAAACATTTCAATTCGCGTTTCGAAATTGCTATGGCTGAATTCGTCTTCAATAATAGCTTTAAAATATTACACATTTGGTTGAAGCGGTATTTTAGTGACTGAGTCACTGTTTGGAACGTCAATTATTTTGACATTGAAAGGAACAGTACAGTAGGTTACCTGTCAAAGCCGTAAGTATGTTTATCCGTTAAGTTGGACAGACGATGGGTCACAGGTAGTCACTATCGCTCGTGGACAAACAAGGCAGTCTCGTCGCAGCTTCCATGCGTCTTCCATGAATCCGCACATGCTCATGTCACGCACGGTACCATTTGCATTTGGCCTGGCATGGCCATATTGCCATGGACCAATCTCTCTCTCAGATATCATTGCAAGATTCGATCGAGTCTGGTCACTGGGCAGTGGCCACAGGGCCCGTCGCTTTCAGCAGGCAGGCAGACAAAAGAGTGGGAGTCGATCCAGACAAGTCACATCTGACGGCGCTCGTGCTGTTCAGATCAGTGTTAAATATGCAATCGCCGTGATCTGGACGAAGCTTCCAAGAAACAGCTTTTGTCTGCAACTGATTGATGTCCATGTGTTTTTTAATAAATATGATTTTCCCTTTTCCAAAAAAAAATTACAAACAGGTGCTTTTCTTGACATAGTGTGCAGAAGAATACCGTCAGTTCAGACATGGAGAACATCTCAACTCTCCACACACACCCAAACAGAAATTATGTAATACTCTGTATAATAGAAATGCAGAACACTATTGAGGTATTTGGTTCCATCTGCAACTAAATTCTCATAATGCAAGGATGTATCCAGACACATGTGCGCTTACATACATCCTCACAATTACAAAACCGGGACGCAGTGCGGCTTGGGAAGGCTATAGATGTGAGAAGTAGCTCTGCAAAGTACTTCTTGGATCCCTAGCTCCTGCCTCCTCGGCATCAAAGAGTTTCCTTGCCGCAGCATACACAACTCCACATGATATGCTACAGCTTTTTTTTATTTGATAAATGGTGCTACAGCTTTGGTCGAAACATAGAGTTATGCGCTGAGCTGAGGACCTTGTTCGGTTGAAAATGGATAGGGCGGATTGAAGGGATTAAATCCCTTTATACTCAAATTTACCCTTAATCCCTTCCAATCCCCTTACAAGGTCTGAGGGGGGAGAGAAACACAGTTTGGTCTAAGAAAGTAAAATGCAGTTTCTTTTCTCCGAGATTTTAGGAGAGCAAAGTGCAACACAAGTGGCACGTGAATGAATCGTGCAATAGGAACGTGTAATCATGGTATAGTCTGCATGATGACACACGCCGTGTGAAGCAGAAACAACAAGAGGACGGCCAGCGGTCGAGATATTTTCGCGCAGGGAAATTAAAAGTGCACACACACGAGCTCTCAATGTGATCCACGCTCTACAATACGATCCATTTCCATTAACAACACCTTGATTGATAGTACTTGTAGGGAAGTCACAATCGCAGGGGACGTCTCGCCGCTGTTTCTTCTCTGACTCTTCGACATTTCTTGCGTGTACCGATTGAAGTATTTTGAGTACCAATTGCCATTTTTTGCAATTGTAAGGGGATTTTGAGTATTTATCTAAAGGAAGGAACAAACGAGGATAAGAGAAAATAAAAATTGCTTTCATCGACCCCATCATTGTTTATATGAACTTCATGGATGGCTTCGCAGAGCCCCACAAATTCTTTAATCTCGGTAGCCCCCGAAACTGGAGAAATAAGAGAAATCCATCTATTTCCAATCAAAGCCTTTTGCACTGTAATGTTTTTGCACTTTGACTTGGCGAAGAGGTTGGGAGCGATAGAACGCGCCGCTGTGCCATTGATCCAGTTGGAGAGCTAGAAAGAAGCTAAGGCGCCGTTGCCCACTGTGACCGAAGTTGAAGCATGAAAGAAGTCTCTATCTTCTTTGGTACAGGGCTGTCCAGACCAGTCCAAGCCCTGTCTTGGTCTCTCCATTGGAACCACATCCAACGAATCCGAAGAGCTTGCGCAAAACGTTCTAGGTCCACTATTCCAAGACCACCAAGGTTTGTAGGGCGCAGTCACCACCGGCCAGTTCACTAGGCAATGGCCACCGCTCATAACTTCCGGTTCTTCGCCCTTCCAAAGAAAGCCTCGTCTAATCTTGTCGATTTGCTTCAACAACCATCTCTGGGCTGGGAATACCGTTAGGTGGTAGATCGGTTGAGAGGAAAGAACTGTTTTAACAAGCATCAATCTGCCAGCTTTCAAGAGAAATTTTCCTTTCCATCTCGGTAGTCTTGCACGAATTTTGTCGATTAAGGGCTGCACCTCAATTCTCCTAATATTCCTAGTGTGGAGAGGGAGGCCAAGATATTTTCCAGGGAAGGATGTGATTTTTCCAGGGAAGCAGTACAGAAGAGCCTCAACTTCATCTGACTGACACCGAAAAGGGTAAATTTCAGTTTTACTCATGTTACACTTGAGGCCGGAACAATCGCTGAAGGTCCGGAGGATGCGACTTAAGGCCTGCAGATCTGTAGCTGACGGTTTTGCGAATAATCCGGCATCATCAGCATAGAGCGAGCAGTGCAATGCAGCCGGCTTTGGTAGGGCGTGAGAGAGGACATTCATATGAATTGCACGTTCTATAATTGAATACATCTTATCTCTTTTTTCCCAAAAAAAAATAACTTACATAGTGAGTACTTCGTGCGTACAATAGAGATGCAGAACATCTTGCCTACTTCGGCATCAAGGAAAATGTTTATGGCACATAACACGTCTGTGGAGGAGAGTATGTGAGATGGTTGAGCTATTTCTTCAGAAGCTCCTGGTCTTTGGGATTCTATTCAGGTAGAAAAATGATTCGAGGGGCAACATCACTGCAACTTGTATGCTTAATTGATGCTACAGTGCTAGTACTTACGGGGAAGTCCCGATCGCAGGCGGACGTCTCGCCGCAGTTTCCACGACTCTTCTTCCACGATTCAGCACGTACTCTCATGTCGTCTCAGACTCTCAGGTAATCGTGTAGAAACCTTGAAGCGTCAACTCAGACAGGTCGCATCGCATCTGATCGACGGAGGAGGCGGCGGCGGGTTGGAGGATGCGCGCCTGGCTCCCAGTCGCCGTCGTCGGAGCCGGTGGTGTGAGGTCACTGAGGTGGACGAGGCTGCAAACTCCCCTGCGGCTTGGATTGGGGCTGGGTGGCCCGAATCTAACCGCTACGGCTCCAGTCCAAGCCGTTCCATGATCTGCCAAATCGTTGATGACCTCCTAGCCGCAAACTCCATTGTTGGAAACATGCATGGGAACTCTACCCCTAAAAAAAAAACATGGGACGGAACTCAATGCGCATCAGCATTCTTGGGGTCATGTGCAAGTGGGGGTTTGATTGATGCCTGCAGGTGAGATCAGTATGAGTATTGCGCTCCAGCTGGGCCAGGCACAGTAAAAGTCTGGAGTTCTTCAGAAGGTGATCTTTGGGATTCAGTTAGAAAGATGGGAGGGACAGCATCGCCGCGACACACTTGTATATATACTTGCAACACGTACCCTGGATTGATACTTGTGGGAAAGTTGGCAAACCTGACACAAGTACCCGACACATTTGGACTTGGACACAATGATGATTCATGTTTGGAGTAGAAGGCACCATGATATGGAGCAGGCGGTGGTAGGTTATCGTGAGTGGAGCCAGCATGCCCTCCCCTTCCCCACGCCCGGCGAACGGGCGACTCCCCGCCACCGCCACCAGATCCCCGGCCCCTCTGTAGCTCCCCACACCCAGCCTTGGTCCTAGATCGATAGATCAGGGTAGTAGCTCCCTCCCAAGCCTCGTCTCCCCCTCGCTCGCGCGCCCACCTAGCACATCCGAGCCTCTCCCTCCTCCTCAGCCGCCGCCCCTGCCGGGCTTGGGCACGTCCCGCGACGCTCGCAGCGCCGCACCCCTGCGCGCTTCCCCATCACCAGCCCCTACAGCGCCTACGAAGCACGTGCGCTTCGCCATTACTCCCCCGCCCCCTAGCCCGGTCCTTCACCTCGGTGGCAGCTCCTCTGCGCCGCGCGTATCCTGTGGCAGATTCGCAGTTACTGCTGCTTCCCAAACCACGGCCGCTGCTCCTCTGGCTCCCGCCCGGGAGAAACCTTCAATTCCTCCCCTGCTGCTCCCCAACCAGCAGCACCCCAGTGAATCCGGCCGCTTTGTCGAGGATGAGCTGGATGGTTGGACCACGGTCCGTCGCAGGCGCTCCCGCGACATCAATCAGGCTTCAAGGCGTCCAACTACCAAGACTGCTCCAACTCCCTCCCTGGCCAGAGATAAGCTGCTGCAATTCATGCAAGGTAAAGGCTTCCGTTGTTTATCCTCTGGTCACCGTGCGTCCGACTGCAGGGACCCTGTGAAGTGCCTCAGCTGCGGCAGGTTCGGCCATAAAGCTTGGCATTGCTCCAGGAGCAAGGCCGCTGCTCTGCCTCCGTCCTCGCCTTCGCCCCCTGCCTTTGACCCTGTCGGCTTCCCTCCGCTTGTGCAAGCCTCCATGGCTAGGCCCGGCGACCCGGAGATGCGCCCTAAGGAGACGTACGCAGTCGCGGCAGCCTCCTCTAGGGACATGGAGTCCGAGCTTGAGAGGTTGTCCACGCATGCGGTGGTGGTCTGGCTCGGGCGTGACCGCCCCGAGGTGGACACAGATAAGGTGTCAAAGGCATTCTGCTACCAGTTCGGCGTGCGGCCGGACGACATCACGGTGGCCAGGCATCATCCTGCTGATTTCGTCGTCGTCTTCACGCACCAGCATCATCGCGACGCGGCGGTGGAGCGCCGGGACTTCCCCTACGGCAACCTCGACTTCCGCGTGAGAAGGTGGCTGCCGATGCTCCAGGGAGGCAAGGTCGACCTCGGCTTCCACGTTCGCCTCTGTCTGGAGGGGATTCCGCTGCACGCATGGAATGAGAGCATTGCCAAGCGTGCGGTGGCCAGGTCCTGTGAACTGGACTACGTTGAGAAGCAGTCAGTGAAGAAGGAGGACACACGCACCCTCAACCTCTGGGCTTGGACTGTAGACCCCTCGGCCATCCCAAAGGTAACATGGCTGACATTGACAGACAGGTCTGCGCTGTTCCATGATGGGGCGATGCCATCGGCAGACCGCACCGGCTCCTACTTCTGCATTGTCGTTCACCTCGACCTGGTGGAAGACCTGGTGGACAGGGATAGGCGCCGCACGACCCGTGCCTACAGGTGGACTCTCGGCAGCATCAACGGCAAACGCTCTCCAAGGGACCCTCAGGACCCGCCGGCGATGGTCACCCGCAACGACCATCGCCGCGACGAGGACGACGACGAACGTCGGGGCCGGCGCAGCCGCAAGGACAGCAGCTGGAGCTCACGCCTGTTTCGGAGCCTTTCACGCGCTCCGAACAGAGAGCGGGACCGTTCCGAGCCACGCAGGGATCGCCGCGACGTCAGGAGGTCGGCTGCGGGAGACCGGCGGCGACACCAGGTTGGCGGCCCGTCTCAGGCTGCTGCGGTAGCAGACGGCGGCACGACGCAGGCTGCTGCTGCTGCGGCAATCGACGGCACGACGCAGGCTGCCGCGGCGGCAGACGGCAGCACGACGCAGGCTGCCGCTGCGGCAGACGGCGGCCTGGCACAAGCTGCTGCTGCGGCAGTTGGCCTGACTCCAACGGCTGCGGGGCCTGGCGGCCTGTATCAGCGGGCGCGCGCCGACCGTCAGCCAGCAGCTACGGCCCCAGCACCACGTATCTCGCCGGCTGGGACACGCGGCCGCAGCCGCGAACGGCAGCCCCGCCAGCGCCCGGGGAAGCTGCGACGATCACCGCCTCATCTCCACCAGGTGACTAGTGACGGCTTGCCCAGAGGGTCACCATGCGACAGCACGCACCGAGGTGAATCGGACAGCCCTCCTCCGCCTTCCCCGCCATTCCACGCCATCTCGACTGGTAAACAGATGCCCGAGCCACCGGTGATGGCCAGAGAGAGTTTGCCGCTTGCTGATGACTTCATTTTGGCAAACTGTTTCTATCCAGGGCTCGTCTACAGCACGCGCATCAGAATTGCGCCGCACAGCCCCCCGGCATCGACCACTTCTCCAGCGAGCCAACCCAGGGATTCTCCGACAAGCCTGCTCTTAGCGACAGAGCCAGAACCCACGCCTGCTGCGGCCACCTTCATTGAGAACATCACCGCGCCGGTTGGGGAGCCTCTTCTTCATGTGCAGGGTCCGCAGCAAGACCCGCCCAGGAAGCTGAAGCAGAAAGGGATCAGGCTGCGTTCTGGAGGGCCCCTTCGCAAGAGTGCGAGGTTGGCTGCAATCGCCTGGCCGCGCGGTGACATTCAGAGCCGTGCATGACGGGTCCTAATGAAGCGACTAGGAATCCTACCGGAGGAGGAGGTGACGAAGAACAAGGATCTGGACGCCCTTTTGCAGAGATACTTCTATCTCTTTGCCGGGCCACTAACAGATTTGGCGTTGAAGGCCTTGGTGGCTCTCTGCGGCTTGGAGGACTCAGGCCACAATGGCCAGGAGGTGGCTTGAGAGCTGGAGGCGTGCTCGTGGGTGACTACAATCCTCCATGTCCCACAAGTTCAGCTGTGATCCGTACTTGGTGTTTTACCTATGTTCTACTGTTGTCGTCAACCTTCTTTTGTTCAAGCTGCTGGTAGCAGCCAGGGGCCATAAGCTACCGAGCTCCCTTACCGTCGTCGTCGTCGTTGTCGTCGTCTGCTTCGCTTCATGCATTGTGTTGGCCGGCTGTTGTGCCCAGTCGTCTACTTTCATCTCCATGTATGCTACTTTGATGAGTTCCAATATTTACAATGCTTGGTTACTGCTCACTCTACCGTCGCTGCCTGGGGTGTCTTTGGCAACGCTGGTTCTGCTTTACCGCCGCACTGTTGGGATGCCTGCTTCCACATAATGTCATAGCACCATTGCAGGATCCTGAACTGGAATGTCAGGGGTCTGAACGAGGGAGCTAGGAGGGATGCAGTACAAGATCTTGTTCGCGACACTGGATGCACGATCGCCTACCTTCAAGAAACTAAATTGGCTGTCGTGGACCAGCCCGTTATTGCACGAACGCTAGGGGCTAAATTCATCAACCATTATGCTGCTCTGCCTGCGAGTCAAACTAGAGGTGGTATCCTTCTAGCTGTGTCCGAGGATCACTTTACGCTCTCAAATGTCTACACGTCAAACAACACGATCACAGCCTTGATTACGACGAAGGCGGATGGCACTGAGTGGTGGATATCTGTCGTGTATGGACCCCAATCCGACGCCGACAAGCTCCTGTTCCTCCAGGAGTTGAGAGCCCTCGCCTCCACAATCCGAGAAAGATGGCTGATCCTAGGCGATTTCAACCTCATCTACCAAGCGGCGGACAAAAGCAACGCGAACCTCAACCATCGGCTCATGGGTTCTTTCAAGGCCACCCTAGATGATCTGCATCTTAAGGAAATCCGTCTCAATGGTCGGCGCTTCACTTGGAGCAATGGACAGACCACCCCGACCATGACGCGCATTGACAGACTGTTCTGCACGCCAAGCTGGGAATTGCTTTTCCCATCGTGCTACCTCCACTCACTCCCTTCCCTCATGTCAGATCACACGCCACTGTTATTGCAGGGGGATCTTCAGCGAAAGGCTAACAATTTTTTCCGCTTTGAGAATTTTTGGATTCGCATGGATGGATTCAAAGAAGCTGTCCAGACGGCATGGGACAGACCAATACGCTCACGTCACCAACCTCTCATGCAACTGCACATCAAGCTTGCCCGGGCAGCCAAGGCCATCAAATTATGGCGCAGATCAAAAGTTGGTGATACGAAGCTTCAATTAGCCATAGTCAAGGAGGTGATCCTGCGCTTGGAGTCGGCGCAGGAGTCCCGCGCTCTTTCGCGTGGAGAGGTGGATCTTCTCAAAAGATTGAAAGCCAAATCATTGGGACTAGCCCTCATTGAGAAATCGCGGATCAGACAAAGGTTCCGCCTAACAAATATTCGCTTGGGGGACGCCAACACAAAATTCTTCCACCTCCGTGCCAACTCGAGAGCAAGGAAAAATTACATCCATGCCTTGCAATCTGATTCGGGGATGGCCTTTGCTCAAGAAGAAAAAGAAAAAATTGTCACACAACACTTCAAGCAGCACTTGGGCACCACGACTCCTAGAACAACTACTTTTGACTGGCCCTCCTTAGGATACCAGCCCCTTGATCTCTCCTCCCTGGAAGAGCCTTTCTCTCAGGAGGAGATCGGGGAGACCATCCTCTCTTTGCCCTGTGACAAGGCACTAGGCCCCGACGGATTCACAGGCGCCTTCTACAGAGCGTGCTGGGACATCATAAAAGATAATTTAACTAATGCGTTCAATCAGTTCCACAACCTCAATAGTCAAGATTTCAGGCTACTAAACGCTGGCAACATAATCCTCATTCCCAAAAAATCAGACGCGATGAGAGTCAGTGACTTTCGCCCAATCAGTCTGATTCACAGCATTGGAAAAATCGTCTCAAAACTGCTCGCTAATAGACTTGCGCCACACCTCGACAACCTCATCTCCAAGTGCCAGAGTGCTTTCATCCGCAGGAGATGCATCCAAGACAATTTCCTTTACGTCCAGAACATCGTGAGGCAGTTCCACAAGTCCAAGATTCCGGCGTTGTTCCTTAAACTCGACATCCAAAAAGCGTTTGACACAGTCAATTGGAGTTACCTCTTGGAGATTTTGCAGGCTCGTGGTTTTGGACTGAGGTGGCGAGAATGGATTTCCATCCTCTTCGGTACAGCCAACTCCAAACCTCTAATTAATGGAGTACAAGGTGGCAGCTTCGACCATAAGCGTGGGCTACGACAGGGAGACCCCCTCTCTCCTATGTTGTTCATCCTCGCTATTGACCCTCTCCAAAGGATCCTAGACCTCGCCACACAGCAAGGAATGCTCATGCCCCTTCTCCTCGCTGCAGCAAAATTGAGAACTTCAGCTCTATGCTGATGATGCGGCAATATTCATAAACCCATCTAGAGATCAGCTTTAGTCTGTTAAGCAAATCCTCCATGTTTTTGGAGCCGCCATGGGCCTCACCATAAACTTCGAAAAGAGTTCGGTCCACCCGATCAGTTGCGAGAACGTGGATTTGACGGACATCCTCCAACCGTTCCCGGGCAGATGCATGACCCTCCCCTGCCGGTACCTCGGCCTTCAGCTCCACACTTGGCCACTACAAAAAGTCCATGTCCAGCCCCTTGTGGAAAAGATCGGAAAGCGACTTGCGGCGGCCTGGAAAGGAAGCCTCCTCAACCGTGCAGGGCGCCTCACGTTGGTCACCTCGGTGCTCTCCTCCATGCCGACCTATCACTTGACCATCTTCCCCTTAGCCAGATGGGCTAGGAAGCAAATAGACAAAGTCCGCAGGTCCTTCCTTTGGAAAGGAGAGGACACTGCAAATGGTGGCCACTGCCTGGTCAATTGGCCAACGGTGAGTAGACCAAAAGACTTGGGTGGTCTCGGGGTCCTGGACCTTGAAAAGTTTGGGCGCGCACTCTGGCTTAGATGGCTTTGGCAGGAATGGACAGATAATTCAAAGCCTTGGAGGGGCTTACAGGTGCCGTGCAGTAACCTATATCGCCTTCTGTTCCAAGCTCCCACTTCGGTGACAATTGGTAACGGCGCCAAAACTAAGTTCTGGCATGATAGCTGGCTAGATGGAGAAGCCCTCCGAAACCTCGCCCCCCCCCCCACCTTTTCACGATGGTCAGGAGGAAAAATCGGTCAGTGCTACAGGAATTGACAAATGGTGCCTGGATTATTCCTTTTAGGAGGAAAATCACAACATCTGTACAAATTGAGGAATTCGTCTCGCTCTGGATCAGGCTGCAGCAGATCCACTTACAGCCGGAAATTGAAGACACCATTATATGGAAATGGACATCAGAGGGCGTCTACTCCTCCAGGTCGGCATATAGAGCTCAGTTCATTGGCTCCTATGGCGGCTACAACTTCGGTCGCATCTGGCGTGCTAAAACAGAATTGAAATGCAAGGTCTTCGCTTGGATTCTCATCCAAAACAAGGCCCTCATGGCGGATAACCTTGCACAGCGCGGATAGCCTCACCAGACATCTTGCACCCTGTGCAGCGGGCCCCTGGAGTCCGGGTTTCACTTATGCCTTACTTGCCCCTTCGCAGCAAGAGGTTTGGAACCACGTTCTCAACTGGGAACACTTTTCCATGTCGCAGCAAGTCACCCTGTCTAATGCCACTAGCATAGCAGAGTGGTGGGAAAGAGCGGAGGCCCTATGCCCCAAAAGCCGCAGAAAGGAGTTCAACGGCGTTGTCATCTACACTATGTGGGGCATCTGGAAAGAGCGAAATCGTAGAATTTTTTAGCACCGCTCGCTTCCCCCGCTGCAGGTAGCAGGGAGTGTCAAGGATTTTCTCTCTCTCTAGGGGTGCAACCGCGGCAACCGCTTCTGTAAGAGTGAGTTAGGGATCTCCCCAAAGGCCTCCCTTCTTGTGTTGTAAGCGTGCCTTGTGAGCTTGTCTAGGCTCTCACCCCTGTATTCTCACTATTACTCTCCTTAATCGAAAGGCAGAGCTTCTGCCATTACGTTAAAAAAATGATATAGAGCAGGCAAGTATTTTGTTTGGTGAGGATGACGGCCGGAGGAATTCCAGCGCTTCCCTGACACAGGACTTCCAAAGTACTTATCTCAATGTACGGAGAAAACAATGAGATAGATATTGATGTGGTAGAGTAGAGTCCTTCTGGAAGATGAAAGCAGAAAAGTTGGTACCTGATGCTGTGAACCACCGCGCTCTTATTTGGATTCTCTGTTAGGGTATATATATATGCTACCTGTTGGGGGTGAACAACCATGGCATTTGGTTTGGTAGGTTCTCCATCTATCACCAGATGAACTCCGAGTGCTGCTCTACAAAACCGATGCATTTGGAGAGAAAAGATGCTCAGTGTTCCTGCGTGCAATGTTACGATCAAAGGGTGAAGTTGGACGAGGCATGTTGTGGGATAGGTGGTGGCAAGGAGAGGTATGGCACTTATTAGCCTGATCTCGTGATGCAGTTGTTCTGTTCAACCTCTGTCAACTAAACTGACAAATAAAGCTCGCAAGCAGCAGAACTGTGTTTACATACGTTGTGGTAATCAATAGCTTCTGTGCTGATGTTTTCCTCCACCCTTGCCTTAATAGATGCATATGATGAATTTGGAGATGTCCAACACAGGCTACGGCATGTTTTGGCTAAAAGGATGGTTCATTTGAGAGTGCTACGATCTAGCTACTCTCTGCTCGATCCACGTTTTCAAACTGTGTTTAAATTTTACCAAAACTGTGCAGTATGTGTTATTGTGTTTAAAAGGATGGTTCATGTGCGGTATGTCGTTGGACAAACGGGTGGCCGGGTCTCACGATCGCATATGGACAAACAAAGACTCTTTTACACGAATCGTCACTTGCTCATGTCATGCTACCAGTTGACAAGCTCTGTTCACAGACGTATCGTTTCAGGTAAGAGCGTAGAAACCTTATAATTAAAGGGTCGGGTCACATGCTCGTGCTGTTCAAGTGTAGTGATCGATGCGATCTGAAGCAGCAAGGAAGGAAAATTCAGAAGAAACAGTTTCTTGTCTACAACCAAATCATTTATTTCTTTCGTTTCCGATGAATAAGTGCAAACAAATGGTTTCCTCAAGGAACTATACCTAATTCAGTGGGTAGAACAACACTGTAATTTTGGACATGGAGGAATATCTTGTCTTTTTTTTCAGAAAACCTAGCAAATAGAAATTCAAACAAATGCATAATATTTGGCATCAGAAAGCCATTGCCACATAAAAAATACATTAGTAAGTATGCAAAAATAATTTAGCAAAATGTAATGAGAATGGCACACGAACAAATTATGTATAATGTGATACCACTGTTTTAAAGTCGCCCGACTCGACTATTAGCCAGCTGTGATCCCGTGTGCTTTTGCTGGGAGATGGGAACAGAGAGGAAGAGAGCGTTACGACGTTTGAGGCAAGGGCCACAGAGATGTTGATCAGAATAGATCTTTCATACGTACAAGCATTAAGTACGTAGATATTTAATCATACCTTTTATCAGCCAACAAATAGTCCAGCTACTATATAAGCTGGCTATATTGTCAGTTATATATGACATGGAACATATGTATACAACCAGCTGTTGGCTACATTGTTGATTTTGCTCTTCAGAGAAGTCAACATATATACAACCGTCCGTTGCTACATTATTAATTTTGCTCTCATAGAAGTCGGATCAGCGGTGCGACTAGCACCGGCCAACCTGACTAGCCTGGCCCGGCAAGATTAATCACGATTAACCACAGCAATAAAGTCGCTTGGCTATCTCTTTCTCAGTGTTGATGACATGGTGAAACCATACCAGGGATGTTGAGGAAAACAAGAGCAGAGGTTAAAATCAGAAAATAGGTTGTTTGGAATGAGATTAAGAAAACCATGGGCATTGGTTGCAAATTGGGTGGGCCAAGAATGGCAGCCCATGTAGTAAATGATGTCAAGATTAGTTGGCCCATGGGTTCCTCATCTACATATACATCTACATCTACACATTATAAAAGAGCGAATTTAAAATAAATCTTTTTTTACCCTACGTTGGTCTCACAGCATAGATTGGAAATAGTGGAAAAGTGTTGGGAGGGGTCTAAAACTGATAGAAGCAAAATGTTTCCATCTTTTATTTTCTCACTTCATTTTGTACCCATACCCACTGAATACTTTTTTCGTCTTGCATTTAACAAGAAAGGAAAGATATCAATCAACAGGATTCCTTCTTTTTAATTCATGTTTTCTTTTTTTCCTCATTTCTATTGCCGGCCGATCATCTCATGACATGTACGTTATATATACGTCTATGCTAGTTGTATAAAAGGCTAAGGTTGGTATTAAAATGGTCTAAATATTCAAAGCCCCTTCTTTCCTCTATTTTTGTGTTGCGGCAACATAATTTTTTAGTTTAGCATCTATAAAAAATACAAAATATAATCTACTTATGTTCAACTAGTGTGACCTAGTCACGACGAGTCTACTAGGTCAGTACCTGCACAACTCGACTCACTCTCAACTTAAAAACATTGTCTAATACATTGTATGAACAATACATTTTATTGTGAATGTTGCACTTTTATCAAAGTACGAAGAATTCAGGAATTGGCGTTACAGAAAAAAAAAGTGAGCAGAAAAGAATCCAACCAATGTGGCAATGACCAAGTACGCAAAGCGCACAATAAAGGATAAAAATTCCTAGCATCAAAGGATAAATACAAGAACACCGGTAATCATCGAAATAGCTTGGGGAGATAAAATTCCTAGCATCAAAGGATAAATATAAAAAACCAGTAATCATCTTTGTGTGACACTAAGGGCTACAATATTGGTAGTGTTGTCTTGACATGACAAATCAATCAATCATTCCTGCAAAATAGAGCACAATTTAGAAATTGGGTTCTTAAAGCGACAATTTAAAAGGTAAAAATTCATGCACTGAAAGCAAATGTGAAGTTATTTATGCTTACCCCACTTTATCGAGACTCCTCTAACATCTGGTAGCGAGATTGTAATGCCCCAAAACTCAACCCTGAAAATTTTTCTCTAAACACCTCTTAATTCAAAATCAATTTTCGAAAGTCTTGCTTGACCAAGTGTGACAACTTGAGCTCAAAAAAATTTCTAGAAAATCTCTAATAATTACTCAAGTCCATCACCAAATGTTCCCCACAAATTCTTGCCAACAACCCCTTCAAACTCCTTCAAAGATTCAAACCAAACCTCCAAAATTAGAAATACGAAAAAAGAAAAAAAAAAGGAAAATCCCTTTCCTCTCCTTTCAGCCCAACCTCCCCCGTTGGCCTACCTCCCCTCTCCACTTGGGCCGCCTCCTTCCCCCTCTCCCTCAGCCCAAGCCGAACTGCCCGCATGCCCTCCTTCCACCGCCACACAGGCTCTGCTTGCCTACGTCTCCTACCTTCTCCCATTGCACACGAGACGTGCACCTGAGCGTCGCGACGTCGCCGCACGGCCACCACCTTGGCCCCGCCGCGCCGACCGACCTGTCCAATGCCATCGCCACCTACCTTGTGTGGGGGATAGATATTCCCTAGCTCCTCATGGCGTGGATCCAGGACATGGGCCAACAGTGGGCCTGAGTCGGGTAAGCGGCTGGTTTCATGGGCCGGACGCTTAACTCAGGCCCAAATACGGTCGGGATGGCTTGGAGTTCAAGGCAGCAACGACGTGATCTAAAGAACAAATAAGGAAGCTTGGCTTGAATTCAGGTTCCGAGATTTAAGGAGATTGATGAAGATACGATGGAAACTTAGATTCTGTTTGATTTTATGTAATCTGAACCGATTAGGAGATATAGAAGGAACTCGACTTGTAACCCAAGACTCCGTCGGCTTATATAAGGTGGATGAGGGAACCCTACAAAAAGTTAGTTACTCCCATCGCAATCTAGCCCTGAACCCTCATTGTAATATCGAGAACTTCACAGCAATACAACCAGCCACAAATAGGACGTAGGGTTTTACACTTCTCGTGGCCCGAACCTGTATAAACCTCTGTGTCTTCATCGCTTTTCCAACGAACCATCGAGCTACGTCGATCCCGCCGAGCCACAAAAGCTCCACGTGACCCATTCCGTGGTGCACTGCCGGTACTAAACCCCGACAGTTGGCGCGCCAGGTAGGGGCTCGGCGGCATCAGCATCGAGCTAGCTCCATGGCCAACCTCATCGACAATGTCAGCAAGTTCGCTCCGGGCGAGATGATCTATTTCGGATCCATCTCGTTCATCGCCGATCAATCCGGCGATCTGCACCGCCTCATCGGTGCCATAGGGGAGGCGCGTGGCTGCAAAGCACCGTCGTTGACTCCGAAGCTCCCCTTGACTTCACCGACATCTGGGCCCGCTCAGCGCGCGGCCGGCCAGCAACTAGCCATCTCCGGTGCCGAGCCAGCTCATCCTCGGGCGTCGACACACCAGATCACCAAGGCCGCTCAGCCTCGGTTTGTCCCACCCCGGCGTGAGGCGCCGGGTGGCACCCCGATCCAATCTGGGCCGGGACCCCGGCGGGAGGTCGAGGTGATAGTCTGGCGCAGATATGCTCCTACCCCTCCACAGCAATCGGCGGCTCCGTCCTCGCTGACTCGACGCACCGCGCTCTCCACTTCCCCAACTCAGATCTGGACTCAGATCAGTCGGGAGAAGAAATCGCGGCAACCGATGACTCGCCGCACGTCCTCGACTTCTACACCAGCAACCCCACCTCGCCGGAAGACCTCGACCTTGACCCCGACTGATGGCCGAAGCAGCAAAGCCACAGATCGCGCGGAGGGTCGGAACCCCACCAAGCTTCCCTGCGGCCCCTGCAACGCCGTGGCGGCTTGTCAGTCAACCTCGTCGCATCTACGGTTCGTTCCTCGCGCCACGGTTCTCCTCAAATACGATGAGGATGCGCGACGGGAGATCGCAAGCCCTCACCATTCACTGAAGCCTCAGCCACCTCGACTCAAGGAGGGGGGCGGCGAGAAGACGACAAGACCTCCCTTAGGTTCAACGTCCACACCGCTCGTGGAAGACGACATCTATCACACAGTCGAGGAACCGGTGATTGGATTTCGTTTAGGCCTCATCATCAATTCTACCCCGAGCTGCATAACTGCCACGTGGCGCAGCGCGCGCACAGTGGCAAAGTCGGAGATAGCGCTTCCACAGCAGTCGACTCGGCCACCTCATCCCCGAGAGGGCGGCGAGCATGCATGCATTGAGATGGTCTGCAACCTGGAATCTCCCTGCAAGTCCAGAAGCGAGCAACCTCAGACGACTACGGCATCGGGATCCGCGCTTCCCGACTCTGAGCTTCACTCGGAGGGGTCGTTGACACTCCTCGACGATCAGGCTAGCTCAGAGATGCCGACGCACTTCTCCGATGTACTCGTCGTCGGCATGCAGGTGGAGGACGACCCTATCTCTGGTGACGAACCTTCCGTCAACAGAGAAACACCTCAACAACGCGACCGGCGGCGACGCCACAACTGGCAGCGCAACATCCGCCGTCACCATAACGTGGGAAATCAAGACCCGACCCTGCCCGTCTCACAGGATGAGGCGACCGATCCAGACGAGATGCCGGAGCAAGCTGAATTCCGTCGGCAACGAAACAGTCGGCGGCGCAACCATTGGCACATGTAGGATCAACAGTACCAGTGGGATCACGGGGAAGCGGTGCACGACGCAGGGAACCACGTTCAACCCCTACCACCTTTGCCGGCAGGGCGCAACCTGCTGCCTGACTTCGCCGCGGCCATGGGCACCCCGAGTCAAGCGGGGGGAGTCTTGGCGCAGGCTAGCAGACACACTCCCTCAGACCCCGGAGGGGGAAGCGTATCGGTGGATCTTCGCGCAGGCAGCTCACCACCTCCTTCTGGCCGTCCCTCCAGCGGCCCCCGACGCCCGTCAAGCCATCAACGAGAGGCGCGACGCGCGCAACAACATCGAAAGATCGCGCGCAGGAACGGCACGCAGAGGAGCTCCGACGTCGTAACAACTACGACCGTGACTTCGGGGCGCCACACCAAGAAGACCGGGGTAGAGCTAACTCGGGCGAGGCATCAGTCAACAGCCCAACGGCACGGCATTCAGTCCACGACCGGTTAGGGGGGAATCACCCTCGGTCCCCTCAACGCCGCGACCCAATAGCTCAAGACGGAGGTCGGTACGAACCAGCCCATCGTGGCGTGGTAGGAATACTGGCTTTCACCACTCGGCTCCGTGGGGTAGCATGGCCGCAGAACTTCAAGGTATCCAACATCGACAAGTACTAAGCAAAGCTCGACCCTACTGGCTGGCTAGCTGTGTACTCGACAGCAGCTAGCGCGGCTGGCGCGAGTGAAGACGTGATGATGGCCTACGTCCCGATCGTCCTGGGACAGGATGCGCTACAGTGGTTACGACACCTCAGGCATGACTGCATCGACAACTGGGATGACTTCTGTCGGCGCTTCATCACCAATTTCCTGTCGCAGTCAGACAAGCCAGCACAGCCTTGGGACCTCAAGTCTATCAAGCGCAAGGATGGCAAAGGTCTTCGATCGTACCTCAAGCGGTTTCAGTCGATGCGCAACAGAATTCCCAACATCGCTGATGCGGCAGTAATCGACGACTTCTTCGAGGTTCCAGGGACGAGACTTTCGTAAAAGCCCTCCTGCAGAAGTCCCCGGTCACGTCCGAGCAACTCTTCCGCGATGCCGACCGATACATCATCGTGGACGAGCGAGCTCGGGATTTGGTGGACGCATAGCGAGAAGAACGTGGGAAGCGTGAAGAGTCCTCGTGGCAAGATCGCCGTTGGGAGAAGAGACCACGGGAGGAAGTCCAGACTGTGGGGCCATCGCCCACGCGGCTGTGCGTTCCGCTGCGGCAAAGGGGGAAGAGGTCACTCGACTAGCTCCTCGACGCACGGTGTCCATATCACAAGGAGATGCATCACACCTTGCGCGACTGCAGAGACTTCAAGGCTTCGATCGCTAATGGCAGGCCTTTCGTGGCTCTGCCTCCTCCACCACCACTCCCGCGTGATCAGGGGCCCCCGCCTCAGCAGAATAGGGGCAGCGGCGCCGGCTTCCCCAACATTAACCGGCAAGTCAACGTCATCTTCGGGGGGCATGGCTCCCTGGAGAGCAAGCGGCAGCAGAAGCTCGACGACCGCCAAGTCTTGGCGGCCACCAAGGAACCTCCGGAGCCATACAGCTGGTCGGACCTGATGATATCGTTCACCCGGGCAAATACCCCCTACTGGTTAGCCCGGTGGTCCACGAGAGCCGACTCATGAGGACCCTGATCGACGGCAGCAGCAGCATCAACGTCATGTTCCCCAAGACCTTGCTGTCTCTTGGGCTCTCCATCGACGATCTGGAGGAGTCAGATAGTCCCTTCTTTGGGATCATGCCTGGCGAGGGAGAGTACCCGCTGGGGCACATCGGTCTGTCCGTCACCTTCGGAACGGAGGAAAACTTCCACACCGAGACCCTGCGCTTCGAGGTGGCTACCTTCGACTTCGCCTACAACGCCATCATTGGGCGGCCTGGGTTAGCCAAATTCATGGCTGTCCCCCACTACTCATACCTGGTACTCAAGATGCCGGCACCGCGTGGAGTTCTCTCCGTGCGGGTGGACTTCAAGGCCTCTGCTCTCTGCGCACGAGAGGCTTTCCAGACGGCCTACTCCACGACCACTGCGGCGGCTCAGCGCCGACTCGTTGACGACGCGAACAAGCTCCGGAAGGAAAACCAGGTGATCCCGACTCATGAGCAGTTCCCCACCACGGTGATCCAAGCGACCGTTGCGACCAAGGAAGTGAGCCTCGACCTCCCCGACGCCTCGAACACGGTGACCATCAGCGCAATCCTACCTCCCAAATAGGAAAGCACGCTCGTCCGGTTCTTGAGGGACAACTGGGACATGTTCGCCTGGAAGCCCGCTGATATGCCCAGAGTCCCAAGAGAATTGGCCGAGCACAAACTCAAAGTATTCCCCAACGCCAAGCCGATCAAGCAGAGGCTGCGTCACTTCACTCCGGATAAGAGGGAGACGATTCATGCGGAGTTAACCTAGCTCCAAGCTACCAGGTTTATTAAAGAAGTCATGCATCCCGAGTGGCTTGCAAACCCTATACTCGTTTTGAAAAAGAATAAAGTAGACTGGCGGATGTGTGTTGATTATACCGATCTCAACAAACATTGCCCGAAAGATACTTTCGGGCTACCTAGAATAGATCAAGTAGTCGACTTGACGGCCGGATGCTCTCTCTTGTGCTTCCTCGACTGCTACTCGGGCTATCATCAGATCAGCCTGGCTTTGGAGGATCAAGAGAAAACAGCCTTCATCACACCATTCGGGGCATTCTGCTACACTTCCATGCCTTTCGGGTTGAAGAACGCCGGGGCCACGTATCAGCGTGCGATCCAGACATGCTTGGCCGAGCATTGGGTCAAGCACGTCGAAGCCTACATCGATGACGTAGTGATCAAGACGAAGAACGCAGAAGACTTCATCGACGACATCCAGCAGGTCTTCAACAGCCTAAGAAGGTTCCCTTGGAAGCTCAACCTGACCAAATGCGTATTCGGGGTTCCAGCCGGACAGTTACTCAGGCTCGTCGTCGGCAAGCGGGGGATCGAGGCTAATCCCGAGAAGATCGATGCGATTCTAAGGATGCAGCTCCCCAAGTTGCAGAAAATGGTGCAGAACCTCACCGGGTGCATGGCCGCGCTGAGCCGATTCATCTCACGACTGGGCGAGCGCGGCATGCCTTTCTACAAGCTCATGAAGAAGATGGACAGGTTTCAGTGGACACCAGAAGCTCAGGAAGCGCTTGAGGCCCTCAAGCGGTTCTTGACGAATCCTCCAGTGTTGAAGTCACCAAACCGAACCACAGCGGATTCCCCTGCCGAGGATCTGCTGTTGTATCTCTCTTGTATGACTCATGTGGTCAGCTCAGCATTGGTGGTCGAGAGGGTGGAGGAAGGGCACGTTCAGCCGACTCAACACCCGTTCTACTTCATCAGTGAGGTGCTCAACCCATCCAAGATCAGGTATCCTCAGGTTCAGAAATTACTGTATGCAGTCCTCATCACAGCTCGAAAGCTCCATCATTATTTTGAGGAGCACAAGGTGGTGGTGGTAATTTCATTCCCCATCGGTGAGATCCTGCAGAACAGCGAAGCTATGGGGAGAATTGCTAAGTGGGCATGCGAGCTGGGAGCACATGACATCGAATTGCGCCCACGCATTTCATCGCCGAGTGGACGGAGAACCAGGTACCTGACAACCCAGAACCTCTGGAATTCTGGAAGATGTATTTTGATGGGTCACTGAAGATAGATGGCGCCGGGGCAGGTGTTGTCTTGACCTCCCCGAAAGGTGAGAAGCTTAAGTATGTACTTCAGATTCTCTTCTCAGTTTCCAACAATGCGGCAGAATACGAAGCTATGTTACACGGTCTGCGCATCGCGATTTCACTCGGCATCAGGCGTCTCATGGTCTACGGGGATTCCCTAGTGGCGATTAGTCAAGTCAACAAGGACTGGGATTGCACCACGGAAGTCATGGACAAATACTGCGCTGAAGTTCGGAAACTGGAAGACAAATTTGACGGCCTTGAATTTCATCATGTGGAGCGCAACGGCAACACCGACGCGGACTTAATGTCCAAGCTCGGGTCGTCTCGGGCTAAAATTCCCCCAGGAGTATTCGTCCAGGAGTTGTCTCGTCCATCCATTGATCGCGAACTAGAACCCCCAAAGCAGCACGTTCTGAGCCTAGAGGATTCTCCGGCTGACTGGCTGGTCCCAATCATCAAATACATCAGAGATGGGGACGAGCCTGACAACAAAGCAGAAGCCGAGCGACTCGTTCGGCGTGCGACCAGCTACACATTGATCGGCAACGATTTGTTTAAGCATGGCGCAGCCGGAGTTCTGTTAAAATGCATCGACGAGTCTCGGGGTAGAACTCTACTGATGGAGATCCACGCTGGGCAGTGCAGTAATCACGCCGCATCCAGGACATTGGTCGGGAGGGCATTCAGGGCCGGGTTCTACTGGCAGAAAGCTAAGCAAGACGCTGCAGAGATCGTCAAGCGGTGTAAGGCATGTCAATTCTTCGCAAATCAACATCACCTGCCGGCTCAACAACTGCAGAATATTCCTGTCTCATGGCCCTTTGATTGCTGGGGGCTCAACATGATCGGCCCACTCAAGAAGGCTCAAGGTGGTTACACTCACGTCTTAGTAGCTATCGACAAATTCACCAAGTGGATCGAGGTTAAGCCTATCACATCTTTAACTTCAGCAAAAGCAGTGGA